>OX442314.1:27770671-28370671 GCA_949358305.1 Strigamia acuminata | reverse complement strand
CACTATGAATATATTTAAATTATAATTCAGCACTTCCAGAAACCTTAAAAATGAAGGTTGTTCCAGTCGCTTACTTGTTAGTGAAATAAAAAATCAGCCAATCACAGTGCTTATATTTCGTTATTTCTCAAGTTAAATGATAAAATTTTGAATTATACACGGTAGAGAGCAAAGATTGTCATAAATATATTTAGAATTAATTAATTAATCTTCTTAAGCATTGAAATTCTTATAATCAATAAATATTTATAACTCTTCGCAGAAGTGACGTCATCGAAAAAGCAATGGTTGCCTTGGTTTGAAGGCTCGAACGATTGGTCTCTAAACACGGCTGAAAACAAAGGAATGAGAGGTCAAAACTCAAGACTATACAAGACTAACACCCAGAAACGATTCCGCAGGTAAAATTACATCATAAAATTTGATAAACAGAATTTCAAAGTTCAAAAATAATTTTAATTTTAAATATGAACAGCGCAGAAAATCAAGCAAACACGTAATGAGTATTGTGAATGGAGCTATTTCAAGCAGTTAGTAGATCAAAAACGGAAGAAGAACACTTGTGACGATGGCGGATGGCGGGCTACCGTTAATCATCACTTATCATATCGCGAGGTAAGTTTTTAGCTAAGCAGTGAATTTACAGTGGTGGCCAAAAGTTTAGCACCACTACTGTCATTTGCACTATTTTGTGTTTTGACAAAAAGTCTTTCTGATACAAAATATGAATTTGGCATTAAATTCTGCTTTTAGAAAATGCAAAAACATTTAAACAAATCATACATTGTAATTATCAATAGTAATTTTTAGTGTTTGTTTACAAATTGTTGCTACACCAAAAGTTTAGCACAACATTCAAAAAAGCACATAAAAAACTTGTTTCTTCAGAAATTCATTGTTTATTTGAATAATCTATTCAATATTTTGTTGGATAACTAAAATTTTGTATGACCGTAGCACACCTACGAGGCATTGAGTGAACTAAACGAATACAGTGTTCGAGAGGAATGTTTTCTCATTTCCCCTCGATAATGTCAAATAATCCCAACAAATTTGCAGGTTTTGCATTTTTTACTGCTTTCTCAACATCATTCCACGCTGTTTTTGTAGGATTTAGATCTGGCGATTGTGCAGGCCAAGTCAAAACCTAAATGTGATGGGTTTGTAACCACTGAGTAACCGACATGACTTTATGCTTAGGATCATTATCCTGCTGAAATATTCATGTCAAAGACAGTTTATCATCTGCAAATGGAAGCATAACAATCCTCCAATACTTTTTTATAAGTATATTGGCCCATGAAACCCTTAATTTGATGATTCGGACTGATATCCACATGGGAAACCATCCTCAAGCCATTAGTTAGCAAAATTTTCATGTTACATATAATTCTAGTTTATCAAATGGTCTGCAAATCACAACTATTAGTTAAAACAGAAATCTTAAATATATTTAAATAGAACTTTTGAATTTAACCAGGCCTTTTTTTTTTATTTATCTCACTAACCGTTCATACTACCAGTAAACACTTTTTCACATTTCCTGTGAATGCATACTGTTGAGATCGTTGTTGTAGTTATTGGAAATTTTTTTAATTTACATATACTGAAAATATTTTTTTTAATATTTAATAATGTTTTGCAATTTATTTATAAAGCGCGCCTGCACTATATAATTAGCGACGATGTTTGTGACAAAATTAAAACATGAACTTTAGCGTATAATTATTATTTACAACTTTTCTGACAGAAAAAAAATTCATTAAAATTTCATAAAGAACCGATCACTGAGTAAATTATACGTCTGTAATACACGCTATAATACACGTTATGCACACTAAAATTAATAAAATTGTGCTTTTTACTTTGAAGTGACCATAAAACACGCTATGTTTTTCAAGTAAAAAATAGTACGCGGAGTAGTATTTTTCAAAATTGCTTTCCGGTTTAGCAGCCTAAATAAGGACAGGACTTCTAATCGAGGGCGACTTTTAATTCAAATCGTTTAGATGCATACGTTCTGTGGACGCAGCTCCAGAACGCCAATGTGGCAATTATGTTAACATGTTGTTCAAAATTGGCACTTTTTTATTATCAAGTTCTATTATATTGTACCGGTATTTTACAGCCGAAATACCTAAATAATTTTTGCGTTCAAAAGAAATTAAAGTAATTGTTTTTGTGAAATTCTTTGAATATTAGGATCGATAGCGACTTCTATTCCACATACTGAATTTTTATCACAACTTGTAATCGAGGGCGACTTTAATTCGAAGAAATACGGTCTCTTAGTAATTCATGTACCGGTTATAAAAAAAAATCAATCCTGAGAATTTTCAACTAATATTCCCACGCTAGCAGCTGAATCTCAAAGAAATGAATTATTTAGTTTCATGATTTCTTTATGCACAAGACACCAATTACTTTTCAAACAGATGTAAACTATAATTAAGAATTATAGTTTGAGCATTGACACGAGTTTGTCCAAGGTTGTCATTGTCATTACCACGGTAGAATTTGATGCAAAATGACTGCGGTGAAAGCTCTTAGGCTTCGTCGAAGTCATATTCGTCATTTTGTACGGCAAGAAATGCAAACTTCACTGTCAGGCAACGATAGTATGAAGTTTATTGATAATGTTTTCAACAAACAAAAGAGTAGTTTAGTCCGGGCAGTTTGGTTCGTTGTTTTGATCGTTTGTGGCACCATTTGTTGTTACCAAACAATGGAAAGAATCCAATTCTATTTTGATGGACATTTCAAAGTTGAAATTGAATATGTTCCAATAGGTGAAATGACGTTCCCAGAATTGAGGTTCTTTGGTCTCGATACCGGATCTTTGTCCGAATACTGGGAAAAAATGCCAGAAGATTCTTCAGTGCAAAGCAAACTCAAAAGATACCGTGAATGTCTTTTGCCAGTGAGAAGCATGATTTCTGCAGCAGTGAAAATTGAAAATTATACAGATTTTTGGTTAAAAAGCAACATTTCAAGCAATTTACAGCACGTTAAGATAAGACAGGTATTTAATTCTATTATTTTCGTAATACTGGATGGGATATTATGTTGATATTATGTAAAGTGATCACATGAAGTTGTTAGTTTTTAATGATATAAGTTGGGTTGGGGGGAGGGGTCTTGCTACCAATACAATCAGTGATGTCGTCATGCAGCTTCCATATTTTTCTCTTAGCAACGGTTGGCCAGGGAAATAAACAATAAAGAGTTGATTCTCTGTTAAAGAGTAGCAACAAATGACCTTTCTTGTGTAAAACAAGAAGTGAAGTTAGACACTAAATCATGAGCTCGTGTCTGAATTATTCCATCTCCTGGGCAAGGATGGGATGCCAGGGAATTGGTCACTGTGATGCTGAAGCCCAGTATCCTACAGTTGTCATCAGAATTATTCAGACTGCTGCAATCCGGGTTTTATCACGCTTATTTCTAATAAATAAGCCTAAAACCGCAGGTGAATGCCACGAAGGACTTATATCGCGGCCTAAATTATCTAGGGTTAATTTAATAGGAAAATAAAAACACAAAGTTTTTCAATTCAAAGCACACTTTATATTTATTCGGATAATACAATAAAAATGGATAATAATACGATTAATATACGAGAATGAAAGCGACAAGTCGCGAAATAATGCGGGAAAGAACGATGGAAATTCTCGCAACGACCGTTGTGAGACAAAAGCGTCCTAATGGCGCTTTACAACTCAAAGTTGTTAGGAAGACGGTTGCCTTCCTCTAACTCACGAACGATGGTCCTGCGACGATGGTTCTCGTGGGTTCTTCCACTCGGTGTACGACTGCACGATGGTGGTGGTTCACGTCGGATAGGCGTCCGGTCAGCGTACGATGGCGATAGCAAGTGTTCGCGCACTTGCGATGGCGATAGTTCACGTCGATTGGGAACTTCTCACTTCGATGCGGGAAATTAGCTGCGGCTAATTCTCGCGGATAAGCTGGCCTTGCACGGTGTTGCACAAGGAAAGCTTGGTGAAACTTAAATTACTCACGTGACTCTGTCAATACTTTTCGGAGAGAATAAGCAGTGATGTTGAGGGTTGTGATGTATTTTTAAGAGTCCCGATTGAAGCGAGGGTGCGAGCCCGGCACCCTTCAATATTGCGCAGATAATCTGCGCAATTAGCTAAAACTGGTGCAACAAGGGATTATTGCACCATAACGGTTAATTACCGTTTTCACCCCGGCCAACCTGGGGTGATATGTGCCTAGGGAAGATTTCTGCCCTCGGTCACATGATCTGACTTGGCGTGTGCCAAGCCAAATTAATTAGGAAATAATTAATATTTTTCTCCTAAGTGGTGAAACAGTTTGAGATCACCACAAGACGGTTGTAAGAATTATTAAAAAACAATGCAGTGTTAGTAGGACCGGAATTGTTCAATTTGATTCATGGACATGACAGTAAATGACTGTAAATTCATGGAAATGGTGCCTTAATTTTTTTATAGTATGGGGAATAAAAATTATTGTCACCCCTGCTCTTGTCCACAACTGGACTCCCACAACTCTACTCAACCCTCTCCTCTGCCTTACTGGGTCGGATCACTGTATGGTAGGATAGGGCTTATCTCTGGGCCATTGGTCTGTTTATGTCCATACATTTGGCGAAAGCATTTTAATAAAGGGACATGTAACATAAAAATCATATGCAGATTGTAACTCGGCACAGGTGCCCTCTACTTGATTATTGGCGTCAAATGTATGCGTAGTGTGCATTCTATATGCATACAGTAATCTGCTGGATTACATCGATAATCGTATGACTTTTCAGGGCAAAACTGTATTGCATGAAACAACAATTAAAGAAGGAATTTCTAGAAAGGATAACACAGAAATTTCACTAAGCTATCGAAATGATGTAACTGGACGATCTTTAGTCTTTACTTCTGGTTAGAAATAAAAACAAAATAAAATAATTTTGAACTTTTAATATTATTGGCTAAATCTATAGATCGAAAATTTGCAGTAAATGTGAAAGCACACATGCTCCTTAAAACGAATAGCACCAACTGTGTCACGCCACAGATTACGGTAAGAATCTCACCTTTTACTATTTTATTGGAGTTTGTAACTTATTTTTCCACAATTGAGTATTAGATAACAACGGTAGTTGGCGTCATGACTTACCAATATACTTTCTCGGTGGCGTCAGGAATTGAATCTGATATTCAATTTTTTATTCGAAGTGTAAGCCCAATTAATTTTGTTAAATTTGAAGTGCATTACAAAAGTGTATAAGTTTGAGTATATCAGATATCTGCTTTTCAATCTTGTTTATTGTGACGGATCACCAAAAATAGTAATGCTGCATTATTGTTTTTTGGTAGTATCAATTTTTAGCTTCGAGACATCCCTATTGTGAACCGGATAAGAAAAAGGAAACCCAATGCTACGAAGATTGTGTGAGGAAAAAAATTCCTCAACGATGCAGGTCTAATTGCATGTTACATCTAAATATTGATAAACTCATAGATTTTTGACTTACCAGGTTGCCTTTTATGTCTAACAAAAATTTGATGGATTGCAGTGTAGAATCAAACAAATCAATTGTGGCTGAAATGTATGAGGAAGCATTTTTCCATGAAATGACTACACTGCCATCATTTGAATGTGGTTGCTTGAGACCTTGCGAACGGAATATTTATTTGTTAATAGTCTATTCTGATACAAGTTAAACTATAATATCTTCTATGTTTTTGCATAATTCTAAAAATTATTATGTTTTAAGTTAGATTTTCAAGATGAATCAAATGGCAAAGATCTAATAAGTCTCAATCTTAAAGTATTTGAAGAATTGTTTGTCAAAATGACAGAAACCTACATTTACACCATTCCCAACTTATTGATCGATTTTGGGGGCAATTTGGGATTCTCTTTGGGATTTTCTCTTCTGTCTTTAATTGAAATTGCTCAAATGTTTCTTCTCATTTTATCTAAATACATCAGACCTGCTCAACTTAAAGCGAGCATAAAAAAGAAAACTACTAAACAAATGCATTTGGTCATTGACAAAAACAAAGATGTTTCACAAGATTTGATGCAGCAGCCACAAAAAAAGCTTCTACTGCAATCTACATTGAATTTAATTCTTATATTTACTTCTGCAATATTGGCTGTTTATGTGAGCAAAGAAAGAATCGCATTGTATATGATTGAGCCAACAAGATATGTGATAATTATTCAAGAAAATCACACATTGTATTTGCCCAATATAATTGCGTGTAAGGATGGATCATTAATGACTCACTATAGGAGGACATATGCTAAAGAAATTGGCAAGAATGAATGCAAGATTCATTTTATCAATTTAATGAACATGACCATCCGAAAGAAAAAACCGTCAATAGAAGAAGTGTGGCGATTCCAAACGCCATCAATGAACAAAGGAGCAATGGACACTGCTACTGTGGTAAGTATTCCGTTAAAGATGGGTTCATATCTGCATTTACATCGCGGATACTTGCCTCAAAATTGTGATGTTACGGTACGCAGGTGTGGACTGATCATGATACACATAACGTATTGTCCAATCACGAAAGGTTTATAAACCAAATAAAATTTTGAGCACCAATGACAAATATCACTCAAAAGTGAATTTAGTTGTCATTGTATGTAAATTAAACAGTATTGGCACCAGTGGTTGCAAGAGGGCGCCAATATCAAGGATTGAGTACGAATGCACTCACAAGGGAAGCACATGAATAAGATACACACAGATTGTTGCAATATTAAATGTGAAGGATTGTTATGTCATGCTGAATGAGATCCTGAAATAATTTTATTCCATAAACAGCCAACAATGAAAATAATGAGATTAAAGTTTGCACTATTTTATATTTGTTAAAAAAATAAAACAAATATAAAATTACAAACATTAAAATTACTGCTAAAAATGAATTAAAAATAAAATTAAAAATTTTCATAGACAACAGGATTTGAACCTGTGTGGAAAGATAACTAGTCCATTGCCTTAACCACTGGACCACCACTACAAACTATTATTGTCTTCATGCAGGCAGTCATGTTGGTGAACAAAGTTCTGATGTCATGACATCATTGAATCTCAAATGATAAAATTCAACTTGGATCTTGGAACTATTTTTTTTACACTTTGTCACCTACAGTATTCATACGGTGATGAGTACTACAAGCGACATGGGTTGGCGCGACACGCAAATTCGCACCTACGTATCTGGGTAGTTGCGTAACAGATGATTTAGAGCGACGTCGCTATTAAGCATGTCGGTCGTATGACCTAGCGCGACATCATGATGTTTAACCGCAATTGTATTACGTGGCGCGACATATAAGTATAAGTGGCGCGACGTGTAAGGATTACGTGGCGCGACACGTTTATTCCGCTTTGTGCGACACGATTAACCCTTCCAACCCTGAGATGGGTCATTTTGTGACCCCGTTTTAAAAAAATCATTATTTTTATAAAAAATAATTTTTTTTTATCTGATTTTTGGTGACTATTTCTTTGAAACATCACCAGACACTATACCACAGTTGAAATTTTTTTACTTTCTCAAGTTTTTCTATAATTTGAACTCAAAGTTTAACTGGGTCAAAAAAGACACATCTTAGGAGTCCAAAGGACAAAAATAATGATCATCAGCAGGCTCCGCTAATGTCAATCATGCCTACCACGTCCATATGGCGTTCACTACAATCTAACCCCATTGGCTACATGTTAGGGTTTTAGGGAATTCCTAATAGGAATTCCCTAAAACCCGGATTTTGCGCATGTGCAGAATCTGGGTAAAAAAAAATGCCCATCTTAGGGAGAAAAGGGAGACAAATACTTTCGGGTTGGAAGGGTTAAATGATGTGTGTGCAGTAAACGATTTTAGATTTTTGTGCTTTCGTGTGAAAAAAATAGAATTGTTTGAATTTGGTGCAGACTGTATTTCCTCTTATTGTGTGCTGGTCTCCATTAAACTGAGAGACTCTAGTAAAGAACGAGGACAATTTATAATCTGTAATTAGTACGCGGGTTTCTGTTGTAGTTCGGGGCATTATAATACGCGTAAAATCGCTGGTGGATGGATGCTTCACCTGGAAGTGCCATAACAATTGGCCCGACATTTCCCACTCGTACATTTTTTTGAAACATTGATTAAAACACAATTATTCAATGGTTTTCCTCCTGCTAAATGGGAGAAAATTCCCGAGCTTAGCACAACGATAAAAGCATAAACAATACGTGCGTCTCGCCAGCAAATACGTACGTTATTCGTTGTCACGACGTCGCCACATCGAATAAGCACAACATTGGCTGGCGCGACATGCGACATCTAATGTTTCACACATCCATAATCGCGACGTCGGGCTAACCAATGTCGCGCGTGGAATAGCGTCCCATTCATCCACTAGGCCTGATTGCTCAGATTGGATAAATACACAGACAAAATAGTGCAAACTTTGAGCTCATTGTTTACATTGCTGGCTGTTTATGGAATGAAATTATTTCAGGATCTCATTCAGCATCACATAACAATCCTTCACATTTAATATTGCAACAATCTGTGTGTACCTTGTCACGGTCCTGACTCTAGACAGTGGAAATTTTTGAAATTTTGAGCGCATTTTGCGCCTTTTCCCTGATTTTTCCCATTTTTATTGGAAAATTGTTTTAGTTTCCCGAAATTATTTCATTTTTGCCTAATTCCAAATTTATTACTGTCACAGGCAGGCTACCCACCCTATTTTTTGTATTATTTTCCACTTGGTTTTACCCATCTTTATTTTTCCCAGTTTTTCCCAATTTATCTTCTCATCTAAGTGTGATGATCCATCTTCCTAAATGTATGCGCAGCTTCACCTCGCGCATTACATTATTTTCAACAATCGAAGTTATTTTATATTTTTCACCCCCTCACCCACTTTCATAAACCTGACCACATGACTCAAGTTTACTTAGTCACCTTTTTCCTGATTAATATCACTTCTCACACCTCTCTCAACCAGGTCACACCTCTTAGATTGAGCATAAGAATGTCATCTTTAGTTTAACACTGCGTTCTAAACAGCGCACTTCTATCTAGCCCTAATAGCGCCTCTTTTTGCCCATATTTTATTTTGCATGCCTGTGACGTTCCTCGCCCTCCCGCTCAAGGAATTACATTGCGCTTACTCATTCTTTTACATACAACACCCATAACGTGAGTTTGAATCTCGTCGAATATAAATAATGTGTGTTACAGCGAGTTTAGGTTTATTCCTCGCCCGATGTCCACACTTGACGGCGGTTATTTACGAGTAAATCTGCGAACGAGCCCACTTATTTGCGCTAAATTCACATTTGCGCGAATTCAAGTCCCATTAATTCTAACATCTAAAATTAATACGTGACATTACTTTATTTTATTTTATTTCCTTTATTTTTATCATTTATCCGCCTGTCTCAAAAGGAAAAGGTTTGAGCATCAAACTGGAGTAAATGATGGTTTGAAATCTAAAGCAGAACTGAGTTAAGTCAGTTCTATCTTTAATCAGATAAACTACCTTTCTCCCGTTAAGCCAAAGTTAACAGTCCCGGTGGTGCCGAGTGCATAGCTCATCTAGCGCCACGTAGTGAAAGTTTCACAAACTTGCACTTAAACCACAGTGTTTGTACCGGCTGCCTCACAACATGGTCCGGGCGCGTAACAATATACCGTACTGCCTCATTTAAACGCCCGGGCGTTTAAATTTTTTTTAGGGCCTACAGCCAGGCGGTAAATTGAAACCAGGCGTTTATTTGAGCCAGGCGTTTAGTCAGAAAAATAGTCAAAAATAAGTTATCGGGAAAACAAAGTAGCAGAAAAATATTTTTTTTGGAAATAAATTTTTATTTATGATAAAAGACATTCCATTGAGCTAATAAGAGATCAGAAATAGCAAAGGCACCCGGATTGGAAGTGCCAACACTTAAATACTTAAGTACTTAAATACTTCATCGACCGGGAAGAGTATCGTACGTTACGTGTACGGCATTTCCGAAACGTTTTGGCTACGTAAATGGCCATTTCCGCGTTTACCCGGCGCTAATTTGAAAACCGGCGTTAATACGAGGCCGGCGTCTATAACCTGCTTTGTGTACGCTTGCCAGGCGTTAAAACGGGCCCGGCGTTTGAATAAATCCGGGCGTTTAAATGAGGCAGTACGGTACAGGGTGTCCCAAAAGTCTGAACCTCCCCAAGTAATTTCCAAAATACTTGAGATATCAAAAAACTGAAAAAAAACTCATACGGGAAATCATTCATTGCGAATCTGATGGCATCCTCAAATTTGACCTCAAAGGTCATTTTCAAGGTCATTCACTTGCTAACTTCTAAACCAATTAGGTTAGAGCAAAATTTCCAATTAGAAAGTGGTAGAGCATGGCCTAATTAGTCTAAAAACATAATTTACTAAAAATATTTTCCTACAAAATTTTTGAAAAAAACCTACTAAAATTGTCTCTACAGCTTGATTAGCAACAAGCTAATCAAACAGATGCTTTACTTGTTTAATTTGTTTTCATTTACTTTTTTTAGATTATAGAAAATCTAATGTTTGCAGGTTATTTTCATAACTTTGTAAAATTTTGGTAAAGCTTATTTACTGTGTTTACTTAATTTCAGATTGCAATTAACGATCCCCTGAAATAACGGGTTTCCCCCCCCCCCTGAAAGTATTTGTTTGGCCCCCCAAATAAAACTAAAAAGGAAAATCTAGTTAGTCCCCCAAAAAACATTTTTGGACCCCCTAAAAACTGAATTCCCCCCAAACAGAAATATCAGAAATCACTCAATTACCCCCAAAATAAGCATAATACGTGGCAGTTCTTGCACTACAAGTGCCTTTTTAGCCTTAGACGGCCTGCCACGTTTTCTTTTTTCTCCTAGAGGAACATTTTTTGCCTCAAGCGAAACAGAGTATAGCTTCTCACCACTTGTCGATGTCATTTTCGCGCAGTGTCTTTTTCATAGCAGGAACAACGAAATACCGCTTAGTGTCTTCTATCCCGATTTTAATTACTGGCATCGACTGCTTCCAGTTATAAGCCTCCGTGATCTGTTTTAGAGTAAGCGTAGGGGTGCAGGCAAACAGTTTGGCGTTTACACAATCGGGTTTTCGTTCACTGGACCAATTGCGGACCATTTCTTTTAAAATCGGAATGAAACAGTGCATGGGCTGTCTATTACAGAATGTGTGGTGCGACTTGATGACATTGTTTGTAGCCTCTAATCCGTTATTAGTGCAGGGAGATCCTACGCAATGGCCCACGTGCCAACCACAGAACCGGTATGTACGTGCGACGTATCGAGGCTTAAATACCTTGTTTTGGGGGTTTAGGAAAATGGGGAGGAAATCTAGTTTAAAGGGGGGTAAAGTGGATATTTTTGTGGGGGTCTCAAAAGTGGGGGGTATTGTATTTTATTTTGCGGGAGAAATCAGAGTTTTTGGGGAGGCGTTTTATTATTGGCCCTTAATTTCAGCATGCAGCTGTAGAGACAATTTTAGTAGGTTTTTCAAAAAATTTTTAGGAAAATACTTTTAGTAAATCATGTTTTTAGACTAATTAGGCCATGCTCTACCACTTTCTAATTGGAAATTTTGCTCTAACCTGATTGGTTTAGAAGTTAGCAAGGGAATGACCCTGAAAATAACCTTTGAGGTCAAATTTGAGGATGCCATCAGATTTGCAATGAATGATTTCCTGTATGAGTTTTTTTTTTCAGTTTTCTGATATCTCAAGTATTTTGGAAATTACTTGGGAAGGTTCAGACTTTTGGGACACCCTGTATACAGCAGGTCCTCAACTTTCGAACTAGTACTAATACGGTTCCTAGAAATTGTTCAAGGATGTAAAAAGTGAAAAAATTGTTCACCCCAATAATTAAAATAAAACATTTTTAAATCATATTTTTTTTTATGATTTTTGTCTATTAAATAAATAAATGGTTTATTTTAAAAAACAATAAGAGCGTGAGTTTTGAGCTTATCCTAGTGCCAACAACGTAAACTAATTTGTAGTTGGTATTTCTGAAATTTTGGATGGTCGTAAATTGAGGATGTGCTATATACCAAACGTAACTTAGGTTGATCATAGTTGATCATAAATGTTTTTGCAGGCTGCTGGAGTAAGAACTAATGTAACATGGAGTAAAATAGCTATGCCAACTGGAACATGCTTTCAATCTGACATCGGTACATAACTTGTCATTTTATATATAAAATGTATATAAAATATTAATGCGAGCACTATCTTGTTGCAGCACCACTGAAATATGCCGGAGCTGCTTCACTAATATTTTTTAGTCTGCGACCATTGGCAGGTCAATTATGTAATCAGCATGAGTATGAAGTAATGTATGATTTGTCTACACGTCAATTAGTGCACATATGAAGTTTCAATTATCACTTTTGTCAAGAATAGTGGCAACTAACTCTTAGGGATTGCAGTACCGGACGGTTTTCATGGTACCGGTATTCGGTACTGAAATTTTTTTCCGGTACTATATTCGGTTCCGGTTCCCAATGAAAAATGGGCACCGGTATTGGGCCGGTACTACTACCGAAAGCGGTACTGGCACCGGTATTGGTACCGGTTCTGGAAAGTCAGTCTATTTTTCAACAAAAATATTTATTTGTCATGTATAATTAGATAATACTGTAGTACTGCAATTTATTCACCAGGCTGAAGTTGGCACCACATTCACATTTGCCCAACTACAGATAGAACAAATCCCAATTTTTGTTACCACGGATTTCAATGGTTTTTACACGAAAAGATAGAGGACTTACTCCTAAACAAACCGTGAACAGCACAAGTCTCTACTCCTCTTAATTTTCGAGCAGCAAGCATGGCACAAAAAAGACTTTTACTAAATTTCCAAATCTGGTGCCACAACTTCAAACCCCATATCTCAACAACCTGATCACGGATTTTTTTATTTAAATAACCAAACGATATAGAGGACCTTCTCTACAAACCCTGAAAGGTACAACACTCTACCCCTCTTAGTTTTCGAGTGGCGGACACTTAAACATTGGGGAGCCTGCAGGAGAGCTTTCGGCGATCCTTCGGGGATCCTTCGTGTAGCAAGCATGGAAATCAAAAACTCTGAAATGCAACAACGCTGAAAACATAAAACGCTGAATTACAAAAATGAGGAAAACAAAAACCGTGAAATCAAAAACGCTGAAATCAAAAATGCTAAAAACTTGGAATATTTGGGTTTTGTAATTTCAGTTGCGCCAAATTCAAACGGTCGCCGCTCAAAAACCAAGAGGGATAGAGTGTTCTGCCTTTTAGGGTTTGTAGAGGAGAAGGTCCTCTATATCGTTTGGTTTTGGAAATAAAAAAATCCGTGGTCTGGTTGTTGAGATATTGGGGTTTGAAGTTGTGGCACCAGATTTGGAAATTTAGTACAAGTCTTTTTTGTGTCAGATTCAAAAGCTTGCTGTTCTAGTTCAGCCATTTGCCATTATTACTATTTCCAAGTTAATTTAAAAAGAGTAAATAACGAGTGAAATAAAATTTGTCACCTCCTACATCATTAGAAATGCTGGTAGTAGTTGGCGTTGTTGTGTTGTTTGTGATGATGGAAAGTACCGGTTCCGGTTCCGGTGTGAGGGACGGTTCCGGTACCAAGAAAAGCTTACGGTACTAGTACCGGCCCTCAGTACCGACAGAAAAAAAACCTCGGTACCAAGACTGGTACTGAATCCCGGTACCAATACCGGTACTGGAACCGATACTGAAACCGGTACTGCAATCCCTACTAACTCTTTATTCAAATAGTTTTATAATATTTTTTATCACTTTGAGTATTTGGAAAACATCACTTACGAGTAATGTTAGTTTTATGGAAAGTCATTGTTACGGTAAATGAACATGGATGGTTGTTATACGGGTGTAAATTGCAAAGGGGAAGTGTTCATATTTTTACTCAAGAGTATAAATGTAAAAATTATGGTAAATCGTAATTTTTTCTTAGGTGTACTTTCGACAAAATTATGCTGAAATACCATCAATTCTCAGAAGTAGAAGAAGTGTTGTGGATAACACCTTAGTCGTTATTACATATAGAATGATTAAAGTAATAATCAGATTATTACATATAAACTGTTGAATCATTTGCTTTATTTTAGATCGTCCGATTAAACTTACGAGCACAACCTTGTCTTGACCATGACAAATACAAACGATGCCGGGATGAATGTTATGAAAAAAAGATTTATAATTCTGTTCTATGCAAGTGAGTCGTAATTCTTCACAGATTTGAATGTTGCTAAGTTACTGGGGCCCTCAAAATCCAGGAGTTCTAGAGTTATAAATAAAAATTCTTTATCAGAGTTCAGGGAGTGCAGACTGCACTGGGCTGACCCCATCAATCAGGGTGACATCAGAATGCAAAATAAGACTAGGTGCATTCAATAAGTCTAAAACGTATGCAAAACTCGTTTCGTGTTTGCACGTGACGTCATTCCCATTCGAATTGAATAACATGTTATTCAATGGGAATGACGTCACGTGCAAACACGAAACGAGTTTTGCATACGTTTTACACTTATTGAATGCACCTACTGTCGTGTGTCTATCTCAAATTATATTTTTTTTCAAGTTCTTGGTCATTTTAGAATCTAAATTTACAAACATTACTAAAGATTCTGTATGGGCTGGTACAAGAGGACTCGGAAGAGGTCCATGCGTTACTGCACTGGGTTGTAATAAGTCTTTATAATTTTAGGCTACCATTTTTGGATAATGTAACAAATAATATCTGTGCAAATGCTGAAAAAGCAATTTCTTCATTACAACTATTCATGAAGAATTCCTTAAAAGTTGACATAACGAAAGACTGTGGATGTTACCATCCTTGTGAAGAACAAATATTTAACACTTATGTTTACTTTCAACATCCTGAAGCATTTCCACTCAAGGTTCTTGGTTTAAGTCCAATGAATAGCATAATTGAACAGATTACACAAATATTATCCTACACTGCAGTTGCATTGTGTTGCGATATTGGAAATTCTTTTGCACTAATGCTTGGCCTTTCAATTCTTGCAATTCCAGAATTATTGCAAAAGATAGTAAATCAGTTTATGGTACTCGGAATAATTATATACGGACATCTCCCATTATATATACTCGAGTTAAAAAACTCAAATACTAATTCAGAGCATCAAATCTGAAGTTACCTAAAATGCAGCTTTCCAATTATTAATTACGGAGTATCATTTACTGCACATGCACAGTGTTTATCTAGTTTCAGTGACTGAAACAATCTGTAGGGTAAAATAGCTACAGTTTTATTGTACATGACTCTTCTTTTTAGTGTTTAACACTTCTCTGTATTGCCTCTAGAAAAACTAGAATAGTTTTAACTGTTTAATATAATGTAGGGAAATAGTTAGAATTTTAATGCCTGTCTAATCATTTAAAATTTAAGTCGGTGCGTTCAAATTAGTTTAGAAAAATCTGCTTGACCATGTATTTCGCACATGATGTAATTGACGACGTATTTTACTCAAGTAATCCATTTATTTTGATTTACTTTAAGCAAGGGGGTTATGGCAGTCCTTTCACTTACCTTTTTTCATTAAAGAAAACTTCAGGCATTTGCCTAACCAATTTGAATGCTCTTTGTAATTCCTTATTGAATGATATTAAACACATAATTACTCACTTGTATATTTCTTCATCGTTTGATAGATTTTTCTTCTTCTGTTAATTAACTAAAAAACGTGGTTTCTTTCATCAATTTAGACTTGCTGAATGTTTGTTTAGAGTCACATTACATTTATGCTAATCTTAAACTACTTATTGCATTTATTTACTCTTTCATTTTGATAAATTCACTATTTTTGATGAATTGAATTGTTAACATTTAAGTTCGAGTTCAATTTATCTTTTAAATCTTGAACATTGTCGGTACTATTGTAATCACTTTCTTTTCATTATTCTGCTTAAAGGTTGTGACTGGTATGGTCTTCGCCAAGGTAACCCGGGGACTGGTTATCCTGGTGTGGGACGGATACTCACGTGAAATGACGAGAAACTCCATATTAGTGGTTGTTGGCCTTTACTACGTTTGTCTAGGGGTTGCGGAATCCCGTCACCTGTTGCAGGGGTGCCAGTCAGGCACACCACACCGCCAACCGACCCGTCACACACAGGGCGTGAGCCCCACGGATGACGTAGTCGGTTCAACATAACATTCATGTCGTACTCACCTACGACCCACGCAGCCATTCATGGAGGATGTGACCATCGGCGACAAACAAACAGCTTTTTAGCATGGGCTAGGCTTCATTTAAGAGTTATGAAATTTTTTTCCCATTAATTTGACAGGTTATTGGGCTGTGTAATATTCAGTAGAATTCAAATCTGTTATTTGGTGCATGTGTATTGTGTATAGGTTCAGAATATGTAATAAAAGAATTTATTAGCCAAGCTAAGCTAATTTTTGGCATCTAATGTGCCCTATTTCCCCTCTGCCCCCGCTTTACTGTAAACTGGGTCAGTTCCCTCCATACCTTTTGCCCCTGCCCTACTGCGATCCTAGTCAGACCCTTCAACTAGGCGCCTAATGTAACTCCGATTCCCCTGGTGCCAGTTTTCAAAGGCATTGTCGCCGTAGCCACTGGCATAAAATTTTATCTAATTGAATATTGCATAAAATTTTATCTAATTGAATATTGCATAAAATTTTATCTAATTGAATATTGCATAAAATTTTATCTAATTGAATATTGCATAAAATTTTATCTAATTGAATATTGCATAAAATTTTATCTAATTGAATATTGCATAAAATTCTATCTAATTGAATATTGCATAAAATTTTATCAAATTAAAATTGTATGTTAAATTAAATTTTATCAAATTAAAATTGAATTCCTGGAAGGGCAGGTGTGCACCCCGAGCAGTCACGTGGCCCCACTGTATAAACCTTGGGGATTTCCCACCTTTGGAGAGAACTTACCAAACTATACAACAGATCACAGCAAAACTTCAACCATCAGGCCAACTTTAAACCAAATTGGAGCGATAGACGATACAGTTGAGTAAGTATATTTGATACTTCTCTAGCAATCTTGCTACCACAAGAATTTACGAGTAGGCCGTATCCGCGCAAGCATCCAGACAGCCTAAGGTAACTAGAGACAGCCGTTATAAATCCGGCTGCGAGAATAGTCATTAAAAAAATAGAGATTTCAGGTCATAATCACTTCTAAAACACTAGGAATATATTTAAATTACAATTCAGCACTTCCAGAAACCTTAAAAATGAATGTTGTTCCAGTCACTTACTTGTTAGTGAAATAAAAAAAATCAACCAATCACAGAGCTTATATTTCGTTATTTCTCAAGTTAAATGATAAAATTCTGAATTATACACATTAGAGAGTAAAGATTGTCATAAATATATTTAGAATTAATTAATTAATCCTCTTAAGCATTGAAATTCTTATAATCAATAAATATTTATAACTCTTTGCAGAAGTGACGTCATCGAGAAAGCAATGGTTGCCTTGGTTTGAAAGCTCGAACGATTGGTCTCTAAACACGGCTGAAAACAAAGGAATGGGAGGTCAAAACTCAAGACTATCCCAGACTAACACCAAGAAACGATTCCGCAGGTAAAATTACATCATAAAATTTGATAAACAGAATTTCAAAGTTCAAAAATAATTTTAATTTTAAATATGAACAGCGCAGAAAATCAAGCAAACTCGTAATGAGTGTTGTGAATGGAGCTATATCAAGCAGTTAATAGATCAAAAACGGAAGAAAGACACTTGTGACGATGGCGGAATGCGGACTACCGTTAATCATCACTTATTATGTCGCGAAGTAAGTTTTTAGCTAAGCAGTGAATTTACAGTGGTGGTCAAAAGTTTAGCACCACTACTGTCATTTGCACTATTTTGTGTTTTGTCAAAAAGTCTTTCTGATACAAAATATGAATTTGGCATTAAATTCTGCTTTTAGAAAATGCAAAAACATTTAAACAAATCATACATTGTAATTACCAATTGTAACTTTTAGTGTTTGTGTACAATTTGTTGCTGCACATAAGTTTAGCAGCACATTCAAAAAAGCACAAAAAAACCCTGCTTCTTGAGAAATTCATTGTTTATTTGAATAATTATTATTTGAATAATCTATTCATTGTGTGAACTAAACGAATACAGCGTTCGAGAGGAATGTTTTCCCATTTCACCTCGATAATGTCAAATAATTCCGACAAATTTGCAGGTTTTGCATTTTTTACTCCTTTCTCAACATCGTTCCACACTGTTTCTGTAGGATTTAGATCTGGCGAATGTGCAGGCCAAGTCAAAACCTCAATGTGATGGGTTTGTAACCACTGAGTAACCGACATGACTTTATGCTTAGGATCATTATCCTGCTGAAATATCCATGTCAAAGACAGTTTATCATCTGCAAATGGAAGCATAAAAATCCTCCAATACTTTTTTGTAAGTATATTGGCCCATGAGACTCGTAATTTGATGATTTAGACCGATGCCCATACGAGAAACCATCCCCAAGCCATTAGTTAGCAAAATTTTCATATTATATAATTCTAGTTTATCAAATGGTCTGCAAATCACAACTATTAGTTGTAACAGAAATCTTAAATACATTTAAATAGAACTTTTGAATTTAACCAGGCCTTTTTTTTTTTATCTCACAAACCGTTCATACTAAACACGTTTTCACATTTCCTGTGAATGCATACTGTTGAGATCGTTGTTGTAGTTATTGGAAATATTTTTAATTTACATATACTGAAAATATTTTTTTGAATATTTAATAATGTTTTGCAATTTATTAATAAAGCGTGCCTGCACTATATAATTAGCGACGATGTTTGTGACAAAATTAAAACATGAACTTTAGCTTATAATTATTATTTTCAACTTTTCTGTTGGAATATCAAACATTCCCGCATCGCTACAAAACGTCCACGATACATCCGTGTTGAGTGGGTGTGTTGGATGTTGACCCCATTGGTCAAAACTGACCGGAAACGTCCATGTGACGTTTCCATGTATTTTGTGTATATAACCATAATAGTAGAAAGGGAAGTAGCGAAACTCCTAAGCTCCGCCTCCTTCCCAGTTCACGACATAGGTCGGGAAAAAGCTCAAATTCTCAAATGTGAAATGAAAAATAATTAAAATACCGATGAATTTACACAACGAAATAAACAATATTTTACTTTTCATTTAAAACTTCAGTCTTAATTCTGTATTTGTTTAGTTATTGCTAATTAAAATCACAACAGTGTGTTGGTGAGCGAATCCAGTAAGAGTTTCCGCGGAAAAAACTTGCGAATTGGCGCTGCAGTCAATAGGGCTGGGGATTTAAAGCCCACGCGTCTGCTACATGTAAACTTTAAAGGTTTGACTTATTTATTTTGATGTTCTATATTTTGTTTGAACACCTTTTTGAAATCTAATTTAATTTTCCTTTAGGTGAACTAAATTTTGTCATTTTTTGAATGCTTTTAGGTAATAAATAGTTATTTTTAGTGCGCATCCCTATTGGAGGCACATTCACATCTGGTGTTTAGAAGTTTGAAGTTTGAAGCTTTAATTTGAAGCTGTAGATAACATACAGTGCTGGACTGGCCCGGCGGGCTACCGGGAATTTCTCGGTGGCCTGTGCCGGGCCCACCGTGACCCTTTCCTGGCCCACCGTAGCCCGTCTCTCTTGCCTACCGTAGCCCGTCCCTCTTGCCCACCATAGCCCGTCCCTGTTGCCCTCCGTAGCCCGTCCCTGTTGCCCACCGTAGCCCGTCCCTGTGGCCCACCGTAGCCCGTCCCTGTTGCCCACCGTATCCCGTCGTCCCTGTGGCCCACCGTAGCCCGTCCTTGTGGCCCGACTCATCCAGTTTTCCCAATACTAAATTTGCATCCAGTCCAGCCCTGGTAATATAAAAAGAATAAATAACAAACCAATTGTATCATTGTATTGTGTTTTAGTTACTTGTCACGGAGCCTTTTAAAATCATTTAAAAACTAAATGAAAATATAGATGAAGAATAATATTAAAATTTAATAAAACGAAAAATTAAATTAAATCTTTCTTACAAAGTAATAAATAAATTAAACAAAAAACTATATCCCCATATAAATAAATAAAAAACATTGAATCTTTATAAATAAAAAGTAACACTAAATTTAATAAACAAAGACAAAATAACACTAAATCTTTATAAACAAAGACAAAATAACACTAAATCTTTATAAACAAAGACTAAATAATACTAAATCTTCAATAAATCATCAAAAATTAAATTCAAAATTCAAATCCAAAAACATGTTTGTAGACATGTTAAATTTAACCGTGTCCAGCCCTAAAGACAGTGGCGCCACCATGCGGACCAACACCCGAAATAGGGAGTTTCGCTACTTCCCTTTCTACTATTATGATATAACCCACATGTTTATTTGAATAAAATCAGTTCTCTCCAAGTCGTTCCGTGCATATCACATTCGTTTTCTTAGCAACATAACAACAGGTTATGGGCCCAGCACGCTTCCACTGCGCAAACTAATTGGCAATCGTAATCGCTTCGTTCCACGTAAACTAAATCTCGTTAAATCCGTCCGAAATATTCGAAATAAATCGAAAATGACCGATCATACCAGAGTGGAGAAACTAAACGACACCAATTATCGTGGGTGGAAACTGCAGCTAAAAGCCGCATGTTATGCACGAAAGACCTGGAAATGGATTGAAACCGAACATCCTCGCCCAGCCGTAATCGCCGGCGATAAAAAATCAGAAACCGAACTAGAAGAATGGAACGAAAATAACGGCAAAGCCGAAAGCGATCTACTAACCGCGATCTCACTCGATCAAATGCGACACGTGGACGGCCAACCGAGTGCATTTCATATGTACAAAAAACTCCAGGAAGTCTACGACGATACGGGCGACATAAAAATCACATCGATGCTGACCGAAATGATCATGAAAAAACTAAAATCAGACGACGATTTTAAAAATCACTCGATATTCTTTTCCGAAACCCTTCGAAGTCTCGAAGAAAACTCGACAAAACTTACGCCCGATAAACTGACCACTGCGATATTCTTGCTAAGCCTACCCGAAAGCTTCACCGCAATACGAGCTGCCATTCGGACCAAAAAGACCATGCCAACATTCGAAAAAGTCCTTAAAAAGGTGACGGACGATTGGCAAAGCCGAAAAAATGTCGAGGATCGAACAGATTCGGACGATAACGCAATGTTTGCCAAAAACAGAAAACCGAAATCTAAAAACGATCGTGTGAATACCGTCCGAAAATCCAACGGAAAACAGTGCGACCACTGTAAAAAGCTCGGACACAACATTTCGGAATGTTTTTTACTGAAAAAACAACAGAAGGCCGCGGAATTCGAAGACTCATCATATTTACGATCTTTCCTTGCAGACATAAGGCCGGGAAAAAACACCGAAAAATCGAACCTTGCACGAGAAAGTTCCAACGAATGGGTGTTGGACAGTGGAACAACTTCCCATATTCAAACAAAATTCAACAATGGCACGAAAAACTTGGCCATTTAAACGAATCCGACTTGAAAAAACTCGTCAACAATCAGCTCGTAAGCGGGATAACGATCAAGAAATCTGACAAGCTCGAACCATGTGAAACTTGTATTAAAGGGAAGCTAACCCAAAAATCGTTCCCGAAAAAGAGCAAATCGAAAAGTGAAAACTTACTAGATTTGGTCCACTCCGATGTTTGCGACCCGATGCGTGTTCAATCTCCCGGCGGTTCCAGATATTTCGTATCATTCATCGACGATAAATCGAAATGGGGCGCCATATTTTTTCTCTCGAAAAAATCCAAAGTTTTGGACGCTTTTAAAGAGTTCAAACGGTATGCAGAAAATCAAACTGGACAACGAATTAAAGCTTTTCGCAGCGATAACGGAAGGGAATACGTAAATAGAAATTTCGACGATTTCCTGTCCGACAATGGTATTAAACGTCAATTAACGGTCGAATACACGCCAGAACAAAATGGCGTCGCCGAGAGACGTAACCGGACGCTGGTCGAAATGGCACGATGCCAGATTTTGAATTCACATTTACCGAAATCATTTTGGGCCGAGTCGATATTCACCGCAAATCATATTCGAAATCGCTGCCCCTCGAAGTCACTAGATGGTGAAATTCCATATTCGATTTGGAAAGGAAAAAAACCGGATATCAGTTACTTTCAAAAGTTCGGATCGAAGGCCTTTTGCCTCGATAAAGGCTCAAATCTTGGAAAGTTTGACGCGAAATCATTCGAGTGCATCTTCACCGGATACGACGAAGATTCAAAAGCATACCGACTCTACGACGTTAAAAAATGCAGGTTTTTCAAAGGACGGGACGTTAAGTTCGTAAACGAAGACGCCAGAATCGAACCCGAGTTCCGAGACGAAGATGAAGACGAAAACGAATACGATTTTTTGGAAATTCAAACGAACCAAGTCATCGAAACAACTAAAACCGAAGTTTCAAGTGAAACCGAGTCCGAGAACGAAATCCCCGAAATCATACCGGAAGCCGCAGATGTCGTCCCCGACTCACCCCAGCGTAAAAGGGGGCCCGGACGTCCATTACTCGTCAAGACCGGAAAGAGAGGGCGACCCAGGAAAGTTTACCAAACTGTTCCTACCATTCCGGATCAGAGTGAAGACGAGGACGAAATCTTTGCGAACTTCGTTGAGTGCGATGATCCAGTGACCGCTAGAGAGGCTCTCGAGAGCGACCACGCGAACGAATGGAGAGCCGCATTAAAATCGGAATACGACGCATTGATTAAAAACGGTGCGTGGGAAGAAGTGGAACGGCCCAAGAAACAAAAAACGATTGGCAGCCGATGGGTCCTACGAACTAAATACAGAGCGGACGGAACCATCGAAAGACGGAAGGCGCGCCTTGTAGCGAAGGGCTTCACGCAACGCTTTGGAGTCGACTACAATGAAACGTTCGCACCAGTTGCTCGTGCCAATTCTATTCGCATGATTATGGCAATCGCCGTCGAGAAAAATCTGACTGTAGAACAGTTGGATGCAGTCACCGCATACCTTAACGGCGAACTCGAGGAGGAAATTTATATGGAAAAACCCGAATCATTTGATGAAGTCACCGGAACGAAGAACGACAAAGTGTTGCGACTCTTGAAATCGATTTACGGTTTAAAACAGTCCGGGAGACAATGGTACATCAAGCTCGACCAAAAATTGCGTAAGTTTGGTTTTAAACCATCGAATTTCGACCCATGCGTATACATCAAACAAACCAGAACCGAATACACGATCATCGGAATCTACGTCGACGATTTAATTATCGCATTCAACAATGAAAAATCGTTCAAAAACCTGAAAAAATCGTTAAAAGGCGAATTCGAAATGAAAGATTTGGGTGCCATTGGTTACTGCCTCGGAATCGAATTTGCTCAGAATCTCGCAAAAAATACGATCACGATGTGCCAAAGAAAATACGCGTTCGACGTGTTAAAACGTTTTAATATGGACCAGTGCACACCGATCGCAACCCCACTGGACGCAAACGCTAAATTGAGGCGATCAGGTGTTAAACTCGAAGATCGAAAACCGGAAACACGAAAATTTCCTTATCAAAGTTTGGTCGGGTCCCTAATGTATTTGGCCGTAATGACTCGTCCCGACCTCGCATATGCCGTGAGCGCATTGAGTCAGTATAACAATGACTTTGATTCACAGCACATTGTCGCAGGAAAACGAGTTCTACGATACCTCCACGAGACGATCAACTTAGGATTAATGTTCAAGAAAACCGGAGAAGATCTCGTCGCATACGCCGATGCCGACTGGGCAGGTGATTTAAATAGTCGCCACTCACACACTGGATTCGTGTTCAAATTGGCGGGCTGCGCAGTTAGCTGGACTGCTCAAAAACAAAAAACAATTGCCTTATCGAGCACTGAGGCCGAGTATATGTCAATATCGGACTGCTCACGAGAAGCTATTTGCCTAAAAAGATTCATTGAAGAAATCAGCAAAAAATCAGTACCACCAGTTGTAATTATTTATAATGACAATCAAGGAGCAAAACGATTAGCAGCAAATCCGGTAAACCACTCTCGAACCAAACACATCGACATCCGCTACCATTTCATCCGTGAAGTCCAAGAAAATGGACACATTCGAGTCGAATATTTACAAACAGGTGAGATGCCAGCGGACGTGTTAACTAAAGGTTTATTTGCACCTAAACACGAGAAGTTCCTTTTAATGATGGGACTTGTTCGGATTGAATAAAGAGCGTGAAAGTTTGAGTGGGTGTGTTGGAATATCAAACATTCCCGCATCGCTACAAAACGTCCACGATACATCCGTGTTGAGTGGGTGTGTTGGATGTTGACCCCATTGGTCAAAACTGACCGGAAACGTCCATGTGACGTTTCCATGTATTTTGTGTATATAACCCACATGTTTATTTGAATAAAATCAGTTCTCTCCAAGTCGTTCCGTGCATATCACATTCGTTCTCTTAGCAACATAACAACATTTTCTTACAGAAAAAAAATTCATTAAAATTTCATAAAGAACCGATCACTGGATAAATTATACGTCTGTAATACACGCTATAATACACGTTATGCACACTAAAATTAATAAAATTGTGTTTTTTACTTTGTAGTGACCATAATACACGCTGTTTTTCAAGTAAAAACTAGTAGTATTTTTCAAAATTGCTTTCCGGTTCAGCAGCCTAAATAAGGACATCAATTTTGAGTCGTGTGATCAAAATTGATCAGAACAAGGACTTATTAGAGTGTATCATAAAATTATTTGTTTTGTTATAACAAATAATTCTTTAAATCAAATTTTTTAACGTGGTCTTTTATGACTGATGGCCAGCCTAGTTAATAAAGGACATTTGGTTGACAAATTATGCGTTTATCTGAAAGGGAAAAAAGTAGATACGTCTTCTTCTTTAAAAAATTGAACGCACTTATTAGTACCGTATTTCTTTTGATTAAAAGTTACGGCTTATAATTGGAAATGCAATTTTTTGCCACGAGTTCTAATCGAGGTTGACTTTTAGTTGAAATTGTTAGGTGCGTCCGTTCTGTGGACGCAGCTTCAGAGCGCCAATGTGGAAATTATGTTAACATGTTGTTCAAAATTGGCACGTTTTTTTATTATCAACAAGTTCTGTTTTATTGTACTTGTATTTTACAGCTGAAATACCTAAATAAATTTTGCGTTCAAAAGATATTACATGAAGCAGTAAGAAATTGTTTTTGTGAAATTCTTTGAATATTAAGATCGATAGCGACATGTATTCCACATACTGAATTTTTGTCACGACTTGTAATCGAGGGCGACTTTAATTCGAAGAAATACGGTTTCTTAGTAATTCATGTACTGGTTATAAAAAAAATCAATCCTAAGAATTTTCAATTCATGTTCTCAATGCAGCTGAATTTTAAAAGAAATGAATTATTTATATTCATTGATTTCTTTATGCAAAAGACACCAATTGATTTTCATAGAGATGTAAACTATAATTAAAAATTATACTTTGAAAAATGTGAACTATAATTAAAAATTATAGTTTGAAAAATTATAGTTTGAGCGTAGACACGAGTTTGTCCGAGGTTGTCATTCTCATTATCACAGTAGAATTTGATGCAAAATGACTGTGGTGAAAGTTCTTAGGCTTCGTCGAAGCCATATTCGTCGTTTTGTACGGCAAGAAATGCAAACTTCCCTGTCCGGCAATGATAGTTTGAAGTTTATTGATAATGTTTTCAACAAAAAAAAAAGAAGTTTAGTCCGGGCAGTTTGGTTCGTTGTTTTGATCGTTTGTGGCACCATTTGTTGTTACCAAACAACGGAAAGAATCTAATTCTACTTTGATGGACATTTCAAAGTTGAAATTGAATATGTTCCAATAGGTGAAATGACGTTCCCAGAAATAAGGTTCTTTGGTCTCGATACCGGATCTTTGTCCGAATACTGGGAAAAAATGCCAGAAGATTCTACAGTGCAAGGCATATTTGAAAGATTACATGTTTGTATTTTGCCACTGCGAGGAATGATTTCTGCAGCAGTGAAAATTGAGAATTATACAGATCTTTGGTTAAAAAGCAACATTTCAAGCAATTTACTGCACGTCAAGATAAGACAGGTATTTAATCCTATTATTTTTTTAATACTGGGTGGGATATTATGTTGATATTATGTATTGTCACCACATGAAATGGTTCATGTAATTGTTAGTCTGTAATGATAAAAGTTAGGGTTATATTGCTACCAATACAGTCACTGATGTCTTCATGCAAATTTCATATTTTTTCTTTAGCAACGGTTCGCCAGGGAAAGAAACAATAAAGAGTTGCTCCTCTGTTAGATAGTAGCAACAAGACCTCTCTTGTGTAAAACAAGCAGTGAAGTTACTGTAGACACTAAATCATGAGCTCGTGTCTGAATTATTCCATATTCTGGGCAAGGATGGGATGCCAGGGAATTGGTCACTGATGCTGAAACCCAGAATCCTACAGTTGTCATCACAAGTATTCACCCTTGTAAAAATTATTATGAAAAATAACAATTCAAAGCAAATGTTAGTAGGACCGGAATTGTTCAATTTTATTCATGGAGATGACAGTAAATGACAGTAAATTCATGGACATGGTGGTATAATTTTTTTTATAGTATGGGGAATAAAAATTATTCTTTCCCCTGTTCTTGTCCACAACGTGAAAGCCAAGTGCAGATCGTATCTCGGCACGGATGTACTTCATTTTAGCGATTTCATTTTAGCGATTTTACTTTAGCGACACACCATTTTAGCAAACATGTCATTTTAGCGACACAAAAACCTAGGTTTAATTCCTAAGAAGGGCTAACAAGGGGGGGCTGCGCGGCACGCTTTGGCCCTAGAAACGGTGCAAATTGGAGTTTTGCCCTAGCAACCTCCCAATCCAGGGCTCAAATTACCAGGGCAGTGGCAACGGCTTTTGTGCAAATTGCCCAAAAGCACAACCGGTGCAGAACAAATATAAATTATTTTAAACACTATTATACAATGAAAAGATCCAATAACTTGTTAGAAACACTAAAATAAATAGATTCCTCAAATTAGTCACTTCCAGCATTTCCAAATAATTAAAGGGACTGTAAAACAATTCATTTAACACATCAGAAAATTAAATCATTAATTTCTTATTCTCAACATATTCCAATAAAAAAGGACATTTGGGGTCACAACAAGTAATCTGCTGAATTACATCTGTAATCGTATAACTTTTCAGGGCAAAACTGTATTGCATGAAACAACAATTAAGGAAGGAATTTCTAGAAAGGATAAGACAGAAATTTCACTAAGCTATCGAAATGATGTAATTGGACGATCTTTGGTCTTTACTTCTGGTTAGAAATAAAAACAAAATTAAATAATTTTGAAGTTTTAATATTTTTGGCTGAATCTATAGATCGAAAATTAGCACCCAATATGAAATTTCACATACTCTATAAAACGAATAGAACCAACTGTGTCAATCCACAGATTTCGGTAAGAATCTCATCATTTACTATTTTATTGGAGTTTGTAACTTATACTTTTATTTTTACACAATTAAATATTAGGCGATAACGATAATTAGCGTTATGTCTTACCAATTCACTTTCGTGGTGACGTCAGGATTTGAATCTCAAACTCAATTTTTTATTCGAAGTGTAAGCTGTTGTATTTGTATTTGCTGCTAAACACTTAACTGCTTAAGTGTTTAGCAGCCTGTGTTTTAAGTTAGTGTGTAAAAACAAACTTTAAAAAATGTTCTGGGCATGCTCAGTTGCATATCCACACTTTAGTACTTAACCAGTTAAGTATTTAAATTTCTTTTCTGATTCCCCTTATTGTAAAATTTGTAGCGCATCACAAAAGTCTATAAGTTGGAATATATCAGATATCAGCTTTTTAATCTTGTTATTGTGATGGATCACCAAAAGTGTAATGCTGCATATGTTTCTTGGTAGTATAAATTTTTAGCTTCGAGATTTCCCTATTGTGAACCGGATAAGAAAAAGGAAACCCAATGCTACGAAGATTGTGTGAGAAAAAAAATTGATCAACGATGCAGGTCTAAATGCATGCACCATCTAAATATTGATAAACTCATAGATTTTTGGCTTACCAGGTTGCCTTTTATGTCCAACAAAAATTTGATGGATTGCAGTTTAGAGTCAAACAAATCAATTGTGGCTGAAATGTATGAGGAAGCACTTTTCCATGAAAAGAATACACTGCCATCGTATGAATGTGGTTGCTTGAGACCTTGTGAACAGAATGTTTATTTGTTTATAGCCTATTCTGATACAAGTTAAACAATAATATCTTCTATGTTTATGCATAATTCTCAAAATTATTATGTTTTAAGTTAGATTTTCAAGATGAACTAAATGGCAAAGATCTAATAAGTCTCAATTTTAAAGTATTGGAAGAATTGTTTGTCAGAATGACAGAAACCTACATTTACACCATTCCAAACTTATTGATTGATTTTGGGGGCAATTTGGGATTCTCTTTGGGATTTTCTCTTCTGTCTTTAATTGAAATTGCACAAATGTTTCTTCTCATTTTGTCTAAATACATCAGACCTGCTCAACTTAAAGGGAGCATAAAAAAGAAAACTACTAAACAAATGCATTTGGTCATCGACAAAAAGAAAGGTGATTCACGAGGTGTGATGCAGCGGCCACAAAAAAAACTTCTACTGCAATCTACATTGAATTTAATTCTTATAGTTACTTCTGCGATATTGGCAGTTTATGTAAGCAAAGAAAGAATCACATTATATATACGTGAGCCGACAAGATATGTGGTAATTATTCAAGAAAATCACACATTGTATTTACCTAATTTAATAGCATGTATGGATGGACCATTAATGACTAAGTACAGGCACACATATGCTAAAGAAATAGGCATGAATGAATGCAAGATTCATTTTATTAATTTAATGAACATAACTAAAAATCATAAAAAACTGTCAATAGAAGATGTGTGGCGATTCCAAACGCCTGTGATGGATAAAGTAGCAATGAGCACTGCTACTGTGGTAAGTATTCCACTAAAGATGGGTTCACATCTGCATATACATTGCGGATACTTGCCTCAAAATCGCGATGTTCCGCAAGTGTGGACCCATCATGAAAACACATAACGTATCGTCAAATCACGAAAGGTTTATAAACCAAATAAAATTTATACTAATGAAGTGGATGTGTTAGGCAGAATGTAGAAGAGAAAATAATAATAACATAATTAAGGTAAATTCTGTTGTTCTGGGATGTTATTTTCTTAGTGGGTTACAGTGGGTTACATTTTCTGTACATAACAGAATTAATTTTTTGAGAAGGTTTCAAAATCAGGTTGCACTTTTTAATAAATAGAATTGTTTAATCTACAAACCTGTGTTATTTATGTGAAAGTTGATCATAAATGTTTCCGCAGGCTGCTGGAGTAAGAACTAATGTAACGTGGAGTAAAATAGCTATGCCAACTGGAACATGCTTTCAATCTGACATCGGTACATAAATTGTCATTTTAGATAAATTGTACTTACAATATTAATATGAGCATGTTACAGCTCCAATGAAATTTACCGGACTTGCCTCAATAATATTTTTCAAGCTGCTACCATTGCAGGATCAAATATGTAATCAGCATGAGTATGAAGTAATGTATAATTCGTGTACACGTCAATTAATGCACCTATCACGTTTCAATTAACACTTTTGTCAAGAATAGTAGCAACTAACTCATTATTCAAATAGTTTTCAAATTTTTTTAACCACTTTGAGTATTTGGTAATCATAACATAACTACGGTAATGATAGTTTTAAGGAAAGTCATGTTATGGTAAATGAACATGGATGGTTGTTTCACGGGTGTAAATAGCACACAGGAACTGCTCATATTTTTACTTATGAGTATAAATGTAGAAATTGTGGTAAATCGTAATTTTTTTCATAGATATACTTTCAACAAAATGATGCTCAAATACCATCAATTCTCAGAAGTAGAAGAAGTGTTGTCGATAACACTTTCATCATTATTACATTTAAAATGCTTAAAGTAATAATCAGATTATTACATACTGTATAAACTGTTGAAACTTTGGCTCTATTTTAGACAGTTCGATTAAACTTACGAGCACAACCTTGTCTTGACCCTGACAAATACAAACGATGCCAGGATGAATGTTATGAAAAAAATATTTATAATTCTGTTCGATGCAAGTGAGTTGTAACTTTTTCACACAATTGAATTTGAGCATGTTGCCGGTTGGGCCCTCAAAATCCAGGACTTCTGGAGCTTTATGCAAAAAACCAGACGAGAATATTGCAGAATTGGCATAACGTTAATTTAGTCTTAACATGTGAATAGTTAAAAATACATTTTCAAAAATGTATTCTTATTTCCAACCAACAGCATGCAAAAATGTATTAGAAAATGCATTACCAATCATGTATTGTAAAAGTTAATCCATTTCAAAATACATTGTAATACTGTATAATTGCATCCAGGAGTTCTATAGTTAAAAATAAAAATTCTTTCCCAGAGTTCAGGGAGTATGGACTGCACTGGCTTACACCATTCAATCAGAATGCAAAATAAGATTGTCGTGTGTCTATCTCAAATTCTATTGTCCTTTTTTTTAGTCATTTGTAAATTTAGAATCTAAATTTACAAACATAACTAAAGAGTCTGTTTAGGTTGGTACAAGAGGACTCGGAGGAGGTCCATGGGAAAAGTTGAAGGGGATGACACCATGAGTTACTGCACCGGGTTGTAATAAGTCTTTATAATTTTAGACTACCATTTTTGGATAATGTAACAAGTAATTCATGTGCAAATGCTGAAGAAGCAATTTCTTCATTACGACTATTCATGAAGAATTCCTTAAAAGTTGACGTAACAAAAGACTGTGGATGTCATCCTCCTTGTGAAGAACAAATATTTGACACTTACGTTTACTTTCAACATCCTAAAGCATATCTACTCAATGTTCTTGCTATAAGTCCACTGAATAACATAATTGAACAGATCACACAAATATTATCCTACACTGCAGTTGCATTGTGTTGCGATGTTGGAAATTCTTTTGCACTAATGATTGGTCTTTCAATTCTTGCAAAAGATAGTAAATCAGTTTATGGTACTCAGAATTAATCTAAAATAACACTTCTTATCATATTCTCGAGTTAAAAAAGCCAGATGCTAATTGAGAGCATCAAATCTGAAGTTACCTAAAATGCAGCTTTCCAATTATTAATTACGGAGTATCATTTACTGCACTTGCACAGTGTTTATCTAGTTTCAGTGACTGAAACAATCTGTAGATAAAAATAGCTACAGTTTTATAGTACAACACCTTTCGTTTTGGTGTTTAACACTTCTCTGTGTTGCCTCTAGAAAAACTAGAATAGTTTTAACTGTTTAATATAATGTAGGGAAATAGTTAGAATTTTAATGCCTGTCTAATCATTTAAAATTTAAGTAGGTGGTTTCAAATTAGTTTAGAAAAATCTGTTTGACCATGTATTTCGCACATGACGTAATTTACGACGTATTTTATTAAGTAGTCCATTTATTTTGATTAACTTTAAGCAAGGGGCTTATGTCAGTGCTTTCTGGAGTGTTTGACTCCATTGGTCAATCGACCATTTTATTTGTTATGATGCGCTGTTCTCAGCGCCACCTATTTTTATCTTTTTTGAATAAATCACTTATGTTAATTTCCTTAACCAACATGGCCGTCTTTCTTCTTACTCCGACATATCCACAACAATCAACTTAAAGAACACAATATTGGCGACGAGTATGATTCGATCTACAACAATCCATGCGGTAAATGTGAAATTTGTGCTTTTTTGAGAACTTTGCGAACTTTTTGACCAACTTCGGACCATCGCTGACCACGCGTCTTCTCGTTAGGCCTAGTTGCCTGTTTTTTGATTTTTCGTGCTCGTGATCGCCTTTTGACCAATATGTCGTCGCTTAAAGGCACACCGAAAGAGTACGACCCAGCAGACGACTGGGAACTGTACTGTATGCGGATGAATAGCATATTTAAGTGCAATAAAATTGTCGACGATGAAGAGAAAGTCCATACGCTGCTATCGTACGTGGGTATGCCGACTTTCAAGCAGTTGGTTACCCTAGCCGCTCCGAAGAGACCTGATGAAGTCAAATACGCGGATCTAATCGCCCTAACGCAGAAAAATGCACGTCCTAAGCCGCTCGTTCTGGCTGAAATCCGACGGTTCCACCATCGCGATCGACTACAGGGCGAGACGGTGCTGGAGTATTCAATGGCTTTGCAGGAATTGGCGCAAAATTGCAAGTTCGCAAATAAGTCGGATGAATTGCGGAATCGTTTCTTGTGTGGACTAAAAAATGAGCAGGTCCAGCAAGCTCTCACCTTGAAGGAGAATTTGACTTTCGATGAGGCGGTTGAATTTGCGGCGTCGGCGGAGATCTCACACAAGGAGTTTTCCGAAATTGCTGCGAAACCAGCTTCATCTGCACAAGTGAATAAAGTCAACGATTCCAGACCACGCCACAATAACAACAAGAAGTGGGGTGGAAAACGCTCGACGAAGGGCACCTCATCGTTCACGGCCCCGCAGCAATCATCCCGAAAGCAGGGAAATGCTTCTGCGTGTGCATCGTGCGGCAGGAATGACCATTCTCGCGAGACGTGCCGTTTCAAAGACGCCAAGTGCCACGGTTGTGGCAAAACGGGACACATTCGTCCTATCTGTCGCGCACCAGTCCAGAACCACGCTCCAACTCATTCAGTAGACGTTTTGGACGATTTGACATTCTATCGTGTCCAGACTCAGCACAAGCAGGTGGTAAACTCGGTCCATTTGCCTCGAGTGCAGTCAGTCTTTGTCACCGTACGTATCGACGGTGTGGACTTGGACATGGAGTTGGATACGGGTGCCAGCGCATCAATTATTAATTTGGACACTTATTTAAAATTTTTCTCTCGTTTCCCCTTGCAGACCATTCCGTGCGGCATGACGACGTATACTGGACATCAAATTCCGATGGAGGGAGTGATCGAGGTTCCAGTCACGTACAAGAATCGTAATTTCCTTTTGCCGCTCTGCATCGCACGGGATGGTCCTGTACCGCTGTTGGGACGAGGTTGGCTCTGCATGTTTGGTTTGCTGTCGAAAGCTGCAGAAGCTGTTGGCGCTAAGATAAATAAAGTGGACATGATCGCTCCCGAAGCCGCTGTCCTCGATGCCGCCACGCAATCAGAATTGGACGCCTTACTGCTGAAATACGAACGCGTGTTCCGGGACAAAATTGGCTGCTTGAACACGTCACAGGCCCACATCGACATCGATCCTGCCGTGCAGCCTATCTTCTTGAAAGCGTATCCAGTCCCTATCGCCATGAAGTCGCTTGTCGAGGCCGAATTGGAGAGACTCCAGTCGCTGGGCATAATCACACCGGTCGCGTCATCACGTTGGGCAACTCCAGTGATGCACGTCAAGAAGTCAGATGGAACAATTAAGTTGGCTGGTTGCTACAACAGAACAATCAACAAAGCTATTCTCCCAAACTCCTACCTGCTTCCTTTGTTTGCTGATATCACCACTAAGTTATCCGGGGGGGAAACTTATTCTATTCTTGACATGACTTCGGCATACAACCAAATCGAATTAGATCCTGAATCCCAATTATGTTGTACAATTAATACCCACCTTGGTCTTTTCAGGGTCAACCGGCTATTCTACGGCATTTCGTCCGCTCCAGCGATTTTCCAGAGGGAGATGGACATCCTGACTGCTAAGATTGAAAGCACACAACCTTTTATCGATGATTCGGCGCTGACCGGCGGAACAAATGCAGTGCATTTAAAAAACTTGGACAAGTTTCTACACACGTTCCTGAAAGCCGGTTTGACCCTGAATTGAAGGAAGTGTCGTTTTCTCTAACAGGTTGTACAATTCCTTGGTTTTAATATTTCGAAGAATGGTATTTCCCCCATCGATTCAAAACTCGCCCCTTTACGTGAGGCGACTCACCCATCCGACGTGTTGTCGTTGAAATCTTTTTTGGGCCTTGTAAATTATTATGGTCGCTTCATCGCGAATCTTTCCACCCTGCTTGAGCCATTGTACCGCTTGACTCGAGATGACATCAAATGGGAATGGAAAGAGGAGCATGAGTCGGCTTGGAAAGCGGTTAAAGTCGCAGTGTCTGTTGAATCGGCACTGGCGCATTTTGACCAATCCAAAAAGTTGTTTCTAACGGTTGACGCCTCTCCAGTTGGAGTTGGTGCTTTTCTCTCCCATTTAGGTTCAGATGGCGTCCACAAACCGATAGCTTTTGCCAGTTCGTTGTTGTCGGCTGCGCAGAAGAATTACGCACAAATAGAGCGTGAGGGCTTGGCCATTATTTATGCCATTCGCAAGTTCCACCACTATTTGTTTGGTCGTAAATTCTTCTTGCGCACCGACCACAAACCCCTTGTCTCAATTTTTGGAGATAAGAAGAGGTGCAACCAGGTTGTGGCAGCGAGGCTACACCGCTGGGCAGTTTTTCTCTCTGCCTACGATTACGTTATCGAGCACGTGCCCGCTGCAGACAATGCTGTCGCTGACGGCTTGTCCCGGAATCCGCAACCAGTTGTTGATGGCAAAGAGGATTTGGACATTGGAATTAATTCGATATTTTCGACCTCCATTACAGATTTTCCAATGTCCACCGCTTCATTGAAAGCTGCTTTAGCAGCTGACGAGGTTCTGCAATCCGTATTGCACCACGTTCGAACTGGATGGGAATCGAAATCATCGAACTTGAATTTATATTTCAAGCACCGTGAATCATTTTCTACTTACGACAATTTTTTTATTTTTATCTGACAGATTGGTGATTCCTTCTGCTGTTCAGCGCTCGGTTGTGACCGTCTGGCCACCTGGGGTGACCCACGTCACTGCCACACACCACCGTGCGGCCCCAAGATCACCCCCTGATTGGGGAAAGTGATCTAGCCCGGGGGAAGGAGGGAGCGGAGTGGTGTGGGAGGAGATGTAGAGAGAGTGCGGACACCGACCAGGACGGTCGTGTGGTAAGAGTTCCAGTTGTAGTCATCGAGGGGACAAGGTTGTCCCGGCTGTGAGGACTCTGCATCTCCTTCCCATTCACCACAGCGATGCTCAGTATCTGGGTTCTCCACCCAATACAGCCTCCATGAGTGGTCACTGCGGGCTGTAGGTAAGTACAGCATGAATGTAAAGTTGAACCGACCACGTCACACATTGGACTCATGCCCAGTGTGTGACGGGTCGGTTGCCGGTGCGGCGTGCCTTCGAGCACCCCTGCAACGGGTAGCAGGATTCCCCATACCCCTAGACAACGACAATAAAGGCCAACCAACCAATATTGTGGGAGTCTCGTTATTATTACGTGATGTATGCGTCCCTACCCAGTGTTATTAGTCCCCTAGTTACATTGGCGAGACCATACCAGTCACACGGTTCTCATCGAACTCCACGCTGGTCACTACGGTATTGTCCGTACTAAATCGTTGGCTCGCGCCACGGTTTGGTGGCCTGGAATCGTTGCAGATATCGAGCGCACGATCAAAAGTTGTGATGTTTGCCAGCGAAGCCTGCCCGCTCCCCCAAAGACTAACACCGTTAAATGGCCTGTCCCTGATCAGGTGTGGGGTCGAGTGCACCTGGATTTTGCTGGTCCTTTCCACAACTCGATGTTTCTACTGGCCGTTGACGCAAAATCCAAATGGTGTGAAGTGCGCGCGATGTCTACCACCACAGCTGCTGCCACCATTGCTGTCGTGAAGTCTTGGTTCGAGTCCCATGGATTGCTGTTGCATTTCCACACCGACAATGGACCTCAGTTCACGTCACAAGAATTTCGTAAATTTTTGGCTGTCAACGGTATTCGTCACACTCTTTCGCCGCCGTACCACCCCGCAACAAATGGTGCCGTCGAAGGATTTGTGAAAACCTTCAAAAATCAGGTTGACAAGTTGTTGGCTGTAAGTTTTTCGTTGTCGGACGCTGTGTAGCATTTTCTTGCTTCATATCGCTCCACTCCGCATGCCACAACTAACATTTCAGCTGCTTTGGCGTTTACAAATCGGGAAATGCGCTCCAGGTTGCATCTTTTAAACCCGAGGTTGTTGCCCGACACTGGACAAACCAAAACGCCACGACATTTCGAAGTAAACGACTTGGTGTTCGCTCGTGATTATCGAGGTACCAAACGTTGGGTTCCTGGAATTGTTTGTCGTAAAACGTCCTCAACTACGTACGACATCGAGGTCGCATTGGACGTTGTTTGGAGCCGTCACGTGGATCAGTTGCGCCCGCGCTCGGATGGTGCTAAATTGCCTCATATTGTGAAGTCTTGGTTCGAGTCCCATGGATTGCTGTTGCATTTCCACACCGACAATGGACCTCAGTTCACGTCACAAGAATTTCGTAAATTTTTGGCTGTCAACGGTATTCGTCACACTCTTTCGCCGCCGTACCACCCCGCAACAAATGGTGCCGTCGAAGGATTTGTGAAAACCTTCAAAAATCAGGTTGACAAGTTGTTGGCTGTAAGTTTTTCGTTGTCGGACGCTGTGTCGCATTTTCTTGCTTCATATCGCTCCACTCCGCATGCCACAACTAACATTTCAGCTGCTTTGGCGTTTACAAATCGGGAAATGCGCTCCAGGTTGCATCTTTTAAACCCGAGGTTGTTGCCCGACACTGGACAAACCAAAACGCCACGACATTTCGAAGTAAACGACTTGGTGTTCGCTCGTGATTATCGAGGCACCAAACGTTGGGTTCCTGGAATTGTTTGTCGTAAAACGTCCTCAACTACGTACGACATCGAGGTCGCATTGGACGTTGTTTGGAGCCGTCACGTGGATCAGTTGCGCCCGCGCTCGGATGGTGCTAAATTGCCTCATATTGAGGGGAAGAATTGCGGAAGTTCGCTTCTTTCTTTGTTGCCCATTCCAGAACCGATAGTTCCACCTGCAAATATGAACATTCCACCGACTTTACCTGCTCCACTTGTCGTACCAGCTCCTACAGTTGCACCACAAACCACTGCTCAGGTTCCTGCTCCTCAGTTACCTGCTCGTGCGCCGTCACCGCCTGCTGTTGCCGGCTCGAGTTCTGCTCCTCCACCTGCTCGTAGTCCACGTCCTGTGCGCACAAGAAAGCCACCGGACTTTTATGGCTATCCAGTGAACGAGTGAATTTGTGTTTTGTTTCTTCATGTGTTTTTATTTGAATAATTCTTATTTCCATTTGTGTTTAAAATTTAATCTTTTATTAATCCGTATATTACATTGTTTAACTAGTTATTTGTTTATTACCTTTCTAATTTACTTGACCTATTGTGTTAGTTTTAAATTTGTAATTGGTGTTTGTCCCAATTAGAGGGGATGTTGGAGTGTTTGACTCCATTGGTCAATCGACCATTTTATTTGTTATGATGCGCTGTTCTCAGCGCCACCTATTTTTATCTTTTTTGAATAAATCACTTATGTTAATTTCCTTAACCAACATGGCCGTCTTTCTTCTTACTCCGACATATCCACAACAATCAACTTAAAGAACACAATACTTTCACTTATCTTTTTATTCATGAAAGCAAACGTCAGGTATTTATCTAACCAATTTGAATGCTCCTTGTAATTTTCTATTGAATGATGTGAAACACATAATTACTCACTTGTATATTTCTATATTTCTTAATCTTTTGATAGATTTTCTTCTTCTGTTAATTGACTCAAAAACGTTGTTTACTTCATCAATTTAGACTTGCTGAATGTTTGTTTAGAGTCTCATTAAACTTATGCTAATCTGGTGTTACGTACCACGCCCGACATGGGTTGGCGCGACATTCGAATTCGCACCAACCAATCTTGCTGCTGCCGGCAAAAATCCACAGGCGCGACGTCGCTCTTGCTCATATGCGTGGTATGAACAAGAGCGACGTTCTACAAATCTTGTGCTGCAAGATGAATTGGCGCGACATGTCGCTCTTGCTGATATTGGCGGTATGAACAAGAGCGACATTGCCCAAACCTTCAGCGATGAATTGGCGCGACATGACTCAAACCGTGCCGGCTCGAGTGCCAACCCTTTACTGGACATTTTTTTCAACAAAAAACCAACATTTTGTCAAAGTTTTGCGAAAAACACACAATTGGGATAGAATGTTTTGGTTACAAACCTCAAACCATTCGAAAAACCCATAAAAATCAACTTTAAAACATTTTTCGTAGAAAATGGAATGATTGGCTGCATGGTTCATCGCCATGCGCAACAAATTTACCGCAAAACCGACCATTTCTGAGGTAAAAGACCCAGAAAAGTACGGTGTTTAGATTGAAATGAAGTGGCAATTACCACGCAACCATTTAGGAATCTCAAAAAACCAAATTTCGAACATTTTGGACAAGGAAATTGTTAAAATGGGTCAAAAACTACGAAAACCTAATTTTCGCCAAAAATAAGTAATTTTTAGAGTAAAAAGAATAAGAACACACATTAAGAATAGATATAAGTATAAATTCTTCTGGTTTGAGTGGCGGACAAAATACACAGGTAAATAGGTAAATAAACAAATACATGAACAAATCAACCATGTCGCGCCAACCAATACGTGCGTCGCGCCAACCAATGTTGTGGTTATTCGTTGTAGCGACGTTGTGCCAACCAATATGTGCGTCGCGCCAACAAATACGCAGGTTATCCGTTGTTGCGACGTCGCCACAGCGAATAACCACAACATGGGTTGGCGCGACATCGCTACAACGAATGTTGGACGTATCCACGATCGCGACGTCGCGCCAACCCATGTCGCGCGTGGAATAGCGGCCCGCTAATCTTAAACTACTTATTGAATTTATTTACTCTTTTATTTTGATAAATTCACTATTTTTCATGAATTGAATTGCTAACATTTAAGTTCGAGTTAAATTTATCTTTTAAAACTTGAACATCGTCCGTAACTCGGTGAAATTACTGTTGTAATCAAATTCTTTTCATTATTCTACTTAACACAATAATGACACTTATGGGACACACATAATTCATAAGCTAAAATACATACTGAAAATAATTAAGAAGAAATTAAGAAAGAAATGAAGTGTTGTGTGTGTTATTGGCTGTATTGTACGTACGGCTTGCGTACATTGTACGTATGTGAAATTTAAGAATTTGAAAGATAAAAAAAATAATGTTGTTTGTTTTGATTTTGATAAATTCATTTTAGTGTTGAAATTAATAATTAATGTTTTGAATTTAAATATCTGTGTTTTGTGAGATTCAATGGGATTTGATATTTGATTTTTGGAATTTGACCCACTTTCAGTTATTGATCTTTGTAACTTCCTTTTATTGACGTCATTGGCGATTTCGAATGACAAGTATTGTATTCTTCTTTTTATTTCTTTGTTTTAACCACGAGAATAAAAATCAGTAGTTGCATTCAAAAACCAAAATAACAATTTTAATTTAAATGTATTTTAAGTTTTAACATGGGTTTAAACAGGAAATGATGTCATTTTTGGTTTAAAATTGAAGTAAAACACAAAATATTTTAGATTTTGAATGCAGCTAGTGTAATTTTTGCAACCATCAATTGTGTGTCCGCGTGAGTTTTTCTCGAGAAATTTTACATTCTTCAAGTTGCTACGAACTTGAATACGAATTGAACAATTTGACCAGTTGATTTACAAGAGGCCGCCACTCTCTTGTATATTTTTGAACTGTTGATTACATATACTGAAAATATTTTTTGAATATTTAATAATGTTTTGCAATTTATTTTCATAGCGTGCCACACTATATAATTAGCGACGATGTTTGTGACAAAATTAAAACATGAACTTTAGTGTATAATTATTATTTACAACTTTTCTGAGAGAAAAAAAAATTTCTTAAAATTTTCATAAACAACCGATGACTAACTAAATTATACACCTGGAATACACGCTATGTTTTTCAAATAATTTTCAAAACAGTAGTATTTTTCAAAATAAAATTTTGTTCGTCCAGAAATTGCTTTCCTGTTTAGCAGCCTAAATAAAGACATCAATTTTGAGTCGTGTTATCAAAATTCATTATAACAAGGGTGTGGAGATTAGAGTATTCCATAAAATTATTTGTTATAAGAAATAATTCTTTAAATTAAATTTTTTTTAACATGGTCTTCTATGGCTGATTGCCAACCAAGTCATTTTTAACAATTTGTTACCGTATATCTAAAGATTGTGTTAGTTTTAAGTTGCTATGTTTGTATAATGTGATTTGGAAAGCGTATGTGTTGGATATACAAGCTTGGAGAGAAAACTTATCATTTTTGGTGTCCAGAGAAACAAACAATTTTGACATCACGTGATGCAGTCTTCAAAGAGGACAAATTGGGATCGGAATACAGCAATACGCTATTCTTCGAGGGGGAGAAATTGAAGAATGATGAAGAAGTAGCAAAACCGGGACCGGAAGTTGCGAAGAAAAGGCGTGGACGTCCGACAAAGGAAGAAGCGGTCAAAAAGGTTTATGAGCCAACGCAAATGAAGTTGCGTAGCAGCAAAGCTCAACCACAAGATGCTGATGAAGATTCATCGGATGAGAAAATCGACGAAATAGCAGCTAGCACGTTACTTTGCGGAAACGAGGAATCAGGACGTACAACGAAGCAATTAGCAGCAAAGAATCCGAAAAATGGAAAGAAGCAATTGCAAGTGAACTAGGAAGTTTGAAAAAGACCAACACCTGGGAAATTACAGACTTACCAGAGGGCAAAAGGATTTACCCAGAGATATGGCGAAGATTACACCGACACATATTCACCAGTGGCAGGAATCGAAACAATTCGAACGATTTTGGCATTGGCGGTCATGCTTGGATGGGAAATCAATGGTAATTTATACAATGGATATAATAAATAATGAAATGTGACTGTGTCGCGGAATAATGAAATATGAAAGAATGGCAAATGGCGTGTAACAGCAGGTACATGCAACATGCGACGGGTGTACAACAATGGCTCGTTGTTGGAATGGCTTCGTCTTCTTCCACGTTAACTCACTGTACGATGGCGGTGGCGGGAACTCCGGAGTGGCTCTCGGTGGCTCCTGCGACGGCGATGGTTGACGGCGAGCAAGGAATTCTCGTACGATGACGATGGTGAGCGTTCGCGCACTCACGATGGCGGTGGTTCACGAGGAGTCTTAACTTCTTCTCAAAGGCGTAAATTAGCGGTTGCTAATTCACGCAAGGCGCAAACGGGTGCTAGCTTTGCACAATGGGCAAAGCAAGCAGAGGTCTCAAAATACACGAACTGTAACACAATCAATACCAGCGAGATTCTGGAGCGTAGCAGTGACAAGGTGTTGTTAGTTTTAGTGTATATTCAAGAGTGTGCCAAAATTGGGGTTCCAACTTCTGAGTTGCACAGAAACTCTGAGCAATTAACTCCATTTGGTGCAACAAAGGAATCTGTTGCACCAAAACGGTTAATTACCGTTCACCCCAGCCAATTTGGGGTGAAATCTGCTCAGGGAGTATTCTCCCCCAAGTCACGTGACATAGTTTGGCACACTAATAGAGGTTTTGCGATTGCACTTCTTAAAAGTGTAACTTATAACTTATAGATTCATGACCTATAAGTTATAAGTTATAATTTATAAGTTATAAGTTATAATTTATAAGTTATAAGTTATAATTTATAAGTTATAATTTATAAGTTATAAGTTCATTCATTTTGCGATTGAATTTTTTTGTAACATATAACTTATAAACACAAAAACTAAAAATGATATGTTAAACTGTTTCTAATTTTTTAATTCTTTTCTTTTATCCATTTATTTATTTTTATTTTTCTAAGCAATGTTCGACGGCATTTCCTCGATCGAATGCGGGCAAAGTTTGGCCGCATTTCCGCGATCAAATGCGGCCGATATTCGGCCACATTTGCGCGATCGAATGCGGGCGAAGTTCGGCCGCATTTCCGCGATCGAATGCGGGCGACGTTCGCCCGCATTTGCGCGATCAAATGCAGCCGATTTGTGCTCAAGATAATCAAAAACTTGATTATAAAATCGGTTTTTAACTTGTTCACAGTTAAAAAGCGATTTTGTAATCAAGTTTTTATCATTGAACCCACCTTGTGTCTGTGCGATCTATCGCTAAACAAAATGGCGCCTGGTTTTGACCAATTGTTGACCAATGCGCATGCGTGGCCTATACGTACTATACGGGGTTTCATAACTGGCGCGAAATGAATTAGCGCGGAATAATTTTTTTTGCACAAACCCGTTTTCAGTAAATTGAACTGGCGCGAAATGAATAAGCGCGAAATGTTCAAGTCAATTGTTGGATAAGCGCGAAATGTATACATTGTTAACTGAATAAGCGCGAAATTGATAAATAATTTCAAACTGAATAAGCGCGAAATTGGGAAATAATTCAGACTGAATAAGCGCTAAATTGGGAAATAATTCAGACTGAATAAGCGCGAAATTGGGACAAAAGTTCGAACTGAATAAGCGCGGAATACAAAAACAATACAAGTTTTTAATTTGTTGTTTTTCTTGTGACCAAGCTACTAAAAAAAGATGCTCCTGCGAACAAAATCGTTTCACACGATTCGGTCATAGAATGCATTACCGGGTCGAGTAAATCAGGTAAATCCAGTAAAACCAGCGAGAGCGATGGTGAATTCAAAGCCTACACTCCTATCAAGCACAAAGTAAAATGCAATTTATTCCATCTCTTCTCGCCCATTAATTCAAGCTAATATTTAGGGGTGGCAGTTTTGGTTACGTTTTTGGCTAATATTTTGTTTTAATCTCACTCAAAAAAGCATTCATAAAGTAAGATCAATCTCATTCGAAGTTTATGTATAAATAAAATTATATTTTTAAGGTTTCCAATGAAAGAGATCTAAATTATATTTGTCCTGTTTACAAAACTGTGCGTACGTGTTTTGAGCAAGGTAACTTAAAATTCCACATTTTTATTTTAAACCCTGTCTTCTGATGATTCTTATTTAATTAGATGAACCTCGAGATGCAATACGTCATTATTTGATACACTTTTTTCATTGCTCAGGCAATTTCTAAAGTTGCCTGAGCGCGAAATGAAATAAATACACCATTCCGCGCTTAATCAAGTTTAAAAGCTACCTGAGCACGAAATGAAATAAATACACCATTCCGCGCTTAATCAATTTTAAAAATCGCCTAAGCGCGGAAATCAAGCATGCCCAATTGAATTGGCGGGAAATGAATAAGTGCGAAATGAATAAGCGCCAGTTATTGTAACCCGTACTATACGTATAGGACAACGTATAGGGCAACTTATAGATCAAATCTATAAGTTGATTTTTACTTTTATAGCTATAAGTTATAAGTTATAAGTTTGAAAAAAGTGCAATCGCAAAACCTCTAATGTGAAATAAAATAATACACAATATAATTTTTAGTGGTGAAATTTATTTAAAACATCGAGGAAATAAATCGAGATCACCACACAGTTTTTACCGTTTCTATAAACTGAAAGACATCAAAAAGGGTTGTGGTGTTGCCAGCGTTTATAAATTTTCAGCAATATTTGAAAATCTTGTACAAAATTTCAATGAAATTTGACAAATTTTTGAAATTTTGGCATCCGATGTGCCCTATTTCCCCTCTGCCCCTGCTTTACTGCAAACTGGGTCAGTTCCCTCCATACCTTTTGCCCCTGCCCTACTACGACCCTAGTCAGACCCTTCAACTACAGTAGGCGCCTAATGCAACTCCGATTTCCCTGGTGACAGTTTTCAAAGGCATTGTTGCTGTAGCCACTGGCTGAACATAAAAACGCTGAATTAAAATTAAATTTTATCAAATAAAAATTGAATATTAAATTAAATTTTATCAAATTAAAATTGAATATTAAATTAAATTTTATCAAATTAAAATTGAATATTAAATTAAATTTTATCAAATTAAAATTGAATATTAAATTAAATTTTATCAAATTAAAATTGAATATTGCATAAAATTTTATCAAATTGAATATTGCATAAAATTTTATCAAATTAAAATTTAATGTTAAATTAAGTTTTATCAAATTAAAATTTAATGTTAAATTAAGTTTTATCAAATTAAAATTTAATGTTAAATTAAGTTTTATCAAATTAAAATTGAACTCCTGGAAGGGCAGGTGGGCACCCCGAGCAGTCACATGGCCCCACTGTATAAACCTTGGGGATTTCCCACCTTTGGACAAGAGAACTTACCAAACTATACAACAGAACATAGCAAAACTTCAACCATCAGGCCAACTTTGAACCAAATTGGAGCGATAGACGATACAGTTGTGTAAGTATATTTGATACTTCTCTAGCAATCTTGCTACCACACGAATTTACGAGTAGGCTGTATGGCTGTATCCGCGCAAGCATCGAGACAGCCGTTATAAATCCGGCTGCGAGAATAATCATTAAAAAAAATAGAGATTTCAGGTCCTAATCACTTCTAAAACACTATGAATATATTTAAATTACAATTCAGCACTTCCAGAAACCGAAAAAATGAAGGTTGTTCCAGTCGCTTACTTGTTAGTCAAATAAAAAAATCAGCCAATCACAGAGCTTATATTTCGTTATTTCTCAAGTTAAATGATAAAATTTTGAATTATACACATTAGAGAGCAAAGATTGTCATAAATATATTTAGAATTAATTAATTAATCTTATTCAGCATTGAAATTCTTATAATCAATAAATATTTATAACTCTTTGCAGAAGTGACGTCATCGAAAAAGCAATGGTTGCCTTGGTTTGAAAGCTCGAACGATTATTCTCTAAACACGGCTGAAAATAAAGGAATGAGAGGTCAAAACTCAAGACTCAAGATTAACACCCAGAAACGATTCTCCAGGTAAAATTACATCATAAAATTTGATAAACGGAATTTAAAAGTTCAAAAATAATTTTAATTTTAATTTTAAATATGAACAGCGCAGAAAATCGAGCAAACTCGTAATGAGTGTTGTGAATGGAGCTATTTCAAGCAATTAGTAGATCAAAAACGGAAGAAAAACACTTGTGAAGATGGCGGACAACAGTTAATCATCACTTATCACATCGCGAAGTAAGTTTTTAGCTAAGCAGTGAATTTACAGAGGTGGCCAAAAGTTTAGCATTACTACTGTCATTTGCACTTTTTTGTGTTTTGACAAAAAGTCTTTCTGATACAAAATATGAATTTGGCATTAAATTCTGCTTTTAGAAAATGCAAAAACATTTAAACAAATCATACAATATTGTAATTATCAATAGTAATTTTTAGTGTTTGTGTACAAATTGTTGCTGCACAAAAGTTTAGCACAACATTCAAAAAAGCACATAAAAAACTTGTTTCTTCAGAAATTCATTGTTTATTTGAATAATCTATTCAATATTATTTTGGATAACTAACATTTTGTATGACCGTAGCACACCTACGAGGCATTGAGTGAACTAAACGAATACAGCGTTCGAGAGGAATGTTTTCTCATTTCCCCTCGATAATGTCAAATAATCCCAACAAATTTGCAGGTTTTGCATTTTTTACTGCTTTCTCAACATCATTCCACGCTGTTTCTGTAGGATTTAGATCTGGCGATTGTGCAGGCCAAGTCAAAACCTAAATGTGATGGGTTTGTAACCACTGAGTAACCGACATGACTTTATGCTTAGGATCATTATCCTGCTGAAATATTCATGTCAAAGACAGTTTATCATCTGCAAATGGAAGCATAACAATCCTCTAATACTTTTTTATAAGTATATTGGCCCATGAAACCCTTAATTTGATGATTCGGACTGATACCCACATGGGAAACCATCCCCAAGCCATTAGTTAGCAAAATTTTCATGTTACATAATTCTAGTTTATCAAATGGTCTGCAAATCACAACTATTAGTTAAAACAGAAATCTTAAATATACAGGGTGTTTCGTTTAAGACTCCCCAGTCAATTTCCAGAATAAGTATATGCTTTTTTAAAAAACCAAGCAGACTATCCTACAGCAAAGTAGGGATTACGAATCCAATGGTGTAATCAAATTTCATGCCAGACATGCAACAATGCACTTTTCATTCGCTAACTCATTAGCTGGTCGAGATAGAGCAAAATTTTCGATTACAAAGTTGTAGAGAATCATAAAATTAGTACTATCCAACTTATCTTAGTTAAGTTAAGTAAACTGTTTTTTTTTTTTAAAAAAAAAAGAAAACATCAGCAAATTGAAAACTTTTATTCTTAGAAAATAAAATAATTTAGGCATTAACAAAATGCAGTGGTTTTTCTTGTTTACTTGCATAATAATGCAAATTTGAATACATTTATTGAAGAAATTCAGTACTTTTGCAGTAGAAATTTAATTTTTGCCACAATGGCTGGCTTTATTTTAGTTGATTTGTTTTCATTTTAAAATGAAAAAAATTAACTTAAGATGACTAAGATAAGTTGGATAGTACTAATTTGATGGTGCTCTACAACTTTGTAATTGGAAATTTTGCTCTATCACAACCAGCTAACGATTTAGCAAATGAAAAGTGCATTGTTGCATGTCTGGCATGAAATTTGATTACACCATTGGATTCGTCATCCGAACTTTGCTATAGAATAATCTGCTTGGTTTTTTAAAAAAGCATATACTTATTCTGGAAATTGACTGGGGAGTCTTAAACGAAAAACCCTGTATTTAAATAGAACTTTTGAATTTAACCAGGCCTTTTTTTTATATCTCACTAACCGTTCATACTACCAGTAAACACTTTTTCACATTTCCTGTGAATGCATACTGTTGAGATCGATGTTGTAGTTATTGGAAATTTTTTTAATTTACATATACTAAAAATATTTTTTTTAATATTTAATAATGTTTTGCAATTTATTTATAAAGCGCGCCTGCACTATATAATTAGCGACGATGTTTGTGACAAAATTAAAACATGAACTTTAGCGTATAATTATTGTTTTCAACTTTTCTGACAGAAAAAAAATTCATTAAAATTTCATAAAGAACCGATCACTGAGTAAATTATACGTCTGTAATACACGCTATAACACACGTTATGCACACTAAAATTAATAAAATTGTGTTTTTTACTCTGTAGTGACCATAATACACGCTATGTTTTTCAAGTATTTTTAAAAATGGTAGTATATTTCAAAATAAAATTTTGTTTGTCCAAAAATTGCTTTCCGATTTAGCAGCCTAAATAAGGACATCAATTTTGAGTAGTGTGATCAAAATTGATCGGAACAAGGGTTTATTAGAGTGTGTATCATAAAATTATTTGTTTTGTTACAACAAATAATTCTTTAAATCAAATTTTTTAACATGGTCTTCTATGACTGATGGCCAGCCCAGTTAACAAAGGACATTTGGTTGACAATAATTAAAAATTATAGTTTGAAAAATTATAGTTTAAGCGTTGACACGAGTTTGTCCGAGGTTATCATTCTCATTCGAGAGGTTCTGCAACGATGTCTGGACCCACCATCACACGTTGTAAACGACCAAGGCCACGCGCTCAACTTGGAACTTAGCTCCGCCCCATGACGTCAGCACATAAAGTGATGACGTTTCGGCTCTAGCAGAACCTCTCTATTATCACAGTAGAATTTGATGCAAAATGACTGTGGTGAAAGCTCTCAGGCTTCGCCGAAGCCATATTCGTCGTTTTGTACGGCAAGAAATGCAAACTTCACTGTCAGGCAATGATAGTTTGAAGTTTATTGATAATGTTTTCAACAAAGAAAAGAGAAGTTTGGTCCGGGCAGTTTGGTTCGTTGTTTTGATCGTTTGTGGCACCATTTGTTGTTACCAGACAATAGAAAGAATCCAATTTTACTTTGATGGACATTTCAAAGTTGAAATTGAATATGTTCCAATAGGTGAAATGAAGTTCCCAGAAATGAGGTTCTTTGGACTCGATACCGGATCTTTGTACGAATACTGGGAAAAAATGGAAGAAGATTCTTCAGTGGTAGGCATGCTTGAAAGATTACACGTTTGTATTTTGCCACTGAGAGGAATGATTTCTGCAGCAGTCAAAATTGAAAATTATACAGATTTTTGGTTAAAAAGCAACATTTCAAGCAATTTACAGCATGTCAAGATAAGACAGGTATTTAATCCTATTATTTTCTTAATACTGGATGGGATATTATGTTGATATTATGTATTGTCACCACATGGTTCATGTAATTGTTAGTTTGTAATGATAAAAGTTAGGGTTATATTGCTACCAATACAGTCACTGATGTCTTCATGCAAATTCCATATTTTTCCTTTAGCAAGGGTTCGCCAGGGAAAGAAACAATAAAGAGTTGCTCCTCTGTTAGAGAGTAGCAACAAATGACCTCTCTTGTGTAAAACAATGCATTAGGTCCCGGTATTCATCTTGTGGAAGCTGTTGAATGCTATGGTTAGGTTTTGTATCGGGTTTGGCTGTTACTTTTATGTCTAGGGGTCTAGGGGTGAAAACAAGGGAATTGTTCGCGCGCGCGGAAACAATAAGTTTGGAAAATGGCGGCAACGGATTGCCATGAAAATTGGTGCAAATGCACAAACGGGTGCGAAATCGTGAGACTTCGCGGGTTGAATCGGCTGCGGAGCCAGAATCGTGGCCAGCTAGATAGCTAGGGTGAAGTGGAGAATACGAGGTGTGAACCCTCAAGTCGAAACTGGGAAATTCTCCGTTGAAAACTGACGAATCCAACTGGCGTGGTTCGCACTGTCGAATCCGGTTTTCAAGTCCGCTTCTTCTCGGTAAATTACCGTCGTTGGCAGGTCGAGCGTCGGCGGCGTTAGCTCTGCTTCGCTCGGCGGTTTGGCTGGCGTCGGTCTCCGACGGCGTTGGCACGTCTGTCTTCAGGCGGCGGCGGAAACAACGAGTGTTCGGTCCGTTGCGCTTCGTCTTCGGCGTCCGGGAAGGATTCGTCTGAACGTTTGTTCAGACAAATCAAGATGAAACTTGGCAAATTCACTTGTCACGGACTAAACAGTGTTTTAGTTGGAACAAAGCAGTGTTGATGTGAACGGTGTGAGGAAGATGCAAAGAGTGAGCAATAAACGGATTTATTGCTCCAAGTTGGGCCGGAAAATCGGCCAGTGCGCATGCGTGGCGTGTGCCCCGGCACGCTTTGGCCCTAGAAACGTTGCAATTTGGGGTTTTGCCCCAGCAACCCCCCAATCCAGAGCTGAAATTACCAGGGCAGTGGCAACGGCTTTTGTGCAAATTTGTCAAAAGCCCAACAGGTGCAGAACAAATATAAATTATTTTAAATACTATTATACAATGAAAAGATCCAATAACTTGTTAGAAACACTAAAATAAATAGATTCTTCAAATTAGTCACTTCCAGCATTTCCAAATAATTAAAGGGACTTTAAAACAATTCATTTAACACATCAAACAAATTAAATCTTTAATTTCTTATTCTCAACATATTCCAAAAAAAGGACATTTGGGGTCACAATAAGTAATCTGCTGAATTACATCTGTAATTGTACAACTTTTCAGGGCAAAACTGTATTGCATGAAACAACAATTAAAGAAGGAATTTCTAGAAAGGATAACACAGAAATTTCACTAAGCTATCGAAATGATGTCAGTGGACGATCTTTGGTCTTAACTTCTGGTTAGAAATAAAAACAAAATAAAATAATTTTGAGGTTTTAATATTTTTGGCTAAATTTATAGATAAAAAATTAGCACTAAATATGAAATCACACATGCTCCTTAAAACGAATAGAACCAACTGTGTCAAGCCACAGATTACGGTAAGAATCTCATCTTTTACTATTTTATTGGAGTTTGTAACTTATACTTTTATTTTTACACAATTGAATATTAGGCGACAACGATAGTTAGCGTCATGTCTTACCAATACACTTTCATGGTGATGTCAGGAATTGAATCTGAAATTCAATTTTTTATTCGAAGTGTAAGCTGTTGTATTTGTAGATATTGTGAAATTTATAGTGCATCACAAAAGTGTACAAGTTTGAGTACATCAGATATCAGCTTTTCAATCTTGTTTATTCTGATGGATCACCTACAATAGTAATTCTGCATTTGTTTTTTGGTAGTATCAATTTTTAGCTTCGAGACATCCCTATTGTGAACCGGATAAGAAAAAGGAAACCCAATGCTATGAAGATTGTGTGAGGAAAAAAATTCCTCAACGATGCAGGTCTAATTGCATGCAACATCTAAATATTGATAAACTCATAGATTTTTATTTTACCAGGTTGCCTTTTATGTCCAACAAAACTTTGATGGATTGCAGTTTAGAGTCAAACAAATCAATTGTGGCTGAAATGTATGAGGAAGCATTTATCCATGAAACGACTACACTGCCATCGTATGAATGTGGTTGCTTGAGACCTTGTGAACAGAGTGTTTATTTGTTTATACTCTATTCTGATACAAGTTAAACTATAATATCTTCTATGTTTATGAATAATTCTCAAAATTATTATGTTTTAAATTAGATTTTCAAGATGAACCAAATGGCAAAGATTTAATAAGTCTCAATCTTAAAGTATTGGAAGAATTGTTTGTCAGAATGACAGAAACCTACATTTACACCATTCCGAACTTATTGATCGATTTTGGAGGCAATTTGGGATTCTCTTTGGGATTTTCTCTTCTGTCTTTAATTGAAATTGCACAAATGTTTCTTCTCATTTTGTCTAAATACATCAGACCTGCCCAACTTAAAGCGAGCATAAAAAAGAAAACTATTAAGCAAATGCATTTGGTCATCGACAAAAAGAAAGATGTTTCTCAAGGTGTGGTGCAGCGGCCACAAAAAAAACTTCTACTGCAATCTACATTGAATTTAATTCTTATATTTACTTCTGCAATATTGGCAGTTTATGTGAGCAAAGAAAGAATCACATTATATATAAGTGAGCCGACAAGATATGTGGTAATTATTCAAGAAAATCACACATTGTATTTACCCAATTTAATTGCATGTATGGATGGATCCGTAATGACTAAGAAAAGGAGGGAATATGCTAAAGAAATTGGCAAGAATGAATGCGAGATTCATTTTATCAAATTAATGAACATGACTATCAACAACAAAAAACCGTCAATAGAAGATGTGTGGCGATTCCAAACGCCTGTGATGGATAAAATAGCAATGAACGCTGCTACTTTGGTAAGTATTCCGCTAAAGATGGGTTCACATCTGAATAACATTGCGGAAACGTGCTTCAAAATCGCAATGCTACGCAGGTGTGGGCAAATCATGATACACATAACGTATCATCAAATCACGAAAGGTTTATAAACCAAATAAAATTTATACTAATGAAGTGGATGTGCTAGGCAGAATGTAGAATAGAAAATTCTGTTGTTCTGGGATGTTATTTTCTTAGTGGGTTACCGTGGGTTACAGTTTCTATTCAAAACAGAATTAATTTTTAGAGAAGGTTTCAAAATCAGGTTGCACTTTATAATAAATAGAATTGTTTAATCTACAAACGTGTGTAATTTAACTGAAAGTTGATCATAAATGTTTTCGCAGGCTGCTGGAGTAAGAACTAATGTAACGTGGAGTAAAATAGCTATGCCAACTGGAAAGTGCTTTCAATCTGACATCGGTACATAAATTGTCATTTTATATAAATTTTACTTACAATATTAATATGAGCATTATCATGTTACAGCTCCAATGAAATTTACGGGAGTTGCCTCAGTAATATTTTTTAGGCTGCTACCATTGCGGGATAAAATATGTAATCAGCATGAGTATGAAGTAATGTATAATTCGTGTACACGTCAATTAATGCACCTATCACGTTTCAATTAACACTTTTGTCAAGAATAGTGGCAACTAACTCATTATTCAAATAGTTTTCAAATTTTTTTCACCACTTTGAGTATTTGGTAAACACAACATAACAACGGTAATGTTAGTTTTAAGGAAAGTCATGTTATGGTAAATGAACATGGATGGTTGTTTCACGGGTTTAAATAGCACACAGGAACTGCTCATATTTTTACTTATGAGTATAAATGTAGAAATTGCGGTAAATCGTATTTTTTTTCATAGATATACTTTCAACAAAATGATGCTCAAATACCATCAATTCTCAGAAGTAGAAGAAGTGTTGTCGATAACACTTTCATCATTATTACATTTAAAATGCTTAAAGTAATAATCAGATTATTACATACTGTATAAACTGTTGAAACATTGGCTCTATTTTAGACAGTTCGATTAAACTTACGAGCACAACCTTGTCTTGACCCTGACAAATACAAACGATGCCAGGATGAATGTTATGAAAAAAATATTTATAATTCTGTTCGATGCAAGTGAGTCATAATTTTTCACACAATTGAATTTGAGCATGTTGCCGGCTGGGCCCTCAAAATCCAGGACTTGTGGAGCTTTATGCAAAAAACCAGACGAGAATATTGCAGAATTGGCATAACGTTAATTTAGTCTTAGCTGAAATGTGAATAGTTAAAAATACATTTTCAAAAATGTATTGTTATTTGTAACAAATAGCATGCAAAAATGTATTAGAAAACGCATTGCCAATCAAGTGTATTGTAAAACTTAATGCATTTCAAAATACATTGTAATACTGTATAATTGCATCCAGGAGTTCTACTAAGAGTTAAAAATAAAAATTCCTTCCCTGAGTTCAGAGAGTGTGGACTGCACTGGCTTACACTCCAGGTCAAATTTTTTTGACCACCTGATATTTTATAGAAGGACCAGTCTGATGGCAAAATTAATTTTTTATTTGAAATCTACATGTAAAATAACCCTAAACAATATAAAAATAGAAATTATAATGAGTCGATATTAACAATGAGAAGGAAATTTTGATTTTTTTTCAAATTTTCCAAGCCAAATCTTTTTGACCATCTTAGAAAAATGGCAATCTTGTTGCATACAAACTGATTTTGATGATACACACTAGTGTTTCGTCTCACCGCCTTTGTTCACAAGCACTTCGGTGAGTCTGTGTGGGAAAGTGCTGTACAAATTAAGCAGAACATCAGTTTTCTCAATCTGCAGCTTTTCACTGGCATCAAGGATAGAATTCCATAAGTTATCAGTGTTATTGAACTGCTGTCCATCGTAAACAATGTTGCTGAGCAAATGCCACACATTTTCCATCGGATTCAGATCCGGACTGCAGGCAGGCCACTCTAAAACAGGAACTTTCTTCTGTCCGAACCATTTCATTGTTGCTTTTGAGGTGTGAATGGGACAATTGTCCTGCTGAAACCAAAATAGTTCCTTTCCAAATTGAGTCAGGAGAAAGGGTAGAACTGATGTAGCAAGTAGTTGAATGTATTGAAGTGAATTCACACGTCCATGTAGTCGATCCAAATAAAGAATACCATTTGGCTGCATCATGCCCCACACCATTATCGAGCCACCACCTTGTTGTCGCTTTTTTCTTAGTGGGATTGATGAATTGCCATCTATATAAGACCCAAAATTGTCTGGCCCATCGAATGGGAAGCGTTTCTCATCAGTAAAGATAGCTGAGGTCCATGGATGATTCCTGTGAATCCAGGCCTTAACGATTTCCAAACGTTTGAGTTTATGTTTATCACTTAGAGGTAATTTTTTCTGCACAATAGTGTAGCAAAAGCCTTGGGCTTTAAGTTCCCGATGAAGTGTTCTCACACGGACTGGTAATTCTAATGTTTTCTTGAGTTTTGGTGCGGTTACTCTTTTCTTCGCAGCCTGCAGTTGGCGCAACTCTCGCTTTAATCTCAGTTTATCATGGCAATTCAATTTTTTTTTGGGTCCACACTTCTTTTTACGTCTGTTATATGCGTTTGAACACATGTACCGCACAGTAGTGTATGGAATACTCATATCTTGTGCGAGTTTGTGATAACTTTTGCCAGTTGCCACTAATTCTCTTACTTTAGTGATAATAGTCATAGAATACATGTTTATCTAGCAAAAATGGCTGTAATATGATGATACGGAAATTAGGCATCACATATAATTTGAATATGAGCAAAATTTTAGCAGAAATTTTGATTGGTCAAAAAGATTTGACTTGGAAAATTTGAAAAAAATCAAAATTTTCTTCTCATTGTTAATATCGACTCATTATTATTTCTATTTTTATAGAATTTAGGGTTATCTTACATGTAGATTTCAAATACAAAAATAATTTTGCCATCAGACTGGTCCTTCTATAAAATATCAGGTGGTCAAAAAAATTTGACCTGGAGTGTACACCATTCAATCAGAATGCAAAATAAGATTGTCGTGTGTCTATCTCAAATTCTATTGTCCTTTTTTTTAGTCATTTGTAAATTTAGAATCTAAATTTACAAACCTAACTAAAGAGTCTGTTTAGGTTGGTACAAGAGAACTCGGAGGAGGTCCATGGGGAAAGTTGAAGGGGATGACACCATGAGTTACTGCACCGTGTTATAATAAGTCTTTATTATTTTAGGCTACCATTTTTGGATAATGTAACAAATAATTCCTGTGCAAATGCTGAAGAAGCAATTTCTTCATTACGACTATTCATGAAGAATTCCTTAAAAGTTGACGTAACAAAAGACTGTGGATGTCATCCACCTTGTGAAGAACAAATATTTGACACTTACATTCACTTTCAACATCCAAAAGCATATCTACTCAATGTTCTTGCTATAAGTCCACTGAATAACATAATTGAACAGATAACACAAATATTATCCTACACTGCAGTTGCATTGTGTTGCGATGTTGGAAATTCTTTTGCACTAATGCTCGGCCTTTCAATTCTTGCAATTCCAGAATTCTTGCAAAAGATAGTAAATCTGTTTATGGTACTCGGAATAAATCTAAAAGAACACCTCTCATCATATTCTCGAGTTAAAAAAGCCAGATGCTAATAATTCAGAGCATCAAATCGGAAGTTACCTAAAATGCAGGTTTTCAATAATTAATTATCAATTTCTGAACTTGCACAGTGTTTATCTAGTTTCAGTGACTGAAACAATCTGTACGTTAAAATAGCTACAGTTTTATTGTACAACACCCTTGTTTTTGGTGTTTAACACTTCTCTGTATTGCCTCTAGAAAAACTAGAATAGTTTAATATTTAGAGAAATAGTTAGAATTTTAATGCCTGTCTAATCATTTAAAACTTAAGTAGGTGCGTTCAAATTAGTTTAGAAAAATCTGCTTGACCATGTATTCCGCAACGTGATTGGTTCCTTCAATACCCAGAAATAGTCGTCATACCCCCATGTCCATTGTTTCGAGTGGAAGTCCGGGTCATCAAATTTTAATCCCCAATTAACCAACTTTAGCCAGGTACATTGGCACCTCCGTAAGCCTCAAGCACCCCAACAGTTTAACACTTCTTTGTATTGCCTCTAGAAAAACTAGAATAGTTTTAACTCTTTAATATAATGTAGGGAAATAGTTAGAATTTTAATGCCTGTCTAATCATTTAAAACTTAAGTAGGTGCGTTTAAATTAGTTTAGAAAAATCTGCTTGACCATGTATTTCGCACATGACGTAATTTACGACGTATTTTACTCAAGTAGTCCATTTATTTTGATTAACTTTAAGCAAGGGGCTTATGTCAGTCCTTTCACTTACCTTTTTTCATTAAAGCAAACTTCAGGTATTTGCCTAACCAATTTGAATGCTCTTTGTAATTCCTTATTGAATGATCTTAAACACATAATTACTCACTTGTATATTTCTTCATCGTTTGATAGATTTTACTTCTTCTGTTAATTAACTCAAAAACGTTGTTTCCTTCATCAATTTAGACTTGCTGAATGTTTTTTTAGAGTCACATTACATTTATGCTAATCATAAACTACTTATTGAATTTATTTACTCTTTCATTAATACAAAGCCTGTAAATACCATGTTAATTTTCGAATTTCAATTCAATTTTACAATAACTTTACAAAAACTGTAAAGCTTACATTTACACATACATTTTTGGAACATTTACAATTCTTAAAGCCATTCTTTTTTCCATTGTAACGTAGCAGCACCACTGAAATTTGCAATCACATTTTTCCAATTTCAATTTCCGGATCGAGTCATATTCACGACCACACATAAGATATTAAGCTGCGTTCTTACATATTAGTGATACAGTGCCTAAAGGCTCTAAAAATATACATATTTTTAATTGCAAACATATAATTATTGCTGACTTTCCTCCCCCCCTTTTTATGACCAGAATTGTACTTGTACATGTGCGTTGTGCTATGTATTCCTCACATTACTTAAGCTTTACTACTCTCAGGCAATAATTTGCATTGATGTAATAATGAGACCAAATTTAAACATTGTAGCCTAGAATTAAAATTGAATATTAAATTAAATTTTATCAAATTAAAATTAAATATTAAATTAAATTTTATCAAATTAAAATTAAATATTAAATTAAATTTTATCAAATTAAAATTAAATATTAAATTGAATTTTATCAAATTAATAAATTGAATATTAAATTAAACTTTATCATCTTAAAATTGAATGTTAAATTAAATTGTATCATCTTAAAATTGAATGTTAAATTAAATTGTACCAAATTAAAATTGAATGTTAAATTAAATTTTATAAAATTAAAATTGAACTCCTGAAGGGCAGGTGGGCACCCTGAGAAGTCACGTGGCCCCACTGTATAAACCTTGGGAATTTCCCACCTTTGGAGAGAACTTACCAAACTATACAACAGAACACAGCAAAACTTCAACCATCAGGCCAACTTTGAACCAAATTGGAGCGATAGACGATACAGTTGTGTAAGTATATTTGATACTTCTCTAGCAATCTTGCTACCACACGAATTTACGAGTAGGCTGTATCCGCGCAAGCATCGAGACAGCCGTTATAAATCCGGCTGCGAGAATAGTCATTAAAAAAATAGAGATTTCAGGTCATAATCACTTCTAAAACACTATGAATATATTTAAATTACAATTCAGCACTTCCAGAAACCTTAAAAATGAAGGTTGTTCCAGTCGCTTACTTGTTAGTCAAATAAAAAAATCAGCCAATCACAGAGCTGATATTTCGTTATTTCTCAAGTTAAATGATAAAATTTTGAATTATACACGGTAGAGAGCAAAGATTGTCATAAATATATTTAGAATTAATTAATTAATTTTCTTAAACATTGGAATTCTTATAATCAATAAATATTTATATTATAACTCTTTGCAGAAGTGACGTCATCGAAAAAGCAATGGTTGCCTTGGTTTGAAAGCTTGAACGATTGGTCTCTAAACACGGCTGAAAACAAAGAAATGAGAGGTCAAAATTCAAGACTATACAAGACTAACACCCAGAAACGATTCCGCAGGTAAAATTACATCATAAAATTTGATAAACATAATTTCAAAGTTCAAAAATAATTTTAATTTTAAATATGAACAGCGCAGAAAATCAAGCAAACTCGTAATGAGTATTGTGAATGGAGCTATCTCAAGCAGTTTGTGACGGTTACACTGTCATGCACTTTGTTAGTATAGGACGATTACTTCACCAATAGATGGCGCTGATGCGTTTTAGCGGTAAATTCAAATTTCGACAATTTTTGAGTGAATAAAATATAAATTACTATTTATATTTTATTCCACTGCAACTTTAGACACTTTTAAATACTTTTGGATGTTCAAATGCTAGTTGATTTATTTGTCACATAATTCTATTGAATTATGTGCAAACTCTACACCTGGTGAAGTCACCCCCCATCACCCACTGTGAGTTGGACTCCTTTTGGATTATAGTCAAAGGGACTTAATCCAAAATGTGTCCTGCGTATCCAGTTCCTGTTTTGGACCTAGTAGAAGACTATGTCCTGAGTATCCACTTCCTATGACCTAGGATTGGATGGATTTGACTGCCCAGTGATCCCATTGGATCACTGAACAGCTATTCTCCTCACCGAGTATATATCCCCCTGCAAAACGGATATAGCTCGCTCTTGTTCTGTTTTTGTTTGATACTGATATTACTTGAGCACATATTATACTTCTCTGCGTTCCGACAATCCGTTGTAGAAATACTTTGTATTTAGTGTAAGTATCTAGAGTGGGTAGAAGACTCACAGACACACTGCCCGCCTCTTCATGCCAACATTCCGTTGTAGAAATGTTGTAACTAGAGTGAGTAATTCACAGACACATTTAAGTGTAGTATCTAGAGTGGGGTACAACCCACAGACGCACTCCCTCCAGCTTCATGCCAACATTCCGTTGTAGAGTGCAGAATCTAGAGTGGAGTAAAATTCACAGACGCATTGGTAATGTAGAATCTAGAGTGGAGTATTTATATTTCACAGACGCATTATCAGAGTAATCGACGCGGAGTAATTTCCCGGTTACTCTCCCGCCAGCCAGGACCGAGTGGAGTAATTTCCCGGCGATGGATAACCTTTCCTGCGAGATATTTCGATTCAATTCGTTATTGGTTTGACGGAACATTTAAGTCTAACTTAGATGTTGATTGCACTCGGGGCAAAAAATAGCTCGGCGCTATTTTAATATATTTTACTTATTTTCATAGTTTTAGTTAAGTTTGTGACTCTAAAATATCATGATTAATTCTATAGAATTAATATGAATATTTATTCTCACATTGTTACATCTCGCGGTAATTATTGATTACAACAATTATCTGCGATGCGATGTGTGTGACGATACAGAAAAGTCAACCGCACCTCTCGGATATAACCCACCCAGCCTAACCATTTACACGCCTTTTAGAACCAAACCCCGGACCATTTAGAAGCCAAAGCCATTCATAGATGACATCTTTTACGTCACAGCAATAAGACCGTTACAAATTCTTATTGCATGACTGAAGCCTTCAAATGATATTATTTCAGGGCTTTTGCCAAACAACTGTATAGTTTAACTTCTCGTCATTTTAGCCACTTGTAGGCATAGTATTTATATAAGGTTCAAACCGGAATAAATGTTATATGTTTTGAGAAAACATCAGGTTTGCATATTTTACATTTTCACACAGATAGTTCACACTTTAGTTTAGCAATTGCTATCTCCAGAAGGTAATCGTCACACGTGGAGGTTCCACCGAGATAGGTTGCATTTTATCGAAGTGAACTCTGTGATCAAAGTGTAAATTGAAAAAATGAATTTTCTTGATTATTTTATATAGATATTATAATTAGAAAATTTCCGATTTTTCTCTATAAATTTACTGTGAAATATCCATTTGTTTTCAAAAAATTCTCATTATCTTTTGGAAATATCTGAATTCGAATTTTTGGATTATTTTGAAAAAAAACTCATTATAATTCCGAATCTCTTACGAAAAATCTATTATGATTTTATTGAGTTTCCCAGAATATTCAGCTATATTCTGGAAAATTTCGAAACCTTGAATTTTGATCAAAAAACGAATTTGACTAGAAATCCTGCTGACTGAAAAATAAAAAGTTAAAGTATTTTATTTTGCTGGTTAAAAACTTGACCAAGTTTCTATTGTTCTGTTTTCAATGTTTTTGATTATTATTTTAATCTTTAACAAAGTAAAGAATGTGACAAAGAGAACCACTCACGATGCAGCTCGGAGTAGGTCATCCAGATGTGACATTGTTGAGAATTTCGGATTAGAAATTATCAGGAATTTGTCAACATCGCCAATCACAGCAGACTGTCTTGACAAAGGAGATTTTCCGGAAGCTAGTTTGACAACCAATATTCAGCCACACTTGCTTTTCGACAGTGCGACCATCCAGTTGTGCCTTTGTGACCAGTGCCCGTTTGGACCATTCTTGACCACGCAATAGGACAGTTTTTCCGAAGCCACTTCAGTTTCAGCAGCTAAGGTTGTATTTTTTCAAATTATTTCTTAGTTTAATATTAAGCGTGTTACATTTACGCTAGTTCAGTTAAAGTTTATTTTTTCTTTTGTACGTGTATTTCTTTGAGTATTATGGCCCGTAGACCTGTAAGAGTTCGTGGAACACGAGGAAATCGTGGAGCACGACGACGTGGTGGTATGTGTGAAACACCAAGAGGAATTGTGGAGTCTGATCTAGAAAGCCAGGGGGAAGAGAATGTTCCTAGAGACGTTTCCAACCCAGGTAGTTCTCGAACGGATCCACTATCAGTCCCACATGATTTAGAAGTTTACTGTCGCCATTACCAATTGGAAGTGACGCAGTTTTCCTCTTTGTGTGAAGCTCAACAATACACGGCGAATAATCATCACGAGAGAAATCGTGTAATTACTCCCGATGTAGTTGTAACCAACGAACGAAGTGTTTCTGTAGATCGAACTGGCCCTCGTTCGCCGGCCACATATCGCTACCAGCAATTGCCTGGATGGCGAATGAATGTTGCTCGTGACGACAATGGGCAGTTAAATTCTTCACTATCTGTTCAACCTTCGATTCAGTTACCAACTAGTTCTTGGCGATCGAATTCGGCCGAAAGAATGGGAAATTCCGGACAAGGAAATATTTCGGCGCCAATTTCCCGAAATTTACCAAGTGCGACGGCTGTAAATAATATTTTACCCGCTCCCACTGGGAATTTGAATGATTCTTTCAGAGTTCCACAGCCTCGAACTAATCTGTCGGTCCAACCAAGGGGGAGAAATGAAAATTATCAAAATTTTCAATCTCACACCCAATCTGATGGAGATTTTAGGAATTATAGAAATTCCCGCTCTCAAGGTGGACGAGCTCCGCCGAGAAATCAACGATTTCCCGGAGCTCCTGGTGATCCTCGTGACTCCGATCCTAACTCGAGTAGTGACGAATCTCACGCTGGTGGAGGGGGAAATTATAACAATAATTTCCACCGACGTAATAATTCTCGTTCTCCTCCGCCACCTGATAGACGCCAAAATTTTCGAGGAGAGCCAAATCCGCCACCCAGAGACCAAGAAAGTCGGTCTACACCCAATTCGAACTCTGCTTCTAATTTGTCGGACGAAAATGTAAAACAAATTATTCAGGGTTTAGTTGGTCAAATCCGAAGCCCGAGTAATCCCAGTCAGAATTTTGGAAAAGGAATCGAGATTCCTATTTTTGACGGGAAACAGACAGAGGTTGCGCGATTCCTTGAAATCGTCAAAGCTGTCGCACTCGGGAAAGGCATCCCTTTAGACGACATGGTACACACTGCTGTACCTGGACGACTATTAGGCCATGCACAACGTTGGTTCCATAAGCAACGCCATACTTTTAACAGTTGGCGAACTTTCGAAGCCTCTTTTCTCGATTGTTTCGACCTCGTTCCACTTACAAGAGAAAGGCGACTTCTTAATGTAAAACAACGAGCCGACGAGTCACTTTATAGTTTTCTTCTGCGTTATACGCAAGAACAAGGTGAAGTGCCGCCAGGTGATAAAACTGGACGTGCGCAATTATTCGACAATTTAACTCAAGAAAGTTTCACGGCGTTATGTACACAAGGAATGTATGGTAACTTTACAGTAGATGACATTCTACAATATGTAGGAGCAAATCGCTCTAAGTTTGAAAGTTCTCAACTTGCAGCAAAATTGGAGTACGATAATCGAGAGAATCATCCTACTCCCAAACTTCACGAAAAATCTAAGATTTTTCCATCTAAAACTTCACTACGTTTAACGCAAACTCAAGATGAAGTTGAAAATGAAGACGAGTCGGAAAATGACGACTCAACTGACGATGGTTCAATGGAGCGATTATTTGCCGCCCAGTATGAAAAGACTACTGGAAAATGCTTTTTCTGTCACGAGCCTGGACATTTTAAAAGAGAATGTCCCGCCCTTGCCAAAAAATTAGCAGGGAAAACAGACTCGTTAAATTCAAATAAAAGATTTAACCACTCTGCTCCCAACCCCGAGTTTAAACGACCCAAACAAAATTGGGTTACGTCAGAAACTTTAGACTCCAAATTTACTGACTTCCAGAAAAACATGGTTGACCTGTTAATTAAGCATTTACCAGCAGCCACTGAGTCAGTCACTCCCGACGAGACAAAAAACTGATTCAGGGGGTTGTTCAAGTTGCCCAACCCCCGCTTAAAGAGTTGTTTCCTTTCTCGGAATTGTCAAATGATTTATTTTTACGAAAAGATGAATTTAAATTAAGACATAAGCCTAGTCATCTCACAGTACCTTATGTCGATGATTCGAAGAATAAACCACCATCGTTGGTCATTTCTTACGAAGCAGTACCTGTCTGTCGAAAGACTAGCAGCTCTAGTGGCGGTGTCGATGAAAATTTAAAAGTCATGACAGACCAACTAGAAAATTTGAGTATTTTCAGTGGAAGCTGGAATGCACCCAAGAAACCGCTTGTACCCAAGGTTTTCAAGTTAAGAAAACTTCTTAAACTTGAAAAATGGAACAAGAAAGAACGAAAAGTATTGCTTGGCAAACTTTGCAATAGCAAATTAATTAATGGTGGCAAAGATGATCCGCGTATGAATGTCCAAATTGGAGGTTTGGATTACAACGCACTAATGGACTCTGGAGCCACCCAATGTTTTATTGGAGTACAACTCCTCTCAAACACGGAAATTCCGGTGGAATTCATACAAGAATGTCCCCGGGGAATGCGTGTCTGCGCGGTCGGAATAGATCACCGACCTATCGGTCAAGTTTGTCTTTGTGTCAAATGGGCCGATAAAAGGAGAGTTACACCTATGACCTTCATAATTCTACACAAGAATGTATGTGGGTTGATTTTGGGTCACAATTTTATGCGTAGAACGGGGATAAACCCTAATCCCCGACGAGCAGTGTTCACCTGTGATGACATGCCCGGATGGACAGCCCCGTACGAGACCACTGAACTTAACTGTTGCTTAGCAAGCATTAAGACTTTGGGTCTCCAAGGTGAAGGAACTCCCACTTCACCGGACTGGGCAGAAAAACTCGTCGAAGGCTGCAACAGTTCGGCGGAAGAAAAACAGTTACTCGTAAACGTTCTTGTACAATTAAAAAACGTATTTCGAGACCAACTGGGCTGTACGAAGGTGGCCAAGCACAGCATCAAGTTTAAACCTGGTGCTACTTGGAAACACCAGCCATATAGAATGTACAATCCGGCCAAGAAGGCGATTATGACGGAATTGGTCGAGGAGTTGGAGGCCGATGGGTTGATCGAACCTGCCACTGGCCCTTATATAAGTCACCCCGTCATAGTGGCTAAACCCGGCGGGAAGTATCGATTATGTATCGACTACCGCTGGTTGAATGCGATCACAGAAGTTGATGCAATTCAAATGCCAAGTATTGACCTATTAATTCACCATACTAATCAGGCCAAGTACTTTACATCCATTGATTTAACTAAAGGTTATCATCAAATGGAAATGGAGGAGGAGGATAAGAGCAAAACTGCTTTTTACACCCCAAAAGGCAAATTTCAATTCAAGAGATTGCCATTTGGTCTTTGTAATGCACCTAGTTCTTTTCAACACCTCATGACTACCGTATTGGGTGACTCTTTATATAAACATGCTCTGGTCTATTTAGACGATATAATTATTTTTTCCGACACATGGGAAAATCATTTATTACATATTAAAGACGTACTTGAGAAGTTGGATGCCGCGAATCTAACTATCAATAAAGACAAGTCAAAATTTGGTCGAACATCATTACGATTTTTAGGCCATTTAATTTCGGAGGGATCTCTTCTTCCAGACCCTGACAAAGTCTCGGCTGTAAGGAATTTTCCCAAACCGACTTGCTCTAAAGACATTCAAAGATTTGTAGGACTTGCGAATTTTTTCCGAAAATTTATTCCTAACATCGCAAATATTGCTCGTCCATTGACCAATATTATGCATGATCAAGCAAAGTTTGTGTGGGATGATCCACAAACAACTGCATTCGAAACTATCAAAGATATTTTGTGTGACAAGGACCAGGCCCTTCTCCACATGCCAGATATGAATAAGCCTTTTGTCATTTTGACAGATGCTTCTCATTCAGGCTTAGGTGCAGTACTCTGCCAAGATGTCGAGTTATTCTGTGAAAAGAAACAGAAATTAATCATGGTTCCAAAGGCAGTCGCGTACGCCAGTCGAGTGTTGCACGGGGCCGAAGTAAGGTATTCTACGCCGGAATTGGAGTGTTTGGCCGTTGTATGGGCAATCGAGAGATTTCGCCCATATATAGAATACACGACTTTCACTCTCGAGTCCGATGCTAAAGCCCTTAGCTGGTTGATGAGTACGCCGGAACCATCCGGAAGGTTTGGTCGTTGGGCCGTCAAAATACAATGTGGCGCGTTTAAAATTATTTTTAGACGCGGCGCAATGAACCAAGTAGCGGACGCATTATCACGCGCTCCACTGTCTGCACTAGACACTCCGGATTATGATTATATCGAACCAGAGGAGATCACCCATTTCTATCCAACTTGGAATGGAAACAGGTGTGCATCTTTACAAGTGACGGAAACTGAGCGCAAACATTTTCTTACAAATGTTGGCCTTAGTTTAGACTTTTTCTCAGAATCATATAATCCAGTTAGATTTCATGATTCTGGAGAAAAGGGGGAGGAAGAAGGATGTACAAGAGAAAATTGCAGACATATAGATGTCCACAATTGTAATCACGAAAATGTACACACTGCGCTAACAGATATCCTAAAAGTAGTTCCGCCGACGCGAGACGAAATTATCGAAGCGCAGCTTAAAGATCCAGCATGTAGTAAAATCCTTGTTTACCTAAAAGGAGACGAAAAATTAAAAAATCGTGTCACGGATAAACATTGGTTAAACGCGATTCGTGGCTACACTCTCGACGAACCGGAAGAAAATAAAGGTGTTATGCTAATTTATTTTGCTCCGACCGATGAGGAAGAGTTAAACGACTCTGGCAACGGGTTTAAGGCGGTAATTCCACGCTCTCTCGTGAGACGTGCATTATTCGCATGCCATGGCCACCCACTTACAGGACACGCTGGCATGAGCAAAACCCTAGATAGAGCAAAACAGATGTATTTCTGGCCTAGAATGAGCAAAGACACTCGAAACTACGTTCGCAGTTGCACTCATTGCCAACAATACAAACCTAGCCAACACCAAAAGCATCGGGCAAGCTATACACCTCACAACATGACCAACCCGTGGGAGACTGTAAGCATTGACCTGATGGGACCAAAACCAGCCGGTCGTTCACAATTAAAATGGATTTTAGTAATCATTGATAATTGTACAAAATGGATTGAAGTCTTCCCACTAGCGACTGCATCAAGTGAATGCATCGTTAATAAAATGAGCGAAGTTTTCCACCGTTGGGGATATCCAAAAAAGATAATCTCCGACAACGGCAAACAATTCGTGTCAACAATATTTAATGATTTTTGTCGAAAAAATCACGTAGATATTGCTCACATTAGCCCATATCACGCTGCCGCTAATATTACAGAGCGGGCTAACAGGACTTTAAAAATGATGTTAGCTTTATACTCGGACATTCACTCCCACTGGCCAAAATATTTAAATTCTTTTGCCTTTGCGATGCGCACCGCTAAGTCCGAGGCAACAAATTGTTCACCGATGATTCTTAATACGGGAAGAATCGTCCCTTTGCCATTTGACCCGCGTATTACTAAACACGCCATCAAATTCGACAAAGAGAATCCCGAAGCTTATGTCTATAGTATTTTAGACGTAATTAGACGTGCACACAGCGAAATGCATCGGAAAATTCAATCGAATTACGAAAAGCATGATCGACTACATAAAGACAAATATTATATTTGTCAATTTGCCAAAGGAGATCTCGTGTGGAAAGCCACACATATTTTATCAAATAAAGATAAAGGGATTTCGGCAGGATTCGCTGAGAAACGTGATGGACCTTGGGAAATTACGGCTGTTCTCGGCGGAGGTTCCTACACACTACGTAAGCTTTCTGATAACACGAAAGCAAAAGCGATCAACATACAGGATTTAATGCCTTATATCCCAAGTTACCCGATTGAGGAATGGACATTAGATCAGAAAGTCGGTACCAACGAATCACACCCGACTCCAGATTGGATGGCAGGTCAGGTTATTAATTCTTCAGAATTAATAAATGAACCTGTGTCCATGGAAACAGAGGATTTAGTTGAAGAGAAAGAGGAGGAAACTTCTCAGATTTCTTCTAAAGAGGACGAAACTCCTCAAAATTCATCCAAAAAGAGGAAAAGATTTCCATCTCCCGTTCGACAGTCTAAACGTAGACCCAAGCCGAACACAAAATACGTGACCGATTTTGTACAACTCGTAAATTGTCTAAAACAAGTCAAGTTGGGTTAGGACACAATATATTGAAAATATTTTATTTTAAATAAATATTTCCAATCATATTCACGAAGAATTGTTAAATTTTATTAATTAAAAACATTTTTTTTTGATGTGGATAAAATTTAACAAATGTTTGAGTTATTTTTTACACAAGCTGATTGTATTCAAATTAATCTACGTGTAAACATTTACTTGAAACTGTGTTTCCCCCTTTGGGTTAATAGAAACTTCGAGATGAGTAATTACAAACCAATCAAATTACTCCTCGAAACTCCCCTTAACCCCTGGTTTGAGATTATCACTCACTTGTTCGCCAAGTTTTGTACTGGACTGAAATCAAGGATTATTCTCGACCCTTCGACGCTTTAACGGATTTTCGCTGAAATTTAGTGAGTTAAAATCTAGATGATTTTGAACACTTATCGTTTATTTTACTGATTTTTTCATTTGACAAATATCAGTTCAAATTCAGAAATTATCGACACGACGCTGATTATCGAAACCATCTCGTGGACAAAATCGCGAGTAAGCCTTTCACGAACTCACTAAGTGAATTCCCGGTAAACATTTAAGCAATATTTTGTCAAAATTTATAATATTTTGACATTAATTGACAACATTTATTTTGGTTAAGCGTTCATTACGGCGGACTTAGAATTCGCACGCGCCGCACAACGTTTTTATCGGCCAACATCGCCGGAACCGAACAGCCCTCGCAAATACGTGAAGCTAGACATTAAACTAGCCAAGTATACCCTTCTAGGACTACACCTAGTTAGTAAGTGTTTATTTTTTGAAAGATAAAATATCTCTTAAGTTCCTTGGAAATTGGTGAGCAGACATGGGTTAACAAGTCACGTGTATGATAGGGGCAAACGCCACCAGATGTCGGTAGTAAATTATTTACTCGGACGAATTGTGGAATTATTCGTACAATTAAAACCATGTAAAATGACTATTGTCGGATGCTAAAAAACACTTACAAAAATATTTTTTTTTAATATTTTTATATGTTTTTTAGTTATTATGTCGTGTAGATACAAAAATTAGGTTTATTTCATTAAATAAACACTAATTTGAATATTTTATCAGCGATATTGTGTTAAACGATAAAATGAAATTATATGCCAAGTCGAGAATAATTATTAATCTTAATAATTATTCGACAAATGGAGGAAACACGCTAACAAGGGAACTTAAGAATTAATTATGAAATTAATCCAGTTGTTGGTCGACAATTAATTTAATTTGAAATTAAATTAATTTCCGACGGTTGATTCATGTTCTCAAATAAAATTTATATTTTCTTGAAGATGCAATGAGTCGCCGAGGTCGTGCTAGCAAGCGACAGTACGTGCATTGGGATCCAGAAGAATCGGAAGAGACGGATTATCGCTTTGTTAATCCCTCCTCTGACCCCGAGCTCGTCGCCAACTGGGCCCGTGATAACCCGGATCTCGTACCGCCACGAATTAGGACCGCCATGGGTGTTAGCCCGACCGACTCGCGTCCTTCCAGAGGCCGTCAAGCTAGTCAGCGTGTTGTAACCTATGATGCGCCGAATTGGGATTTTTCTGACGACTCGTCACAATACTCCCGTTCTGCCTCGAGGAGACGGCGCCAAGATGACTTCTCACAAGAAGAAGAATCGGTTGAAGAAGCTCCGCCTCCAGCTACCAGCAGGCAGTTTGCCCGACCACGAAATCCGCGTGATACCGCTAGTCGAGGCAAGACTGGCAAATCCAAAGGACCCACCAAGTCCACGTTGGCATCTTCATCCGAAGCGCTGACCCGCCCAACATCGCAAGCTCGTTCGATATCGGAGCTAAATTTGCCAAGTTACCGGAAGCAGCGAAGAGAACACGTATTTCGAGATATGGAAGCTGCCGCCTTGGGGACTAACATCATGCCAAAGTCGAAGCTGATGTTCTGCCCATTGTGCGCAGGATGCGGATGGTTGTCGTCCTTGTTATCCGGCATTCACGCCGTAGTCTGCGTGAACTGTCACGGTGGTAAGCGCGTTGCCATATCCAGCATGTGGAATGAAGAAATTCTTCCATTTATCGTCAAGGGGCTAAGTACGCCGACAGCACGCAATTGGGCGATGTGTCGCGAATGTGGCCTCATCCACCAGGGCCCGGAGCAGGCTATTTATGTAGACCCGGCACAAATGTCCAGCACCTCGACTCCACGAGGAGGATTTACGGAGCCACAACGCGAGCCGGAAACTCCCACCCCTGCGATTGATGGAACTCCAGTTGCCTCGGCAGAAAACCTTCCAACGTCAGTTATTGCGTCTGATTCTCCGCCGGTTGCATCCGATTCTGGTCCACAAGCCGCCGCTTCTCCAGCGGGAACGTCGACTAACAACATGATTGTAGCGACTATCCCGCTCCCAGAAGCAAGCCACGCTGCTGAACCGGTTATTTTACTGGTCCACCCATATATGCCGAGACCAGACATGTCGCTCACGGAGCAAACTAAGGCGGAAGTGGAACATTATTTCCCAATTTTATTGGAAGCAGCTAAGCGTATTAGTGTGTCGATTTCAAACGACCGAATTCCAGATTTGAGCGTGCCACTGGCCGTGATCCAATGGATTTTCCATCCATCCCGGCCGGAATCTTTTCAAACTCGCTCTTTTATTTGGTGTAAGATTTTGCAACAGGTCTCAGCAGCAGCACACCCGTTGATTCGTGAGGGATGGCACTCCGGCTTACCCGACCATCACTTGGTTTTCTCCGAGCCAACCAGCGCTAACACCATTCCGTTAGGAGGGCCTGATCCCCTGGAAGTATTCACCGAGGAACAACACAGAATGCTCCTGAATCCCCTGGCCCATGACGTTGAGACAGATGTAGTACCGGAATTGGTAGCTATTCAACTTAATTCTCCACCCGCAGCCGTCTCGGAAGTTGTTACATCCATGGAAGGATTTATTGAGGATGAAGAGTTGGACTAGAAAGCGTCAACGATGTCGGGATCCGTTACTTTCCCGATATCTTCCCTTTTAAGGCAAGACCAGAAGTAACGAGTCCATTTTCTCCATCTCCATTTCTTGACCCGAGTTGAAACAAAGATTTAGTCAGGTTCAGGTGTATTTTATGCCGTTTTTGTGAATAATTCAAAGATCTTTAATATTTAAATTAACAATTTTGTTAAAATTTGATTACGAGTCAATGTGAGTTTGTTTAAATGAATACTAATTTTAATACTTGAATTTTAACGTGTAAAGTGTTATTTTGCAAATCATTATATTTCCAGTGAGAAGTTAAGTTTTGTGAAAATAATTGTTAAATTTTATTAATCATTTGTTTGGTACAAGAGTTTGATGTTAGTTTAAGTTATCGCCTTTTCTTGATGCAGTTGTAAGTCCACCTGTAAAGAGAGATGGAAGCTATTATTGATAATTGAAAGTTTTATAACCTTAATAAATATTTTTTGAAGCATTTGATTAAGAAATACTCTTTATTTATACTATTAAGATATAAAATAAAGGTTTTTGCTTACCAAGGATTACAGCTCGAGTCCCCTAGATGACAGTGTGGTCTTGATCCTCAAGATATTCGGAATAAATAGTATGTTAATACAGGTATTAACATATATTTAAGGGGGACTTGTGACGGTTACACTGTCATGCACTTTGTTAGTATAGGACGATTACTTCACCAATAGATGGCGCTGATGCGTTTTAGCGGTAAATTCAAATTTCGACAATTTTTGAGTGAATAAAATATAAATTACTATTTATATTTTATTCCACTGCAACTTTAGACACTTTTAAATACTTTTGGATGTTCAAATGCTAGTTGATTTATTTGTCACATAATTCTATTGAATTATGTGCAAACTCTACACCTGGTGAAGTCACCCCCCATCACCCACTGTGAGTTGGACTCCTTTTGGATTATAGTCAAAGGGACTTAATCCAAAATGTGTCCTGCGTATCCAGTTCCTGTTTTGGACCTAGTAGAAGACTATGTCCTGAGTATCCACTTCCTATGACCTAGGATTGGATGGATTTGACTGCCCAGTGATCCCATTGGATCACTGAACAGCTATTCTCCTCACCGAGTATATATCCCCCTGCAAAACGGATATAGCTCGCTCTTGTTCTGTTTTTGTTTGATACTGATATTACTTGAGCACATATTATACTTCTCTGCGTTCCGACAATCCGTTGTAGAAATACTTTGTATTTAGTGTAAGTATCTAGAGTGGGTAGAAGACTCACAGACACACTGCCCGCCTCTTCATGCCAACATTCCGTTGTAGAAATGTTGTAACTAGAGTGAGTAATTCACAGACACATTTAAGTGTAGTATCTAGAGTGGGGTACAACCCACAGACGCACTCCCTCCAGCTTCATGCCAACATTCCGTTGTAGAGTGCAGAATCTAGAGTGGAGTAAAATTCACAGACGCATTGGTAATGTAGAATCTAGAGTGGAGTATTTATATTTCACAGACGCATTATCAGAGTAATCGACGCGGAGTAATTTCCCGGTTACTCTCCCGCCAGCCAGGACCGAGTGGAGTAATTTCCCGGCGATGGATAACCTTTCCTGCGAGATATTTCGATTCAATTCGTTATTGGTTTGACGGAACATTTAAGTCTAACTTAGATGTTGATTGCACTCGGGGCAAAAAATAGCTCGGCGCTATTTTAATATATTTTACTTATTTTCATAGTTTTAGTTAAGTTTGTGACTCTAAAATATCATGATTAATTCTATAGAATTAATATGAATATTTATTCTCACATTGTTACATCTCGCGGTAATTATTGATTACAACAATTATCTGCGATGCGATGTGTGTGACGATACAGAAAAGTCAACCGCACCTCTCGGATATAACCCACCCAGCCTAACCATTTACACGCCTTTTAGAACCAAACCCCGGACCATTTAGAAGCCAAAGCCATTCATAGATGACATCTTTTACGTCACAGCAATAAGACCGTTACAAATTCTTATTGCATGACTGAAGCCTTCAAATGATATTATTTCAGGGCTTTTGCCAAACAACTGTATAGTTTAACTTCTCGTCATTTTAGCCACTTGTAGGCATAGTATTTATATAAGGTTCAAACCGGAATAAATGTTATATGTTTTGAGAAAACATCAGGTTTGCATATTTTACATTTTCACACAGATAGTTCACACTTTAGTTTAGCAATTGCTATCTCCAGAAGGTAATCGTCACAAGTTAGTAGATCAAAAACGGAAGAAAAACACTTGTGACGATGGCGGATGGCGGACTACCGTTAATCATCACTTATCATATCGCGAGGTAAGTTTTTAGCTACCGGTAAGCAGTGAATTTACAGTGGTGGCCAAAAGTTTAGCACCACTACTACCGGTAGTAGTGTCATTTGCACTATTTTGTGTTTTAACAAAAAGTCTTTCTGATACAAAATATGAATTTGGCATTAAATTCTGCTTTTAGAAAATGCAAAAACATTTAAACAAATCATACTTTGTAATTATCAATAATAATTTTTAGTGTTTGTGTACAAATTGTTGCTACACAATAGTTTAGCAGCACATTCAAAAAAGCACAAAAAACCCGGTTTCTTCAGAAATTCATTGTTTATTTGAATAATCTATTCAATATTTTGTTGGATAACCAAAATTCTGTATAACCGCAGCGCACCTACGAGGCATTGAGCGAACTAAACTAATACAGCGTTCGAGAGGAATGTTTTCCCATTTCACATAGATAATGTCAAATAATTTCGGCAAATTTGCAGGTTTTGCATCTTTTACTGCTTTCTCAACATCATTCCACACTGTTTCTGTAGGATTTAGATCTGGCGATTGTGCAGGCCAAGTCAAAACCTAAATGTGATGGGTTTGTAAGCACTGAGTAACCGAAATGACTTTATGCTTAGGATCATTATCCTGCTGAAATATCCATGTCAAAGACAGGTTATCATCTGCAAATGGAAGCACATTATTTTTTTATAAGTATATTGGCCCATGAGATCCTTAATTTGATGATTTGGACCAATATCCATACGGGAAACCATCCCCAAGCCATTAGTTAGCAAATTTTTATATTATATAATTGTAATTTATCAAATGCTCTGCAAATCACAACTATTCGTTAAAACAGAAATCTTAAATATATTTAAATAGAACTTTTGAATTTAACCAGGCCTTTTTTTTTTTTTATCTCACTACCCGTTCATACTAAACACTTTTTCACTTTTCCTGTGAATGCATACTGTTGAGATCGTTGTTGTTATTGGAAATATTTTTCATTTACATATACTGAGAATATTTTTTTGAATATTTAATAATGTTTTGCAATTTATTTATATAGCGTGCATGCACTATATAATTAGCGACGATGTTTGTGACAAAATTAAAACATGAACTTTAACGTATAATTATTACTTGCAACTTTTCTGACAGAAAAAAAATTCATTAAAATTTCATAAACAACCGATCACTGAGTAAATTATACGTCTGTAATACACGCTATAATACACGTTATGCACACTAAAATTAATAAAATTGTGCTTTTTACTTTGTACTACACGCTATGTTTTTCAAGTATTTTTCAAAATGGTAGTATATTTGAATATTAGGATCGATAGCGACTTGTATTCCACATACTGAATTTTTATCACGACTTGTGATCGAGGGCGACTTTAATTCGAAGAAATACGGTTTCTTAGTAATTCATGTACTGGTTATAAAAAAAAACCAATCCTGAGAATTTTCAGTTCATATCCCCACGCTAACAGCTGAGTCTCAAAGAAATGAATTATTTATTTTAATGATTTCTTTATGCACAAGACACCAATTACTTTTCAAACAGATGTAAACTATAATTAAAAATTATAGTTTGAAAAATTATAGTTTGAGCGTTGACACGCGTTTGTCCGAGGTTGTCATTCACATTATGACAGTAGAATTTGATGCAAAATGACTGTGGTGAAAGCTCTTAGGCTTCGTCGAAGTCATATTCGTCGTTTTGTACGGCAAGAAATGCAAACTTCCCTGTCAGGCAATGATAGTTTGAAGTTTATTGATAATGTTTTCAACAAAAAAAAGCGAAGTTTAGTCCGGGCTGTTTGGTTCGTTGTTTTGATCGTTTGTGGCACCATTTGTTGTTACCAAACAATGGAAAGAATCCAATTCTACTTTGATGGACATTTCAAAGTTGAAATTGAATATGTTCCAATAGGTGAAATGACATACGCAGAATTTAGGTTATTTGGTCTCGATACCGGATCTTTGTCCGAATACTGGGAAAAAATGGAAGAAGTTTCTTCAATGCAAGACAAACTCGAAAGATTACGTCAATGTATTTTGCCAGTGAGAAGCATGATTTCTGCAGCTGTGAAAATTGAAAATTATGCAGATTTTTGGTTAAAAAGCAACATTTCAAGCAATTTACAGCACGTCAAGATAAGACAGGTATTTAATCTTATTATTTTCTTATTACTGGATCGGATATTAGTTGTTATGAAACTGTTCTTGTAATTGTTAGTTTTTAATGAAGGGATGCCAGAGGATTGGTCACTGTGATGCTGAAGCCCAGCATCCTACAGTTGTCACCATAAGTAAAAATTGTTATTAAAAAATAAGGCAAAACAAGTGTTAGTAGTACATGACACTGCTGACAGTAAATGACAGTAAATGATAGTAAATTCATGAACATGATGCCATAATTTTTTTATAATATGGGGAATGAAAATTATTCACATCCCTGTTCCTTGTCCACAACAGGACTCCCTGCACTACTCAAACCTCTCCACTTCATTGCTGGGTCAGATCACCCCATGTAGGCTAGGGCTTATCTCAGGGCCATTGGTCTGTTTATGTCTGACTTGTGTGATAAATTCATTAAAAGTTGTAAGTCATATGTACATACATACATTTGGTGAAAGCATTTTAATATAGAGACATACTAACTAGTATAACCTGAAAGCCAAGTCTAGATCGTACCCGGCACAGGTGCCCTCTACTTGATTATTGGCGTCACATGTATGTGTAGTGTGTATTCTATATGTATACAGTAATCTGCTGAATTACATCTATAATCGTATAATCTTTCAGGGCAAAACTGTATTGCATGAAACAACAATTAAAGAAGGAATTTCTAGAAAGGATAACACAGAAATTTCACTAAGCTATCGAAATGATGTAACTGGACGATCTTTGGTCTTTAATTCTGGTTAGAAATAAAAACAAAATAAAATAATTTTGAAGGTTTAATATTTTTGGCTAATTCTACAGATCGAAAATTAGCACTAAACATGAAATTACACTTGCTTTTTAAAACGAATAGCACCAACTGTGTCAACCCACAGATTTCGGTAAGAATTTCATCTTTTACTATTTTATTGGAGTTTGTAACTTAGACTTTTATTTTTACACACTTGAATATTAGATGACAGCGGTAGTTGGCGTCATGACTTACCAATATACTTTCTCAGTGGCGTCAGGAATTGAATCTGATATGCAATTTTTCATTCGAAGTGTAAGCTCAATTAACCTGTTGCAGATATTGTGAAATTTGTAGTGCATTACAAAAGTGTATACCGTACCGCCCCGTTTAAACGCCCGGGTTCATTCAAGCGCCCGCCCCGTTTTAGCGCCTGGCAGTCATCGCCACAAAAGTTTATAGGCGCCTGGCCCGTATAAACGCCGGGGTTCAAATTGGCGCCGGGTAATTGTTAAATTACGATCAGATAACGTACCGAAAGTGCCGAATACGTTATGTATGACGGTACTATTTCCCGTCGGTAAAATATATTAACATCTTACTGTTCAATTGCTTCATTTCTTCTGGGAAATCATCGTTTTGGCGCCTACGAAATCTGTTTTTGACCATTTATTTTCCCGAAAACTAATTTGGCACTTTTTATTTGGTTAAGCGCCCGGTTCATTTTAGTTCAAATAGCCGCCGGGGGCGGCGGCTAAAAAAAAGAATTAAACGCCCGGGCGTTTAAACGGGGCGGTACGGTACGTTTGAATATACTAGATACCAGTTTTTCAATCTTGTTTATTGTGATGGAGCACCAACAATAGTAATGCTGCATTTGTTTTTTTGTAGTATCAATTTTTACCTTCGAGATATCCCTATTGTGAACCGGATAAGAAAAAGGAAACCCAATGCTACGAAGATTGTGTGAGGAAAAAAACTCCTCAACGATGCAGGTCTAATTGCATGCAACATCTAAATATTGATAAACTCATTGATTTTTGGCTTACCAGGTTCCCCTTTATGTCCAGCAAAACTTTGATGGATTGCAGTTTAGAGTCAAACAAATCAATTGTGGCTGAAATGTATGAAGAAGCATATTTCCATGAAATAACTACACTACCATCGTTTGAATGTGGTTGCTTGAGACCTTGTGAACGGAATGTTTATTTGTTTATATTCTATTCTGATACAAGTTAAACTATAATATCTTCTATTTTTATGCATCATTCTCAAAATTATTATGTTTTATGTTAGATTTTCAAGATGAACCAAATGGCAAAGGTCTAACAAGTCTCAATCTTAAAGTATTGGAAGAATTGTTTGTCAGAATGACAGAAACCTACATTTACACCATTCCAAACTTATTGATCGATTTTGGAGGCAATTTGGGATTCTCTTTGGGATTTTCTCTTCTGTCTTTAATTGAAATTGCACAAATGTTTCTTCTCATCTTGTCTAAATACATCAGACCTGCTCAACTTAAAGCGAGCATAAAAAAGAAAACTACTAAGCAAATGCGTTTGGTCATCGACAAAAAGAAAGGTGATTCACGAGGTGTGATGCAGCAGCCACAAAAAAAACTTCTACTGCAATCTACATTGAATTTAATTCTTATATTTACTTCTGCAATATTGGCAATTTATGTGAGCAAAGAAAGAATTGCATTATATATGAGTGAGCCGACAAGATATGTGGTAATCATTCAAGAAAATCACACATTGTATTTACCCAATTTAATTGCATGTATGGATGGACCCTTAATGACTAAATACAGGCGCACATATGCTAAAGAAATAGGCATGAATGAATGCAAGATTCATTTTATCAATTTAATGAACATGACTATAAATCATAAAAAACCATCAATAGAAGATGTGTGGCGATTCCAAACGCCTGTGATGGATAAACTAGTAATGAACGCTGCTACTTTGGTAAGTATTCCGCTAAAGATGGGTTCACATCTGAATAACATCGCGGAAACGTGCTTCAAAATCGCAATATTACGCAGGTGTGGGCCCATCATAATACACACAACATATCGTCCAATCACGAAAGGTTTATAAACCAAATAAAATTTTGAGCACTAATGACAAATATCACTCAAAAGTAAATTTAGTTGTTATTGTATGTAATGTCATGGGCATGGTTTTCACAACCCATTCTAATTTCTCTTAATTTATATTATTCCTACCTTTTTCTCTCTGTTATTTCATTTCAGTGTTCCTAAGTTATTCTACTTTGAATGGGCGCAAATAATTCTTTGCGCATCATGTTTCTTTTACCTTACCCCTTTCTTTCTTATTAGTTAAACTCTTCCAACATCTTATATATTATTTCCTATGTTATTTAACCTAAATGACTCATTGATGCTGACTCATTCTAACAATATATGCGCATGAAGCTTCTTGCGCATCTCATTTATTTCCAACAATCACAGTTAATTCTACTTTCCCCCTCCTCTTATAAATAATTATTCACACAAATAGTTTGGCCCTCTGATCACCTGACCAGGAGGTTACTTATAGCTTTGCTGACCACAATAACCACACTTCTCCTCTTCCATCTGAACTGCCAACACCTGGTTCAGTGGAACGAGAATGTCAAACCTCTCTCTCTCTTTGCGCCTAAACACCGCATTCATCCTAAACTAGTCCTATTGCGCAAACCTAATGCCTTTTCCTATATTTTACCATGCCTGGCTATCATTCTCCACCCATGTTGAAGTTTGACCCAGTGCACGTTTATTCTTACAAACAACATCAACTGTAAGTAGAGTAACCTGTCGTAAAAATATTAGTTGTAATAACAGCGAGTTGAGAGCGTTTTACCGCCAACCGTCCATATTGCGCGGCGGCATTGTTACGAACGTTCTCACGAGCCTGCGACCCATTTGCGCGAACTTAACAACTGCGCAAATTAATTAGTCAACCATGGAAAAACATCAACTTGAGTTCCAGACGTGACAACTTGGCGAGCCTGACAGGATTCGCTGCTTACATAGGCATACAAGCGTGAGAAACACTAGTATATTTTCCTATCATATTTAGTTTATATTATTATTATTTTTCATTGTTTATCATGTTGAGTCGGTTGGAAAGCAACGGCGCTGAGCACCTAGTGTCTCAGTGCCTATTGCGTAGTCTTTTTAGATTCTGATGAGCTTGGATTTCTGCTGCATTGGTAAGAGTTTGAAATGAAGAAGAAGACAAGATGTCCGCCCTTCACGTGATAGCGCAAAAAATACCTCGACGCCATTAGTGACATTGAATAACTTTACACCCATACTGAACAGTGTCAGCATACCGATTACAATGGAGAGGATTGCACATGCACCAGGGTATTCATCTTTAATAACACCATTTTCTGAAGTTTTAACCTTGCCAAGGACGTAAGCGGACTTTCACACAGACTCGGAATTTTTATGGAAGAATTGCGCAACATTTTCCAACAAGGCTTAAGCCCTCCAAATTCCTGAAACTACCCAGCTTCATGGAAGTGGATCCCCACATGGATTCATTAGGGAACAAGGCCACTCAACATCATTTGAAAATGGACTCCTAACAGGAAGTACGTATGATTGTTCAACTCTAAATAATTTTGATTATCAAACCAGGGTACTAATTGTCACGGCGCAACAAATCCGTGCAATTATGACGCCACCGGGGAACACAATCATAACTAAACCTGTTGAAGAGTTGAAGGAGGTGAAGAGACCAAACCTGCCCATGTTCTCCAGATCTAGATGCCTTGCGCCACTATTGAAACAGTTAGTTGCAGTTTTTAATGTTACGACCGGTACCATTACCTCTGGAAGTCAACAATACACTCAACATCCGGATAAATCCAGCAATTGGAAGTCAATGATCAGCATGGACAACCCAAGAAGGGAGCAACCGGATCCAACACGCGCAAGACTCCTAGAAACCCGGGAACATGTTCCATCATCACCTGATCTCTTGCTGCTCGAGCCCAAGAAGATCACTGATTAAAAGACATTTGTCAGCCGAGATTAGAAATCCCACAGTGCTGCAGCTGAAGAGGGATTCTAACTCTGCAACTTTCCCAGGAGTTGGACAGTGTTCTTAGTTTAAAGTATTTTCTTCCTTTCTGCGAGATTTACTTCTAGGACTTGATCAAAGGAAGGAAGGAAGCACCCAACCAGGAATTGTGAACTTAGAGAGCCAAACTAGGACCCAATAGCCTCAATCATTCGAGGGCACTGTTTAGCAACTCTGGGAAGTATGAATTAATTATCAACTTCATCATTTTCTAGAAATAGTGAAGTATCACAGTGTCCAATCAACATTCATCATGTTTAATCTCAACTCCTAGGGAGTATAAAGTTATTAATCTCATTTCTGAATTTGAACTTTGTTAATTTTAATTTTTAATTTTGATTTTTAATCTTAATTTTTAAATTCTGCTTTGATTTTTCCTGAATTTGACTTTAAATATCAGTGACTTTGATTCTATTCTTGACCTAGTTGCTAGTGCTAGAATTATTGAATTTGAATCTAACTTTATTTCTTAGTCTAATAATGAAATTGTTAGTGCTAGGATTAAGGAACCCAATAATTGTAAATTTGTTCTTAAAATGTCTAATTCACATAGCCTTATTTCCAGAGAAAGTGTTAGTCTTCTATTCATAAGGAACCAACTAACTGCTCTGGATGATGTTGGATTTGTGAAGTTTTCATCAAAGGAATTTTCTTCATCACAAGATTTAAAACCAACTGACATCTATTAACATCAAAGCTAATCATTGAATTTGTGAGAAGACATCCGCAACAGAACAAGGCACCATACATCAAGATTATGTGCACAGACATTTTTTGTGTTGCACTGCTTGATCCTCGTGCTCAAACCTGTGCCATGTCTAAACAACTTTTCGATAGATTGCGCAACCGAAAGGAACGTTAAATGATGCCTTTACATGACTCCATTTGCAGGGATGCGAATGAGTCTGGACTAGTCATTGGAGACTGTTGTTCCTGATCTCATCAAACAAACAATTCATGGACAATTGATTTGAAAACTCCTATTTGTGACAAATTGGTGAGTAAAATCACTAAAATGAAACCTAATTAGTCTATTGCCAGGGATAAATCAGAGGTGTCACCAGTAGACTTGATCACTTTATTGGATGCGCACATTATGATAGAATCGCCTGAAGAACTTCAAAATTCACTGGAACTGAATACATCACCCCCAGTGATGATAAATACATTAGCAGGACAAAGAAGAATTAGAATTCCTACTCCTGTCGGACAGTTGACATCAAGTCAAAGACTAAATCCCTCATCATTCCTTTTTTCCGAGTTCACCAATTAATGTGGATCATTGTGCAAGAACTTATAGTCAGGAAAGACCAAAAAGATAAACTTTTAATGCCAAGAACATCATCAAAAGGTCATCCACGAGGAGAAAGGATAAGTGAAAAGGAAAACTTAAAAGGAAATGGACAGGAAGTGAACAAATTTCATCAGCCGAACATGCACATTTCAAACTCTTGACAAGCGCCGCTGAAATCATCAATGCCCAGAATTCAGATCCATGGTCACGTGAGATAACACTATATTTAATTATTCAAATATTATTTTTAGATCTAGAATAATTTGAAATAAGCGCGCAAGATTTTGATATGCATAAGAAAATATGATGTAGTTTTTCCCCATTTTCATGAATAGAATTTGTAAAAATAGTCATTAATTAATTCCCCTGTCTGCCAATATGAAAATAACATCCAAATATGGCTTCAGACTTGCAAACAAGTGAAATTTTCAAGATCCTTTAAATTAGTCAGCCCTAATATCATTGTTAGTGGACCATAATACTATAATATCACTTTAAATCATTCTGTTTTTGTTTCTTTAATATTTTATTTCACATCTTTTCAATATCATTCTTAACCAAAAAAAAAAAAAAAAAAAAAAAAAAAAAAATGGAAAATAGTGCTACCCACCTATATTTTTGTTTATCTTTGTTTCTAATTGTTTTATCGTTTTTATTGTTTAATTTATTCTTTCACCTTTATTTTCCAAGTGTTTATTACCAATCATTCATAGTATTAAACAATCTGTAAGCACCATCATAGGCTTCCAGCTCAGGGTGACCATCAGCATTGTGACGTGCATTTGGGTGTTTCACTTTGAATTAAAAGTCTACTGTACTCCATGTGCTGTCAGGGATGCGGCAGGTCATGATTTTACTGCGCAGCTTTGTTTCTACTCATTGTGCATCAAGAGACCCCATTTGGGCAAACAAACCAACTGAAGTACCCAGCTGTCACCTAGGTATCCTTTCAGACCACCCACATCTTATTTCTAAACAATAGTTGGTTTGCTATGGATCTGGACTGGAATCCAGTACGCCATTCTCTGAATCTTTGTGCCATAAATGTGAGGAACACTGAACTTTGCTACTAAGGATTCCATATCTGAGGTCACTTCTGGGGCTTATAGTGTATGCAAACACTACTGCAAGGTGCCAAGTGGTACCTTGCCTTCGGATCTTTGTGTCAGCAGAGGCAGCATGAATATACGATTATCATTCCTTGTTTAAAGCGCAATTTCAATTGCGCATACTATCCTGGTTAGAGCAACACTATATTGAACTACCGTTTGTCAGGTGTGTTTGGTGTTGTGTGCCGTGTTAAGGTAATGTGTTATCGCCTTTTAACATCAGCAAACAGTTTTACAAGTTCAGCAATTGTATTGGAGCACCCAACAGCATTGGTATGTGATCCATTGTTTGCATTGATGCCTGAACTTTAAGGACAGCTACGAAATCGTCATTATTTCTGTGATTAATACTTGTGATGTCCAAAGATCTAAACATTCCAGATACCACCACCATTTTGAGTGTGTTGAGTCCACCCACAGTCGTTGATGCTTCATCTGAGCCAGACCAATGTGAGTCCTTCAGTTCAATCTGCTGAGCCATCTGCCGCAACTTTGACCACTGTGATACAAAGATGAATATGGCTTCTCTGCATACCCACGGAGACTGACTGCTTGCATTTCTGAACCTGAATTTCATCTAGATGCAATATGGCGTAATTATAGAACTCTGACTTTTGCATTGATTAAATTAGGGACAAGGATATTTCATGAGAATGATTGGAAATACCACCGACGAATCACGACGATAACTGGACCCGGCGACGACAACTGGACCCGGCGACGTCAACCGAGTGTTGTAGTGTCAACAGACTTTCGTTGCTCAACAATATGGCGGTTTAGGTGCCGGTTCAGTGTTGCGGATTATTGAAGTGTTACAATTGGGCAAATATTTCTTTAATAACTTAAAAACTTCTATGTGTTTGTGTTGTAAATTGCGCAAAACCCCGCGACGATAATCCAACGTCGTGGACTTTGATTTATTTCTTCTATGTTACCAAAGTAACTAAATCTTTCCTACTCTTGTTTTTGAACTATTTCCCTTGCCCATTGTTTCATCATCTTAACTAATTTCCATTGATTCCAACATGAGTTCAACTACTACATCAATGTCAGTAATATCATGTCTAGCACCACCCGATGATCAAATGGACCTAATGTGTACGTCCAAATCCCATCCCCTAAGCCCGTGTTAATGTCATCTTGGATGGGGTTGAACTTTGTACCTCGGGTTGGACATCGTCAAGCAAAAACCAGTGCTAGAGACAGACAGTTGGAAAATGCGGTGGATTCGGGCCCATACCACCGACAGCATCGGCGCTACAACAACCAAAAAGCCTTACCGAGTATTTTGTTTAAAATATTTATATCAATACAAAAAAAAAAAAAAAAAAAAAACCGAATGTGATGCACTATGCGCAGTTTTCATTTTCGCAAAAAATTATTTTCGTTTTATGTTTTTATGTTTTATGTTTCCAAGCACAAGTTAAACTGACTAAACTTAACTATGTGGTAAGCAACTCTCACAGTTTAACATTCTTTGAGTTTCTACATCTTCTCACTAGAAGTTTCTCTTCTATACTAAACTATAGAAATTTAATCTCAACAACAACTTGTTTATGATTTTCCCCTCACATATGTGCATGTGATAACAACTATTAGTTCATAAGAATTTCTTGATGCGTTCGCGCTGAGAAATGTGTGATTATTCTTCAAACTACATATTTTATACGTTGTGTGCGTGTTCTGTTTGTGTCTCGTGAATAACGATTGTGATGTGTGGTTGAATTTATTGTTCACATATAAATATGTCGTTGAGCAAATAGGCACATTCGAGCGGAAACCAACATGGCCAACATCAATCCGAATGATCAAATTGGGCAAAAATACATGAACACTTTCCCAATGTCGCCTTTGCTTGTAACTGGACCAAGGACATCGCCAATGAACATTCAGAACTTGTGCCAGATACATTCCTGGAAAAACAACGCTTGGAACAATGGTTGCGCAATTGAATCTACTATCTGCGGAAATCACAGATGTGCAGCAAATCGAGATCGAGATTATTAACCAGTCCATCCGTTGGCTAAAAGCAATCAACAACGACCAAAGGACCATTGTCAAGTGCACAAATGCCGGCACTGTTGAAGGATCATTTGGCTCCATCATAGGCGACAAGAACGAATGTGCTCTCCAATGATCATCGTGTGCCCTCAACGACCTCAATAACCACTTAAACCAGTAACGAGTGCAATTAATAACTTGAATTCATCTACAGGTTCCACGAGTTGTCACGGCATCACCGTGTTATAACAACCCCACAGTGAGCATTTCGAAATCGACACCTGGACCGATTACATACGCGCAAATCCCATTGCGCAGTATCTTAGTCACCTGTAGTGTTTTCACCACACCAACAACAGAGCCATGGAGTATTTGCGCATAAAGAATGAAGAGTAACAGTGACCACAAGACATCAAGAACGCAACTGATAAAGTACAATTGGCAGAATACAGACAGTTTGCTGATAAACAAGCTGCCAAATTCGTTGCAAAGAAAGCTGCCCAACAACAACAAAGAAATATAGAGCACCGCTTCCTACAATGCAATGTTTGCCCCAGCTGTTAGTGTCTTTCAAGGACCACATGGTTGGGATGACTTTCTAATCGACCGTCACACTCGAGCTGATGCCCAGCCTTTGCCAGCATCTGGAATTATTTGCAATTTCATGCAGGGCACCCGAGTGTGTGTGTAATTTGGTATGTCAAACAATATGCAGAAGCAATTGTTTCGCTCATTGGCCTATGCCGATTTGCGCATACCACCCACTGAAACGGAACCATTCCTGGATTTGATCTTTCAAAGGTATGGTGAGATGATTTTCGACCACTGTAATTGAAATCAACCTTCGGGGGGGCCACCACATGTGAGAAGGCCCAGAAAATAGTGGTCAACATTGCCTCCAATACCTTGAAACATTTACGGATCCCGGCCCATCTAGAAACCATTTGAGGATAGCTAAAATCACGTGGGTTATCACTCAGCGATGGACCGCCAAATTCAAATCCGTAAATTTTGTGTTCAACAAATAACTTTGTGTTCATATGTGTTAATATTCTACAAACTGCTAGAAACAGTAAGTGTTTTTTGCGCAAATAAGTTTCATCACAGTGATAATTCAACGTTGTGAAGTGTTTAATTTTAGTTATTATGATTTTGTGCTTCGAAAAGACTGTTAGCGAACAATTAAGACTTTTATTTTGAAGTGCATTCATTTATTTTGTTTAATTTTATCATTTATCCTGATTTTCAGTGTGATAGCCATCAACCTAAACCATCAAGTACGATTTTTTCGTTTTCATTCTCGGGTCGAGAATTCATTCATTATAATTTCATTTATGGTTATTTCTGATGATTTGATGTTCTAGGTTTGGTATGCCTTTATTATTGTTTATTTTATGAAAATATCATTGATTTGAGTCCCTTTTAGTCTGTCCATGTGATGTCTGACCCATAACTCTTTAAGTACATGTCCTCCCGTATCGTCCATGTCATGTCATTGTCACTTGTCAAAAGAATATTGAATTGTTCTTAATACTTTTTGAGTTATACCAGTAATTTTAGTTGGTTACATGTTCATTTTTGATTATTTATAATTTCATTGTATTATTTTTGATTATTTTGATTATGATTGTATCGTTTGAGTGCGCATGCTCTCTCTTTTTGCCTTAATTACAAACAAAGTAATTAAAGTTTAAAGGGTGGGGGATGTCATGGGCATGGTTTTCACAACCCATTCTAATTTCTCTTAATTTATATTATTCCTACCTTTTTCTCTCTGTTATTTCATTTCAGTGTTCCTAAGTTATTCTACTTTGAATGGGCGCAAATAATTCTTTGCGCATCATGTTTCTTTTACCTTACCCCTTTCTTTCTTATTAGTTAAACTCTTCCAACATCTTATATATTATTTCCTATGTTATTTAACCTAAATGACTCATTGATGCTGACTCATTCTAACAATATATGCGCATGAAGCTTCTTGCGCATCTCATTTATTTCCAACAATCACAGTTAATTCTACTTTCCCCCTCCTCTTATAAATAATTATTCACACAAATAGTTTGGCCCTCTGATCACCTGACCAGGAGGTTACTTATAGCTTTGCTGACCACAATAACCACACTTCTCCTCTTCCATCTGAACTGCCAACACCTGGTTCAGTGGAACGAGAATGTCAAACCTCTCTCTCTCTTTGCGCCTAAACACCGCATTCATCCTAAACTAGTCCTATTGCGCAAACCTAATGCCTTTTCCTATATTTTACCATGCCTGGCTATCATTCTCCACCCATGTTGAAGTTTGACCCAGTGCACGTTTATTCTTACAAACAACATCAACTGTAAGTAGAGTAACCTGTCGTAAAAATATTAGTTGTAATAACAGCGAGTTGAGAGCGTTTTACCGCCAACCGTCCATATTGCGCGGCGGCATTGTTACGAACGTTCTCACGAGCCTGCGACCCATTTGCGCGAACTTAACAACTGCGCAAATTAATTAGTCAACCATGGAAAAACATCAACTTGAGTTCCAGACGTGACAGTAAATTAAACAGTATTGGCACCAGTGTTTTAATAGGGCGCCAATATTAAGGATTGAGTACGAATGCACCCAGCATTCTGCATCCAATCACATGATTGCGAGATTATGCATAAGCTTATTGTTAAGTGTAACAAGGGGTTTGTTACACCCATTTTGTTTGTGACGCACCAGTAGTCACCTCCCTTGTAAAAGTAGAGTATTAAAAAGACGACTTTTGTCTTGACCCTCATCTAAGATGGCTCGTCACTGGCTTATCTCCTCAAAACCACAACTAGCTACACAACAGAAAGCGACACCATATTCATTGTTAGCAATCCTCACATGCCACAAACAATTTCTTGACTGGATGTATGTCTCAAATTGGCGCCAGCTTTTTCGTTCCTCCTGACGTAGATATGTGTCAATAGGGTTGTCATTTAAACAAGGCTGTCCATTCGGGGTGACTTCACATTTTCAGCTGACCGGATAATCACACATGGTTTAGTTTGTTTCCAATTGTAGCAGTCTGTGTAATGCTGCAAAGAAACAGATGGCGTCACAGCGAACTTTTTCACATTAACGCATTCCATGTTCCTTTTGAGTGACCAACACTTAACCAATCATCTGACAAGGGGAGAGCGCTAATAAGCTATTTTAAAATTTTAAAATTAATTATGTGAGATAACAATTACAAGTAGTTCTTTAACCATTTCAAAGCATTTTGCTCTTTAAGCTAGAGTTAAATAACAATGACATTGCCAAAGTAGAACTTTGTTGGCTGTGGGAGTTCATTTTTCATGCAAATAGACTGAGTAAAAAAGTCAAGTGTAGCACTACACTTGGTGATTAGCCTGTTCAAACCTTACTCTGGAACCCAAGTAATTTGATATCTCATGACATATGACATCACAACTTTGTTCATCAACATGACTGCCTGCATGAAGGCAACAATAGTGTGTTGAAAATTTTTACTTTTATTTTTTATTTATTTTTAGCAGTAAAGTTAATGTTTGTTATTTTATATTTGTTAAAAAATTAAAATTATTTATATTAAAATCAACATTCTGTATTACGTGGGCCCAGCAATAGACTTGTACGGTGTCAGCCCCAAACACCAGATTGCTCACGTTAGTGATTGCTACTGCACAATCACCTAAAACGGTCGCGGGTTTATTCGACAAGGCTCGAAATATGAATGCAAAGTCTTCAGCGGTCTTGTACTTGCATTGCAGACAGCTACACAAAGTGGATGGAAAACGCGATGTCCATCAGAACAGCTTGCAATTAGAACGAGAAAACCATGCCAGTTTAGTTTGTATGTTGCATCCGCTTGCAACATCTCGCATTTAAAACTAATTTGTAACAACCGATTTGCTGTGTAACAAATCCTAAACCAGCAGTCTTCATCATTGTCGCCAATTTTAAATCCCTGTTGCAGTATAAACGCGTCATCGTCACTAAGTGGCCTCGTAGAATCGGCTTCAATTCTTTGTTGCAGCTGGCCGAGCGAAAAAATCGGCTCACATGGAGTGCAACGAACGCCTTGCAGGAAGCTTGCGCAGAATTAATATAGGTTGTGTGACGCCATTCTGGTGCAGTTTTATAATTTTCTGCTTAACTTCTTCGGGGATACTCCTTGCAGGCTTCAAGTCGTGGGTGTGAACAGCTGTAGTGTGGTGCAGAAAACAAATACAACTAACTAACTTCCTGTTGTCAGGAGTTATATACCCTGGACTGGATTAAGTGATTTGGCCACTTATCCAATTGGAACATGGGTTCCATGAATGGGTTGTATTTATCGACACCCTATTTATATTTTCCAAAACACCGAAAATATTTAAATGCACACATATTGATTTTGTCCCCAAATCCTTGAATGTAACCCCCAAATTCCATTATTTTTCCCAAAACGTTTACAAGACTTTTTATCGATTTCCAAACGTTTTCATGACGTTTTCGACGATGATGGAAGGGATAATTATTTTCGGTTCTGCTACACCACAAAACGATTGCTAGCCATACAGGAAAAGTGTTCAACACTTCAAACCGATGCGACATACAAGCTTTTGTGGCAGGGCTTTCCTGTGTTGGTTGCGGGGTGCTCAGATGCGAATCGTACGTTTCATCCTACCTACATTGCTGTTGTGAAATCAGAAACTAAAGATGACTTTGCATTTCTATTCAATGCCATATCTGCAGGTTCGACGTAGCAAAAGGCCTATTGTTGAAGAAGTGGAGACCGGATACAAGTGTTGTTGATTTTCAGGATTACTTTGAGGAGGAGTACTTGAATCGTTTTGTTGGGTGGCATGTTGGTCATTGTCTGCGTGAACAAGACATTGGCACATACTTGAGTTTGAGGCAGACCCAACTTCAAAATTGGCGCCGATTCGATACCTACCGACAAACGTACACTCCCTCTGGTTTGTAACCATGACTGGGGACAAATGGGATGAAGCCACTTGTACTTGTCCAACATTCTATAAGACATGCAAACTTAAAACTAGGGGATGTTTAATATTTGGTGGCAAAATCAAGAGAAATAGTGTATAAGTAAACAGTGTGGAAATAAATATTTTTGGGGTGTTGATAACTAGAATTGGTGGAAAAATAAATAAAAATAGTGTGTGAATAATTGGTGTATAATTGGAATTAAATACTTTTGTGGGTTTTTTCAATTGTTTTGTGGGTGTCAATAATTTGATCTTTCCGTGAATCCCACCAATCCCGTAATACTGGAAGTGGATACGGGGGAGCATAATGCAGATTATGCTAATCCGGTTATAACTGAAACTGGATACCCAGGACCGGAAATGGATTCCACCAATCAGATCATTCGAATGATTTGTTTGATCATCAAATGTTCTATTCCGCAGAAAATGGAAGTTACATTGTATTCAACAATGTCAGATATTAATATATATTTATATTAATGTTTAAAATAATTCATTCACTTGATTAAACATACATGGTGTTTCGTTTAAGACTCCCCAGTCAATTTCCAGAATAAGTATATGCTTTTTTAAAAAAGCAAGCAGACTATCCTGTAGCAAAGTAGGGATGACGAATCCAATGGTGTAATCAAATTTCATGCCAGACATGCAACAATGCACTTTTCATTCGCTAACTCATTAGCTGGTCGAGATAGAACAAAATTTTCAATTACAAAGTTGTAGAGAATCATAAAATTAGTACTATCCAACTTATCTTAGTCACCTTAAGTTAACTGTTGTTTTTTTTTAAAAAAAGGAAAACATCAGCAAATTGAAAACTTTTATTCTTACAAAATAAAATAATTTAGGCATTAAAAAAATACAGTGGTTTTTCTTGTTTACTTGCATAATAATGCAAATTTGAATGCATTTATTGAAGAAATTCAGTACTTTTGCAGTCGAAATTTAATTTTTGCCACAATGGCTGGCTTTATTTTAACTGATTTGTTTTCATTTTAAAATGAAAAAATTAACTTAAGATGACTAACAAGGGGAGAGCACCAATAAGCTATCACAGATTGTTGTAATATTAAACAAGAAGGATTGTTATATCATGCTGAATGAGACCCTAAAATAATTTCATTCCATAAACAGCCAACAATGCAAACAATGAGCTGAAAGTTGGCACTATTTTGTCTGTGTATACATCAAATCTGAGCAATCAGGCCTAGTGTATGAATACTGTAAACAACAGTTGCTAGGTAAAAAATAGTTCCAAGATCCAAGTTCAATTTTATCATTTGAGATTCAATGATGTCATTTCCTCTTTTGATATCACATGACATATGACATCAGAACTTTGTTCAACAACATGACTGTCTTCATGAAGACAATAATAGTTTGTAGTGGTGGTCCAGTGGTTAAGGCAATGGACTAGGTATCTTTCCACACAGGTTCAAATCCTGTTGTGTGTGAAAATTTTTACATTTATTTTTTGTTAAATTTTAGCAGTTATTTTAATGTTTGTAATTTTATATTTGTTAAAAAATTAAAATTAATCAAATTAAAATTTTCTGAAAACAAATATAAAATTACAAACATTAAAATAACTGCTAAAATTTAACAAAAAATAAATGTAAAAATTTTCACACACAACAGGATTTGAACCTGTGTGGAAAGATACCTAGTCCATTGCCTTAACCACTGGACCACCACTACAAACTATTATTGTCTTCATGAAGACAGTCATGTTGTTGAACAAAGTTCTGATGTCATATGTCATGTGATATCAAAAGAGGAAATGACATCATTGAATCTCAAATGATAAAATTGAACTTGGATCTTGGAACTATTTTTTACCTAGCAACTGTTGTTTACAGTATTCATACACTAGGCCTGATTGCTCAGATTTGATGTATACACAGACAAAATAGTGCCAACTTTCAGCTCATTGTTTGCATTGTTGGCTGTTTATGGAATGAAATTATTTTAGGGTCTCATTCAGCATGATCTAACAATCCTTCTTGTTTAATATTACAACAATCTGTGATAGCTTATTGGTGCTCTCCCCTTGTAAGATAAGTTGGATAGTACTAATTTGATGGTGCTCTACAACTTTGTAATTGGAAATTTTGCTCTATCTTAACCAGCTAACGATTTAGCAAATGAAAAGTGCATTGTTGCATGTCTGGCGTGAAATATGATTACACCATTGGATTCGTCATCCGAACTTTGCTATAGAATAATCTGCTTGGTTTTTTAAAAAAACATATACTTATTCTGGAAATTGACTGGGGAGTCTTAAACGAAACATCTTGTATGTTTATACTTAATCATGAGGTCTTCAAGTTTGTATTCGAATTTACCTCTAATTTGCAATCGCGCCATCTAGTGGCAGCATGGAGCATTGACAAATGCGGGTTTAGCAGACGACTCTTCGTAATTACGCCGTGATACTTTAGTGTCATGTAAAAATGAGTGTTTATTCCTAATGAACGAACATCTTTGTATTTGAAACATCATAAATAACTTTATTTCAGACGTTTATCAGTTTTACAGCAAATATAGCCTAAATACCACCATAATGGCGTAACAGTGCTTTCCGGTGAAAAAATAAGCATTTATAGCCATTGTATACCGTCACAACAGTGCCTTTAATCACTTTATTTCAGCGATTTCCACAATGGTTGCAAGTTTTGTACTAGGGATTGCTTCAAAATAAGAAAATAGCAAGTAATACAATTATACGTTTTAAGGAATTGGGTATTCCGGAGGCTATTAAGTCGGACAACGGGCCGCCATTTTCATCAGGCGAGTTTGCTGAATTTTTAAAGGACATGGGAGTACAACATTAGCGTGTGACGCCATTGTGGCCAGAGGCCAATGGTGAAGTGGAACGCTTTATGAGGACTTTAAACAAAGCCATCTTGGAGGCCGTGACAGAGGGCCGGAGATGGCATAAAGAAATTGGTGAATTCCTGCTGAATTATAGGGCAACACCGCATGCGACGACAGGTGTTCTACCGGCCGAATTGTTGTTTAGGCGACCGATAAAAACCAGATTACCGCAAACATTCGCACTACAAGAGGATGAATTGGTGAGAAAAAGAGATGAAGAAAGGAAGATGAAGATGAAGACGTTAGCAGATGAAAAGAGACAAGTGAAGGAACACAATTTGGCAATGGGAAATTTAGTTTAATCAAGAGAAAAAAGATGAACAAATTGACCACCCTGTACGACTTGGTACCATTTAAGATAATATCGATAGCAGGATCCCAGATTGGAACTAGGAGAGGGACACAAACTGTCGTTTGGCACGCTTCTTTCTTTAAAAGGATACATGGACAACCTGAAGGAGGGAAGGAGAGGAATGGTCGGGAGTATGAGGAGGAGATGGATGAGAAAGTTGTCGTGGAGAGGGAGGTGGCTGAGGAGGAGGAGATGGAGCCGACACTCCAAGTCGAGCTGGTGCCGACGCTCCAAACTGAACTTGTGCCGTTGCTTGATGAGGAATTGAGACCCCAGAGAGAACAGATACCCCAAGCCGAGCTGATGCTTCATGTTGAGCCGCCACAACAAGCTGAACCACCGGTGGCTTTACGGAAGTCGCAAAGATCGACACCTGCATGGCACGGGAACTTTGTATCGACGTCTCGAGGAAAGAAGAAATAGTGAAATTGTATGTGATGTGAAAATCTATCTTTAATGATATTTTATGTATTGTGTGATCTGATGGTCTTTCCTCGAATTTATTGTATTGTAATGTCTCTCAAAGATGTATTGGGGGGAGGGATGTAGTGTCGCAATAGCCCACTAGAGGGCGGTAATGTCAAGGCCAATGACAAAGCCGTTTGAGGAGAAAATAATAAAGACCACTTGTTAACAAGCAATCAAACTGAGTAGTACTCCTTTATTTCACACCATTACATTAAGTTGAGGATCTGCTGTACCGGTGCATCAAACGTAACCTAGATTGATCATAGTTGATCATAAATGTTTTTTCAGGGTGCGGGAGTAAGAACTAATGTAACATGGAGTAAAATAGCTATGCCAACTGGAACATGCTTTCAATCTGACATCGGTAGATAAATAGACATTTTATATAAATTGTACATAAAATATTAATGCGAGCATTATCTTATTGCAGCACCACTGCAATTTGCCGGAGTTGGCTCACTAATATTTTTTAGTCTGCGACCATTGGCAGGTCAAATATGTAATCAGCATGAGTATGAAGTAATGTACAACTTCTTGCCAAATAAATGGAATATTGGTCAAAACAAAGTTCATGTCATGACCAATTTTCATATAATTTTTTAAAGATAACAAAATAAAGTACGTAATGAATCATGGTGTTAAGATATGATTCTACATTCGACCATTATTTAGCTACAATTCAGTTAAAAGAGAACTGAAAAATGTTGTTGCAATTTTAAGTATTCGGTACGGTAAAAATGATAATAAAAGAATGGAATATTCAATTCAAAAAATCTGGTTAGAATAGTTGCTACCAATATCTGCTATTCCAGATCTTAATCAAACTGACTACAAGACTAAACAGATCAGTGTGCCGTCATGTATGTTTTGATCAATTCTGTAATAGTCCTTCAGTACAGATTGGTTATGGTGACTGTTCTTTATAATATTTTTCACCACTGAGAGTATGTGGAAAACGTAACGTAATGTATAAGTTTCAGGGAAAGTCATGGTTAATGGTAAACTGTTTAGATGGACGGGTTTCTCAGGTGTACTTGTACTGCGGTTATGTTTAGTTACATGTGTAAATGTAGAAATTGTTGGTAATTGTAATTTCTTTTGTAGATATACTTTCGACAAAATGATGCTGAAATACCATCAATTCTCAGAAGTAGAAGAAATGTTGTAGATAACACCTTTGTCATTATTACATTTAAAATGATTAAAGTAATACATCAGTTTATTACACATAAACTCTTGATACATTTGCTCTTTTTTAGATTGTTCGATTAAATTTACGAGCACAACCTTGTCTTGACCATGACAAATACAAACGATGCCAGGATGATTGTTATAAAAAAATGATTCATAATTTTGTTCGATGCAAGTGAGTCGTAATTCTTTACAGATTTGAATGTGAGCATGTTGCTACTTGGGCCATCAAAGTCCAGGAGTACTAGAGTTAGAAATAAAAATTCTTTCCCACAATTCAGGGCTGCACTGGCTTACACCATTAATCAGGGTGACATCAGACTGCAAAATAAGACTGTCGTGTGTCTATCTCTAATTTTTTTTTCAAGTTCTTGGTTAAATTAGAATCTAAGTTTACAAACATTAACCCTTCCAACCCTGAGATGGGTCATTTTGTGACCCCGTTTTAAAAAAATTATTATTTTAATAATTTTTTTTTATCTGATTTTTGGTGACTATTCCTTTGAAACATCACCAGACACTATACCACAGTTGAAATTTTTTTAATTTTTTATGTTTTTCTATAATTTGAACTCAGTTTAACTGGGTCAAAAAAGACCCATCTTAGGAATCCAAAGGTCAAAAATTATGATCATCAGCAGGCTCCGCTAATGTCAATCATGTCCACCACGTCCATATGGCGTTCACTACATGAATAGACAATCTAACCCCATTTGCTAGATGTTCGGAATTCCCTAAAACCCGGATTTTGCGCATGCGCAGAATCTGGGTCAAAAAATACCCATCTTAGGGAGTGAAAGGTGGCCAATTCTTTCGGGCTGGTTCAAGAGGACTCGGAGGAGGTCCATGGGGAAAGTCGAAGGGGAAGGCATCATGAGTTACTGCACCGGATTGTAATAAGTCTTTATAATTTTAGGCTACCATTTTTGGATAATGTAACAAATAATATCTGTGCAAATGCTGAAGAAGCAATTTCTTCATTACAACTATTCATGAAGAATTCCATAAAAGTTGACGTAACGAAAGACTGTGGATGCCATCCACTTTGCGAAGAACAAATATTTGACACTTATGTGTACATTCAACATCCTGAATTACTTCCACTCAAGGTTCTTGGTTTAATTCCAATGAATAACATAATTGAACAGATTACACAAATATTATCCTACACTGCAGTTGGACTGTGTTGCGATATTGGAAATTCTTTTGCACTAATGCTTGGCCTTTCAATTCTAGCAATTCCAGAATTATTGCAAAAGACAGTAAATCAGTTTATGGTACTCGGAATAAATATAAAAGCACATTTCCCATCATATTCTCGAGTTAAAAAAACCAGATACTAAATCAGAGCATCAAATCTGAAGTTACGTAAAATGCTGCTCTCCAATTACTAATTATCAATTATTTACACACTGTTTATCTAGTAGTTGCACTGACTGAAACAATTTGTAGATAGAAATAACTATATTTTTAGTACAACACACTAATTTTGAAGTGGGGACCCCCCCCCCTTCACTGAATTGTGTCTACAAAACTAGAATGTTGTTTAAACTGTTTAATATTTAAAGAAACTTTTAGAATATTAATGCTTGTCTAATCATTTAAAATTTTAGTAGTTCAAATTGGTTCAGAAAAATCTGCTTGACTGCACTAAGTTGATAACCTCGTTTTTCTATCCAGATATGGTACTTTTAAATCATATTTTGCTTAAGTTAGTCCATTTATTTTGATTAACTTTAAGCAAGCAGTTGTGTCAGTAATTGTCTATAAACTTACCTTTTTATTCATGAAAGTAAATTTCAAGTCTTTGCTTAATCAATCTGAATGCACCTAGTAATTCTATACTAGTATTGAATGCTTATTACCGTAATTATTAACTTGTATATTTCCATATTTCTTCATCTTTTGATTGAATTTTCTTCTTCTGTTCATTGACTCAAAAACGTTGTTAACTTGATCAATTTAGACGTATGGTATTTAATGTTTGTTTAGTGTCACATTATATTTATGCTATTTACGCCCTGAAGCTCATCTTTACTCTTTACTTCGTAATCGTTCGTGGCTGTGACTCCCATCGTCATGTTCACATTGCGAAAACTGATGTATCCAAGGCTTTTGATACCCCGTCTCACTCCCATACCCTCTCTTCGTTGGAAAAGCTCTCCATTGGTCCTATCCCGCTGACACTGTTTTCGTCGTACCTCTCCAACCGGTCATGCCAAATTGCCTCTGACCCCAAAAAGACTGTGTTTCCTTCTACCCGTGGTGTGACCCAAGGCTCTGTGCTCGGACCTTTGCTGTACAACATTGTCTCCAATCCTGTTCTGGATCTTCCACTGACTTCCAGCATTCGTTCGTTCGTTGATGACAATTTTCTGTCCCGCACGACTCCATCAAACCTTAATATCGTTTCCTCCGACCTCTTTTCAGCCGACATCTCCATTCTAACTGACTGGTATACGTCTCATGATATGTGCCTCAACCCCTCTAAAACCAATATTGTCACTTTCAAACGAGTTCCTAATGCTCGGTCCTCCAACCCCACCGACTCGGTTTCCATTCTTGGTCTTACCTTAGACCCCCACTTGACATTTGCCCCACACATATCTCTCCTTACAAAATTCCTCTCCCGGTCAGGCTTCATTGTTAACAAACTCCGTCGAGTTTTGTCCCAGCCTGAATTGTCAACGTATATTAAAACCAAAATTCATCCTAAAATCACGTATGCTTCCCCGATTTGGAATTCGTCCCCTCATAGATTTAAAATCCCCCTCATTACTGCATATAACCTCGTGCTTCGTTTCGCCTTTAAAATCCCGAGGTACGACCACATCACACCGCACTGCAGAAAACATAAGATATTGTCATTGGTCAACCTACTGCTCCTCTTTGATTTGTCATCATTGTGTGATGCTCTCCGCGACCCTGCTCATCCCGCACATTTCATCACCAACCAATACCACCCGGAGGCCTTCGTTCGCACCACTCGTAGACACATGTTTGAACCTGCCACGCATATCACTGCATATTTGTCGAAATCGTACCCATTTCGTTGTTTCTCGTCTTGGAACAATCTCCCCATCGAGCTTCGTTCCTCTGCCCTTGAATGTTCGTCAGCTATGTGTGCGTCTCATTGCCGCCATTTCCATCGGCGTCTACATCGTCACTTATTATCAGTTCAATAATCATTGTATCATATGATACAATGATACAATGATACAATGATACAATATTGTATCATTGTATCATTGTATCATACTTGTGTCTCATTTCTTTTTACTCCTTTGGAGTGCGATCAAATAAATAAATAAATAAATAAATAAATAAATAAACTATTTATTGAATAAGTTTACTTTTTTATTTTGAAATATTCACAATTTTTTATAATTGAAAGAGCTTTTAAAAATTGTTAACATTTAAGTGCGAGTGAGATTTATTTTTTTAAAACTTGAACATTGTAATCACTTTGTTTTAATTATTCGACTTAGCACAATATTGGCACTTGTGGAACAGATATAATTAATAAGATAGAATGCCTCTTATTCATAGGCTCTAGGCACACTTTCAGATAAATAAAAACTTCAAGCTTATTCTATTTTGAAATTTTTTTCACAGTAGATGTTTTACGAACTGAATGGCGAGTTGCGCGATTAGGAAGGCTCAGAAAAGAGAGGAACTGCTGATTAAATGCATTAAAAAGCGAAAACGTAGGAATGTCATTGCACATGCTCAGCGTATATGTATGAGCATACGTTTTTGGCATACCCTCGAAACAAATGCCACGAAAGGGCAGTAAATAAAAGTATGCGCCATCTTTGTGTTTACGCCAGTCGCGATCGGCATCTTTCATGTTATAGAAGTATCCACACAGGATAAATTAAACTATTACCTGGCAGTCGCCATTTTATTTGCATGTCATCAAGTCAAGTTTTTTAGACATGTCACTAGACTTGGTTTAGAGATTACATAAAACTATTAAGTGTCATGTGAGTTTATAATCATTCAAGTTATACACAACAACACTCTTGGCTGAACTCTTGGCCAAAATTAACAACATTAATCCACTCAGCGGCTTTAGTTTGTCTAGAGATAATAATTTACACTTAAATGTCCTTGATTACAGGCAACATTGTCAACGGTAATAAAGGTTTCAATATAACCGGAGATGATAATGTTGGTAACTGTGGCGACTCTTTTGGGGGTAGTTCTACTGGAGCTGATTTATCATCCGTTTCGTTGCGAGTTTCACCCACGTTAATGTATTCGTAAACTGATTAAAAAAATCTAATGTTTTTTCAAAAATCGAAATGAAATTGCATACAACATCAAAGAAACGAATATTTCATTAAAAAAATTGTGAAACATCATGAAAAAAAAAATAGAAAATATAATCAAAAAATGGATTTTACCTTGAATAGTTGTTTTCAATCAATACGACACGTGTTAACGGCGATAAAAAAACATGCACCACAAATGGCGAAATTGAATTTCGCGCGGTCTGGTGGTGGAAATAGATGGAGCAACGGGATTGGCTGACTGGGAGGTGAGCACTGAGCAGAGATGGGTGGTGCCGATCTCTCTCGTGTGTAAAACTAATAATTATGATATTGTATAATTATCTCCAATGTTTGTGACAAAATTAAAATATGCACCTCAGCGTATAATTATTACTTTTTACGTTTCTGATAGAAAAAAATTTAAATTTAAATTTGAATTATTGATAAACATATCGATCACTGACTACATTACGTATCTACACACTCACTATAATTAATAAAATTTTGTGTTTCACTTGTACGATATACAGTCGAACCTCGTTACAATGAATCGCGAGGGACCCGAGAAAGAGAAGAAATTACATGAACCAGTAAGTAATTGTTTTTGTGAAATTCTGAATCGACAGTGACTTGTATTCCACAAACTGAATTTTTGTCATGACTTTTAACCGAGGACGACTTTAATTCGAAGAAATACAGTTTCTTAGTTATTTATGTACTGACTATAAAAAAAAATCAACTCTGAGAATTTTCAATTCATGTTCTCAATGCAGCTGAATTTTAAAAGAAATGAATTATTTATATTTATTGATTTCTTTATGCAAAAGACACCAATTGATTTTCATACAGAAATGTAAACTATAATTAAAAATTGTAGGTTGAGCGTTAATATGAGTTTGTCCAAGGTTGTCATTCTCATTATCACGGTAGATTTTGATGCAAAATGACTGTAGTGAATGCTTTTAGGTTTCGTCGAAGCCATATCCGTCGGTTTGTGCATCAAGAAATGCAAACTTCCTTGTCAGGCAAAGATAGTTTGAAGTTTATTGACAATGTTTTCAACAAAAAAAAGAGTGGTTTCATCCGTGCGGTATGGTTAGTTGTTTTGATCGTCTGTTTCACCGTCTGTTGTTATCAAACAATGGAAAGAATTCAATACTACATTGCTGGACATTTCAAAGTTGAAATTGAATATGTTCCAATAGGTGAACTGACATTCCCGGAACTGATGTACTTTGGCCTCGATACCAATTCTTTGTCCGACTACTGGCAAAAACTAGATGAAAGTTCGAAAGGAAAAGGCGATTTTCAAATATTATTTCTTTGTTATCTACCACTGAAAGGAATGATTTCTGAAGCAATCAATGTTGAGAATTATACGGATTTCTGGATGAAAAGCAACATTTCAAGCAATTTACAACACATAAAGATAAGACAGGTATTTAATTTTTATTACTTTCATAAAATTGGATGGAAATCATGTATTGGTCAAGTAATTGGTTACTGTAATGCTGGAGTCCAGCATTCTACAGACACCATTGTCATTAAAAGTACTAGTGTACATACCCATGCAAAAATTGTTATTACAGTATCGATTCTAAAACGCACCCGATTCTAAGACGCACCCCACACTTTTAGACTTGATTTTTTTAGAGAAAAAAAAGTTAGCTGCTGTGTTCGGCTTCACTGCATGTTTGTGTGTAGTGACCGCCATGTTCTCTTTGGGCGCTGTACCCCCAGCGCCACCTATGTATTTTGCATATTAATAAAATCACTTGTTAGTTTAACCTTACCAAGACTGTCCGTTATTTCTGACCACCTTCCACATGAATAATAATTAGTAAGGTATATACTAACAAGGGAACCACATGAATAAGTTATTTTAGATTTTGGCCAAATTTTGGCCAAATGATGTCTAAAGTGAGCTTAATAATTGCCTAAATTTTTAAATCTCCCTGGTCAGCTGATTAACCATAGTAATTATCCCAAATCTGTACTCTTTTGGGGCTCTAGTAGACATTTTGAGTGAAAAGGCTGTGTGTAGGGATATGGTAAACAACTGGTTGCTGAGCAACAACTCCAGGAAAATAGTTCTGGAGCACTAATCCAGAACTATTTTTTCTGGAGTTGTTTTCTGGTCACATGGTTACATCCAGGAATTTTATGACTGTCTTCATGAAGACAATAATAGTTTGTAGTTGTGGTCCAGTGGTTAAGGCAATGGACTAGGAATCTTTCAACACAGGTTCAAATCCTGGTGTGTGTGTGTGTGAAAATTTTTACTTTTATTTTTTAATTTTTTTAGCAGTAATTTTAATGTTTGTAATTTTATGTTTGTTTTTAGAAAACTTTAATTAATTAATTTAATTTTTTAACAAACATGAGACGTATTCTACTTTAGATATGAATCACGCCTACAATCAGCTCGAGTTGGATGCAGAGAGCAAACAAGTGTGTACAATTAATACCCACTTGGGTCTCTTTACAGTAAATCGTCTTTTTTATGGGATTTCAAGTGCACCAGCAATTTTCCAGCGCGAGATGGACAAACTGACCGCGAAAGTCGAGAGCAAGCAGCCGTTCATCAATGATTCGGCTGTGACTGGTGCCACGAATGCAGCTCACTTATGCAACTTGGACCAACTCCTGGGTGCATTTAATAAGGCCAATTTAACATTAAATAGGAAAAAGTGCAAGTTTTTGCGTGCGTGCGTGCAGTTTTTAGGGCTGAACATTTCCAAGCAAGGAATCACGCCCGTGGACTCAAAACTGGCCCCACTTTGCAACGCCATGCAGCTAGGGTTTCTCTACCGGTATTTACCGGTATCAATAACCGGTATTTTTTTTAAAAAAACCGAATACCGAATACCGTCTTTATTTCGGTATTTTTACCGGTTTTTATTGGGAGAAAAATAGGGAAAACACCGCCAAAATATTTCATTTTAGGGATGGAAATGGTCGGTTTTTAACTATTTTTATTTTCAATTAATTATTATTGTTGTTTTTTATATTTTTTTTGAGTAAAAATTTGGTCCAATAGTAGTTGTAATATTTTTAGGAATGTGAGAGGCACGTGCTTGAGGGGTTTGACTCACTGAGGTTCCCCTTTCCCTTTCTCTGACCTTGTTTGATTCGGATTTAAAAGAGCAAGAAATTTATTTACAAAAAACTTCTCTACTTTATTATTATTTATAATTATTATTGTTATTACCATATTTAAAAAAAAAATTTCTCAAAATTATTGAAAGTTTTCTTGTATGTTTTAAAATGGCGTCAAAATTACAAACCCAATTGAAGAAGTGTGTTATTAACTTGACCCTGAATTCTGTTTCATTAACTGGTTTAAGCAGACAAATTAACCAGAAAATAATTTTTTTTAAATCAGAACATGAAGTGTATTAAAGATCGTATCCAAAATGTGACAAAAATCTTCAGAAAAAAAAATATTTTTTAAAATTTTACTTTATAAAAAAGGAAAATAAAAATAAAAATATTTTATTTTACTTCATTACCGAAAATTACCGGTTTACCGGTTTTTTTGGACATTGAATACCGAAATACCGGTTTTTCAAAAAGTGCGTTTTTGAGAAACCCTACATGCAGCCCACCGACGTGTTATCACTGAAGTCGTTCCTGGGGCTCATAAACTATTATGGCAAATTTATTCATAACTTATCCACTTTATTAGAGCCGCTTTACCGCCTGACGCGCGACGACACTCTGTGGACATGGGGACCGGAACAGCACAAGGCCTGGACGAAGGTCAAGGCTGCAGTGACTGTCGATTCAGCGTTGGCACACTACGACGCCCAGAAACAGCTTTACTTGACCGTTGATGCCTCGCCGGTTGGTGTCGGTGCCTTCATTTCCCACTTGGAAGGAGGAATCCACCGTCCAATCGCCTTCGCCAGTTCCCTCTTGTCCAGCGCGCAAAAAAATTATGCGCAAATTGACCGCGAAGGTCTTGCGATCGTTTATGGCGTCCGCCGATTCCACCATCACCTATTTGGAAGAAAATTTATTTTGCAAACTGACCATAAACCGCTGGTAGCTATTTTCGGAAAAAAGAAAGGATGCAATCAAATTGTCGCCGCTCGCCTGCACTGGTGGGCAATATTTCTAAGCGCCTACGATTATGCGATCGAGCATGTGCCGGCTGCCGACAACGAAATCGCAGACGGATTGTCACGCAATCCCCAGCCAGTGATCGATGGTCGAGAAGACCTCGATAGGCATGTTAACGAGATATTTTCTGTTTCTCTTTCACAGTTCCCTGTATCTCAAACAGCCTTGTGTGCAGCCTTCGACGCAGACGCCCAGTTGCAAGCAGTCCTGCAGTGCATTCGAGACGGCTGGAAATTGAGAACGCCCGAATTAATGAACTTTTATAAGCACAGGTCCGCCTTTTCTACACATGGACAATTCTTGTTCTTGTCGGAGCGTTTGGTCGTGCCAGAGCAGCTTCGCCGTGCAGTCCTGACGGAATTACACGCAGGACATTTCGGAATCGTCCGCACCAAGTCGCTCGCTCGTGCAACAGTTTGGTGGCCGTCCATCGACCGTGACGTCGAGACGATGGTGCGCTCGTGCGACGTTTGCCAGCGCGCGCTGCCGGATCCACCAAAGACATCCGACATGCGTTGGCCCATTCCCGACGAAATTTGGGGGCGCGTTCACCTCGACTTCGCCGGTCCTTTCCATGGCAAAATGTTCCTTTTAGCTGTGGATGCGCGGACCAAGTGGTGCGAAGTCCGAGCGATGCCCACTACTACCTCGAAAGCGACGATTGCTGTCTTAAAGTGCTGGTTTAAACGCCACGGCCTGCCGATTCACATTCACTTGGACAACGGGCCGCAGTTCATCTTGGCGGAATTTGTCAACTTCTTATCACAAAACGGCATTCGCCACACGCGCTCACCGCCTTTCCACCCAGCCACAAATGGAGCCGTGGAAGGCTTCGTGAAGACCTTCAAAAACCAAGTCGGAAAGTTTTTAAACCTAAATTTGAACATTGCAGAAGCTGTCTACCAGTTTTTAATCGCCTATCGCTCGACGCCGCATGTTTCTACACGGACTACGCCGTCCGAGGCATTCCTACAACGAACTGTACGAACTAGGTTATATCTGCTCAATCCGCGCTTAATGCCGGAACCAACAACTGTAGAAACGCGACGTTCCTTCGAGCCTGGGGAATTGGTGTTCGCGGGCGACTATTTGCACGCCTCAAGATGGGTTCCTGGCGTAATCTCTTCCAAAACTTCGTCAACCACTTACGATGTGACCGTCAGAAACGCCGTGATGTGAAACAGACACGCGGATCAACTACAAAAGCGCCAGACCCTGAGCACTCAGCCTTCGGAGGGGGGGAGAAATTGTAAGCATTTTCCGCTCCTTGACGTGGATTTAATTCCTGTAAACACTCCGCCTGTTGCCCAACCGCAAGTGTTTGATGCTCCTCCCAATTCACCCAACCCACCGAATGTTCGGGACGTGATTCCAGCTCCTACTCTTCCTCCCGTCCCAGTCCGTACTCCTGTTGTGCCGTATTCACGTCCCCATCGCACGCGCAATCCGACAGAATTCTACGGATACGACGCAAGAAATTGAGTGTAATTTTATGTCTTTTATTGATTTGGTTCATTGTCTAGTCTTAATTCAATTAATTGTTTTTTGTAAGTTGATTAATGTTCCATTAATGGGGAATGATGCTGTGTTCGGCTTCACTGCATGTTTGTGTGTAGTGACTGCCATGTTCTCTTTGGGCGCTGTACCCACAGCGCCACCTATGTATTTTGCATATTAATAAAATCACTTGTTAGTTTAACCTTACCAAGACTGTTCGTTATTTCTGACCACCTTCCACATGAATAATAATTAGTAAGGTATACAAGGTGTCCCAAGTGAACGAAGCCGGTCAAATAACGAAAAGATTATTTGAGTGAGATGAATAAAACAAATGTAGTACTAGTAAACTAAGTGAGGGCATTTCATAAATGTGAAAAAATTTGACCTCTGACCTTTTCTTCAAGGTCATTCCAACTCTAACTTTTAAACTAAGACTAGTAGAGCAAAATTCTCAATTGAAAAAAGAAAGAGCACCTTCTGTTTAGTAGAAAACTGCTCATCAAATTTACTCTAACACAATAACAGATAAAATTACGAAAAAAATTAATCATGAAAAAGTCTTGATCTTGGTTTTCATTTTTGTATTTTTTGACTTTTTTGTATTCAATTACTATGCAGTCATGAATTGTTATGAATTTAACTAGTATTTTAAATGATATTTAACAAATAAAATTATGAAAAAGTTAAAATATACAAAAAAGAAAACCAAGATCAAGACTTTTTCATGATTTATTTTTTTCGTAATTTTATTTGTTATTGTGTCGGAGTAAATTTGATGAGCAGTTTTCTACTAAACAGAAGGTGCTCTTTCTTTTTTCAATTGAGAATTTTGCTCTACCAGTCTTAGTTTAAAAGTTAGAGTTGGAATGACCTTGAAGAAAAGGTCAGAGGTCAAATTTTTTCACATTTTTGAAATGCCCTCACTTAGTTTACTAGTACTACATTTGTTTCATTCATCTCACTCAAATAGTCTTTTCGTTATTTGACCGGCTTCGTTCATTTGGGACACCTTGTATACTATTAGCTGTTAATTGTAAACTGTGTGTTGAGTGCAGAGCTGTGGACAGTGTGGTGAAAGTGGTGAGGGTGCCTGGCACACTTCGTGCCTAGCAACGGTGCTCATTAGGAGTTTGCTATAGCAACCCCCCAATTTGGCAGTTTTGATACTAAGAAACGAGCAATGGCTTTCCCTTAACAGCTGAGAGCAGTAGCAGGTGTGAAATAAAATGCATGCAATAATTACATAAAATCCCCTATTTATATATTGTATACATTAAAATTCACCCAAATATTACGGGAATATTTGGGATCACAACAAATGACGTAAGATCAAACGGATATAAAAAATATTTATTTATTCATCAATATTCATTTACGTTGTCCTTATAATTTGTTGAATCACATATAGGCTTACAGATGTATTATTTTTTTAGGGTAAAACTGTACTGCATGAAACAACAATTAAAGAAGGAATTTCTAGGAAAGATAACACAGAAATTTCAGTAAGCTATAGAGATTACATAAGTGGAAAATCATTGGTCCTTAATTCTGGTTAGAAAAATAAAAAAAAATCAATTATGGTTGAAAGTTTAAAATTTTTTGGCTAAATCTTTTTAGATCGAAAATTAGTGCAGTATATGAAATTACATACGATTCTTAAAAAGAATGGAAGTTGTGAAAATCCACAGATTTCCGTAAGAATCTCAGCTTTTACCATTTTATTACTACAGTGTGAACTTATTCTTTTATTTTTACATAATTGAAAATTAGATGGCTGTGTTAACTGACGTCATGCCATACAAATATACTTTTACAGTGATGTCAGGAATTGAATCAGACGCGCAATTTCTCATTCGAAAAGTAAGGGTATCAGATATCACTAATTTAATTCATCTTATTTATTGTGATTGCTCAGCAAAACACAGTAATGCTGCATTTCTTTTATGGCAGTATCAATTTTTATCTTCAAGAAACCCTTCATGCGAACCGGATAAAATAAAAGAAATCCAATGTTACCAAGACTGTATGACAAGAATGAATCCTCTACGATGCAGGTCAGATTTGCATTGAACATTGAAACATAAACATTGACATACTCATAGATTTTTAACTTAGGTTGCCTTTTATGTCCAACAACAATTTGATGGATTGCAGTTTAGAGCCAAACAAATCAATTGTGGCTGAAATGTATGACGAAGCATTTGCAACGACTACTGCACAGTCAGCGGAAGAATGTGGTTGCTTGAGACCTTGTGAACAGAGTGTTTATCTGTTTATAATGCATACTGATACAAGTTAAACTATAATCTCTTTTATTTTGTTGCATAATTAACAGAATTGTTAATGTTTTTGATAGATTTTGAAGATGAACCAAGTGGCAAAGATCTATTTAGTCTAAATTTAAAAGTATTGGAAGAATTGTTTGTCAGAGTGACAGAAGTCTACATTTACACCATTCCAGACTTGGTGGTCGATTTTGGGGGCAATTTGGGATTCTCTTTGGGATTTTCTCTTCTATCTTTGATTGAAATTGGACAAATCTTTCTTCTCATTTTGTCTAAATACATGAGACCTGTTCAATTTAAAGCGGGCATAAAAAAGAAAATTATTAAGCAAATACATTTGGCCATTGAGAAAAAGAAAGGTGTTTCACGGGTTATGATACAGCACTCTCCAATACGACTTCTATTGCAATCTGCACTGAATATATTTCTTATATTTACTTCTGCGATATTGGCAGTTTATGTGAGCAAAGAAAGAATCACATTATATCTGAGTGAACCAACAAGATATGTGGTAATTATTCAAGAAAATAACACATTATATTTGCCCAATTTAATTGCATGTAAGGATGTATCATTAATGACTAGCTACAGGAGGAGATATGCACAAGAAATAGGCATGAATGAATGCAAGATTCATTTTATCAATTTAATGAACATGACTATTAAGAACAAAAAACCGTCAATAGAAGAAGTGTGGCGATACCAAACGCCTTCGAGGGATAAAACAGCAATGAAGATGGCTATTTCTGTAAGTATTGTGACAAATTAAAAGTGTTATTTATTATTAACTCGTCCGAATTATGAAAATTTATCGGCAAAACCCGCATTTGTCAATGCTACATGTTGCCGCTATACTCTGGCCATGTGTAAGTTTGGCCTAACTCCGAGCCTTTTCTCTGGTGTAGTGATACCAGAAAATAGATCCAACTGCCAGAGTTAGTGGTATCCATTTTGTTTCAGACTTAACAATCAATAATAAATTTTAAAATTGTTTTGGTTTCTGGAAGAAGCAAGCAATAAACTATGAACTATTTTTCTTGGTGGCAGCACAAAGTGAGTTATGAGGCTCGGAGTTAGACCAAACTTACACATGGCCAGAGTATATTAGCGGTAAATTCGAATACGAACTTGATAGTTCTCGGTATTAAATATAAAAATATATTTTTAAACAAATAAAGGAGTTGTTTTAGACATTAATATAAATCTAAAATCTAAATCTAAATCCAAAACTCAGAATAAGGTTCATATGTCAGTTTCACATGAAATCGACATTACGCGAATATTGCACCGAGTGTATTGATGGAACTGGATACACAGGACACTAGTTCTCTTTTAGGAGAGAACAGCAACTGGATACACAGGACACTAGTTCTCTTTTAGAAGAGAACAGAAACTGGATACACAGGACAATTTCAGATTAAGTCTTTTGTCTTAACCTGTGTAGGTGTGAGGGGTGACATAATCCCTTGTTAATTCTTTTGGCCAAGTTTAACTAATTTCCTTGGAAATTAGTTATTCTTGTATGTATTGCATATAAATCTTGATTTATTACTGATATAAAGCTATATCAAATCTGGCAAATAAATAAATAAGTTTATTTATATATTTCTTTATCTTACTCGTAGCTTGAATTTGGCGCTATTTGCAAACAGCGCCATCTATTGACAAAATTAAGTATTTATGTACTATCGATTCGTAACCGTCACATGTTCTAATCGCCTAGCTCAAATTTTGCACATACATGTACTTGTATTCAATTTAACTCAAAGTTGATCAGAAATGTTTTTGCAGGGTGCTGGAGTAAAAGCTAATGTATCGTGGAGTGAAATAGCTATGCCGACTGGAATATGCTATCAATCTGACATCGGTACTTAACTAGACATTTTACAGAAATTATATAAACAATATTTATACGAGCATTATCTTGTTGCAGCTCCAATGAAATATGCAGGAACTGCTTCAATAATATTTTTTGGTGTACAACAATTGAGAAGTCAATGTAATCAGCATGAGCTTGACGTAATGTAGAATTTGTTTAAACGTCAATTATTGCACTTAGTTGACTTAAATACAGTAGTTTAATGCACATCAAAACTCAAATAACAAGTGAAGTAGTAGTGGTAGTAGTATTTATTCAGTTTACTTGAATACGAGTACAGTAGTGTCAACCAGCTCAGTTTATGTAGTAGAATAATACAGGATTGGACAAGTAACGAACTTTAACTATTTTGTTAAGAACACTTTGAATATTAATCATGAAAAAGTTCACGATCAAACAGAGAACGAAAATAGTTAAATTCTACTAAAATAATCCTAAACAAACATCCAATAATCAAACGTCTTAACAATCAAATGTCTAATAATTGATACGCTCATTGGGTCAAAATTGAGTTAATTGACCCTCGCTTTTGGTAGTAAAATTCTCAATTTGTCTTCACTGTTTTGGTCGTGAGTTATTTATAAAAAAGTCATTTAGACTTCAGACCGGTTTGTGACTTTTGGCCCACCCTGTAGGTTCTGTACTAACACACAGTTTAGTGGCGAAATAGTTGCTAAAATCTTAAGTCTAAAGTCTAAAGTCTAAAGTCGTAATGCCTTCAAATTGAAACAATAAAACTGAATATGAGGCTGCTTGGTTAGGCCTGTTTTCTGCTATATTTTTCACCACTGAGTATTTGGAATAGGTAAGGTGTTCTTTAGAAAAGTTATTAGAGAGTTTGCGGGATGCATTTTTCCCTTACAGTTAAAGACTATACGGTAGAAAAATAGCGTAAGGGAAAAATGATAAATTAAGTTTTTGCAGGCTGCACTTTTCCCTTATCGCTACACTATTTCAGCCAACTACTGACAGTTAGTAATTTTGGGCCTAAAAATTCAATTTGGGGGCGTAAATGTGCAAATTTCTGCATAAAATGCCATTATTATGCCTATAAAGTATGGTTTTGGGCCTCACTTATCATTCAATCTACGTACCTATGACTGTGATGTCTTTGATCGGGACAACAAAATAATCGCCATTTGCAATGGGCGGAGTTAACAATATAGTTAACAATATAGTGTTCTCAATTCTGATTGGCTACGCTATATTTTAATTTAGTGTTGAAAACGATACACTAAAGATTTTTTCCTTACGATAAAATAGTGTACCATGGAGCAAAATAAGGGAAAAATGCATCCCGCAAACTCTCTATAGATATGGTAAACTTACAAGTTTAAGTATAAGTAGAAAGTAGAAATTGTGGTAAATCGTTATTTCTTACAATTTAGGTATACTTTCGACAAAATGATGCTAAAATACCATCAATTCTCAGAAGTAGAAGAACTGTTGTAGATAACAGTTTCGTCATTATTACATTTAAAATGCTCAAAGTAATACATCAGATGATTACATACAACCTCTTCTAACAATTGCTTAATTTAGACCGTTCGATTAAACTTGCAAGCTCAACCTTGTCTTCACCACGACAAATACAAACAATGCCAAGATGATTGCTATGAAAAAAAGGTTTATAATTCTGTTCGATGCAAGTGAGTAGTAATTTTTCATAGAATTTAATGTGAGCATGTTACTGCTTGGGCCAAGAGGACGTGAAAGAAGTGCACGGGGAAAATCGAAGGGGGTGACACGAAAGAGTTAGTGCACTGGGTAACATCATTTCTAGAGATATCACTGAACAGTAATAATTCAACATTGGTCATAATGAAAGTTTACAATTTTAGGCTACCATTCCTGCTCAATGTAACAAATAATACCTGTGCAAATGCTGAAGAAGCAATTTTTTCGGTACAACTATTTATGAACAATTCTTTAAAACTTGATGTAACGAAAGATTGTGGTTGTGATCCACCTTGCGAAGAACAAATATTTGACACTTACGTTTTCATTCAAGATAAAGACGCATTCCCAGTCAAGATTCTTGGTATATTTCCAATGAATAACATAATTGAAGAGATTACCCAAATTTTAACCTACACTACAGTTGCATTGTGCTGTGATATTGGAAATTCTTTTGCACTAATGCTTGGCCTTTCAATTCTTGCAATTCCAGAACTATTGCAAAAGATAGTTGATCAGTTTATAACCATTCATGCAAACCTCCCATCATTTTCTCGAGTTTAAAATGTCAGATTTTAATTTAAAGCGTCAAATCTGAAATTTCCTAAAATGCAATTATTAATTATGAATTATTTGCACAGTATTTATCTATTTGCATTGTTGTGTTCCTCAATCTTTAATTGATAAGAAACTAAGAACGCGGATGCTTTTTAAAAGACATAAATAATATAATAACTTGGTTATTATTAATAACCAAGTTTTCTCAATTTAAACTTTCTTAAATTTAATAACACTTTTAGTAATGAAATATGAATTTACAATAATGATATAGAATTCGATAGTTACAATGCGAGTGACTTTCTCGACTTTAATACAGTTTGGGTGATTAATTAATATACGGCTTAAATATAAAATAAACGATTAACAGAAAGAATGAAATAAGAAGGAAAATACTAGTGAGAACGACAATTGACTCCACGCAAAGCTGTCAAATCACGTCGATGCGCTCGGATTGAGCGACGGCCGGAATTTCTCTTTTTACGTCAAAGTGAATGCGGGTTTCGGTCCGCGTTACTATGCTTGTCCCTGTTACTGGAACGTTTGGTAGATTGGCAATCACGTCGAGATACTCGGGAACAAAGGTGGTGTTGCTGTCATGATGGTTGAGCGATGGCTGATCGTATAGTGGTGAAAAATTACGAGTGGCTTGGGATCCAAAATCGAGACAACATCCAGCTGGGCCAACAACGCACCGGTGGGAAAGCGAGTTGTTTTACTCCTCGAGCATAATAAAAGCAGCAGCGATATAAAAAAGGTGTTTAATCATCCATTTTCTTTGTAACAAGCCGAGAGCACACTCACAACAATCTTGTGTGCTCCTGAACAATCAACTAAATAGAGAAGAATTCAGAAAAGCTCTCATGAACTTCCATACATCAGTATTTTTAACCAAACAGATAGACACTATAGGCTACCGTATAAGGTGCACAGAAATTCCAAAGAGAATTACACAAGAGAAACTACAGATAACTTAAAATGAAGTGATTCATAATGACCACAAAAGGTATTTTAAATTAACAGTTAACTCAACAGATAACAGGAATGTTTTAATCCTTTTAAAACATCCTCAAAGCATTTGGAAATGAAGCCAGCCAATAGGAAAGCATCACTCCATTACAACCGATACTAATTAGACAAATGAATAGTTAAAAACTCCAATCCAAGTAAAAACTTTTGTAATATGTTCTAATATTTTCTTATTAATAACAAATCAATTATCAAATACTAAAACCCTTGGTATTTGTCTTATTTCAAATGTAAACAATCATCAGGACTGTATCACACCAAAATGGCTTCCTCAATTAATACAAATTAATTGGTTAGTTAATTATAAAATTAACTCATGAGGAAAACCTGAGAGACTTAAAGAATCACTGGGATTGCAACTGGACTGTGTCAGATAAGAGCCCTTTTTAAATCTAATTTAAGATTGTAAATTAAAAACAATGAATTTTATTTTCTAGGAACTAATGATTTAACGTCCAGACAAGTGACTGGCTCATGACACTCCATGTTGCTGGAAACAGCGTTCCCGCGTAACAGATGCTTTCTACAGCTTTCACTTAACGAGAACACTTAGCATCGTTTACAAATCCATTTCTAGGACACGCACATGACGTGCCGACCTAACCAAAACTTTTCCCTGTGGATCGACCACCTTAACCACACGTACTAAACCATCTTCGCCGGGAAAGACTTCGGTTATTCTCGCCATGGGCCAAAAGTATGGATTCTGGCCTACCCTTTCGAGTAGTACGACTTGTCCTTGCTTGACATTTTGATAAGAAGGATCTCCGTTGACTTCGTGTACGTTTCTCAGTTGTTTCAGATAGCTGTTCTTCCAGACCTCCCAGAAATCTGAAATCAACTTTCTCCTTGATTTTTCTAGCTTGACGAGGTCACGTCGTTTTATCGCTTCTGGGTTTTTGTTCAGCAAGATCTTCGACATTCCACCCGTGAGGAAATGTTCTGGAGATAAGACATAACCGCCGTCTGGTGTTTCTGACACGTATGAGAGCGGACGAGAGTTTAGCACGGAGCTGATCTCCAATGTCACAGTTTGAAGGGTTTCAAGATCGACTTTCCTTTTTTGGAATATGCGACGTAACTTGTCTTTTACAGATCTCACAAGACGTTCCCAGGCACCTCCCATCCAGGGCGATCTGGGCGGTATGAACTTCCAGACAATCTTCCGATCTGCAAACAGCGTTTTCACGTCTGAATGTTTCAAAAATTGACCCCAGGATTCCAACTCTATGTTACCACGTTCAAACGTTCGAGCGTTGTCAGAACATAATAGAGTAGGATAACCATATCGGGCGCCAAAGCGACGGAACGCCATCAGAAACTTAGGTACTGATAAATCCTCGGTAACCTCCAGATGCAATGCTCTTGTGACAAGACATGTGAAAAGAAGGATGTATGTTTTAAGTTGCTTCTTTTCCTTTGTGACATAAATAGGACCCATATAGTCCATACCCGTATGAGTAAAAGGACTGGATGGTTTCATTCTTTCCTCAGGTAAGTCTCCAGTCATAGGTTGATTCCTTTCCAACTTAGCGATTCGGCATATCGGACAGTTCCGGATCACAGACTTGATCGTCCGTCTGGCTCGCAGCAACCAAAAACGATCTCTGATTCGATACAATGTCTCACTCTGGTCTCCGTGTTTGAGAGTTTCATGTACGGAACGAATAATTAATCGAGAAATCCAACAATTCGGATGTAAAATTATCGGATGGGTTTCTTCATAGGTTAAGAACGACTGTTTGAGTCTACCACCTAGTCGAAGAAATCCTTTGTCATCAAGAAACGGATTTAGATTGCTGATCAATGATTTCCTTGCAATTACTCTTCCGCCTTTCAACTCGGTTATTTCGTCTTTAAAATAAAATTCTTGAGACAGATGGAGTAATACAGCTTCGCTACACTCCAACTCGTCAGTCGAGATCTCTCCCGCGCGAAAGTTTCGTGTTTTCCACTTCATTATGTAAGAGACGACTCGCTTGAGTTTTTGGAAAGAGCTAAATTTCCGAATGAAATTGGAAATATGCAGCTGTCCTGTGTCTATGGTGGCTAGATTGACGTTATCGGCCTTGTATTCTTCTGCAGGAAAAACAACATCACTTGTGATCCCTTCAATCTCTGATATCTTTCCACTCCACCAAAGAGGGTGACTTATCAAATCCTCAGAAGTCATTGGTCGAGTTAGCGCGTCAGCTGGATTGTTTTGTGTCGATACGTAATGCCACTCTTCTGGTTTTGACAGACTATTTATTTCATAGATCCGATTTGACACATAGGGCTTCCATTGGTTCTTAGGAGAATGTATCCACGCTAAAGTAATCATGGAGTCAGAAAAGTAAGAAATCTCCTTAATTGGAAATTCTGTGCTCATATTATCTCTGATGTATTTCCCAATACGAGCTCCTAAAACGGCAGCAGTTAGTTCTAATCTCGGCAACGTTATTTTCTTTACAGGTGCTACTCGGCATTTACTCATCAAAAGCCTTCGAAATCTGACATCGTCGACAAAATAGACCGCACAACCGTATGCTAACGGACTAGCATCGCAGTAGATGTGTACGGTAACTTCCTGTCCGGAATGAGTTTGCATCCATCTCTCGACTTTCAATGTGTTCAGGCTTTGGATGTCTTGGATCCATTGGGCGGCAACGTTTCCATCCTCTTCGGAAAGTGGTACATCCCATTTGGCAGATTCTTTCCATAATTTCTGAAGCAGCAACTTCATTGGCAGTATGATGGGTGCTAAAAGTCCCAACGGATCGAATACCGATGCAACCGCAGATAGAATTTCCCGCATCGTTTGAACCTTAGTCTGACGATCTACAATCGCAAACATGATGTTATCTTCAATAACGCCCCACTTGACTCCGAGCATTTTAATATACTCTGCGTCTTCTATTCTTTCATAGCGCATGTGGAATCCTTTCTCTTTCAACTGTGTGTGAACATTGTCGTTTCCAGTAGCCCACTTGACTAAGGGCATCTGTGCATCATCCAAGATGGTCTTGAGCTTCTCGCAATGATCAACTGTGTCGTCAGGAGTACCTGCCCCACTTGTAAGGTCGTCCATATAAGTGGCTTTGTCCAATGCTTCAGCTTCCTTGGGATATTCGTTTTGGAATAGCTTGGCCTGTTGTCTAATGGAAGCGCAAAGTAGAAAAGGCGATGAAATGACGCCAAAAGGTACAACTTTCATCCTTAATACGATCAGATTCTTCCATAGGTTGGCCCAACTGAATGGTTGTTGGAAAAATTCCGGCTTAACCCAAAGAAATCGAAGTACATCTCTATGACCTAAGGCAATGGCTATTTGCAAGAAGGCTTGTTTTATGTCGGCTATCACTACTATGAAATGCAAGCGGAATCGGATGAGCACGACAATCAGGTCTGGATTTAACGACGGCCCGGGATACAGACACTCGTTGAGGGACCTATAGCCCTTCTTTGATGACGACGCATTAAAAACCACACGAAATTTTGTGGTTTCGCGGTCTTCACGAATTACGGGTTGGTGAGGGATATAATACAATAATTCTTGGTTAATCTCGTCAACAGGAACCACCTCGGCATGGTTGGCTTCGAGGTAAGCATTCATCGCATCATCATATCTCTTCTGAAGATCTGGATGACCATCCAATCTCCTTAGAGTAGCAGCTAATTGATGAAGTGCATTGGACCAATTGGAATCGAGCTCGTTGATGTGGTCATTGAACGGTAAGACAACTTCATAACGACCGTCTTCCAATCGTTTGGAACTATTCTCGAATCTGTCACGTATGAAGTCGGTTGTCTTCTCTCCTGGATTGATCCCAATGGACTCAAGTGACCAAATCTTCTCCAAGGGATCCCCGACTGCCAAACACGAGACGTAGCAACCAGATACTTGTTGTGATTCTTCGAAAAGGTCGACATTTCCCGTCTTTCCATGTAAAACCCAACCGAATATCGTTTGAAATAATTCGAGTTTTTCATTGACTTTCTTCCGGCCTGCTAACGCAACATCAAACCAACAATCTTCTCCTAGAATAATATCGATATCGCTTGTACTAGATGGGAGTTCTTCAGCCAAATCAAGTCCCATTTTTTGGACTTGTGCAATGACCTTTGGATTGTTAGTTGAACGAATGGCAGGTAGCGTATTAGCACAAAGAATGTCCAGCTTGACTCTTTGCGGACCATGTCTTGACTTCAAATCAATCTTGAATATGTCGTGAAATGTGGCTTGAGGATTCACATCATCTACTCTTTGAATTGAGGTAGAAATCGAACCTTTTTTCTTTAATTTCAGGTGAGACGCGAGGGCACGAGTAATGTATGACCGGTGACTTCCGGTATCGATAAGTCCGCGTACTACGTACGGCTCCCCGGAATTCCTGATAAGATTTGCAGTAAAGATCCGAAGTTGCAGACCACTTGAAACAGCTAACGATACATTCGCACTTACACCTTCGTCCTTCTGCTGTGCAGGTTTGGTAACTTCCGAATCAATCCCTTTCTTCATGCATATTATCGTATGATGTCTTCCTCCACAGGTACGACAATTAAAGTGTACGGTACAGTCTTTAACTGAATGGTTGCGACGCAAGCAGTTAAAACAAAGCCTTTTGCGTTTTACTATTTCAACTCGAGCAGCAGCATCAAGTTTTGCATCACATTGAGCGTTGAAATGCTTGCCTTCACAGAACACGCACTCTAAGTTTGTACGCTTTTCTGAGTTTTGTGCTTTCGGACTAGACTTGGATCGAGGACTTCCTCCTTGCGAAGACGTGCAAGAAGCCATGCTACCCTTCTTGTCTTTGGAATCTTGTTCAAATTTCCCCTTGTCAGTCTTCTTAGTGAGAGAGCGATGCGCAAGAACCACCTCTTCGGACAACTCGGCTAAGCGAAGTTCTTCGGCTACAAACTCAGTAAACTGTACGAGATTCTCTGTCCCCTCTTCATGTTGTCGATGAAAATGTTTTGAAATTTTAGCGGGAAATTTTTTGAGGAGTTCTGGAACCAAAAATGCTCCACCGGTGCGAACAGGAACATGTAACTGCTCCAAGGTTCTTATTGAAGATGAGACTGCAGTGAGCAAGTTCTTCACAGGACCTATTGGATACAACTCGGGTACCGCCTTAACATCTCGAATAGCTTTTATCAATGCATTCTTTTGAGTGGTTACAGATCCATACTTGCGCTTTAATTCGGCTAAAGCCAATGGATAGGCTTCTTTGGTTAATGGAAAAGATTCCACGACTTTCTCCGCCTCGCCGGTACAAGTAACTTTTAAGTATTGTAACTTTTCAATTGCAGATAAATCGGGATTCTCATCCACGGAAGTTTGAAACATGTCCATGTATGTTTGGTACCGCAAAGGGTTTCCATCGTATTTCGTCATGTCAAACTTTGGCAACCTCATGTTGCTTTTCCGTCCGGAGCCGATAAAGGTACCAGTGTTCTGTGCTGGTGGCAGACCAACACCATTACCCAACAGCTTTACAGCCTTGCTGGCTACCTCCATTCTTTTCCGCAAGTGAATCAGCCTTGCACCAATTCTCTCCAATCGGACTACGTAACCCAAATAAGTTTTCCTATCTAGGTGTGGTTGGAGAATTGACAGGTCATCGATGACAGTAGTAGTTTGCTGTTGTATTGCTTCGTAGGAAGCCTCGAGTTCCCCTGCATTCGTTTGGTTTGAGGAGACGTCCAGCATGTCCTCGAGAATCTCTGCTCTTGTCTCCCATGTAAATGCCAGTTCTTCTAATTGTTCTTGAGAATGATTAACTGGAACTGAAGTGGAAGCCATCTTCAAATATGTAATTCGATATATTAGTCCTTAATTCTTTGTGAAAAATCCTTATTGTCTTGCAGGTACGTGTGTAAAGGTAAAGGCAACCCACAGGGGAGTCCCTAATCAATATTGTACGCACCTGGTCTGCTAGGCTACAAGGATGTCCCTGGTGACTGGTCAGGGATTCGGTACTATCTACCTGGACCCGCAAAAACTGATCCCAATTGAGTATAATGTTAGTGACATACACTCCTATGAATTGCTTAGTAATCTACACTGACCCCACCCACAGTCACTCCTGTAGTGGCTAGTCTATGTAAAGAACACTTTATATTTGCTCTCCTCCTAGTGAGGTTATAGCGAGCAATTGCAGTCAAACCTCTATCCAGAGTCAGTTCCTTAAATGAAGAGAACTCTAGAATTTTCTCTTTTTTTTTAAACTGAATTAATTGACTAATTACTGCAAAAACGATTTATTTTACACTAACTTATTAAAAGCTAACCCACTGAGAACGTTTTGACTCCTGGATATTGCCTGATTGCACCCCCAAAAGTTGCACAAATTATTTATTTTTAATCGGAATGAAAAATAACAATAATAATGCATCTTCAAGCAGGTGTCCCATTGTGGATTGCGTTGTGTTTGGATGTCCCATGGATTCCGGTGATGCACAACCTTGGACGCACGGATGACTCTTGCACTGCTCTTGCACTGCACTGGTACGGCACAACTCCGACGCTTGAACGCCTGGCGAGAACTGCACGCACTATCCGACGACCGATTAACACACACACTAGCTGCGCACTTCACTGAAGACCATACAAGCACGGCACATGCACTGATGACGACCCAGTAGACACGAGCACGTTTCTTGCTGAATTCACCGACTTAACAAACGAAATAATGGCGGAAACCTGGGAATCTGGAGTAATCCTGACAAACTGACTTGATCTTGGCAATCTGACTTAATCCTGGTCAAAGAAGGCACCAGAAAAAACCTTGTGTTGCTGTCATGATGGTTGAGCGATGGCTGATCGTATAGTGGTGAAAAATTACGAGTGGCTTGGGATCCAAAATCGAGACAACATCCAGCTGGGCCAACAACGCACCGGTGGGAAAGCGAGTTGTTTTACTCCTCGAGCATAATAAAAGCAGCAGCGATATAAAAAAGGTGTTTAATCATCCATTTTCTTTGTAACAAGCCGAGAGCACACTCACAACAATCTTGTGTGCTCCTGAACAATCAACTAAATAGAGAAGAATTCAGAAAAGCTCTCATGAACTTCCATACATCAGTATTTTTAACCAAACAGATAGACACTATAGGCTACCGTATAAGGTGCACAGAAATTCCAAAGAGAATTACACAAGAGAAACTACAGATAACTTAAAATGAAGTGATTCATAATGACCACAAAAGGTATTTTAAATTAACAGTTAACTCAACAGATAACAGGAATGTTTTAATCCTTTTAAAACATCCTCAAAGCATTTGGAAATGAAGCCAGCCAATAGGAAAGCATCACTCCATTACAACCGATACTAATTAGACAAATGAATAGTTAAAAACTCCAATCCAAGTAAAAACTTTTGTAATATGTTCTAATATTTTCTTATTAATAACAAATCAATTATCAAATACTAAAACCCTTGGTATTTGTCTTATTTCAAATGTAAACAATCATCAGGACTGTATCACACCAAAATGGCTTCCTCAATTAATACAAATTAATTGGTTAGTTAATTATAAAATTAACTCATGAGGAAAACCTGAGAGACTTAAAGAATCACTGGGATTGCAACTGGACTGTGTCAGATAAGAGCCCTTTTTAAATCTAATTTAAGATTGTAAATTAAAAACAATGAATTTTATTTTCTAGGAACTAATGATTTAACGTCCAGACAAGTGACTGGCTCATGACACTCCATGTTGCTGGAAACAGGTGGGTCTCGTTGACGAAGACGTCCGGGATTTCAATTTATAATTTGGCTATTTTGCAGTTATTCAGTCGGTGTTTTGCCGTTATTCATTTGATTTTTAATGATATTTTGTTGTTGTTCAATTTTAAGTTTTTGTATTTTGCTGTTATTCAACATTAATTTTTAATGTTTTGCTGTTATTCAACTATAATTTTGGGTGTTTTAATTGCTGTTATTCAATGTTATTACTTGGTGTTTTGCTGTTATTCAATGCTATTACTTGGTGTTTTGCTGTTATTCAATGTTATTACTTGGTGTTTTGCTGTTATTCAATGCTATTACTTGGTGTTTTGCTGTTATTCAATGTTATTACTTGGTGTTTTGGTGTTTTTAATTTAATTTAATTTTAATTTAAATGAAAGCAACTATTATGTAGTCGACCTCAGCCCGGCATGTGGGGCACCTGGGGACAAATGCAGCGAATTGAGGAATGGAAAGTACACCATTCTTAAATCGTGCAACTATATTGCGGATGCGGATGTCATTCCATGCATACTTTAGTGCTCGTGCGCGCCGTGGTGGTTGGCCCTGTTGCAGCAGAGTGTAATCATGGTTGGTAGGACACATGCTCCAATCTCGTTCATTGCTCGTTCCTTCAATTATTGCGCACGTCCGTTGGGCATACCTTCAATCGAGCGCACGTCAGATGCGCGTTAATTCCATTGTGCGCACGTTTGAAATTGTGTTTATTTTGCTGTTGTTCAATTCGAAAATGTGTTCATTTTGCTGTTGTTCAATTCGAAAATGCGTTTATTTTGCTGTTGTTCAATCCAAAATTGTGTTTATTTTGCTGTTGTTCAATTCAAAATTGTGTTTATTCTGCTGTTGTTCAATCCAAAATTGTGTTTATTCTGCTGTTGTTCAATTAGCGCGGAAAGTCAAGTTAAAATAGCGCGAAAAGTAAAATTGACGGAGCGCGCAATGGAAATTTTATTTTGAAATTCAACCCAGTTGAATGAGGGCGCAAAGTCAAAATGATTTTGCGTCCTTCATCCAGTTGAAGTAGCGCTCAAAACTAAGTTGAAGAAGGGCGCAAAGTCATTTTATTTGCATGTCATCAAGTTAAGTTTTTGAGACATGTCACTAGACGTGGTTTACATAAAACTATCATGTGTCATGTGAGTTTACATTTGTTTACTTGTATGACATGTAAAAATATACATATTGAAGTAATTGATTGTGCTGCGATCCGGGTTATTCGTGGGCAAATTACTAAATAATATGCTCACAACCGCAGGTGAATGCTAAAATAGACTTATATCGCGGCCACAAATTATCTAGGGTTAATTTAATGGAAAATAAAAAGACAGTTTTTAATATAAAAATCACACAAATGTTTTATTCGGTTTAATTACAATGACTAGTTAAAATATGATAATAAAAAGCGACAAGTCGGGTAATAAAAGAGCGGGGAAACAATGGAAGGGCTTGCAACGACTGTTGCAAGCTAAAAGCGTCAAAATGGTGCTTGACAACACAAATGTTGTTACGAAGGCCGATGTCTTCGTTAAACGACTCACGAACGATGGTCCTGGCGACGATGGTTCTCGTGGGTCCTTCTGTAGCTCGTACGACGGCTCGGTGGCGGTGGTTCACGTCTACAGGCGTCCGGTCTCGGTACGATGGCGTCGGCGGGTGTTCGCGCACTCGTCTCGGCGATGGTTCACGTTGAACGCGGGAACTTCTACTTCTCGATACGATAGCTGGAATTAGCTGCGACTAATTCAAGCAGGATTGCTGGCTTTGTATTTTATACAAAGCAAGCTGGTGAAACTTGGAATACACGGTCCACGATCAATACTTTTTGTCAGGAGCAGAAAAGCAGTGATGTTTGTGGTTTGTGTATTTAGTCAAGAGTCCCGATTGAAGCTAGGGCGCGAGCCCGGCACGCTTCAATATTGCGCAGATAATCTGCGCAATTAGCTAAAACTGGTGCAACAAAGGATTATTGCACCATAATGCTCATATTGCACCATAACGGCCAATGCCGTTTTTACCCCAGACAACCTGAGGTGATACGGGCCTAGAGAGGATTTCTCCCCTCGGTCACATGATCTGACTTGGCGAGTGCCACAGTCAAATTAATTAGAAGACACAATTAATTTATCTTCTAAGTTGGTGAAATATATTGAGATCACCACAATAGATAATGTAATAATCATTCAAGTTATACACAACAACACTCTTGTCTGAACTCTTGGCCAAAATTAACAACATTTAATGCACAGGTCTTCTACTCAGCGGCTTTAGTTTGTCTAGGGAAAATAATTTACACTTAAATGTCAAAACAGACAATCGTTTTAATTGGCCACAAAACATATAAAGATTTGCCTTCAGACTTAGTTGGACTGGACTTTGTCTTGGTTTTGGGGTTGTTGGCAGTGGTGGCTTGATTACAGGCAACATTGTCAACGGTAATAAAGGTTGCAATATAAACGGGGGTGATAATGTCGGTAACTGTAGCGGCTTATTTGGGGCTAGTTCTACTGGAGCTGACATTTCATCATCCGTTTCGTTTCGAGTTTCACCCACATTAATGCATTCGTGACCAGATAAAAAAATCTAATATTCTTTCAAAAATTGAAATGTAATTGAATACAACATCAAAGAAACGAAAATTTCATTTAAAAAAATGAGAAAATATAATAAAAAAAATGGATCTTACCTTGAATAGTTGTTTTCAATCAGTACGACACGTGTTAACGGCGATAAAAAACATGCACCAAAAATGGCGAAATTGAATTTCGCGCGGTCTGGTGGTGGAAATAAATAGATGGAGCGACGGGATTGGCTGACTGGGAGGTGAGCGGAGATTGGTGGCACCGATCTCTCTCGTGTGTAAAACTCATAATTATGATATTGTATAATTATCTCCGATGTTTGTGACAAAATTAAAATATGCACTTTAGCGTATAATTATTACTTTTTACGTTTCTGGTAGAAAAAAATTTTAATTTAAATTTTAATTTTTGATAAACAATCGATCACTGCCTACATTATGTACCTACACACTCACTATAATTAATAAAATTTTGTGTTTCACTTGTACGATATACAGTCGAACCTCGTTACAACGAATGGCAAGGGAACCGAGAAAGAAAAGAAATTACATCAACCAGTAAGTAATTGTTTTTGTGAAATTCTGAATCGACAGTGACTTGTATTCCACAAACTGAATTTTTCTCTTGACTTGTAATCGAGGACGACTTTAATTCGAAGAAATACAGTTTCTTAGTAATTCATGTACTGGCTATAAAAAAAATCAATTCTGTGAATTTTCAATTCGTGTTCTCAAGGCAGCTGAATTTTAAAAGAAATTAATTATTTATATTCATTTTCAAACAGAAATGTGAACTATAATTAAAAATTGTAGTTTGAGCGTTGATATGAGTTTGTCCAAGGTTGTCATTCACATTATCACGGTAGATTTTGATGCAAAATGACTGTGGTGAATGCTTTTAGGCTTCGTCGAAGCCATATCCGTTGTCTTGTGCATCAAGAAGTGCAAACTTCCCTGTCAGACAAAGATAGTTTGAAGTTTATTGACAATGTTTTCAACAAAAAAAAGAGTGGTTTAATCCGTGCGGTATGGTTAGTTGTTTTGATCGTCTGTTTCACCGTCTGTTGTTACCAAACAATGGAAAGAATTCAATACTACATTGCTGGACATTTCAAAGTTGAAATTGAATATGTTCCAATAGGTGAACTGACATTCCCGGAACTGATGTACTTTGGCCTCGATACCAAATCTTTATCGGAGTACTGGGATAAATTAGCTGAAGGTTCGATAGGGAAAAGCCAGCTTCAAATGTTTTTTGTTTGTTATCTACCACTGAAAGGAATGATTTCTGAAGCAATCAATGTTGAGAATTATACGGATTTCTGGCTGAAAAGCAACATTTCAAGCAATTTACAACACATAAAGATAAGACAGGTATTTAATTTCTATTGTTTTCATAAAATTGGATGGGAATCATGTTGGTCAAGTAATTTCAGGGTAAAACTGTATTGCATGAAACAACAATTAAAGAAGGAATTTCTAGAAAAGATAACACAGAAATTTCACTAAGTTATAGAGATTACATAAGTGGAAAATCATTGGTCCTTAATTCTGGTTAGAAAAATAAAAAAAAAATCAATTTTGGTTTTAAGTTTAAAAAGTTTTGGCTAAACCTTTATAGATCGAAAATTAGTGCAGTATATGAAAATTCATATGATTCTTAAAAAGAATGGAAGCTGTGAAAATCCACAGATTTCGGTAAGAAATCTCTGCTTTTACTATTTTATTACTATGCAGTGTGAACTTATACTTTTATTTTTACATAATTGAATATTAGATGGCTGTGTTAACTGACCTCATGCCATACAAATATACTTTTTCCGTGATGTCAGGAATTGAATCAGACACGCAATTTCTCATTCGAAAAGTAAGTGTATCAGATATCACTAATTCGTCTTGTCGTGTTGTGCCTTTAATGTTGTAATCTGACGCCAGAGGGCGCGACTTGGGAATTGTGACCTACAGGTGTAAGAGAGTAAAAGTTGTCACTCGAGCTTTGCCAAGAATAAAGGCAACATCTAGAGGGTTAAGTGCGTGCTCTTTATTTATGATGGACATTAAACAACATTATCATACATCTTATTTATTATGTGATTGCTCAGCAAAACATAGTAATGCTGCATTTCTTTTATTGCAGTATCAATTTTTATCTTCAAGAAACCCTTCTTGCGAACCGAATAAGAAAAAAGAAATCCAATGTTACCAAGACTGTATGACAAGAAAAAATCCTCTACGATGCAGGTTAGATTTGCATTAAACATTGCAACATTGATATACTCATAGATTTTTAACTTAGGTTACCTTATATGTCCAACAAAAATTTGATGGATTGCAGTTTAGAACCAAACAAATCAATTGTGGCTGAAATGTATGTCAAAGCATTTGCAGCGATTACACTGTCAGCGGAAGAATGTGGTTGCTTGAGACCTTGTGAACAGAGTGTTTATTTGTTTATAATGCATACTGATACAAGTTAAACTATAATCTCTTTTATTTTGTTGCATAATTAACAGATTGTTAATGTTTTTGATAGATTTTGAAGATGAACCAAATGGCAAAGATCTATTTAGCCTAAATTTGAAAGTATTGGAAGAATTGTTTGTCAGAATGACAGAAGTCTACATTTACACCATTCCAAACTTGGTGGTCGATTTTGGGGGCAATTTGGGATTCTCTTTGGGATTTTCTCTTCTATCTTTGATTGAAATTGGACAAATGTTTATGCTCATTTTGTCTAAATTTGTCAGACCTGTTCAATTTAAAGCCGGCATAAAAAAGAAAATTACTAAGCAAATACATTTGGCCATTGAGAAAAAGAAAAGTGTTTCACGGGTTATGATACAGCAGCCTCCAATACAACTTCTGCTGCAATCTGCAGTGAATTTATTTCTTATATTTACTTCTGCAGTATTGGCAGTTTATGTGAGCAAAGAAAGAATCACATTATATCTCAGTGAACCAACAAGATATGTAGTAATTATTCAAGAAAATAACACATTATATTTGCCCAATTTAATCGCATGTAAGGATGGACCATTAATGACTCGTTACAGGAGGACATATGCAATAGAAATAGGCAAAAATGAATGTGATGTTCATTTTATCAATTTAATGAATATGACTAAAAACAACAAAAAACCGTCAATAAAAGAAGTGTGGCGATACCAAACCCCTTTGATGGATAAAGCAGCAATGGACACTGCTAATACTGTAAGTATTGCCCAGGGCTTCTCAATCATTTTCCTAGCGACTCCTTTTTGCCCCAGAAGTTTTTACGCGACCAAATAAGTTACTGTAGTACAGGGGTTCCCAAACTGTTTAGCATCGCAACCCACTTTTAAGCAAGGCGATCATCCGCGCCCACTTCATCTACCGATGCATTAAATTTTTCAAAAATGAACTGTGGTGTTTGCCACTAGGTGGCGATAGGCGCGCGATAGCGACAGTTCATAAAGCTAGCCGACACGTACGCACGGGTCTCTGTTTACGACTCGCGACGTGGTGCCGGAAGTGAATTTCTGAGTGATTTATGAGGGTTTTGATTGTTTGTGGATGTGGGAAGAGTGCGTGAGTGTTGTCAAGGTGGAGGAAAGGGAGGATACGGTTGAGAGCGGCGTTTTAGCGACTTGTCGGGCGCCAAAGATGGCGGCGGCGTTCGATTTCAAGTGCGCTGAGGGCTGGCCAAAATGGATCCGAAGATTCGAGCGGTACCATGAGTTGTCCGAGCTGAACATTGCTAGTGAATGGAGACAGATGACGACGTTAATTTATTGTTTGGGCGACGAAGCGAAGGACATTTTGGCGGCAACGAGCTTGACGGCTGAGAAGAAGAAAGAATACGCCAGTGTGAAACAGATATTTGAGGACTATTTCGTGGGTAAGCGTAATATAATTTATGAACATGCACAATTTCATCGCAGGAAGCAGGAACCGGGCGAGACGGTTGATGCATTTTTGACGCCATTTTGTGTTTTTGATCACTATGCGCCATTTTGTGTTTTTGATCACTATGCGCCATTTTGAAACACAACAATCAAAATATGAACTAATCAAGAGCGAGGTGGATGTCAGGATTTAGTCGCTTGTCGCATTGATAGAGACGTGCGCCTATGCGAGTTTGAAGGACGAGTTGGTGCGGGATCGGTTCGAGACTTTACAACTGGATAGCAAGTTGACATTTATGACAGCACATGTGTTGATTTAATACCCCTAAATGAGGGCGTGAGAAGGTTCAGAACTGTGATGCCTGATGTGGATATCACTTTGGCCTCAGTGGCGGGGTCAAAGTTTTTCACGAAATTAGACGCTTTTTACGGATTTTGTCAGGTGGCATTGACAGAGAGCAGCCGATTGTTGACAACGTTTATTACGCCTTTTGGACGATTTTGTTTCAACCGATTGCCATTCGGCATAACGTCGGCACCAGAATATTTCCAACAGTGCATGAACGAGATTTTGGAGGGATGCAAAGGGTGTGAGTGTCAGATCGATGACATCTTGGTACATATCCGGACTAGAATGGAACACGACAAGCGAGTGGTTTTGCGGAGATTGCGAGAGGCGAGGATTAAGTTGAACCGGGAGAAGTGTGAGTTTTGCAGGCGAGACATTAGATTCCTGGGAGTGTACATCAGCGAACACGGAGTGCGGCCAGACCAGGAGAAGGTGGCGGCGATTGTGGGAATGGGGAAGCCGACTTTGGTGTCGGGCGTGCGACGATGATGGGAATGGCAAACCATTTGGGCAAACTTAACCTGACCATGTAGAAGGGGTTGATCCTGAAGAATAATCAAATTTTTATTCCGACTGGCCTGCGAAGAGAGATTTTGGCAAAGTTGCACGAGGGTCACCAGGGGATCGGCCATTGTAGGGCAAGGGCCAGGCAGTCAGTTTGGTGGTCGAGTACTTGTATTCAAACAATGAGAACTCCTGAATTTTTTATCTACAGAATATATGCAATTGTTTAATTTGCAAATGTATGTTATGGCAATTTAACTGAAAGTTAATCATAAATGTCTTTGCAGGGTGCTGGAGTAAAAGCTAATGCATTGTGGAGTAAAATACCTATGCCCACTGGAACATGCTATCAATCTGACATCGGTACTTAAAGGTCATGGGAAGAGAAAAATAAAAATTGAGGAGAAGATTGTTTGTGTCATTATTAGACCAAATCCATTGTTGAAACGTGTTCAATTGTTTCGAGAGTGTTATATCGTTCGTTTAAACGTTTGAAAATTCTCAAATGTCCTCCATTTTTAGTTTTCGAAAGTTTCCAAAAGTTGCCGTTGGTGGCGCTATTTATGACGTCATCGGCGACAAACAAGCAGCTTTTTAGCATGGGCTTGGCTTCATTTAAGAGCTACGAAAATTTATTATTAGTTCTTTTGAACCTATACACTTGCAACAAATAGCAAATTGGAATATTTACTGAATATTAAAATCCCAATAACCTAACAGTGTTGTCAAATTTGGAAAAAAAATTTTGTAGCTCTTAAATGAAGCCAAGCCCATGCTAAAAAGCTGCTTGTTTGTCGCCGATGACGTCATAAATAGCGCCACCAACGGCAACTTTTGGAAACTTTCGAAAACTAAAAATGGAGGACATTTGAGAATTTTCAAACGTTTAAACGAACGATATAACACTCTCGAAACAATTGAACACGTTTCAACAATGGATTTGGTCTAATAATGACACAAACAATCTTCTCCTCAATTTTTATTTTTCTCTTCCCATGACCTTTAACTAGACATTTTACAAAAATTATATAAAAAATATTTATACGAGCATTATCTTGTTGCAGGTCCATTGAAATACGCAGGAGCTGCCTCAGTAATATTTTTTGGTATACAACAATCGAAAAGTCAAATATGTCATCAGCATGAGCTTGACGTAATGTAGAATTTGTTTAAACGTCAATTATTGCACATCAAGATTGACTTTTGACAAGTGATTTAGTAGTATCACTTGAGTTGACATCAAAACTCAAATAACGTCAAGTGAAGTAGTAGTAGTGGTAGTAGTTTTTATTCAGTTTATTTGAATACAGTAGTATCAAGTAACTCAGTTTAGTAGAATAGTACAGGGTGGGTCAAAAGTCACAAACTTTAACTATTTTGTTAAGAAGACTTTGAAGATTAATCGTGGAAAAATTCACGACCAAACAGAGAATGCAAATTGTTAGTTTACTAACAAATTCGAGGATCAATATTGCTAACCCAACATCCAACAATCAAACGTCTAACAATCAAATGTCTAATAATTGATTTGCTCATTGGGTCAAAATTGTCCTTCGCTTTTGATAGTAAAATTCCCAATTTAAGAAATATTTTTAAAAAATTATTTAAAAAAAAGTTATTTAGATTTCAGACCGGTTTGTGAGTTTTGGTCCACCCTATAGGGACTGTATTAACACACAGTTTAGTGGAAAATACTAGTAAGTAACTGCTAAAACTGAATATGTGGCTGCTTGGTTCGGCCTGTTTTCTGTTATATTTTTCACCACTGAGTATTTGGAATAGGTAAAGTAATGTAATTTTCTAGTGAAGTCATTGATATGGTAAACTTACAAGTTTAGGTACAGTATAAGTAGAAAAGTAGAAATTGTGGTAAATCGTAATTTTTTACAAATTAGGTATACTTTCAACAAAATAAAGCTCCAATACCAGCAATTCTCAGAAGTAGAAGAACTGTTTTAGATGACACTTTCATCATTATTACATTTAAAATGCTCAAAGTAATACATCGGATGATTACATACACATAACCTCTTCTAACATTTGCTCTAATTTAGACCGTTCGATTAAACTTGCGAGCTCAACGTTGCCTTGCCTCTGACAAATACAAACGATGCCAAGATGATTGCTATGAAAAAAAGGTTTATAATTTTGTTCAATGCAAGTGAGTAGTAATTTTTCATAAAATATAATGTGAGCATGTTACTGCTTGAAAGAGGTCTACGGGGGAAATCGAAGGGGGTGACAGAAAAGAGTTACTGCACTGGGTAACATCATTTCTAGAGATATTACTCAACAGTAATAATTCAACATAGGTCATAATGAAAGTTTATAATTTTAGGTTACCATTTCTGCCCAATGTAACAAATAACACCTGTGCAAATGCTGAAGAAGCAATTTCTTCGGTACAACTATTTATGAAGAATTCTATAAAAGTTGATGTTACGAAAGATTGTGGTTGTGATCCACCTTGCGAAGAACAAATATTTGACACTTACGTTTTCTTTCAACATCCAGACGCATTCCCAGTCAAGATTCTCGGTATATTTCCAACGAATAACATAATTGAAGAGATTACCCAAATTTTATCCTACACTACAGTTGCATTGTGCTGTGATATTGGAAATTCCTTTGCACTAATGCTTGGCTTTTCAATTCTTGCTATTCCAGAACTATTGCAAAAGATAGTTGATCAGTTTATAACCATTCATGCAAACCTCCCATCATTTTCTCGAGTTAAAAAAGCCAGAAACTAATTCAGAGCATTCAATCTGAAGTTACCTAAAATGCAGCTTTCCAATTAATAATCAATTACTGTATTTGCACAGTGTGAGAAATCGTTAGAATTTTAATGCCTGTCTAATCATTTAAAATTTAAGTAGGCGCGTTTAGAAAAATCTGCTTGACTATGTATTTTCGCACATGACGTAATTTACGTCGTATTTTACTTAAGTTAGTCCATTTATTTTGATTAACTTTAAGCAAGGGGGTTGTGTCAGTCCTTTAACTTACCTTTTTATTCATGAAAGAAAACTTTAGGTATTTGCCTAACCAATTTGAATGCTCCTTGTAATTCCCTATTGAACGATCTTAAACACATAATTACTCACTTTTATATTTCTATATTTCTTCATTTTTTGATAGATTTTTTTTCTTCTGTTAATTGACGCTAAAACGTTGTTTAATTCATCAATTTAGACGTGCTGAATGTTTGTTTAGAGTCACATTAGATTTATGCTAGTCTTAAACTACTTATTGAATTTATTTACTCTTTCATTTTGAAAAATTTACTATTTTTACTAATTAAAATAAGTTTTTAAAAATTGTTAACATTTAAGTTCTAGTTAAATTTATTCTTTAAAACCTGAACATTGTCAGTACCTCCGTGAAATATTACTATTGTAATCACTTTCTTTTAATTATTCTACTTAACACAATAATGACACTTATGGGACACACATAATTCATAAGCTAAAATACATTTTATTCATAGGCTCTAGGCACACTTAAGGAAATTAAGAAGAAATTAAGAAAGATTGAAGTGTGTAAATACAATGTTAATTTTGCGGTGATCCGGATTTAAATCCACAGTTCGGATGCTAATCCTGCTAGTCCTGAAAAGAATGGTTAAATATGTCTAGGAGTTGATAAATAAGAACGCAAATAGTAATTTAATAAAAACCGACAAATTAAAATTGAGTTTTATCAAATTAAAATTAATTAAAACGCTGAAAATATTTAATGCTGGCAAAAAGAACGCCAGTATTTATCTACTTGCACTGATAGATACAATCTGTAGGTAAAAATCACTACAGTTCTAGTACAACACCTTACTTTTTGAAGTGTTACACTTAACTGCATTGCTTCTATAAAACTAGAATGTTGTTTTAACTTTTTAATATCTAAGTAATTTTAATCTAAGTAATTTTAATGTCTATCCCTATCCAATCATTTAAAATTCTAAACACGTAAATATTTACTCGTATAATTCTTCATGTTTTTATTGATGTTACTTTCCTGTTCATTACTTCAAAAACGTTGTTTAAATTAATTGAGGCAGTTTTTTGACAATGAATGGTTGTTTATGGGCACATTAATTCATGCTAATCTTAAACTCCTTGTGGAATAAATTTATTTTTACATTTTGAAGAATACATAATTTTTATACTGTAATTGAAATAAATTTTTAACGTTTGATTGGATGTTAGGTTTATTATTTTCAAACTTGAGCATCTTAAACAATGCTCATCCCATAAACTATTTTTTTTGAAAATTACATAAAGAAATTTTTTAAAAAAAATTAATGGTTTGAAGTTGTCATTAAACATTTAATAAATAAATATTAATCATCTGTGAAGAACTCACATTTATTTTGAAGATGATGAAAATAAATATGACAATTGAATAAATTATGTATAAAAATAATAAAAATAAAAAAACTGATTATATTTAAATACTTTACATTTTAAAAAATAAATATTAAATAAGCCAATCTACACACTGCAATTTTATAAGTCTAATTAATAATAATAATAATAATAATTGTATAATGTATCAAAAAAGTGATAAATAAGCTACCGGTATATCTATTTGAATAATTATAGTATTCTTTGTATACCAACATGGTACATAATAAATAATAATCTATGTTTCTTCAACTCCGTACACATTTATCCATCATATCGCCTTTTTCTCATAAAACTATCCGCTTGGTTGTATTCTTTACATGTGAACTCGTCTACCCACTTGCGGCATTCTTTACACCTCACGTAGCAGCACCACTGAAATTTGCAATCACATTTTGCCAATTTCAAATTCCGGATCGTGTCGTATCCACGACCACAGCATAAGATATCGCAACCGTCGCTACCTTGAGCTGTGTTGTTACATATTCGTGACGCAGTGCCTAAAGACCCTAAAAAATTAAAAATTAAAATGTAAAACTATTGTTGGTATTCTTTTTATTTATTTTTTCACCTGTTTCGTTGTCTGGGAAACAGTAATCGGGTGAAGCTTCGAAGTAAACAAAATCTGAGCGCGTCGCCCTCTTGTGATGCCGTTGTGCCACGACGAGTCGCGTTCCCGCTTGGTTCATGGTCACTTCCGATGCACCGTCGTATTTTCTTTTTAGGTAGTTTCCTATTCGTCGGAAATCCATCATGGCTTGCCAACAAGTCCGCACTGTGCACGAGCCGCTGACACCGTGGCATTTGCACTCTAATTTTACATGTTTTGCAACGGCCTACGAAATTAGAAGTTTTAATAATTCGAATGGAAAATTAAACAATTTAATACGTTTTCATTAAAATTGTTGGGATAGCAAATTTCCCACACTTGCGTTAGATCCAACTTAGTAAGAAGGTAAATCTCACTTGTTTGTGAAGTGCAGGAAAGCTTATTTGTAAACAATTGAAAATTGACAATTTTCACACCGACTTCTCGCAGAGAAATTACTATATTTGAGTATGTGAACGTCCCAGGAGCAAATTTTTACTCTATGAAGCGAAAATGTACTATTCATGTGCAAAAATATACCCTACGGAGCGAAAATGTACGTTTTACGTGCAAATATATATTCTACGGAGCGAAAATGTACTTTTTACGTGCAAAAATAAACTCTCCGGACCGAAAATCCACTTTTTACGTGCACAAGTGGACTCTCTACACGTAAAAATGAACTTTTTAGGTTTAAAAATGTGTATTTAAAATGTATAAAAATAACTTTTGCTCTTTTAGTCCTAAATACCTGTCGTCCTGCTCGATTATTGTGCAAATTCATCAGTGCTCGAGCATCCCGTTGATGTTTTTCCCTAGCATCAACAAATTTCCTTGCAAAATCATTTCCAAATCGAATATTATCAGAACATCCTCCCCACGTAAACGTTCCGTGCGAGTCACGATGCATCCCCTAAAGTAAAAAAAAAAATATAAATTCCAAAAAAAAAATCTAAAAAAAATCACTCAAAAAACTTTCAAAAACACAAAATTACTTGTTTACTATCATCACAAGCACAATGAAAAAGTTGACCCTTAGCGCACGCTTTTGTTATGGCGTACACAACACCCGCCGAAGAAATGGCATAAACAAACGCAGCCTCCCGACTACCTACTGAATAAATCAAACAAAACACATAAGTAAATACAAAATTAAACAAATCACATCAAACCGAAGCTAACTTTTGAGTAGAACTTTGCCAAACACGGACGCATCTCGCTCCAAAGTGGAACAGTTCCAACGGTGATGGCGAAACTGGTACTGGCACTCGCTAATTCCTATTCGAGCGCCTTCGCTCACACTCAGCATCGCATTCGGATGTCGCTGGCACAAAATCCTCTGTCGTCGCACTAATCCCGGTATATTATCGCACACAATGCGGATACCTACGGCTGATGAAGACAGTTGCAAGCGACTGAGAAACCTGCACGGGAAGAGTCGTAATTGTGAAAAGAAAAATTAAAAAACGCATGTAAACTCAAGTTTCACGCATTTGTCGGTTTAACTTTGATGGATATAAATGAAAATTGCTTTCAGTGATTTACTTGGAAATTAATATCATCAAAAATCAGCATCACAACTTTGAAATTTTTCTTTCATCATCAATTCGTCATTCCTCATCGGTGCGTTGTTGTAGCGCCATTGCTCTCATTTTCATATTCATAAAACTCGCGTGAAATTGGCACGAAAATTGCAAATTTCCGATTAAATAATTACAAAAAATCGCTTTGAATCACTAATAACATCAATTAAAAACCCGCTAATGACAATAAACCATTTTTACCGGCCTCCGAATTCATTAATTTAAATAAAATAAAAAATTTTAAAAAAAATAAAATAAAATAAAATAAAAATTAGCATAATTTGATTTTATTCAATTTGCAAAACTTGTCCCATCGCCCAATGCAAAGATAAAAGTTGCTATTCAAACTTACCACCAAGTACTTTCGATTTCATAGCATCCAAAGACGACCACGAGTGAGATATACATCACAAGTCTAAGCATGGCATCCAGCAACATTGGGAATAGTATGAGATGGATCCCCCTCTTGCCTACACCTCCCACCCTTAAAAGCATGCTTGATGCTGATTGGGTGCATACATTTGCGTCTCAACTCTTTGATGACACCGCATTAATTAGCCTATGGCAGAACAAGCTAAAATTCTTTGAAGAAATTAGATTTAAAAAATGTTGTGATTCTTTTCATTAATTAAAGGATGAATAAAGGAAAAGGAAAAGAAGAATTTGGTTTTTAGAAAGAGCTTGATTTTTAACACATCTGTCTGAACTGTGCCAAACTTGTAGTGAATGAATGAGTGAATTTGTAACATTCAAGGGTACTAGTAAGTAGCCAGGTGGGTCACTTGAGGGTAATGTGATGTGACAACTGATTTTTAGTGAGGCGACAGTGCACAACACTAGAATTTGAACCGGTAATCACGTAAAAACGGAAATAATTTGAGTTTGTTGATGAATTATTTGCAATTTTATGTTCTAATAATTACCAAACAAGTTTTTTTTATTAGTTGTTTATAGTAAATTTTATAAATTAATCACTTTTATGATTTTATTTAAAAAAAAAATAAGCATTAAAATTGCAATTTTTGAGACTTTAATGGACTAAAAATGCTTTTTTTTATGATTTTAAGCAGTAAAAATGCAATTTTTTAAGATTTTAAGCAGTAAAATTGAATTTTTTAAAAATTCTAAGCACTAAAAATGAATTTTTTAAGATTTCAAGCATTAAAAATGCAATTTTTTTTAAAGATTTTAAGCAGTAAAAAGGCAAATTTTGTAAGATTTTAGGCATTAAAAATGCATTTTTTAAGATTTCAAGCACTAAAAATGTAATTTTCTGAGATTTTAAGCACTAAAAATGCACTTTTGTAAGATTTTAAGCATTAAAAATACATTTTTTAAGATTTTAAGCACTAAAAATGCAATTTTGTAAGATTTTAAGCACAAAAAATGCCTTTTTTTTAACATTTTAAGCACTAAAAATGCAGTTTTTTGATATTTTAAGCACTCAAGATGCATCTTTTAGAGTTTTTATTCATCAATCAATTAAATCCACAAAACTTTTCATATAAAACACGGAAAAAAAACTGCGTTTATTGAGTGCACGTTTCCATTTAACAAAACCGAAGTGTATTACAGTGTGTCATTCTTCAGTGACCCTAATATTTTACATTTTTCCGCATGGCGGAGCTCGAATGGCTCCAAATTGATACATTGGGCAGCTAAGAAATAACAGACGCTATGCAGCGACAGGGTGATCAGTATCTCTCACAACAGACTTTTTTACATTCTCTCTTTTGTGGAAGAACCAATCTGCTTCATTCCGGATGGCCGGACTTTCCCAGTCCGATCAACCAACGTGTAAACACGAGAAAGCAGAAAGCTACGCCTACACGAGGGCAATACGCGGCGCAAGTATTCAATGACACCCACAAGAAGGCGCAAAAAATGTGTTCAAAGAGGTTAATGATGTGGCCAATGAACAGAGATGTCTTTGATGGGGCTCATTGTGCTCACATTGTACTCTACACTCGTTTTCCGCACCACAGCACGTATACAGGACCCTGTGGAGGCCAGCCAAACCCCCTCGCTCTCTCAGCCGGGTATTTGCACCCTCCGTTTTACTCGAACCAACTTATACTCAGACGCCCGACTGCAGTGGCGCTTTCAAATGAGCTTTTTCGATGTTTTAATGGAAAGATTTTGTGGTTTTGGTTTGGGATGCTTGGAAAATTAGTTGGAAGATGGGTGTGCCATTAGGGAAGGAGTTAATTAATTTTTGTTTAATTTTTGTTTTTTCGAGTGGGAATGTCAGATCTAGGTGTGGTTTTGTGCTTTGTTTATTTATTTACGTCTAAATAATTTGCGATTGTGGGTTTTATTTGTGAATTTAGAATGAAATTATTGTTTGGCGCTACCTGCGAGTCGGAAAATTTGACCTTCATCACAACTGATTATCAATGGGCCGTTTGTAAGTACATTTTTTGGCTGAATTTTATGTTTTAGTTTAGTTTACTTGGTTAATGTTTAGTAATACAAGTGTATTGGTCTTTATTGGGTTGATAATTGGTTTTAATTTTGCATAAACGAGCGTAGAACAATCACATTTATGCAAATGAGATTTTAAAAAGCAATTTGTACACAATTTCCTCACATTTAAATAATTTCTAACATTAAATTGTCACTTCATCTGCACACACTGGACAGTGGACACCTGTAGTTGCTCTAAAATAAATAAAAAATAAATTTTGAAGTATTTTTTTGAAGTATTTTAAGTATTATTACCATCACTGATGGAAGCTCCAGATTCGATCGACTATTCATCCACATCTGCGACATTGCTCGAAACAACAAGGCCCGTGCTGCATATAACTACACATTATTACCCAAAACAAACAAACTTTATTTACCATCTACCATTACCTCGGTAACAGCAAGCAATAGGACACAATAACAACAACAATGTCGTTATTTCCACCGTTGGATGCCGACCCTAAACCGACCGAATCCTGGAACGATATATTTAAACCTCGAACTAGAAGCATCAACTGCGAGGTCGAAACAGCCCGTGAAAAAGCACGTAACGAAAAAAGAGCCGCTAAACACGTCAAACTTCGCGCCAGGAGTTCCGAATGGTACGCGAGAGAGGCAAAACTGCGTGCGGAAATGGCCTCCATAGTTTCCGAGAACAGACGCATTGTTCAAGCCCACAAAAAATCTATGTTGACATCTTGGGTTTACCACGTAGCCGGACCTATGCAAGAATCACTCAAAAAGCACATGAACACCAAAAGCCCGGCCAGTATCAGTCGAACCAAGCGGGAAAATCACCAAAAGTATCTCGATTACACGAGAAACCCGAACCATGTGACCTTTCTGGACTCGAAACCACAAGATGGGTACGACCCATACGAACTACGTGGTACACGGGTGGTCGTGTCGGCTCTGCGCGGGCCTTTTGAGATGAAGTGGAAGGACCGCGATGAGGAGAAACGTTTGCTGGACACTGATTGGCCGCCTAGAGGTGCGGAAAGAGCAGCGATGTTGAGGAAAAGGTTTAGAAATCGTCCGTGTTACTGCAGGATGTCGCAGGGTGTCGTTGTGTGATTACACGCTCGTGTGGAAATGTAGTGAAACCCCTCAAGACGAACGTAGGATGGGCCCAGGCACAAATGTCCGGTCTATTTGGGCGCCTGGTGTCGATGGAATTGCGTAGGCAGAATTTTGAAAACGTCCGATCTTGAGGGACGCGTGGCTTTTTAATTTTATAAATATATTTTATAAGAAAAAAAAAAATGTGAAACGGATTATATTGATGTGAATATACGATTTCGATTTCAACTGGAGACTGAAGTGGAAACTTGTATTTCGAGCTAATAAATGTTTCGTGTTGAATTTTTTGTTGTTGGGAATTGGAAAAGGCTGCCCCTTCGCTTCACTGCGCAGCATCTGATACCGTATTTTGGCATTCGAGGATTCTGTTTTGGATGTTTTTGGTGGTTGAAATGGATAGGAAAATCTGGAAAAAATAGAAACGACAATAGTTTGTGCCAAGTTTTGGTTTTTCGGTCGAAAGAGGTGAAAATAAAGAGATTTTGATTAAAATTTTGGTTTTTCGGTCGAAAGAAGTGAAAATTAAAGGATTTTGATTAAAATTTTAATTGAAAAAACCCAAAAAACCAAAAATAAGATTAAAATTTGTGCTGTCAAACACTCAACAATTCCTGACAGTTCTCGCATTGTTATGCCAACAACTCAGCAATAGCTCACATTAATTGCATTCATACTGCCAAAGAAAATGGAGTTTAGATCGGATGAAGGAGTGGACGAATTTCTGGAACGGCAAACAGGAAGTTATGCCAAAAGACAGAAAGTAGCAGGCTTCAGAAGCACACCGACAGCAGCCTACTATTTCATCCGCAACACCTGCAGGGATTGGATGATCAGAGAGGCAGAACTGCGCGGGGAAATAGAATCCATCATGTCCGAGCACAAACGAGTTGTTCAAAACTGCAAAGAAGCTCGTTACAAGGCTTGGGTTTACCGCATGGCTTTGCCGCTGGAAGATTCGCTGCGTAATCACATAAAGAACACGCCCATGGAGATAGTGGGCAGGACCAATCGGAAGTTGTACCAGAAATACATCGATTTTACAAATAACCCGAAACATGTTGCTCGTATAAACTGTCAATCGGATTCGTTCGACCCTTTTGTACGCGAGAAGAATCGTTCCGTCCGTCGTGTGGTGACGATACCTTTGCACGAGCATTTTGTGGTCGAGTGGCTGGACCGGGAAAAGGAGAAACAGTTCGCGAATTCGATTTGGCCGTTTGGAAAAGATGAAAGTAAAGGAAAGATGAAGAAGACGTCGAGGAGAGGATGTTGCAAGAAGAGAATGTTGCGGGGTGCTGCCGGAGCGATCTGATTGTGTGCTTGTCTCTGCTTGAGTATGCTTGTGTATAAAATGAGTGGAATCCTTCAAAAGCGGACATTAGATGGAGCCATGCATATCTGTCCGGTCTAATGGGCGACTCTTGTTGAGAAATTTTGAAAATGTCCGTTGTTGAGGGAGGAGTTGTATGCTGTTGTTTTTTTTAAATAAAAATAAATAAAATGATGATGTAATCGTTTTAGCAGCTTTTATTATTTGATGAAATAGTTTTGTAAAATTTTATTACACGAAAAGAAGCAAAATGAGCAGAAAATAGCAGAAGAAAAGTTGAAACTTGCTTAATGGTGCACAATTTTGGCTATTTTGTGGTAAAATCAGTTGATGGAATTAAAAAAATTAAAAAAATAGACTGTACCGAGCGTCGGTACACCCGTACAGAGGGTTTGTACGCCCGTACCGAGCTAACGTAGATATGCGACGGTTGCAAATTTTATTTAAAAAATTGAGAAAAATGAAACGTGATACGATATAATTTAATTTCCATCGCTATTTAAATTTGAGTGATTTACTGATTCAAAATATTGTAATTAAAATCAGCCATTTTAAAAATTAACTGCGGAACTGCTTCCATTTTTCCCCCGATCTGCACCAAGCGTGCATGTGCTGCACGCCCGCGCTTATCATCATACCAGAAGTAAATAAACTGCGGCCAGCACGCAGTTTATTTACTTCTGTTATAACAATGGCATCTTTGTCTTTCTACGACAAACCGGACAAAAAAATGAGGCCTAACGTTGAGGATTCAACAGAAATAACAGAAATTACCGAATTACCGAATAATCGACTAGCTAATAAAAGATCGTCGTCAATCGAAAGAAATTTAAGCGAGGACCGATTTAATAAATCAGCTTCCCAATGGACCATGAATGATTTAATACTACGCGAAGAAATCGAATCCTTACTCGCAGAGAATAAACGTATTTTGGCTCACCGCAAGCACGCTGCTTGGAAAGCATGGGTGTTCCACGTGACTGCACCCCTGGAACGTTCAATCCATAAGCACATCACGAGTAAATACATGCAGAGTATGGGTTACACCAGGCGGAGTACATATCAGAAATACCTCGACTATACGAATAGCGTGAAACGTGTTGTTGGTGTGGACTATATTCACCCGGAATTGTACGATCCTTTTGAAGTGACGAGGAAAGATTGTTCACCGTTGGTCATTTCGACCGGACACAAGCCTTTTGTGATTAATTGGGTGGATCGAGAGAAGGAAAAAGAGTTTGTAAATTCCGTTTGTAAATGGCCGTTTGGAAGTGAAGAAAAGGAATTACAGACGAGGAGTAGGTCGAGAACGAGGCAGTCGAGTGGAAGATATTCGTATAGTGGCAGTCGCGAGATGTGGTCGTAGCTCTTTGATTGTGTAGGACTATGTGTAAATATGCGATTTGTCAATGTGATTTAAATATGCGATTTGTCAATGTGATTTAAATATTGCTGGAATTGAGCTTGGCGCATAAAATGTTTCACGTATTTTATTTTGTGTTTTTTTTTAAAATTCTTTGCTTCACTGCAGATATTTTGGTGTGGTTATTAGTGAGTTGTAGATCAATGGTTTTGAACATGTGTGGGCTGTGACGAGCAAGAAAGCATACATGTACGAGGTCATTGCGTCTTCTGCAGCTCATTGGGCACTACTGAATAATTTTTCATTTTTTTTTGTTTGGTTCAATATTGCACTCTTTTTTAAAAATAAATAAATAATTTTTTGGCCTAAAATTATTTTTTACTTCTAAGAATTATTTTTTACTCCTAAAAATTATTTTTTCTTTCTAAAAATTATTTTTTCTTTCTAAAAATTATTTTTTTTTCTTAAAAATTATTTTTCTTTCCTAAAAATTATTTTTTCGTCCTGAAAATTATTTTTTACTCCTAAGAATTATTTTTTACTCCTATAAATTATTTTTTCTTCCTAAAAATCATTTATCCTTCCTAAAAATTATTTTTCCTTCCTAAAAATTATTTTTCCTTTGTAAAAATTATTTTTTCTTCTTAAAAATTATTTTTTCTTCCTAAAAATTATTTTTCCTTCCTAAAAATTATTTTTTCTTCCTAAAAATTAATTTTTCTTTCTAAAATTTTTTTTTTTAAAAAAATTAATTTTTCTTTCTAAAAATGGATTAAAATGCACTTTGAATGTGCAAAACTAATTAGAAAGTATTTTGTATATGCAAAACTAATCAAAATGCACTTTGTACGTGCAAAAACGGTCCAAAATGCACTTTTTATGTGCAGAAATGAACCAAGATGCCCTTTTAGACACAAAAATTAACCAATAATGATTATTTTAGGTGAGCAATGCACCAAAAAGGTGCAAATCTAGCTCTCTACAAATAATGTACGTTCAAATAACACTCCACACAAAAACACACGAACTATTAATGCATAAGTTATTCATCAGGTGGCTCCCAACTGATTACACATCATCAGTCAAGCATTGCACCAAATAGTGAACCGACTCGTGCCAGACAAAACACATCCATTCAACATCCAACAGGTGTATTAATTAAATGTTTAGTCACGACAACACATTTTCTATTTCAACGGTTTATTACTTTACAAATTTTACCATTTATCAAAACATTCCAAACAAAACTTCAAACTTTAATCACTTAATCCTTTCTAATATTTAGACAACATTAAATAAAAATAAAAACGAAATAAAAAATAAAAACAAACAATTTTTCGTAACAGCGAATTATTATTTAAAAAAAAAAAAATTAATTAGGACAAAAAAAAATATTTCCCAACATATTTATTGCGAGCAAACGAAACGAAACAACAAAATGGCCGCCACTCGTCGTACCCCCCAAACAATTTTTTGGTCCATTCCACACACACCTGTACATCTTTGAAAGAACACTTGTGGAATAACAGTTTGACTAATCTACAGGTGGAAAAATATGGAACAAAAAAATAATGGAAAAAGCAGAAAAACCAAACTCGCAATATCTCCCGTAAACAACTGGCTGCATATTTTTTTGTCTTCTCCAACTTCAATTAACACAACACTCACACATTTCTATTCACCAGAAAGACACCGAAGATTTATTTTCCCCGACCAAACCGCCGTCAACCGTGTCGCCCTCGCAAAACGAACCAGAATTGGAATTTAAACACGAATCGACCGGCACTCTTCTCGTTTTGACCGCAACGACTCCGGAACAGGTAAATCCAAACACTTTTATACATAAATAAACACAAAAAGAAGTATTTATTTATTTACGAAAAAGCTCGAATCGAGCCAAGTAACTCAATGGCAGCACGAAACTGAACTCAAGTACCAAACGTTGGAAACACCGATATCTGGTTCGCAAGTCTGTATGGTTCCGCCGAGGAGCGCCGCGAGTAATATTCCACGAACTTGGTTCCGAACTCAAGCGTCTAGTGAGCCGAAAACCGAAAAAGGTAAGAGATGATTTATTCGGTCGAAATTGTCAATTTATACGCCACTTATGTTAGCTTTGTTCAAAGATTATCGCCGAAGCGCTTGCGACAGAGAGCGGACGAGAATGCGAGATATGAACAGAGCTTTCGACTTGTTGAGGGAAAAGTTGCCGTATTGCAAACCACCTGGAAAGAAATTATCCAAAATCGAATCACTCAGGTAGAATGAAGCCAGGGTGGGGGCGGAGGGGACTTGAGGGGAGTGGAATTGATACATTTTAGTTTTATTTGTCAATGATTGGAAGTTTTTTAATCTAAAAATGTTCACGAAATTGTTGCACGGTATTTTTGTGTGGGAAAGGATGACACTTGGCTGAAATGAAACGCGTTCTAACGCTTAGAAAATGCATTTTTGCAGTTAAAAATGTAAACTGTTTTTTAGTTTAGCAGACTTTTTTTTGCTTTAACATGTATTTTTGCAGAAAATATGCAGATTTTGGCCTTGAAATCCATTGTATTATGTCTTAATAGGCCTTTTTTGCCGTATTGACACGCATTTTTCTATCTAGAAAGCATTTTTTGATTAAAAATGAATTTTTTTTGCTTGAAAATGCACTTTTGTTGCTTAAAAATGCATTTTTTTGCTTGAAAATGCATTTTTTTTTTGCTTGCAAATGCATTTTTTTGCTTGAAAATGCATTTTTGTTGCTTGAAAATAATTGTTTTGGCTTGCAAATGCATTTTTTTTGCTTAAAAATGCATTTTTTTGCTTAAAAATTCATTCTTTTTGCTTGAAAATGCATTTTTCACCGAAAACCAATACCTTAATTTCTCCCTGGTCCCATCAGTCATCATTGCCCGATGGACACGGTCCAAAAAATACTCTATATTCCGCAAAAATTAAAATCGCAAATTTTTATGCAATTATTTAATTGATTAATTCCATGTAGGCTCGCGATCCGCTACATTGCCCACCTCCAGCATGTGCTCGCAGCACCAGCCGACATGGCAATTTTCGATCCCATGTATCCAACCGCCACAACTTGGTCTTTAGACGGCAGTACATACTGGACAGGCCAAGTACAAATAAAATAAACATCAAATCATTTATTGTTTTTAGCTGATTGACGCCACGATAATAATAACAATTTCTATTTGGTTTTAAATTTCAGCCTCTCGGTTATTCATCTCACTTCCCCATGATATCTTCCGAGCAAGTTGAGTTGTATCATTCTCAGTCGATCGTCAATCCGGAAGAGAATTCGAACGACGTCTATTGGCAACATGGTCAACCTCAACTCGCTTACCAAACTAGTTACACCTAAACCAAACGAATTGTTATTACCACAATCTAGTCGTGTTATTTAAGTCGGATTATCCTAGTCAATAAATTATTTATTTCACTTTATTTAACTCGCAGACTTGAGAATTAATAATTAATCGATTAATCAATTATATCTAGACGGAAATGATGCATCAACTCGTGCATATTATAATTACACAAACGTGAATTAGCAAGGCTTTTTGTTGCTGCACGTTTCCGTGTAGTATTAAAGAATTATACTTTTAAAACAAGTCGAAGATTAATACAATTATCAGTTTGATGGATAAAAATGAGCAAAAATTGCACAAGAACGGAACAATAGAGAAACATGTGGTATTTGGGTGCTCTGGACACTGGCACCGAATAATTTGATTCATTCGCCGTGTGTTTTTATAGATTTACATGGATTTACTGTGTATTTCATGGATTTACCGTGTATTTTTATAGATTTACATGGATTTACCGTGTATTTTTATAGATTTACATGAATTTACCGTGTATTTTTATAGATTTATATGGATTTACCGTGTATTTTTATAGATTTACATGGATTTACCGTGTATTTTTATAGATTTACATGGATTTATCGTGTATTTTTATAGATTTACATGGATTTACCGTGTATTTTTATAGATTTACATGGATTTACTGTGTATTTCATGGATTTACTGTGTATTTCATGGATTTACCATGTATTTTTATGGATTTATTGTGTATTCATGGTTTTACGATGATTTTTCATGGTTTTACGATGTTTTTTCATGGATTTACAATGGATTTCATAGATTTACAATGGATTTTTATGGATTTACAATGGATTCTTATGGATTTATTGTGTATTCATGGTTTTACGATGCTTTTTCATGGATTTACAAAGGATTTTCATGGATTTACAATGGATTTTTATGGATGTACAATAGATTTTCATGGATGTACAATGGATTTTCATGGATTTACAATGGATTTTCATGGATTTACAATGGATTTTCATGAATTTACAATGGATTTTTATGGATGTACAATGGATTTTTATGGATGTACAATGGATTTTTATGGATGTAGAATGGATTTTCATGGATGTACTGTACAATGGATTTTCATGGATTTACAATGGATTTTTATGGATTTATTGTGCATTCATGGATTTATCGTGTATTCATGGATTTACGATGTTTTTGCATGGATTTACAGTGGATTTTTATGGATTTGTCGTGTATTCATGGTTCTACTATGTTTTTTCATGGATTTACAATGGATTTTCATAGATTTACAGTGTATTTTTATGGATTTATCGTGTATTCATGTTTTTACGATGTTTTTTCATGGATTTACAATGAATTTTTACGGATTTACAGTGCATTTAATTTATTTATTTTCCTAATTAAGCATCAATTAATCCCTGAAGTATACAATCCACAGAAGCCAATAACAAGAGCAGAGCGCAACGCATTGTTGCGTTTCTTCTCCGAGCGTGCATGACGAATTATTAAACAGGAAAAATAAAAGATGATAATCAAGCTGAGAATGTAAATGTTCGACGGGTTCTTTTGGGGCTGGCGGTTCAGTCTAAATTTTAAGCAATTTAAATGAAAAACAAAAAAATTTTAAGTCGGCCAATGTTTAGGTGATTCAGTCTTACATTTTTCAATCCAAAATTGTAGAAATATTGCAATTTTCGCAGGGGTGTTCACTGGGACGACTTGTTCATATTTAAGGTGGATCGTAAGTTGAGATAATCATAATAATAACAATATAACTCGAACCCGCAAACACTTGTTGCAATTATGACGCGCAGAGACCATGATGGATCACAGTCGGCCATTTGGCTCTAACCAAATTTACACGCCGCCATCAATCAAGAAATATGTTCCTAATAGATCATCATCTTTTAAGATTCGGCCGTATCTTCAGACTTCAGGTTAACTCGCATTGTATCACAATAAATTGATGTCGAAAAACTCAACCCACGTTGCATTAGATTTGCTTAAAAAGTTGTCGGAGCATGCCATAGTTGAACCGATGCCAATTCGATTACAAACACAGAAAAATGTGGAAACCGCAATCAGTGAGTGCTCAAATTTCTTTCTTTTTTGTTCTGTAGTTTTCTATACATTTCGGAACGATTTAGCAGGAAATACAAACGACCGATTAGGCAGCGGTAGAGCAAAGAAAACGAATCGCAAGAAGGACGTACTGAAAAATGGTGGTTTTATTGTTGGATATAATTTATTATTCTTTATTGTTTTTGTAAAATTTTTGTTTTGATTTTTCTAGCTTGGCACCGTCAGCATGCGAGAGATCAAACGCGAAAGAATGTTTGCAATTCTGGAGGATCTAATTTCGATCAGGAATCGATCGGTCGAACGTTTACAGTCGGTAAATAAAGTGTTTCGGCGATTAGAAAAGCATTTTGAAACTAAAACCATTATACAGATATTGAAATGCCATTTTTGTATCTGTAAATTTATATCACTCGGTTAGAAAAACCTGAATATTTTCATACGCTTATTTCTTAGCCACCATTTTGACTAGACTAGTCAACCAGCGCCATTTTGTTGCCACGGCGCTTCATCGCATGCGTGTGTGGAGCGAAGGAACCCAACCGAGTGATATAATTTTACAGACATAAAAATGGCGTTTCAAACTCTGTACGATGGATTTAGTTTCATGTATTGTACCATAAATCATGTTTTTGAATGGGCATTTTGTGTCCAGCATCCGTCCCTTCCACGAAGCGTGGGTCCGCGGTAATAGGAACAGGACATTTATGGGACGATGGAAATGAATATGGTAATTAGAGCAAGTTAGTGCGCATTGAAACAAGTTGTAGTCTTTGACACATTAATTTATTTTGTTTAGTTGATTCGAAAACTGAGGAAGGAGAGTCTTTCAATGACCAGTGGCTCGAATATCAAGATCGTTTATGTGCGTGACACAATGAAATATGCAAAGATTAATAATAATATTTTCTCTTCTTTTCTTCATAAATGTAGCTAAAAGATATTACGACTTATGCGATTTAATTAAACGGCTTTTACTGACGGAAAGTGTTTCCAAATTGGAGTTTGTGATGCAGAAACTGAACGATAGTATTAACAAAAAATGTGACGTGCCATTTGTGGAACCCAAACAAGCAACAACTCATCTCCCATTGACCACTAAATGTAGTCCACACGTGTGTTCTGTATGGCTGGAGACTCCAAATGCGTGAGAACACGTCAGAAATGACAAAACAGGAACTAGGAAAGCGACGGGAACTCTAGATTATCATTTGACGACAGTCTGCTTATAAAGGGTGTCCCAAAAGAAACGCAAGATTTGAATTAGCCGCCATTTGTGCAGTAAATTCTTGGCAAACCTGAAACAACAACGATTTGACAATTCAATTACTGCACAAATGTGGCTGAATTTCGTTGGTGCAGCGTTTAATTTCCTTCTGTAATGCACGGGTGGTTGTTGGCTTGTTGACATAGACCTTTGACTTCAAATAACCCCATAAAAAGAAATCTAATGGTGTTAAATCACACGATCTAGGGGGCTAGTTCTGATCACCGAAACCGGTGATGTCTCATGCAGTAAGTAATTGAATTGTTTCACGGGCTGTATGGGTCTTGTTGAAACCACATATTGGCCACATCAATATCATCCAATTTCGGCAGAAAGAACCCTAAACTCTCAGCTGTCAAATCTTTGTTATTTCAGGGTTGCCAACAATTTACTGCATAAATGGCGGCTAATTCAAATCTTGCGTTACTTTTGTGACACCCTTTAGTTATTTTGGGTTCTACAAGAAATTTTCCTTTATTTTCACCCATGGATCGAATTGTGGTCCACTTCTAACGTTTTTTGGCAATATATGCTTCAACCGCGAGCATTATCTGCAATACAGATAAGACATCCAATACCGGATCATCTTTTTATAACCGGGATTTTTGATTCCGGATTTTCTGTTTCTCGGGATGCCGGGCAAAAAACGCTTTCCCAACCACTTTCACCCGGAAAAACTTTTTGTTTGCCCGCACCTCTGCGGTTGAAAGGCGCTCGGTTACGAAACTAGTACTACGATTACAAGCACCGAATATTTCGAGTGGTGAATAATTTGAGTGGTGGAAAATCGAATTTGTGTTTACATGCAGAAAATAATTCGTGATCACTTTCGGTCATCGACCAATGGGGAAGTACCGGAAGTGACGCGCGCATGCGCAATAAAAACAGTTCGAATTCACTCGAATTAAACAACCTTCTGCCAGGGATTATTCCCTGTTTACATGACAGTTGTGCACACGGAATACTTCATCTCACTCAAAATACTCCACGCATGTAAACATAGTATAGGAGAACCTGGTCTGATCTTGGACGTCTCGTGGCTGTACATTCGGAAAGATATGAATATCAAATGGTCGGTACTACAACTAATGAGATTCGATGGTTCATGGAAAGCCGGAAATCAATTCTTAGATGCAGTCGCGCTAACGATCTCCAGACTTGGAGCAGAACCAGACGAAATGGTCATGCGCGGAATACCTGAGATGTTAATCGGGCACGTATGGTGTCAATTCTCGAGCGTTAATGGATTTATAATTAACATTATCTGACAATCTCTGCAGTTTGAATGCGTTTCCGCCATGAGCTTCGAGAATAACATACGGCCGTCCTGTTTATCTGCTATCCAGCGCCGAAAAGAAAATACACGCTGGTCTATCAGATAAACGGGACGGCCCGTATGTTATTCTCGAAGCTCATGGCGGAAACGCATTCAAACTGCAGAGATTGTCAGATAATGTTAATTATAAATCCATTAACGCTCGAGAATTGACACCATACTGATGACTGGCCCGTAAAATCCCAAAATCCCGTTATTTAGGTTTGCTACATCCAGTCACATTGCCACACGGCCTGAACACAAGTGTGAACTTGCAATGGGAGTCCGTTGCTTCATTAGTAAACAGTCGATCCGTTTTAACAACATCTCCACTCCACAGGCAACAACGCGAAGCCGTCACCTGCGCATCACAACAAACACTACATCGCCCACAAACAACATTACCACCCGCAGTGCAGCCAGCCTCCGCCCAAGCCGGGCAGTAACTACAATCCGGGCAGTACCTACAATCGCTACCAAGCCACCGTAACGCCTCAGTTTCCCCACCGAACGCACCGGTCCCGACCTCCTCAGCACGCCTCAACCAACCACGGTTCCTCCTCGACGTACAGTGACACGCTCCCCTCAGCCGTCAACGGCCGACACCAACCGCCACACTCGTCACGTCGACCCATGGCGTTCAGCAACCGGTGCCGTCAAACGAACAACCGGTGGGACCAGAACCGCGTCCCCACATTCCTCAGTAACACCCCTCACAGAGCCCAAGCCGCCCGGTTCAAGAACAACAACACTCCCGCCTCGAACCCGGCCAAACAGGTGGGACACTACTCGAAGAACCTGCCCCCGAACGGCGCCACCTTCCGGCGCGAGACGAACCTCCAGACGGTGCCCACGCACGACGTGCCCACGTCCAAGTGCGTCAAGTTTGACCGGAAGCACTGCTTTCAGAGCATTTGCACGCAGACCGAGTCCCGGGAACAAGTGTCGTCCACCGTGGACATTTCGCTAGCCGGCAGCAGCACTCAGTACTCGGACCCGGCGGTCTTGCTGAAGCCGAACCGGTTGCCGTACCCGGTCATCAACCCCCCGTCGACGGTCGGACGGGGGACCGGCCAGAGCGGGTACGATTCGCCGTCCGTGAGACGGGCGGTGCCGTCGTTGACGTCGTCCACTTTCCACCACCACGCGTCGTTCGTGCCGTCGGGCTCGCTCTTGACCAGCTTGACCAACGACAGCGTGACCACGTCGTCGGTCGAGGCGAACAAGATGGGGGAAATGAATGAAGAGTTCCGGAGTCGAACGGGCTCGTGCAAATCCGACCCCATGTCGTGTTTGCCCGACTTCAACTACGGACTGGGCGCGGTGTTCGGCAACAAGTCGAGCGCCAACCCGTGCAGGATCAAACTGATAGACGGCGGCGCGAATCTGGTGACGAAGGACGGCGCGGTGGTCAAGGAAGGCGCCAACGACGATTTTTCAAAGTTTTCCGAGTTCGAAAAGTTGAAGAAAGTGGTTTTGCATAAGAAAATGTGGCCGTCGCCGAGAGAGAGGGTCGTGAGTCCCTCGGTGGATGCGTGCGCTGCGGAGGAGCCGACCAAGGGGCCGTCGGTCGACAAGCCGGAGAAGATTCAGCCGGAGAAGCCTCGCAGCGGCGGCGGCGGCGGCGGCAACAAAAACGGGAATAAATCGCGCAATTGCGGGTCGCTGACGCCGGAGAAGATCCGGAAGCAAATTCGGGAGAGGATTCTGGATTTGGGGAAGCTGCCGATCAATCCGGAGGAGAGGTACACGCCGCCGCTCAAGACGGCGGCGCCCGTGTCGTTTCCCAACGCTCGTTTGAAGAAGGTTAATATTAAGATCGTGAACATGAGCGCCGTGAGTCCTGATAAGCAGTTGAGCGCGCCGATCCCGCTGGCGCGGAAAACGTCGACGAACGACATGATGGTAGAGATGTCGGCAAAAATCAGCGAAACTTTCAAACTGCCGGTCGTGATGCGCAAAATCAACGGGAAATTGGTGGCGGTGCGCCCGCCGACGAAAGTACCGCGACCGACGACCAAAGACAAGATGGCGAAGGGAATTGAATCGTTTTCCGGTGCTTCCACTACGAGAAACAGTAATGGAAGAACGGGGACTGGTTTGTTTATGTGATTGGTTGATTGGTTTTTTTAAATATTCTATACTGCACCGTGTCCGGATATAAGGGCCCCCTATCGTATTGACGAAAATAACTAGTAGGCCTAAATATTCACCGTTGTAACAAAAAAATTCGTGATGATGACATCACCTTTTGACCTTTTTGGTGCACAAGACCGAGTATTTTTTGCGTCACAGTTTGTGCCGGGTATCGTGATACTAAATTCCTACTGCGCATCCCATTCTGCGCAGACGATTTTCTAATTCCAGTTGTTATTTAGTAGTATTAAGCCTAATATTAGGCCTAATAATGCTAAAATTAAAGTAAATAAATAAACATATTTTGGTACTACGCTGTAAATTACTTTTAGCATTATTAGGCCTTATATTAGGCTTATAATACTGCTAAATACGGTAACTGGAATTAGATATTCGTCTGCGCAAAATGGGATGCGCAGTACGAATTTAGCATCAAGATACCGGGCGCGAACAGTAGTTATAGCTTCAGACGATTTAATTAACACAGCAAAAATGATGATGTAAAAGTTATTTACATGTTTTAAAACGAATAAATATTTTGGAATAAGAAAACTACGATATTCCAATTTGGTCCAGTTGAACAGCGTTTGCAGTACCAGGGCCGTATTGTGACTTTTGGGGCCCATGTGATAAATTTGCACAAAATTTCGATACAAATAAAATATTTATTTTGTAAATTTTGAACCTGAGGGGCACTCAGCTATCCATTAGCAAAATTGTCCAGTTATTTGCATAATTAGCACATATGGGCGCCCTTTTTTCCGGGCATAGTGTATTAATTAATTTATTTTTATACATTATTATTTTTGTTTTGTTTATTTTAGTTGATAGCAGTAAAACATTCAAGTGCAAAATTCCGCGGTATGTGGATATCCCTCAACGCGTGATTTAGCAGTTGCCAGGAATTCGAAAACGTGTGTGTGGATCGTTCGAGTTGATGTCATGAAATTGAAATTTATTAGTATTATCATCTTTTGTCTAAATTGTGTTGCATATTTCATGTGTTCACACGTAAAAATAGTATAAAAAAAATCCAATAAAATGAGAAAAGTATTAATTAAATAAAAAAAAAAAGAAATCTGATTTATTTTTATTATTTTTTTTGCACGGTTCTGTCTGGCTTCCGTAGTTTTGGTGTAATTGAAATGTCGCCACCAGGTTACCGTAAAGGAGCATTCAAAATGGCGGGAGTGTTTGGTGATCATCTCTTTGATGTTTTTAATAGCGAGCCAGCTTCGAAATGCAAGAAAATAGACGAAACGGAAGACCCAGAAGCCGTAGCTAGGTTTTATACAGTTGAACACGTGATTTTAAATTATTATCCATCCTAAAAACAAATTTATTCAACTTGTTTCAGAGCTAAAGAAGTGATTGATGAAATACTCAACCGAAAAAGATCACTGGAAACGCAAGAAACGTCCGAAAATGAAGCGAGTGAAAGTCCAAAACATAAGAAGACGAAGAAAAAAGCGTCGAATGATTTGAAGTAAACATTTGGATAAATTTATTGATTAAAAATTAAACATTAAATGCATGATTTTTGGTCAGTTTAACGGACAGTATGCCCAGAATTCAAATTCACACGGTCGAAACCGTCGAAGCTTGCACGCACGAAGTAAAAAACGTGGATAGATTATTAAAATTTTAAAAATTATTCATAAAAGTGTATTATTTTAGGTTGCGCTGCCACCTGATGATGTTTATACTCCGTTGAGGTTGTCGGCTGATAAACCGATCCGAGAATATCCATTTATTCTCGATCCGTTTCAAAAGGAAGCGATTTTGTGCTTGGAAAATAATCAATCTGTTCTCGTATCGGCGCACACATCAGCTGGAAAAACTGTTGTCGCAGAGTAATATAAAAATTATTATTATTATTTTTTTTTTTACTTTGAATGTATTTATTTATTTTTTAATTTTTTATTTTAGGTATGCGGTGGCTATGTCGCTGAAAAACAAACAGCGGGTGATATATACGACGCCAATTAAGGCGTTGAGTAATCAAAAGTATCGTGAATTTTATGAAGAGTTTAAAGATGTCGGTTTGATGACTGGTGATGTGACGATTAATCCGTCAGCTAGTTGTTTGATAATGACCACAGAGGTAATTATTGCTGGACAAAGTTGTTTGTGAGTGAATAAACGATAGTTTGACGATCATTTATACGAATACAGACGAATAATTGGTTAGAAAATATACCTAAGCTTCTTTTTGAACAAATAAAACAGTTTTTCTAGTTAAAATTTATTTTAATAGTAGTTAAGATCTATAATTTAGGCGTAAAAATGCAGATTTTGGGCGTAAAAATGCATATTTAGGCGTAAAAATGCATATTTAAGTAAAGAAAATACATTTTTAAACATATATATCAATTTTAGAAACTATTTGGAAGCATAAAAATGTATTTTAAGGCGTTAAAATACATTTTTAAGCGTAAAAATACATTTTTAAGCGTAAAAATACATTTTTAAGCGTAAAAATACATTTTTAAGCGTAAAAATACATTTTTAAGCGTAAAAATACATTTTTAAGCGTAAAAATAAATTTTTAAGCGTAAAAATAAATTTTTAAGCGTAAAAATAAATTTTTAAACGTAAAAATAAATTTTTAAACGTAAAAATAAATTTTTAAAGCGTAAAAATAAATTTTTAAGCGTAAAAATACATTTTTCAGCGTAAAAATAAATTTTTAAGCGTAAAAAATACATTTTTAAGCGTAAAAATAAATTTTTAAGCGTAAAAATACATTTTTAAGCGTAAAAATAAATGTTTAAGCTTAAGGAAGAATTAAATAAATAAGAATAAATTAGAATTTGATTCCAGATCTTACGTAGCATGCTGTATCGTGGTTCGGAAGTCACCCGCGAAGTCGGTTGGGTCGTTTTCGACGAAATACATTACATGAGAGACAAAGGTTATTTATATTATAAACAATAAAAAAAATGTATATATTAATTTTTTTTATTTTACAGACAGAGGAGTAGTTTGGGAAGAAACCATCATTCTCCTACCCGACAGCGTCCGCTACGTTTTTCTCTCTGCCACCATTCCAAACGCGCGCCAATTTGCCGAATGGATCTGCCACTTGCACAAACAACCCTGCCACGTCGTCTACACCGATTTCCGGCCCGTGCCCCTCCAACACTACATTTTCCCGGCAGGTGGCGACGGCCTGCACTTGGTCGTGGACGAAAATGTAAAATTTCGTTGAAAAATAATGAAATTTTCGCAGAAAATCGTTAAATTTTCTCGATTTTTAGGGCGAATTCCGAGAAGAGAATTTCAACAAGGCGATGGCGGTTTTGCAGAATGCCGGGGACGCGGCCAAGGGCGACCAGAAGGGACGCAAAGGCGGATTCAAAGGGAACGATTCGAATTGCTACAAAATAGTGAAGATGGTGATGGAGAGGAATTTTGCACCGGTCATCGTGTTCAGTTTCAGCAAGAAGGAATGTGAAGCGTACGCGCTGCAGATGTCCAAGCTGGATTTTAACACGAGCGACGAGAAGGTTTTGGTCGAGGAAGTGTTCAATAACGCGATGGACATCTTGTCGGACAACGATAAGAAGTTGCCGCAAGTGGAACATGTTTTGCCGCTGTTGATGCGCGGCATCGGGATTCATCATTCGGGTCTTTTGCCCATTTTGAAGGAAACGATTGAGATTTTGTTCGGGGAAGGATTGATTAAGGTATTTGTGGTCGTATTTTTTTTTGTTTATAATTTTTTTTAAGTTTTTGTTTTGTTTATTTTTTTTAAATTTTGTTTTAGGCTTTGTTCGCGACGGAGACGTTTGCGATGGGGCTTAATATGCCGGCGAGGACGGTTTTGTTTACAAATGCGAGGAAGTTTGATGGAAAGGATTTTAGATGGGTAAATGTTTGGGTTGGAAATATTGTGGTGAAGGTTTTGAATGTTTTCAATGAAGACTGTGCGGAAAATCTATTTTTTTTGCCATTTTCCGTGGTGAAAACAATGCATTTTTGCAAACGTATTGTATTTTACTACATTCCGCATCTCGAAATGTACAAATGTAGCAATCAGTGCCATTTTGCATCATCAAATCAGAAAAAATGCATTTTTGCATTTTAAAAAAAAAGCATTTTTGTATTTTAAAAAAATTGCATTTTTGCATTTTAAAAAAAATGCATTTTTGCATTAAAAAAAACTGCAGAACTGCATTTTTGCATTAAAAAAAACTGCAAAACTGCATTTTTGCATTAAAAAAAAGCTGCAAAACTACATTTTTGCGTAAAAATGCATTTTTTTGCTGTTTTTCATTATCAGATCGGTAACAATTCACACATTTCGTCAGGAATAGTTTATAAAATTTCGTGCAAACATTTAATAGTCTTTTTTCGCATAAAAATTAACATTTGCGAGTTAATATTGTAGATGACGTCTGGCGAATACATTCAGATGAGCGGTCGGGCCGGCCGAAGAGGTTTGGACGAGAAAGGAATCGTCATTTTAATGGTGGACGAGAAAATGAGTCCATCCGTTGGCAAAAACCTCGTCAAGGGTCACGCCGACCCGATCAACAGCGCCTTTCACTTGACTTACAACATGGTCCTCAACTTACTACGCGTCGAAGAAATCAACCCGGAGTACATGCTGGAGCGCTGTTTCTTCCAATTCCAAAACTACGCGGCCATTCCGACGTTGTTCGAAAGTGAGCGAACACTTAACTTTTTAACACAAAACAAATCGACGAATAAATGTAAAATTTCTCGATTTAGAAATGGAAAAAATCAGAGATAAATTGTCCGGCGTCGAAATCGAGAACGAGGACGTGGTGTCGAGCTACCACGACATAAATAACAAAATGGAGGAACTCGCCAAGGAATTTCGCGCTTATTTGATCAAACCGCAATACCTGGTTCCGTTTTTGCAACCTGGGCGCATGATCAAAGTAAAACTAAACAAAAAATCAATTTATTTTTAAATTTATTTTAAAAATTATTTTTCATTTCTTAATTTTTTCAAGATTTGCAGCGGTGGAATCGAATTCGGCTGGGGCATCGTTGTGAATTACAAGAAGAAATCAGTGGCGAAGAACAACTCGCAGGACAGCGAATCCATCTACATAGTCGAAGTGCTTTTGCATTTGAGTGCGGACAGCATAAACACGAAGAGAACTTCAACGCTGAAGCCGTGTTCACCCGGAGAAAAAGGCGAAATGCAGGTGACGTTGTAACTCCAAATTTCTGGGCCCTACAGAACGGGCCCCACAGAACGGGCCCCACAGAACGGGCCCCACAGAACGGGCCCCACAGAACGGGCCCCACAGAACGGGCCCTTCTGAATGGGCTCCACAGAACGGGCCCCATTATGGGCCCCACAGAACGGGCCCCACAGAACGGGCCCCACAGAACGGGCCCTTCTGAATGGGCCCTTCTGAATGGGCTCCACAGAACGGGCCCCTTTGTATGGGCCCTTCTTAACGGGCCTCACAGAATGGGCCTCATTGTGGGCCCCTTTATGGGCCCCACTGAATGGGCCCCACAGAACGGGCCCCATTGTATGGGCCTTACTGTATGTGCCTTACTGTATGGGCCCCACAGAACGGGCCCCATTGTATGGGCCTTACTGTATGTGCCTTACTGTATGGGCCCCACTAAATGGGCCCCACTAAATGGGTTTTACTAAATGGGCCCCACTGAATTGGCCCCACTGAATGGGCCCCACTAAATGGGCCCCACTAAATGGGCCCCACTAAATGGGTTTTACTAAATGGGCCCCACTGAATGGGCCCCACTAAATGGGCCCCACTATATGGGCCTGACTGTATGGGCCCCTCTATGGGCCCCACTAAATGGGCCCCACTATATGGGCCTTACTGTATGGGCCCTTCTATGGGTTCCACTATATGGGCCTTACTGTATGGGCCCCTCTATGGGCCCCACTAAATGGGCCCCATTAAATGGGTCCCACTGAATGGGCCCCACTGAATGGGCCCCACTGAATGGGCCCCACTGAAGGGGTCTGGGCTGCTAAATAAAGTTGTATTTAATTTTGCCAGGTGGTTCCTGTCATGACGAATCTGATCTCGAAAGTGAGCGCCATTCGTATATTCTACCCGCAAGATCTGCGGCCGTTGGACAACCGGATGAGCGTGCTGAAGTCTTTGGAGGAGGTTCAACGGCGGCATCCGAATGGCGTGCCTTTGCTGGACCCGATCGAAGACATGGGCATCACGCACAAGAGTTTTAAAGCGCTCGTTCGAAACATTGAAGCGCTGGAGAAGCAAACGCGCGCGCACTCGCTGCACAAGGAGAAGAATAAGACAGAGCTGTTGGAACAGTTGAATCACAAGTTGGAGCTGATGGAAGAACTGAAGGCGGCCAAGAACGAGCTGAAGAAAGCCAAGTCCTTGCTGCAGATGGACGAGCTGAAGTGTCGCAAAAGGATCTTGCGCCGACTCGGATACTGCAACGCGGCCGATGTGATCGACGTGAAGGGCCGGGTTGCGTGCGAGATAAGCAGCGGAGACGAGCTGTTGATTACGGAACTACTTTTCAACGGAGTTTTCAACGATTTGAGCGTGCCGCAGTGCACAGCGTTGTTGTCGTGCTTTGTGTTTCAGGAGAAGTCGAATGAATTGTCCAAATTGACGAATGAATTGAGCGGGCCGCTGCGTCAGATGCAGGTAAGAGCGTCTTCGATTGGTTTGAGTAGTTGTCGGGGGCGCTGACAGTCGCTGATGGCTGTTGTTGACTATCTTACGCGAATTTGATCATTTTTGATCAAATTTTGGTGGGATTTTGTTTGTTGTTGCTTTATATTGGCCAAAATTATTATTTTTTAATTACTTTATTTTCTTTTATTACGGTGTTTTATTTAGGGACAAAGGGACAGGGTTTAGAAGTCTAATATGTAATGCTTCTCTGCAATACAGATGTTTATTTATTTTTTCTTGTAGGAAATAGCTAGACACATCGCTAAAGTGAGCATTGAGTCGAGGTTGGAGTTGCAGGAAGATGAATACGTTGAAAGTTTTCGACCGCACCTCATGGATGTCGTGTACGCCTGGACCAAGAATTCGCCTTTCAGTGAGATCTGTAAAATGACCGACGTATTTGAAGGTATTTTATGACGGTCGGATGTTGTGCCGACTAGTTAAAATAATTACTTATTTATTTATTTTTATTTTTTAATGTCCAGGGAGTATTATTCGTTGTATACGGAGATTGGAGGAACTTTTGAGGCAAATGTGCCAAGCGTCCAAAGCAATTGGAAATGCGGAGTTGGAAAATAAGTTTGCCGAAGGAATTCGACTGATTAAACGGGACATAGTTTTTACGGCTAGTTTGTATCTGTAAATGTTAAAAGTGATTTAATAAACTTGACTCATCATTTTGAATTATCTGCGGCAGTTGTAAAAACATTATCACAAATTTTTATTGTTATTTTTGCATTTTATTTTGCCTTTTTTTTATTAAAAATATTTGTTTTGCAACTATTAATGTTAATTTATGCAATTTTCTTAGTCTGTAATTTATTTTTGCACTTGGCAAGCAAGAAAATAAAGTACATATTCAAATATTCAGTAAGTTCAAAATCCATAGCTGGCGCTACAATCGTCAAAGGTGTCCATACGTAAATCTCAAGGTTTCTAGCCACAGAACAGTGCTCGTTTGAAAATGGCGGCCTTGGATCAGCCGGAAGTAATTTGTACGTGGTTTTTTTTTCATTTCGTTTAATTTTTCAAGATTAAAAAACTCTTTGACAGACCTCAAACATGCTGCAGCTGGAACAAAATCAAACCATCAATATAATTGAGCCAACCAAATCAACCGTTCGATGCGAAGCAAAAGAGAATCTTAATTCGTAAGTAAATTGGTTTTTGTCTCAATGTTATTCGTCTTTGGCAGCAGAACAATAGTGTTAGTAAGGTGCGAGTCAATGGTAAATCGGTAAATGTGTAAACGTAAGTACTGTTGAATTATCATGTTGTAAAGATTTTTTCAATGCCGGACCTTGTTATGTACTACAATGCTGATTAGGTGGTTTTGTTTACACAGCCGCCACATTAAAACTTGGTCCTAAAAAGAAATTCAACGAGTAATGCCATTCCGGACTCAAAAACTCCTCTAATGAGAATCAGAAATGCCGTGATTGTGTGATAAATAGAAATGGGTTTTTGGTCGTAATTTGTTGTTTCGCAGATGGTTGTTGTTTTGTACGTATCGGTCAGTTTCTTCATGATTCCTCTTTCTTTTAACTTCAAAATACTGAAATGAATTACGAAAGTTTAATTTTAAAATCGTTGTAAATTTGCTCGCACCAATACTTACTTCTGATTAAATAAGTTTCCTTTTTTTTGTTTTTTTATAAGGTTAGGTTTGTGGGGGTTGATGGGGGCGCTACCGCCCCCTCTTGACAAAACGTGTCAGTAGGATAATCGGACTCGCTTGTTGCCAATTGATCTTGATCTTTGCTGTTTTGAAATTCCAAGAAAATCCGTGATTTCAATGAAATGGAATGGTAGTTATATTGATATGTAATTATATTTGCTAATGTGGGTAGACGCAGCAATTCTATTATGTTTGCATGGTGCCAGATTAAAACTTTGTACGAAAGAAATTCCGTGAGAAATGTTATTGCAGAAACGAAAACTCCTCCAATGACAATTACGAATGCCGTGATTGTGTGATAAATAGAAATGGGTTTTTGGTCATAATTTGTTGTTTCGCAGATGGTTGGTGTTTTGTACTTATCGGAAAGTTTCTTCATGATTCCTCTTTCTTTTAGCGCCAAAATACTGAAATGAATTCCGGGAGTTTAATTTTAAAATCGTTGTAAATTTGCTCGTCCCAATACTTACTTCTGATTAAATAAGTCTACATATTTTGATTTTTTATTAAACATATAGTAAGAAGCCGTGGTGATCGGGATTTTTATAAAACTGAACGTGCAGTTTGATCCGTATAAATGTTTCAGAGAATCGTACGTATGAACGATGGCATTGTAATCATGTAAAAGCAGTTGAGGAGCTTCTTCCGTCGAAATGTTCCCTTGTCTGGAGTTTTTTTCCATCTGGTCCCAAAGATCCCGTGTAAGATTTGTTTTTGCATTCTGCCAATGAAATAAAAATTCATTAGAAGGTTGGTTGAATATGCAGCCATCTTTTCTTGCAAAGGACGTTCCTAAAGTTCCAGTGACCTGCCAAAGATGACAATATTGCGTAGCTGTAGACAATATTTCTATATTTTTTTAATAAATGCACTTTTTATGCAGAAATCAAGAAAGTGTTTTCTTTAAGGCTCAAAAGTGCACTTCTCAGGGGCAAAAATGATTAATTTCTGAAATAATGGCACTTTGTAGATGAAGCAAACAGATACGGTAGTCTTTTTATGCAAAACTAAAACGTTTCAACCGCAGGACTTGTTGATGTCGAGCAGAATCTCATTACTCTCATGATGTTATGTTACCATGTCTTAAAATTACCTACAACAATTTGTCATTTTATTTTTTTCCTTTATTACCTTAATAATCGTGTAAGCACCGAAACCTCGAAAGGCGTATAAGTTTATTTTGTCTTCCAACAATATGTCTTGTATGTTGTTGTATCGAGGCCGTGATGTTGTAACAGTGAGTGATGCGTACAATACCACACTGTAGCTTCCCATAATTAGCAAAAGAAAGAAGTTTCTCGCTCCCGTAATTGTATGAACTTTGAGGAATTATAAAAAATGGCCTGTGAATTGATTTTCAATCAAATTGAAGCGTTATTACCTGAAGTTGAAGCCGGGTGTTTGTAGTATTTGCTTATCAAAGCCAGAGAGAGTTCAATGAACACGCAGGTAAACGAAATACATAACCAAACAGTCGGGGGAAATGGTTTGAAAAATGTCATCCACAAATAATCTCTGATGTTGCTGTCTTGTCGCACGACTAATCCAAGTGTGTCTGATTTGACTGGAACGACTATGAAGTCAAAGATGAGCGTACGTTCTGAAGTAATTAAAAAGCCCACTGTGTTGACATCCCATGTCTAATAAGTAATAGAGATAATGCACCGTTATAGCCGATATCATAACTTTTTGATTTATACTTAATTTTGATGTACTTTGTTTTTCAGATTTCTTATTGCATTTTCAGCTTTCTCAAATGTAAAAATGACTATTGAGCTACAAAAATATTAAAGTTTGGTCAGTTTAGTGAAAAGTGGTTTAGAATGAACTTTGTTTACCAAAAGTTACTCATTTTATTCAGAACATCCTTTAGGACTTCATGGTAAAGTAATTTGTATTTGACTTTTGTGTTGACTTCTTTCTACGCAGTAGAAAAATTTGCAACAATTGCAGGAAGGTAATGCAGTAGCGGTATTTGCAATACAGTCGAACCTCGTTTATTACTTTATAACGAACCGCGTTTTAACGAATTTTTGGTATAACGAATTTTTGGTATAACGAATTATTTGGTTAGTCAGCATAGAAGACCATGTAAAAAAAATTTGATATAACAAATTTTAATATAACGAATTGTTCGTTATTTACAATCCAGTTTTTGGGAACACTAATACCAACAAGCCCGTTACAACGATTTTTGAAAATTAATCAGTGTTGTTTGTTATAACGAACTTTTATTACAAATTTTCCGGGTCCGACTGTACTAGATTATAACATGATCAATTCACCTTTCCTACAGTGAAATTGTCTTTTTTCAACAATAATGTTGTCTGCGAAATTATTTCAAATTGACATTTTATTTGTTCTAAGCAATTAATGGCTAAGTTTGTTTTTAAAAAAATGTGCTCCTCAAATCGGTATTCCAATGCAAATAAGCCTGAATTCTACGATATAAAATAAAAAAAAATAAAGTGGCAGTGATTTTATTTTTAATATACTAAAAGTATGAAGATCAAATACACTGAATGTTAATCTTCTTAGAAATAAAAATAATATATTTTTAGCTTATAGAATTTGTTCTAACATATTACTGGACCCATGTGATCAGGACGAATTTGCCAACATATTGACCAAGTATCCATTACAGTTGTAAGCATTATTATGTTCATTCATAACAAGATAAACATTTTGCGCATATTTTTAGACGATTCACTCGTACAGTATTGTGATTAGAATGTATCAGTAAGTAAACTTTATTTTGTCTCCAGATGATGAGATCCTGAAATAAGTGCAGATCTAGATCACTCTTAAGATTTCCAGTTTTTCGTGTTTCATGGATCACAAATACAACAATTTTGTTTTCAACTGGCATGCAAGTGTAATGGCCAAGCTGGAATTCAGATTTAATTTCAAATGTAGTTATTCTTTATACTACTAAAATTTAAAATGACAAACAAATGCTTTCGGGTAGCCCAAATAACCTGACCGACAATACAGGGTCTCAAAAAAATTTATAGATTGTTCAATTAAATATATACGGTATTACTGATTACTTGTGGACAGAGTTGTTTCATTAACGTTTCTGGTGCAGTTATTTCCGCTCTTTCGTTTGGTGTTTAGTTTTTGACGATCCGAGCTTTTGTTCTTGCTATTTTAATCAATTTTTGTCCCAATTCGCCTACCGGTAGTTTGACTGTACTAGTCATTCCTAAATTTTAGATTTTATGGTAATTCAGCAGTAGTTTTGTGGATATCTTCAAATGTACCGGCATGAGATGGCGTGAGATTTTCCTAGATTTTGCGAGATTTTTCAAGATTTTGCGAGATTCTTCAAGATTTTGCGAGATTTTTTAACATTTTGCAAGATTTTTCAAGATTTTGCGAGATTTTTCTTGATTTTCCAAGATTTTTCAAGTTTTTCCAAGATTTTCTAAGATTTTGCTAGATTTTGTGAGATTTTGCTAGATTTTGTGAGATTTTGCTACATTTTTGTGTTTTTGCTAATGTGATGTCTAATGACACCAAAAATGGGATATAGGTACAGTAGCACCACCACGAAATGCTGTATTTTTTGAAAAGTTCACTGCAACTATATAAGCATTAGTACCGCTGAAGAAATCCACAAAAGTACCCCAAAATCTGAAATTCAGGAATGACTAGTACAATCAAACTTAGTGAATTGGGATAAAAATTGATTAAAAGTGCAAAATCTTGAGAACGAATGCTCGATTCGTCAAAAACTAAACACCAAACAAAAGAGCGGAAAAACCGCCCTAGAAACAGTAATTAAACTGCCCACAACTAAAAGAATTAAGATATATTTAATTGAACAATGTATAATTTTTTTTCAGACACTTGTGTTGTTTTGCCGGTTTGATTTTGGGTCACCGGGTACAATTAGATCAACAGGCGTTGTGTCTACAGGCTGGCATTACTTTTAATATCTAAGAGATGGATAACTGAATAACTCTAGGGCCTCTTGACCAATTGCTTGTCAACCTAGGAGCATGATTAGATGATTTTACCTGCTCAAAATTTTCTATCCAAATCAATATCATTTGAACAGGAGTATAAATGAAATCAAGCGACGTATTGGTGAATCGTTGTGCTGATATTTGAATTTTGCCAATCCAATTGAAATGAATTAATTCCGACAAACAGTTTGGTACTGCAATTAAAAAATGTTTTTAGAAATATAAGAAAGAATTGAATGTGTGATTTAGCAACAATAATCATCCTGATAAATGATGAGTGTTCGTCTTGAATTCGTTATTTGTACAATATCAGATAATTGATTATTACAGTCAGAAAAGTAAAGTTTTTCTGAAAAATTATCTTCCAGTGCTTAAAGAGAAGAAAAAAATAAAATGTACAGTCATGTCCAAAAAAACTGGACCCTCCCTCTAGGCTGGCAATTGAAATTGTGAGTAATTTTGTGTTTTGCCACTAGGTTAAACACCAGACATCAACAGGTGATAATGCTTGTATACCCTTATCTGCTGTACAAGTACTTGTATTATCACCTGTTGATGTATCTGTTGTTTCAAAATGCAAATTACTCACAATTTCAATTGCCAGCACAGAGTGAGGGTCCGGTTTGTTTAAGCACAACTGTACGTCTACTTTAATTTGCTGCTATTAGCAATTCAGAATTTTCAGAAATTTGAAGTAAATCATACCTGTCGAGCAATTCCTTTTTGAAATGTTTATGCATCCAGATAATAAGTAAAAGAAAAATATTCTTAGAAGGTTCATCTTGCTGAAAAGCTGAACTACTGTTCTTTGTTTCTATTGTCTTGTGGTGTGCTGTGTCTTTCAATTGCTTAGACACGATCAAACCGATACTGCACTCTGAATTGATACAGTGGTCCTCGTCTGACGTCTGATTTAGACTCACTTTTCATTTGAATGAATGCACGACCACACGGTTGAATGACCGCTAGACTGTAAATTTTTTTTGAATTGTTGTTAGCTATAAAAATCGTTGCCTAGTCGACTTGAGTACTGTTACTGTTTACTTGCGTCGGCAATCGATAGGACACGTGTCAAACATGGCGTGACCTGTCAGATAGAGAGCGAACCGAAAATTCATTTTACTGTTAGATTCGGTGTACGATAGTTTTAATTGAAGACATTAAAATAAATGGCACTGTGCCACTGCTTTTAATCATTTTAATTATCGCCATTGACATATGGGCGTTTCCTTTTTATAAACTTACCACCCAACGGTGAATCTAGAAAAAATTTAGGAGGGGGGTATAGCCCCGATGCCTCCCTCTGGATCCACCCCTGATTGTATTAGACTGAAAAACCACATCACATGCTCACAATACTACATCTACATAATAAAGTCGGCACGGGTCATCCAGCTCAGTGGCTCCCGCCTGGATTTGCTCGTGTTATTATCGGATCCTGATTTCTTATCCACACCTAAAATTGCCTTTCTCTGGACCAGCCAAACCTTTATTCATTTTTTCAATGCAAAATACTTGCGTAGCCGTGTATAACCTTGTATAGCCTTGTCTATATTATCACCTGTTGATGTCTGGTGTTTCACCTAGTGGCAAAACACGAAATTACTCACAATTTCAATTGCCTGTTTAGAGCAAAGATATAGAAGAGAAGAATGGGAAAACGGGGCCAATTCTAATGGTACGCGAAACCAAGGCTCGGTTCCCAATGACGTCATGTTTACGCAAAATATCTCCAACAGATGTCGTGATTTTGCTTTCAACTTCTCCTGCAAAATAAATAGGAATTGTAGAAACCAGAGATTTAAAATTGAAAATTTGATTTATTTTGATGCTTTTAATGGCAAAACCTTTGTCAAACAGTAAGTATATGAAATATTACATATTCTAAAATTAAATTAATCTTCTCCTGCTTAAGTTTTCATACATCTTTTTTAATTTCAGCTGACCAAGCCATGTAAACACATTGCTTAGTAAGCTGCAAGAATTTACCTGTGATGATGCTAACATTATTACTGTTTTTAATGTGTGTGGAAATGCAAAGAGTCTGTCATTAGAAGTTACCAATGACTTATTTAAAAAAATTAATAATGATTTAAACACCAAATGTGAAGAAGTAGACTTTTAATGAACGAAAGAGAAACTAAGATTTTGCCTTTTATTTTTATTTATTCGTTTTTGGCAGCAGAACAATAGTGTTAGTAGGGTGCGAGTCAATGGTAAATCGGTAAATGTGTCACGGTCTGGAACTGTAAATACTGTTGAATTTTCATGTTGTAAAGATTTTTTCAATGCCTGACCTTGTTGTGTACTACAATGCTTATTAGGTGGATTTGTTTACACAGCCGCCACATTGAAAATTGGTCTTAAAAATAAATTCAACAAGTAATGCCATGACGGACCCGAAAACTCCTCCAATGACAATACGGAAGTTTTTTATAAGGTTAGGTTTGTGGTTTTTTTTTTTGTTTTTTTATAAGGTTAGGTTTGTGGGGGTTGAGGGGGGCGCTACCGGTCCCTCTTGACAAAACGTGTCAGTAGGATAATCGGGCTCGCTTGTTGCTAATTGATCTTGATCTTTGCTGTTTTGAAATTCCAAGATAATCCGTGATTTCAATGAAGTGGAATGGTAGTTATATTGATATGTAATTATATTTGCTAATGTGGGTAGACGCAGCAAGTCTATTATGTTTGCATGGTGCCAGATTAAAAGTTTGTACGAAAGAAATTCTATGAGAAATGTTATTGCAGAAACCAAAACTCCTCCAATGACAATTACGAATGCCGTGATTGTGTGATGAATAGAAATGGGTTTTTGGTCATAATTTGTTGTTTTGCAGAAGGTTGTTTTGTACTTATCGGCCAGTTTCTTTATGACTCCTGTTTCTTTTAACTTGACTTGAACGTTGTGTGTGTGTGTGGTTCAACGTTTGGTCACGTGACCTGAAAAGTAACTTTTCAAACCGCAGCGCCACCTGGCGGAACCCGTGTCCTTTAATGGATGCCAGAATGTTCGCCCATACGAATTTTGATGTTTTCGATACTAAAAAAGATTCTAAAAATTTTGAAACCAAGCCAAACCTGGTTAAAACAAAAATTCCTCTCTGCCTATATATTTTGTTTTTTAATATTATTTAGAAAAAGTACTTTGTTGAAGGTTTTTTGGCACGATCACGGCAATCACGAAACAATCTGCGGTAATAGCGCACTCTGGCGGCGATTTGAACACCAATATAAAAGCCTTTTTCAAAAACTTGGTTTTTTATATTTACTTGTAACTACATTTAATCCAAAAGCTAATGACGCCATTGTTTTCAGCGGTAAATTACACGTATGAAACCTTATTTAAACATTCAAATTGTTCAGTTTTAAAAATTAGTCTTTTTCAAATTTTCCACCAAATTTGCCATGCAGTCGCCGACTTTGGTGGATCATAACGGTACTTTTTCTTGATCAAATTGAAAAATAAAAGATACAGGCAGGTGAAGATTTTGATTTCCAGTTGAATGAGACTGGTTTCAAAATTTACAAATCTCATTTCGAGAGAGAAAAGAGCATTTTTCGGTTTGCAACGAACATTTCTGCCTCTATTATTGCTTACGGGATTCGCCAGGTGGCGCTGTTTTCCGTTACATTTCGCCGTAATTTAGCTTTTTCTCCCTTTTAACTACTTTTAATACAAATTTTATCATTATAATTGGAAAGCAGACCAAAAACTGCACCAGAAAAGTCTATTTTCCAATCTTATGATTAATTTTTTAATTCATTTTTTGTGGACATTACACAAACCGGAAGTACCGGAAGTTGAAACATTACATTACAAGTCACGTGACCGGACGTTGACACAAACAAACGTTCAAGTCAAGTTAAATAAAAGCCTTTAAAAAACTTTTTGACGGACCTTAAACATTCTGCAGCCGGAACAAAATCAAACCATCAATATAATTGAGTCAACCAAATCAACCGTTCGCCACAAATTAATAAATCACAGCGTTCGCCGTAAAATAGCGAAGAAATAAGATCAGTGGTTTATCCATAGAATCGTCTTGACAAGAAACAACACAGTCCGGTAACATTTTGGTGAATTTCCATTTTAATTCAAGAATATTAAATTACGATATTTAAATTACAGAAACACCGGTATCAAGCGGGAAACGTCAAAGTGCGAGACACAAAAATATCAAAGACACCACAATTTGTAGTAATCCTGAATCTACTTTATTAAAATTAATCAATAAACACAACCCAAGACTACTTTTGAATGCCAAAACTGTGGACTTATATCTATTCTCTAAATTACTTCTAAAAATCTTACCCTAAATTGATTCACTAATTCATACGAATAGCTAATCAATTTATTTCCCTCTTAAATCTCTCTCTAATAAAGCAACTATCAATTAATATGCTTAAACGGATATTTAATATTATTAGATATACATAACACAAGAAAAAGGAATATTAAAATTATACAAAACTATTTAAACTTAAATTACGAAAGGAAGAAATAAGGAAAATAATAATAGATGTAGAATCGACGGCGACAATGGCTTGTTGTCGTCGTTCGCGCTCGGTGAAACTGGCGTCGTCTCGCCGATTGTTGTCTGCAAATGGCGACGTCTCGTCCTCGTTCAACTCGTACGAAATTCCGACGTAATTCTCGACTCACCGCAATCGTAGTTAAATCCTATTTCTCCTCAAAGAACTTCTCCTATCCAATCGACGGCTTAAAATCCGTATTTTCTCCGCTACACGTGAGAATGTCCGGCTCAGATTCCGGTTCTCACTAACACTGGATTTTCACAGTGTTTTCTCCAACTGCTTCTTCAAATAATCCTCGATGAAATCCCGCTATTGTGAGTGCACAATAGCAAGAATGATAAATCCCACTGTCTCCTTGGTGAAACAGCAAGAACACTCTCACTGAAATCCCACTGCTCTCTGATCAAAGCAGCAAGAAATATCTCATGTCAAAACTGTGTTTCTGACACAAGAAAAGTGAGTCCAAAATACTGGGAAATTTATCACAAAACTCTGCTAAAATATATCCAATTTTGCCAAGTTTGTTGTGATGTGTTTTCCTCAAAAATAAAATCCAGACTGAGGAAAAGTGAGCATTTCTTGCCTGGTGACAGGAAATGCTTCCTGCCACCCACTTTTCCTCCCGGCCCGTCACCCTGGTAACGAGGCACAAAAACTAAACTTTCCCTATTTTTTATCTGATTAAACAGGAAATTCGCCAAAACTTAAACTTCTTATATTTTTATGGTTCTTTAAAAAATGCAAAGCTTTTCCTTCCTCAAAAATAAAAGTTTTTCCATAATTTTAGTTTATTTCACTAAAATTATTTTTGGGCTCTTGTTCCACAAACGAATATATTAAACTTTTTTATTATTTTCAAAGAAATAAAAACACTTTTAATATAAATTTTTTCCTTTATTAAATACAAATAAAACGGCTCAACTTCCGTAAAGAAAAATTTAAAAATAATAAACTAAAATTTCCTCGCGGTGACCACCGGCCACCGCAAATTTTGGCCGTTTGGATGAGAAGCAAAAGAGAATCGTAATTCGTAAGTAAATTGGTTTGTGTTTCAATTTTATTCGTTCTTGGCAGCTGTACAATAGTGTTAGTAGGGTGCGAGTCAATGGTAAATCGGTAAATGTGTCCCGGTCTGGAACTGTAAATACTGTTGAATTTTCATGTTGTAAAGATTTTTTCAATGCCGGACCTGGTTGTGTACTACAATGCTGATGAGGTGGTTTTGTTTACACAGCCGCCACATTGAATATTGCTCCTAAAAATAAATTCAACGAGCAATGCCACGACTGACCCGAAAACTCCTCCAATGGGAATCAGAAATGCCGTGATTGTGTGATAAATAGAAATGGGTTTTTGGTCGTAATTTGTTGTTTCGCAGATGGTTGTTGTTTTGTACTGGTCGTTAAGTTTCTTTATGATTCCTCTTTCTTTTAATTTCAAAATACTGAAATGAATTCCGGGAGTTTAATTTTAAAATCGTTGTAAATTTGCTCGTCCGAATACTTACTTCTGATTAAATAAGTCTACATATTTTGATTTTTTATTAAACATGTAGTAAGAAGCCGTGGTGATCGGGATTTTTATAAAACTGAACGTGCAGTTTGATTCGTATTTACGTTTCAGAGAATAGTACGTATGAATGATGGCATTGTAATTATGTAAAAGCAGTTGTGGAGCTTCTTTCGTCGAAATGTTTCCTTTCCTGCTGTTTTTTCCCATCTTGTGCCAAATATCCCGTGTAAGATTTGTTTTTGCATTCTGCCAATGAAATAAAAATTCATTAGAAGCTTGGTTCATAACTAATATGCAGCCATCTTTTCTGGCAATAGACGGACCTAAATTTACATTGCCCTGGCAAACATGACCGTTTCTACAAATATTGCGTAGCTGTAGATAATATTTTTATAATTTTTATAAGAATGCACTTTTTATGCAGAAATCAATAAACTGTTTTTTTTAAGGCTCAAAAGTGCACTTCTCAGCGGCAAAAATGATTAATTTCTGAAATAATGCACTTTGTAGAAGAAGCAAACAGATAGTCTTTTTATGCAACACTAAAACGTTTCAACCGCAGGACTTGTTGATGTCGAGCAGAATCTCATTATTTTCATGACGTCATGTTACCATGTCACTAACAAGAACTTGTCATCTCATTTTTTTCATGCATTACCTTAATGACCGTGTAAGGACCGTAACTACCAAAGGCGTATAAGTTTATTTCGTCTTCCAATACGTCTTGTATGTTGTTGTATCGAGGCCGTGATGTTGTAACAGTGAGTGATGCGTACAATACCACACTGTAGCTTGCCAGAATTAGCCAAAGAAAGATGTTTCTCGTTCCAGTAATTGTATAAGCTTTGAGGAATTAAAAAAATGAGCTGAGAATTGATTAACACATTTATTAAAGAGTTATTACCTGAAGTTGAAGCTGGGTGTTTCTTGTATTTGCTTATCAAAGCGAGAGAGAGTTCAATGAACACGCATGTCACTGAAATACATAACCAAACAGATAAGGGAAATGGTTTGAAAAATGTCATCCACAAATAATTTTTGATGTTGCTGTCTTGTCGCATGACTAATCCAAGTGTGCTTGATTTGACAGGAAGGACTACGAAGTCAAAACTGAGCGTACGTTCTGGAGTCATAAAACAGCCCGCTGTTTTGACATCATATGTCTAATAAATAATATGTTATGAATATGGAAAAAACGGTTGAAGTTTAATACAAGGTTAGAGCAACCTCACTGTTCTACATCAAGTGAAAGAGTAACTACAAAGGGAGGAAGTACACTCCAAATATGGTGTGGGTGTCACCACAGGAAACACAAGCAAAAAAACTACACAAGCTACACAGTTAATGACATCAAGTGGTGATTTTCCACATCAAATATCCCAACAAATTCCCCCAAAATCAACAATTCGATTTCATCACAAAAACTCTTCTCAAAAACACAATTATATAAAAACAATTCTTCAAATTAAAGTTAAGCACTGCACACAATAAAGTCATTATTCCCCCACAGTCTTTAGTCCTAATGCTTCTAGTATTCCGTTCAGTGCAGGTCCGGCTAAAGGCTTTGTTAAAAAGTCTGCTAACATGTCTTGGCTTGCGACATGTTCCACGATAATGTTTCCATCCTCGATCTCTTGCTTGATGAAATGCACTTTTCGATTCAAGTGCTTGGTCCTCGTCTTCTGTGCACCGCCTCGCAACAGTTTCACTGCGTTCAAACTGTCACAGTGCATCGTTGTGGCATTTCCGTCGTCGACTTCTCCATTCAGTCCAATTGCGAGCTGCTTTAGCCAAATTAATTCGCGCACTCCTTCGGTCAGCGCCAAGAGCTCACTCTCTGTACTCGACATCGCGACTATCGCTTGTTTCTGGCACTTCCAGTTAATGATCGAATTCCCGTCCATTGCAATAAATCCCGAAAACGATCGTGCGTTTGCCGTCCGGTCCCAGCTCGCGTCTGAGTAACCATGGATATGGCTCTCTTCTCTCCCGTAGCTTAGCTTGTAGTCCACCGTCCCCTTCAAATATCTCAGCACACGCTTTAATGCTGTAAAATGGATCTTTCGTGGATCCTTGTTATACTGCGATAACAAACTCATCGGGAAACTCAGGTCTGGTCTCGTGTGTGTGGCAAGGTACATCATCTTGCCCAGCAGTTCCTGGTACTGTGTTGCATCAACTTTTTCGCTTTCGTCAAATTCGTCCAAGTTTTGATTGGGGTTCACTGGTGTTATTGCCGCATTGCATTCCTCCAATCCTTCGCTCTCCACCAATCTTCTAATGTATCCACCTTGGTGGATGCTGATTCTTTCATTCCCGTACTCAACTTGGATTCCCAGGATGTATTCCAGTCTTCCTATGCTCACGAACTCAATTTCTTCCTTCATTCTTGACATTAATTCTGTCTCAAATTCGTCTGTAGATGCCAAAGATAAGTCATCGTCCACGTATACGCCTAGGAACATAAAGTTGCCATCGACAAAAATCACATAAAGGCATGGGTCTTCTGGTGATGGTTTGAATCCAATTTTCTTCAATGTTTTATCTAACATCTCAAACCAACATCTTCCCGCCTGTTTCAATCCATAGATGCTTTTGATTAGTTGGCACACATGTCCTTTTCCTCCTTCAACATATCCTTCTGGCTGCATCATAAATATCGTCTCTTTCAGTTTGCCGTGCAGATATGCGGCTTTGACATCATGTTGTTTTAATGGTCGGTTAATTTTTGCTGCTACGTTGATCAGCATTCTCAAAGTCTCTATTCGGATAACCGGGGCGAAGGTCAGCTCGTAATCGTCCCCGAATTTCTGCGAGTATCCAGTGGCTACTAGTCTTGCTCGGAATCTTTCCGGTTCCCCCTCGGAATTTAACTTCACTTTATAAACCCACTTGGATTTCACCGCCTTCTTTCCTCTTGGCAATTTTCCAATTTTCCACACTCCATGTTTCTTCATCGAGCTCATCTCGTCATCCATCGCGGCCTTCCAGTCTGTCGCGTGATGGGAGTTTGTTGCTTCGTGGAAATTTTTCGGCGTTAAGATTTCTTCTACTAGTAATGCCATTTGTTTCGCCTTAATTCTCTCTGATCTTCGCGCTCCCTGGTCAACCAGTCTCTTCTCGTGTTCTTCTCTTTGCACTTTATCGGCGACCAACTTCATTTCCCTGGTCACCCCTGCTGGTCGCCCCCTCTGTGGTGGTTCGTCACGTTCGACCTCAGTGTCGTTTTCTTCCGTGTTATCTTCCGGTTCATTGGCTTCATTTTCCTCCTCATTTATCTCGTTTTGCTCTTCATCCTCGGCATCGTCTGATTCGTCTTCATTTTCTTCGCAGTTCAGATCGATTTTGACTGTCTCAATCTCTTCATCGTCTTTGATTTCTCCATTCAGCAAATCTGCGCCAAGTTTGCTCTCGTCAAATTTCACGTCAATTTCTTCGCTTATTGAATCATTTTCCGGGTGATAAATTCGGTACGCCTTTCTCACGTTTGAGTATCCAATAAATACTGCTTTCTCTGCTTTGGGATCCAATTTCTTTCGTTTGTGATCCTTAATTAGCACATATGCTACACATCCAAATCTTCTCAAGTATTTCAAATTTGGTTTTCTCCCAAACCATATCTCAAATGGTGTGCGTCCATGAACTGAGGATTTGCACCGGTTGCGGATGTGCGCCACTGTCGATGCACACTCCGCCCAAAAAATCTTCGGCAGTTTGCAATCTTTCAATATTGCTCTCAACATCTCCAAGATTGTCTGGTTTGCGCGTTCTGCGACGCCGTTGCTGGCCGGATTAAATGCTGTGGTCAGCTGATGTTCAATGCCTCTTTTTGTTGTCCATTCTTTCATGCTCTTGGACAAGAACTCGCCGCCATTGTCGCTCCTTAATTTCTTCAGCTTTTTATCAGTTTGTCTCTCCATGCACGTGATTAGTTCTATCAACTTCTCTCTCGCGTCGCTTTTGGCGTTTAATGTTTTTATCATCAACATCCTACTCCAGTCGTCCACTACAGTCATTACATAGTTTGCACCTCCTCGAGATTCGGGCCCAATTGGTCCAATTAAATCAATGTGCCACAACTCCATGATGCTGGACGACTGTCGGTCTGTTACCGATTTGTGCGACGACTTTTTCATCTTTCCCGCGATGCATGGTTCACACACGGCGCCACCTTTGCTGCTAATTTCTATGCCGTATGCTAGTTCTTCATTTTTCATTTCTCGTAGTGTGTTGTAGTTTAGATGTCCCAATCTCACGTGCCAATTGTTGTCTTTTTCCTCCGCTTTATAAGACTTCTCATTTTCTTTTATGTTTGCCTTCAACACAAACATGTCTCCTTTTCTTGGCACCATCATAACTTGTTCTCCATTTTCATCATCAATTGTTGCGCTCGTTTTGGAGAATATGACTTTTAGTCCATTATCGACTATTTTCGATACTGACAACAAATTACTACCAATTTGTGGTACACACAGTACTTTCTTCAATCTGGAATTTTTCCCGTCGTGTTCGAGCACAATCTCGCCCATTCCAATCGACTTCATACTTTTTCCCTTCTTCGCCATTCCGATATTTTTCTCATCTTCATCAAATGTGTCGAAATGTTTTGCATCCAGCGCCGTCATGTGGCTTGTCGCTCCGGAATCCAACACCCAATCGTTTTCTTCGTTTGGTTCTTCATTCGTCTCTTCATCATTGGTGTTTTCATCCATTTCGCACGTCATGAGTGTGAATTCAGGCTTTTCCTCGTACGCCATCATTGATATTTCGCTTTTTCCTCTACCGCGACCTCGCTGACCGCCTCTGCCTCGTCCACGTCCTTTTGAGTCGCCACTTCTAAATTCCTTTTTGGGTTTCGAACAATCTTTCGATAAGTGGCCAAACTCCTGGCAGTTGTAACATTTTGCCTCACTGTAGCATTCTCTTGCCATATGTCCTCCACGGCCACAGTTGAAGCATGTGCGCTTTGGTTTTTGTCCTCTCTCGCGCGTCTTTAGTGCGGTTTCGTTTGTTGTCGCGCTTTTGTCTTCTTTTCGGGTTGAAATTCGCCCTTCCTCCATTTTTAATATGTTGCGGATTTTTGACATGTCTAAATTCGCCTGCACTTCAATTGCGCGCACATTCGCGTCAAATTCTCTCCGCAATCCCTTCGTCACGTAAAACTGGCTCTCGTAGTCATCAATATTTTTGCCAAGTTTTGCACAGCGGTTGATTATCGCTTCTGCCCTGTTCATGTAGGTGTCTACATCTTCCTTGCTGTTCATCTTCAGCTGTGTCAACTCGCAGGCACTTCTCATTTGCAATTCTTGGGTTTTTGCCGCCATATTGGTTTTTACCAGATCCCAAAGTGCTTTTGCTCCTTTTGTGTTTGAGTACTTCAAGACTTGTGGTGCAGTCATTGTACTGATCATCGTGAAGTGGGCCGCCGCGTTTTTATTGTCCCAATCGTTCCAAGTTTTCTCTTTTGCGTCAAAATCCGCTTCTCCTTGGACTCCTCGCTGCGGTTCGGCTCCAACTATTACTTCTTTCCACAATTTCTTGGCCCTGAGGACTCCCTCCACTCTCGATTCCCATAGGAAATAATTCGCATCATTTAATGGCTCAATGTTTGCCAGACTCCAATTACCGGTATCGCTCATCTTTGTTGGTTTCGTCTCAATTTGCACGTATTGTTCAACTTTTTCTTCCGTCTCGGTTCTGTGGCACAATCTCAATATTGTTTAATTCACCTCGAATCGAATTGTTGCTCACAGTCTTTGTTAAAGCTGTTTCTCGTCGTCTCGTATCGTGCACTTCAAGATGGCGCGTCGTTACTCTCGGTTTTCGCCTCGTGGTTGCTCTCAACCGTCGCCTCAAATCCACTCAAAACTTCTTGTTTTTCGGTCTCAATACCGTTTTTCATCAATTCAATGTGGCTGATGATTGTTCAACCTTCCTCTCTGCTACCATTTGTTATGAATATGGAAAAAACTACAAAGGGAGGAAGTACACTCCAAATATGGTGTGGGTGTCACCACAGGAAACACAAGCAAAAAAACTACACAAGCTACACAGTTAATGACATCAAGTGGTGATTTTCCACATCAAATATCCCAACATAATAGAGATAATGCATCGTTATAGCTTATTTCATAGCATAACTTTTTGATTTATAATTAAATTTGATGTACTTTTTTTTCAGATTTCTTTCTACGTTTCCAACTTTCTCATCTATAAAAATGACTATTGAGCTACAAAAATATTAAAGTTTGGTCAGTTAGTGAAAAATGGTTTAGAATGAATTTTGTTTACCAAAAGTTACTCCATTTATTCACAACATCCTCTAGGATTTCATAGTAAATTGGAATGAATGTCTCTTGTAACAATTTGCCTTTATTCTACGCAGTAGAAAAATGTATTACAATTGCAGAAAGGTAATGCAGTACCGACATTTGCAATACAGTCGAACCTCGTTTCAACGAATTGTTTAAAATGACTTGGTTGGCCATGGCCAGCCATAGAAAACAATGTTTAAAAATTTGATATAACAAATTTGGATATTACGAATCATTCGTTATAAACAAGCTCGTTGTAACGAATTTTGAAAATTGATCACATGACTCACAACTGATGTCCGTGTTTAGAAAATGAGAGGAAAATAATTCGTATTGGTGAAATTTTCCATTTGAAAATGACTGCTAAGGGACAAGTGGAAAAGCTTTTTAAAAATTATAAAAATTTTGATTAAATTTTAGATTTAAAAAAAAAAAAAATTACAGTCGAAACTCTTTATAACGAATGGCGATATAACGAATTATCAATATAACGAATATCTAAAATTGACCGGTTTGGTTGGCTGGCCATAGAACACCATGTTAAATAATTTCGATATAACGAATTCTCGTTATAACGAATTGATTTTTCGGGTCCCTTGCGATTCGTTATAAAGAGTTTCGACGGTACTACGAAAACATCAGTTCAAACAAAAAATTACTATATGTATGAGTAAATAATGTTTTTCATAATAAAACTGATTTTTTTTCAGTCGGTGATGTTTGTTATAACGAACTTTCATTACAAATTTCTCGGGTCCGACTGTACTAGGTTATAACATGATCAGTTCACCTGTCCTACAGTGAAATTTTCTTTTTTCAACAATAATGTTGTCTGCGAAATTATTTCAAATTGACATTTTATTTGTTCTAAGCAATTAATGGCTAAGTTTGTTTTTAAAAAAATTTGCTCATCAAATCGGTATTCCAATGCAACTAAGAATGACTTCTATAATATAAAATAAAAATAAAGTGGCAGTGATTTTATTTTTATCAAGCTGTACCCAGCCACGCGTTACTGTAGTTCATAAATAAATCCCGTGGAAATAAATCCCATGAAAGTAAATTCCGTTTAAATCCCGTGGAAATCCCATGAAAATAATTCTCGTGGAAATTACGTGCAAATAAATCCCATTGAAATCCCGTGCAAATAAATTGTGGAAATCCCGCGGAAATCCCGTGCAAATAAATCCCGTAGAAATCCTGTGCAAATAAATCTCGAAGAAATACCGTGGAAATCTCGTGGAAATAAATAAATCCCGTGGAAATCCCGTGAATTCGTGTATTGTTTGGTAAATAGGGCGTGAAGCAAGCAACAGATGGCGCTAGAACCGAAGGCCGCCATGTTTGTTTTGAAAAAGCTCGTTTTGATCTGTCACAGGTGTACAAAAACCTGTCACAGTTATCACAGGTATATACGAACATTCCCCAATTCAAACTCAATGTTGTGTCCAAATTTCAAAGCAATCGGTGAAGAACTTTAGGAGATTAAAGATAATGAACAAAAAACACGTTTTTATTTCTACAGGGTGAGTCAAAAGTCTGATCCCCTCAAATATTTCCTGAGCAATTGCATCTAGGCAACTTTGATTAAGCGATTGTAGTACAAGAAGTTGGGCGAGAGCAATCCAATGATGTCATCAAATTTGACCTTGAAGGCCATTTTCAAGGTCATTCACTTGCTAACTTCTAAACCAATCAGGTTAGAGCAAAAAAGTCAATTACAAAGTTGTAGAGCACCATCAAATTAGTATATCCAACTTATCTTAGTCATCCTAAGTTCAATGTTTTCATTTTAACATGAAAACAGTTTAGCTGAAATAAAGCTTGCCAGTGTGACAAAAATTAAATTTCTACTGCAAAAGTAATGAATTTCTTAAATAAATGTATTCAAATGTGCATTATTATGCAAGTAAACAAGAAAAACCACTATCGTTTTAATGCCTCAATAATTATTTTATCACAAGAATAAAAAATTTCACTTTGCTGGTTTTTTTTTCTGATTTGTCTCCTTTTTAAAAAGAAAACATTTAACTTAAAATGACTAAGATAAGTTTGATAGTACTAATTTGATGGTGCTCTACAACTTTGTAATTGGAAATTTTGCTCTAACCTGATTGGTTTAGAAGTTAGCAAGTGAATGACCTTGAAAATGGCCTTCAAGGTCAAATTTGATGACATCATTGGATTGCTCGCGCCCAACTTCCTATACAATCGCTTCATCAAAGTTGGCCTAGATGCAATTTCTCAGGAAATATTTGAGGGGATCAGACTTGACCCAGTATAGAAAGAGAAAGATAAAAGTATGATGATCAAATATACCGAATGTTATAATCTTGTTAGAAATTGAAATAATATATTTTGAGTTTAAAGTATTTGTGGAATTATTTATCGTCATCACAGGTTTTGTTTATGTTCTGACATATTACTGGACCCATGTGATCAGGACGAATTTGTCAAAATGTTGACTGAATCTGCCATCCACTACAGTGTAAGCATTATTGTGTTAATTCATAACAAGATAAACATTTTGTGCATATTTTTAGATTATTCGCTCGTACAGTATTGTGATGAGAATGTATCAGTAAGTAAACTTTATTTTGTCTCCATATGATGAGATCCTGAAATAAGTGCAGATCTAGATCACTTTTAAGACTTCCAGTTTTTCGTGTTTCATTGATCACAAAAACAACAATTTTGTTTTTAACTGGCATGAAAGTGTAAAGGTCAAGCTGGAATTCAGATTTAATTTTAAATGTAGTTATTCTTTATAATACTTAAATTTAAAATGACAAACAAATGCTTCTGGGTAGCCCAAATAAAACCTGCCGGAAAATACAGGGTGTTTCAAAAAAAATTTATACATCGTTCATTTAAATATACAGGGTGTCCCAAAAGTCTGAACCGCCCCAAGTAATTTCCAAAATACTTGAGATATCAGAAAACTGAAGAAAAACTCATAGGGGGAAATCTTTCATTGCGAATCTGATGGGATCCTCAAATTTGACCTCAAAGGTCATTTTCAAGGTCATTCACTTGCTAACTTCTAAACGAATCAGGTTAGAGCAAAATTTTCAATTACAAAGTTGTAGAGCATCCATCATCTAATTAGTCTAGAACTATTCTTAAAAAAATATTTTTTACTGAAAAGTTTGGAGAAAAAAAGGTTTGAAATGTTAGTCTACTCAGCTTTGTAACCTAAAACTATCATGTGAAATGTATTTCCAAAATAAATTATTTTCTTTCTTTTGTGTTTCCTCTCTTCTACTTACAAGTATGACCCAATAAATTGTCCTAATTGAGGATTAGCTTGGTTGCCTCAATAGTTTTAGGTTACAAAGCTGACTGTGAGTAGACCAATGTTTCAAACCTTTTTTTCTCAAAACTTTTCAGAGATAATTTTTTTAAGAACAGTTCTAGACTAATTAGATGGTGTTCTACATCTTTGTAATTGAAAATTTTTCTCTAACCTAATTGGTTTAGAAGTTAGCAAGTAAATGACCTTGAAAATGGCCTTCAAGGTCAAATTTGATGACATCATTGAATTGCTCTCACCCAACTTTTTATACGATCATTTCATCAAAGTTGGCTTAGATGCAATTGCTCACGAAATATTTAGGGTGGTTCGGACTTTTGGGACACCCTGTATATTACCAATTAGTTGTGGGCAGAGTTGTTTCATTAACATTTCTGGTGCAGTTATTTCCTCTCTTTCGTTTGGTGTTTAGTTTTTGACAATCCGAGCTTTCGTTCTCAAGATATTTGCATACCATACTCTTGGTCGACTCAAAGGGGTGGCTTTCTCCCATTGGCCAAGCCGCATTACTCATAACTCCTGTCTATATTACTACCACTAGGGGAAGTAGTTTTTATTTTTATTATGTTTTGCGATTGCTATTACCATTTAAGTTGATATAATTTTAATTGTATTTTATTGTAAAATGTTATTTCCATTTAGGAAATAAAGTTTTATGCACAAATAAATGTAAAACTCATATTTGTTCTGTTTATTGGTTGCTTTGTCTGGAAAGCACACTATTTTGAAATTTTGGCTGTTACCTAGGCAATTGATTACAATGTCTGTACATTGAATACATTTCTGGTGTTTGGGTCTATATTTTTGGATCACTACACCAGTGATACGGCTTGGCCAATGAGAGAAGGCCACCGTTTTGAGTCGAACAAGAGTATATTTTAATCAATTTTTGTCCCAATTCGCCAAGTTTGGTTGTACTAGTCATTCCTGAATTTTAGATTTTATGTTAATTCAGCAGTAGTTTTGTGGATATCTTCAAATGTACCGGCATGAGATGGCGTGAGATTTTCCTAGATTTTCTATGATTTTGCAAGATTTTGCATGATTCTTCAAGATTTTGCGAGATTTTTCAAAATTTTGCGAGATTTTGCAAGATTTTGCAAGATTTTGCGAGATTTCCAAGATTTTTTGAGAGTTTTAAAGATTTTTCGAGATTTTCTAAGGCAGGATTTCCCAAACTTTTTAGCATTGCGCCCCATTTTTAAGCAAGGCGATCTTCCGCGCCCCACTTCATCTACCTGTGCATTAAATTTTTCAAAAATGAACTACTAAAAAGAAAAAAGAAATTTTTATATAATATTGCAAAGAATTTTATACAATTTTACATATATTTTATGAGCATGAAGGCGTATTTATCAACCATTTATCCATCCACACAAACTGAAATGGATTTGAATTTCGCAGTTGTGTATTGCCTAGATAGAATAGACTCTTCCAGACGACAAGACAAGTGCACTATTCTAGAGGGAGCACATCATGTCTATAAGTTAGTTTAATTGTTAAAATTTTTTTAAAAAAAAAATTTTTGTGAGCGATGCGTCGCGCCCCACCAAAAATCAGTTCGCGCTTCATCGTTTGGGAAACGCTGTTCTAAGGTATTGCAAGATTTTCCAAGATTTTCCAAGATTTTGCTAGATTTTGTGAGATTTTGCTTCATTTTTGTGTTTTTGTTAATAGTTTGGCACCTTGTGGTACCAAAAAAGGGATACAGGTACAGTAGCACTACCACGAAATGCTGTATTTTTGAAAAGTATATTACCTGTAACAGCACCGGTACCGCTGAAGAAATCCACAAAAGTACCCCAAAATCTGAAATTCCGGAATGACTATACTCTTTCCACACTCAAGAGGAGCCCTGGAATCTTGGCTCCCATTGGTCAAGCCATTTCACTTGTTTAGTGATACATAAAAAAGACCCAAAACACCAGAACTGCATTATACAGACATACAGATATAAATAGAAGTACAGACATTGCAATCAATTTCCAAGCAAGTAATAAACTTAACAGACATGCATTTTAAAATAAAAACAACATAAAACTTTATTTTAAAAATGGAAAATACTTTTCATTCTAGAATAACATTAAAATTACATCATTTCAATCATTATTATACTAAAAAAGACTAAAAATTATAGGGAACTACTTTTCCTTGTAGTAGAACTTCAACTACAGTTCTGAGTAATCAGACTACGGTAGGCCAATGGGAGCCAAGATTCCAGGGCTCCTCTTGAGTGTGCAAAGAGTATAGAACAATCAAACTTAGTGAATTGGGATAAAAATTGATTAAAAGTGCAAATATCTCGAGAACGAACGCTCGGATAGTCAAAAACTAAACACCAAACAAAAGAACGGAAAAACCGCCCCAGAAACAGTAATTAAACAGCACTGCCCACAACTAAAATAATTAAGATCTATTTAATTGAACAATGTATAATTGTTTTTAAGACACTTGAGTTGTTTTGCCGGTTTGATTTGGGCCACCGGTACAATTTGATCAACAGGCCTTGTGTCTACAGGCTGGCGTTACTTTGAATATCTAACAGATGGATAGCTGAATAACTGGGGTGCCGTTCCAACGGTGAATCGCCCAATGGCGAATCTGGCCATTTGGACGAATGGCGAATTTCTACTTTATTCTGTCGAAAAGCAGTCCCAATGGCAAATCTCTCCCAATTCGGGTACCCGTTCCAACGGCGAATCACCTAATGGCGAATTTCCAAAATTCGCCATTAGAAAGCTATTTTGACGTTTCCAATGGCGAATCTGGGAAAATTCGCCGTTGGAAACATGTATACTGAAATTCGCCATTGGAAACGTTATTTGCATTTTCAATGGCGAATCTGTGGGCGTCATCTACCACGACTTCCAATTCCTAAGAAGGGCTAACAAGGAGGGGCTGCGGCCCCCTTGACCCCCCCGCGAAACAAACCTTACTGGTTTTTTGATGCAAAACCATTTTTTGGGACAGCTTGTCACGGCAGATTCATGTCGCCCTAGATGTGCACCCCTGTGGCTAATTTCTACCAATTCGCCATTAGAAAGGTCCAAATACGTTCCCAATGGCGAATTGGGAGAAATTTGCCATTGGGACTGCTTTTGGACGGAATAAGATAGAAATTCGCCATTTGTCCGAATGGCCAGATTCGCCCTTAGCCGATTCGCCGTTAGAACGGCACCCCCCCCCCCAATTCGTCATTAGGAAAGTATTTGGACCTTTCTAATGGCGAATTGGTAAAGATTAAACCAATTCGCCATTAGGAAGGTCTAATTACATTTCCAATGGCGAAATGGAAGAAATTAGCCGCAGGGGCGCACATCTAGCGCGACATTATTTACTGCGACAGCGACAAGCCGTCCCAAAAAAATGGTTTTGCATAAAAAACCAGTAAGGTTAGGTTCGCGGGAGGTCAAGGGGGGGCGCAGCCCCCCCATTGTTAGCCATTCTTAGGAATTGGAAGAAGAAGAAATACCCAAAATACAAGTTCCAAAGTCGCGGTAGATTCATGTCGCAGTCGCGCTAGATGACACGCCCACAGATTCGCCATTGGAAATGGAAATAACGTTTCCAATGGCGAATTTCAATATCACGTTTCCAATGGCAAATTTCAATATCACGTTTCCAATGGCGAATTTCAATATCACGTTTCCAATGGCGAATTTCAATATCACGTTTCCAATGGCGAATTTCAATATCACGTTTCCAATGGCGAATTTCAATATCACGTTTCCAATAGACAAGATCCGCGATACTGCAGCGCCGTCTGCTGAGCGAATTTAATACTGTTGAACAGTGACAGTAAATCAAGGTCGCGCGCTTTTATAATGGCAGGTTCACATGTTTCGTGTTCTGTTCCACTGTGTTTTAATTGTTTTTTAAAGTTTTTAAATATTCTTTATTATTTTAGCATTCAGGGGCCCTCATTGCTGCAAAAGGGCTCATCTTTGCTCCCATAAATTAAAAAATGTGTCTAAAACCAGATTCTCAAATTTGTACGTGACATTGGCAAACAGCGTCGGGTTAGCAAGTGCTCGTTGGGTAGTCAAGTCATTTTAACACCAACCGCTGAATCAAATAGCAACGTAAATAACATTTTAAAACAAATAAATAAATAACAAATAACTATTATTTACGTTATTATTTGATTCAGCGATTGGTGTTAAAATGACTTGACTACCTAACGAGCACCTGCTAACCCGACACTGTTTGCTAATGTGACGTACCCATTTGAGAATCTGGTTCTTATTGATTGATTAGACACAATTTTTAATTTATGGAAGCAAAGATGAGCCCTTTTGCAGCAATGAGGACCCCTAAATGCCAAAATAATAAAGAGTATTTAAAAACTTTAAAAAAATAATTAAAAAACAACCTCACTTGCACTGCGTCAACTGTTTATCCGGTCGCCCCGTCAATCGCTAGGCAGTGAGTGAAATTTCTGTTGTAAATTAAAATTTTGAAGTGTAAATTCAAAACTTTGAAGTGTAAATTCAAAACTTTGAAGTGTAAATTCAAAACTTTGAAGTGTAAATTCAAATTTTGAAGTTTAAAAAGTCAAATTTTGAAGTTTAAAAAGTCAAATTTTGAAGTTTAAAAAGTCAAATTTTGAAGTTTAAAAAGTCAAATTTTGAAGTTTATGAAGTCAAATTTTGAAGTTTAAAAAGTAAACAACTCCACCGACGCACGCACAATTTCATACCGGGTGGCCCACATAAGACCGGCCCGACAATACGAGGAGGGTCACTTCGAGTGGCTCACAAAAAGGAATACATTGATTGTTCAATTAAATGTCAATTATTTCAGTTGTGGCAGTGTTGTTTAATCAACGTTTTTGGTGCAGTTTTTTCCGCTCTTTCGTTTGGTGTTTAGTTTTTGATGATCCAAGCTTTTGTTCTCAAGATAATTGCGTTTTTAATCAATTTTTCTTTCAATTCGCCAAGTTTGATTGCATTAGTCATTTCTGAATTTCAGATTTTGAGGTTCTTTTGTGGATTTCTTCAAATGTACCAGTAGGAGATTGCCCAAAATTTTGGAAGGTTTTACGAGATTTTGCTAGATTTGTGAGATTTTGCTAGATTTTGCGAGAATTTGCTACAGTAAAGTTGTATGGTACCATACCGTACAAAAAAGTGGTATAGGTACAGTCCCACTACCATGAGACACAATACTTTTTAAAAGTACTGTTTACCTGTACGGGAACCGAGGTCACTTCATTTCGTCGCCCTTATATTTTTTTTTAATAAAGGGTATGTTCGAAAAAAAATTTTCATTTTGTCGCCCTCATTTTATCACCTTATCATTTCGTTGCCGTATCATTTCGTCGACGTATTATTTCGTCGCCATATCATTTCGTCGCCCTTCATTTCGTCGCCAGCACCACCTTCGGCCCGGGCACTCGCTCCAACTCCGCCACACTGACAAAACCTGACGTGTTTGAACGCGAACGGGTTGTCAAACGACCTCTCGAACCCGCGAACCATTTCGTCCGACATTCACTCGAGTTGACACTTGGCGACCTCGACCGCGTTGAACCCGACATTGCTCAGCAGCACCAACGAGTACCCCAGAAGTCGATACTTCTGCCACTGCCGATCCAAGACGCACAACAACTCCAAAACGCGTCCGGCCGCGTCCACGGGCTGCAAAACGTTGCCCCCGCCCTGCAACATGCGCCGAACGCGATCCATCAGTTTTCCTTCGCGCATACCTTAATCTAACTTCGCGCAATTCGAGTCCGAAACGTCGGTGATCAACGACAACGGTCGGCGGATCGTCGCCATCGCGCCGCCGTTCAAATGTCGTTCATCCTCGCGATCTTTCAAATCTGGAATACGTCGTACATGGCCATTTGACGCATTTTGTAGACGGCGGACGTGGTGAAGATGGGGCAGGACAGGCCCAGTTTGCCCACGGCGTAGGGCAATGCGCCCAAGTGGTAGATGTCGGGGTGGGGGGGTTTCTTCATTTCGTAGCCCTTCATTTCGTCGCCGTGTCATTTCGTCGCCCTTCTGTTCGGTTTGGGTTCTTTTGATTGTTCAACCGTATCATTTCGTCGCCCTTCATTTCGTCGCCATTTTTTCGTTTTGGGTGTCATTTCGTCGCCAAAAATGGCGACGAAATGACACGGCGACGAAATGAAGAAACCCCCGGGAACCAGTACCGCTGAAGAAATCCACAAAAGAACCGCAAAATCTGATATTCAGGAATGACTACTACAATCAAACTTGGCTAATTGAGACAAAAAATGATTAAAAACGCAATTATCTCGAGAACGAAAGCTTGGATCATCAAAATCTAAACTGCACCAAAAACGTTGATTAAACAACACTGCCACAGCTGAAATAATTGATATATACTGTATATTTAATTGAACGATGTATGCATTTTTTTAAGACACCCTTGCTGACCCTCCTTGTATTGTCGGGCCGGTTTTATGTGGGCCACCCGGTATTAAACAATCAAAACTACTTCGATTAACTTTTACACATTGTATTTTACTTCTGCGGAGTGCAAAACCAATAAATAAATAAATGAATAAAACCAGTCGTCACCCATGTTAAATTTGCATAAGTTTAAATCAATACAAATCTACCAAACAAATTTCCAAAGTCCTGGATACAAGTGGATGAATAAAGTTGAGATGGTGGTGAAATTCAAAGATGGCGTTGGAGCAAAGTAAAAGCACAACCACACGTTTTAGAGGTAAAAGGTACACTAAAAGTTTATTCTATTTTCAACACAATGGGAAAAGGGGTAGAGGAATGTGGATGACGCGTTCAGAGCGCCAATGAGACGGCGCTCAAGAGGTAGGAAAAACCCACACCAATTAAGGGATTAACAGGGCAAGGTACTACAAATGAGGAACAGGTCAAACACTCAAATAAGAAATACAAATATATTGAAGCAGTAAAATAAGAAATATTACAACAATATTAAACTATTCAATCTAATAAAATGGTAAATGAAACACAAATAACAACTAAAACCACAAGTCAAATCAACACATTGAAATATAAAAGATAACAACAATTCAAAAATGAGAATAGCAATTCAAATAATAGTTTATATCACGCGTAAAATCACTCGATTTTCACACTGCCGGCGGGGAGGGGATGTCTGACCCCACTTCCAAACGCACGAGACGTTGAACTGGTCGACGTAATTTTCCCCCATCCGCGAGCACGAGTTCACATGACCTAACTTTGTCATCGCGACCTCGTCTGACTTCGACCACTCTCCCCATCTTCCATTTCAAACGGGGTTTAAATTGCTCCTCAATTATCACAACGTCGTCAATTTGCAGCTCACGTTTGTCTGATTTTCCCGTTTGCACCTTCAGGTCCTTTAAATATTCACGGGACCAGCGTGACCAAAATGTTGACAACATGCGTTGTTGATATTGCCACTGTCGAACGAATTCCTTTTGAGTCGGTTCGAGTATTTCAGTCGACCCTGAATCCGGCAAGTGCGTTTGCATGATTCCCGTCAAGAAATGTGCTGGAGTAAGTGGTTCGGCTTCGCTTGGCTTCTCGTACACGTATGTGATGGGCCTACGGTTGATGACCGCTTCCGTCTGTGCCAAGAAAGTTCCAAATTGATAAAAGTTGAGGTGTGCAGATCCGATTACTTTTTTCAAGCAACGTTTAACTGTCTGTACCATCCTCTCCCAAAACCCTCCCCACCATGGTGCATTTTCCACGATGAACTTCCACTCTATTCCCTTTTGAGCCAGATAATTTTGGAACGCCTCGTCTTTGGTGGAGCGTAAAAGAGATGAAAGTTCTAAATGAGCGCGGTGAAAGGTGGACCCGTTGTCGCTGTACATCGTCTTTGGGAGGCCTCTACGACTGATGAATCGTTCAAAAGCTCCCAAAAAGTCTGTTGTTGACAATGAGGGAACCAGTTCCAAATGGACCGCTCGAATGGTTGCACACGTGAAAAGGGCTATGTAAGCTTTGGTTGTTCGTCCCTTTATTATTATCGGTCCAGCAAAATCGACCCCAGTAACCGCGAATGGTTGGCACTTAGTCGTCCTGTCTGCTGGGAGGGGGCCTGGCACTTCTCGCATCAACCGTCCTTGAATCTTTTTGCAGACGACGCATTTGTCCAAAATCGATTTTAAGGTCCTCCTTGCGGATGGTGTCCAGTATAATTCTCGAAATTTAGACAGTGTGGCTGTCAATCCGCAATGAAGGACCTGTAAATGAGAGTGTTGCAAAATTAATTTCGTGAGTTTATGGTTTGGAGGTAAAATCAAAGGTTGCACAGCGGTGTACAAATCTCGCGATTTTTGCAGTCGAGTTTGCAGTTCGATCAACCCCATCTCGTTCAGCTGTGTATTCACGTCTCGCAATTTTGAATCCCTCTGAATTTGTCTGCCATCTCTCAATTGATTTATTTCCTGGCCATAAGCGTCCGACTGCGCGATTCGAATCAAGCTGAATTTCGCCCGTTTTATCTCAGCTGCAGTTAATGGACCTCGACCGCGTTGGCTGGCATCTGTCTGTCGCTTTCCAGCATTGTCAGCAAATCTGTAAACCCATGCCAGTGTTCGGATTGCTTTTGAAAACGATCCAAACCTGGCAAACGGGAAAATATTAGTTACTGCTGTTTGCACGGCTTCGACGTGCGTTTCAGTCGTTTCGTCATCCTCTTCGACCGGCTCTGTTGGCAGGTTTGGCCAATCTCGACGACTTCCACGTAGCCAGTCCGGTCCCTGCCACCAAAGTTGCTCGGTTATCAATGCTTCTGCGTCCATTCCTCTTGTCAGGCGGTCAGCAGGATTTTCCACGCCTGGCACGTGTCTCCACTCTTCAATTTTTGACTTCTCCCTTATCTCCAAAACTCGATTGTGGACGAAGGTTGGTGGTCGTTTGGATGTGTTCTTGATCCAATGGAGACATATCTGAGAGTCCGTCCAAAAAAATATTTCACCTGGCGTCATCAACTCCTTGATTTGGTCGGAGAGACGTACAGCAACCAGTGCTCCCATGAGCTCGAGTCTTGGCAGTGTAAGTGGTTTAACAGGAGCTACACGACACTTTGACAAAATGAAATTAGTCTCAATCAAATCACCATTAGAGTTCTGGATGTATGCCACCGCCCCATATGCCTTCGGACTCGCGTCGCAGAATATGTGTACTTCACATTGGTCAAATTCGTCCTGTCCCAACCATCGTGGGATTTGAATTTTTCTTAGAGTGGGAATTTGGTCGGTCCACTTCTTCCAATCAGCGCGCAACTCGTTGTCTAATTCGTCATCCCATGGCAAATTCCTCAGCCATAGGGACTGGAAAAACATGCGTGCTGTCACGGTGAATGGTGTAGCAAATCCTAAGGGGTCAAAAATTTGAGCAGTTATTTTGATTACTTCTCTTTTGGTCGTTTTCTTGCTAGGTGGGCAAGTTTCTACGACCGCTAGTCCTAATTCGTCCAAATTCGGGTTCCATCTAATTCCCAGCACCTTTGTGTCTTCATTAGACGTCAGTGTCGCGTCAGATGGGCATTCCTCTCGAAATTCAGTTCTCAGTTCGGGCGAATTGGTTTGCCACTTAGCGAGTTCCATACCGGCTGCTGCAAAAATCAAGTTGGACTGGCGAAATGTCATTAGCGCTTGAGCGACGGTCTTGAGCGACGAGATGAAATCGTCCACGTACAGACACCGTAACAACAACTTTACTGTTTCTGGGTATTTTTTTTCGTATTTGCGCAGGTGATGTCGGATTGTTGCGCTCAGTAAGAATGGACTCGGTGTAGCTCCAAATAACACTCGAGTCTGGCGCAGCACTTTCAATAATGCTTTTCCTATGCCGTCCCAGCACTCATCGATCCAGAAAAATCTTGTTGCGTCGCGGTCCTTTAAAGCAATTTCGATCATGTGGAATGCTTTTTTAATGTCACCTATCATGGCCACTCTCCCAAGACGAAATCCTAACAATATAAATATTAGTGACGGTAGAAAGTTTATACCTTTTGATAGGCAATCGTTCAAGGAGAGATAGCCCTTTCGGTGTGATGAAGCATCAAATACGACTCGCAATTTCGTGGTGACGCGTTCCTCTTTGATCACCGGACTGTGTGGCATGTAGTATACTGGTCCAGTTGAAGTTTGGTTTGGTATCTCTTCAACAATTCCCATTTTTAACTGTTCATCAATGACTTTCTTGTATTCCAAGTAGAGGTTTGGCTGCTTTCGAAAACGACGAATCAGCGACATGATGCGTTGTTCAGCTCCTCTGTAGTTGTCATCCAACTGGTTGGTGTCCACTATCCACGGCAGTTCCACGGAATATTTCGAACCCGTCCATTTGATGGTTTTCTCGAATTTTTGTAACGTTTCTGCGTCGTCGTCGGTTTCGACCGACTCGTGGCGCACTCCAATCGATTCCAGTTCCCACATCCGGCGTAAAAGATCATCTGTCGATGGGGTAAGCGTAATTTTGTTAATTCTTACCGGCGCAGCGATGACTCTTGTCCCATTCGTGGTCTGTCCGTGTAGTGTCCAACCAAATTTAGTCTTTACTGCAATTAAATTTTCCTCCAAAAATTCCGTTTGACCTGTCATTACACGCCAGTAATGATCCACTCCAATCAGCAAATCCACTTCTTTTGAATGCAACGCGACTTGTTTGCAGGCCACCTCGATTTTCCTTCGTTGTAACTCTGCCCTAAGTTGTCCATTTGGTTGCTCTCCGGGCGTGGATGTGACGTGGGCAGTCTCAATGGCCTCGATCGTGACAGCGGGTGACTTCGAATTGGCGGGGCTGAGAATCAATTCGACTCTGTTGCGTATTTCCGACCTCGGCTCTTGTCCAAACACGGCCAAATTGATGGTTTCTGTTCCTAGAATTTTTAAGTTCAGTTTTTTCACCAATTCAGACCGTATGAAGGTGCGCTGGGCTCCTCCATCGATGTAGCACACTCCCAACGTTGACAGCTTTGGTCCCGCCATCTTCACCATCTGGACCATCAAAAATTCGGACTTGGGTGGACAGGTGGTGACTACTGAGTTCGAATGGGTGACTCCCTCGACGACCTCCGTAGATTTTGGCGTGTCGCACACGTGTGTGTGGTGCGCTCCCTCGCAGCTGTAGCATTTCATGCGAGTCCTGCACTCCTCAGTTTTGTGGGGTGCTTTTCCCAAGCATCGCAAGCAAATTCCCTTTTTTTGCAGTCTTTTACGTCTTTCTTCCATCGAGAGTGGACATCGTTTTCGGTTGTGTTCTGCGGAATCACAAAATTGGCATTTTATTATTATTAAAGACAGTTGTGACGCTGATCCAGATCGAGGCTCCTTTTCTTTTCGTTTGAATTTTCCCTTATTGTTGTGGGCGTTATCCGTGGATGACGATTTGTTTGTTGTCGCATCAGGTTTAGTTTGACTTTTCATCATGTCGTATTTGGCGTGTTTAGCGATGTAGCTGCTCAGCCAATCCATTAGCCTCGTTACCGATCTCTCTCCGTCGCAGTCTTTGTCGTACTCCATAATCACGTTGCGTGGTATGGCGGACGACAGCACGGGGAAAATGGTACGCTGAATTTCTGCCAGTGGTACCTCGATGTTCGCCAAATTCTCGATGTTGATCTCTACGTGTCTGTGCAACTTCTGGAGCCCCATCCTATCTCGATCGCTGTTGACTAAAGGTAGGTTAATTAAATTTGACAAATATTTGTTTTCAAGCACGATCTTGTCGCCATATTTTTTTTGTAGGCGTGTGACCGCGATATTATAATTTCCAGCTGTAATCTCCAACGCTTTGATGTCATCTAACGCGTCTCCTACCAAATATGTCCTCAAATGTAACAGTTTATGTGTCGCATCCAGTTGCTCGTCGTCGCCAACCTGAATGGAAAATGTTTTCCAAAATCCTCCCCACTCCTCAGGTTTGCGCCCGTCAAATTTGGGAATCTCCAGCGGTTTGCGTTTGATGAATGGCTGGCCGTTTGTTGGGGTCACTCGTGGCGTCGCCGCCGACACTGCTGCGGTAATGGCCGCCGCTAGTGCGTCGATGTTCGTCGCCGGTTGCGCGTCCGCGTCCGCTTGTAAATTCTGGGGCGGAACGGGTGGAAAATACGCTTGAATGTACCTTGTTAATTCCGCTCTTGCTGCTGCCAAACGGTCCTCCAACGCGTCGAGTGCCTGCACCGTGGTGTCGATTTCCTGGTCAGATTTGGCTTGATCCAAGGTGGCGTCGAACGTTGTTTGAGCTCGTTTGTGTTTCTGCTCGAGCTGCTGCATCCACAGTTCAATCGTGGCTTGCGGTATCGCTGCTCGTCCGGTCAGCGCGGTGGTTATCGTGGTTAAGAGCGTCTCGGTGACCAATATGGCCGCTCTGAACGCCCTGTTCTTCAACTCAAAAACTCTCACCATTTTGTAGATTTTGATTAGATGGGAAATTGAAATACTTCCCGGGTTTCGGCACCAATGTTAAATTTGCATAAGTTTAAATCAATACAAATCTACCAAACAAATTTCCAAAGTCCTGGATACAAGTGGATGAATAAAGTTGAGATGGTGGTGAAATTCAAAGATGGCGTTGGAGCAAAGTAAAAGCACAACCACACGTTTTAGAGGTAAAAGGTACACTAAAAGTTTATTCTATTTTCAACACAATGGGAAAAGGGGTAGAGGAATGTGGATGACGCGTTCAGAGCGCCAATGAGACGGCGCTCAAGAGGTAGGAAAAACCCACACCAATTAAGGGATTAACAGGGCAAGGTACTACAAATGAGGAACAGGTCAAACACTCAAATAAGAAATACAAATATATTGAAGCAGTAAAATAAGAAATATTACAACAATATTAAACTATTCAATCTAATAAAATGGTAAATGAAACACAAATAACAACTAAAACCACAAGTCAAATCAACACATTGAAATATAAAAGATAACAACAATTCAAAAATGAGAATAGCAATTCAAATAATAGTTTATATCACGCGTAAAATCACTCGATTTTCACAACCCACGCATCATACGTGGAATATAATTTTTAAGTTTGTTAACGTAACAATGACAATACCCAACCAAACAACAAATAAATGCTGTTTATTGTTTGACTTCATTGTGTAAAAATCCGAGCAGTTTCCCATTACGATTTTTGTGTCGATCAAACAACAATAACTGTTGGTTTACCGTAATTTTTTTACTAGACGCTTGTTTTGATAAATAATGCTGCAAAGGTTTTTCAACATGAAGTTGAGAGACATCATGTTCAATTTGCAACAGCCAACAATATGCATCTCACGAAAAAGCATTGGCAAAAGACGAAAATAAACTGTCGTGTAAGCAACAACCATTTCATTAAAAAATAGTTCAAAAAAATTAACGAATAAAAACTTGTACACATCTAATTTTAAGATATGGTACTTAGTTTATGGAAAATTTGTTTATTTTTATTAATTGACAGCATGTCAATTGAAAATTTCCAACTAGCAAGCTGGCAACCTATGCACTGTGTTGTACGGTAGACTGCTGGTCACTGTTGGCAGGTTGCTTTTTACGCCAACAGAGAGCGCAACCTGTATCACGCATGCGCAGTTCAGGATCGCGGATCTTGTCTATGGCAAATTTTCTTAGATTCGCCCTTAGACGAACGGGTACCTGAATAACTCAAAGGCCTCTTGACCAATTGCTTGTCAATCAGGAGCATGATTAGATCATTTTACCTGCTCAGAATTTTCTATCCAAATCAATATCATTTGAGCAGGAGTATAAATGAAATCTAGCGACGTATTGGTGAATCGTTGTGCTGATATTTGAATTTTTCCAATCCAATTGAAATGGATCAGTTTCGAAAAACATTTTGGTACTGGAATTAAAAAATGTTTTTAGAAATATAAGAACGAATTAAGCGTGTGATTTAGCAACAATAATCATCCTGATATATGATGAGTGTTCGTCTTGAATTCGTTATTTGTACAATATTAGATAATTGATTATTACAGTCAGAAAATGAAAGTTTTTCTGAAAAATTTCCTTCCAGTGCTTAAAGAAAAGATTAAATAAAATGTACAGTCGTGTTAAAAAAAACTGGACCCGCCCTTTAGGCTGGCAATTGAAATTGTGAGTAATTTCGTGTTTTGCCACTAGGTTAAACACCAGACATCAACAGGTGATAATACGGGTCGCGCAAATTTGATTTGCGCTAATCTGAACCCTGCCCCCTCTGCTACACAAGTATTATCATCTATTAATGTCTGTTGTTTCAAAATGCAAAATTACTCACAATTTCAATTGCCAGCATAGAGTGAGGGTCCGGTTTGTTTGAACACAACTGTCCGTCTACTTTAATTTGCTGCTATTAACAATTCAAAAATTTTTAGAATTTTTAAGTAAATCATACCTGTCGAGCAATTGCTATTTGAAATGTTTATGCATCCAGATAATAAGTAAAAGAAAAATATTCTCAGAAGGTTCATCCTGCTAAAAATCTATTGTTTTTATTGTCTTGTGCTGTGTGTGTCCTTCAATCGCTTAGACACGATCAAACTGATAGAGCACTCCGAATTGATACAGTGGTCCTCGTCTGACATAAAATTTAGACTCACTGTTCGTTAGAATGAGAGCACGACCACGAGATAGAATGACTTCCTTAGACTGTGAATTTTTTTTGGATTGTTGTTAGCTATAAAAATCGTTGCCTAGTCGACTTAATTACTGTTACTGTTTACTTGCGTCGGCAATCGATAGGACACGTGTCAAACATGGCGTGACCTGTCAGTTCGAGAGCGAACCGAAAATTCATTTTACTGTTAGATTCGGTACGCGATAGTTTTAATTGAAGACATTAAAATGAATGGCACTGTGCCACTGATTGTAATCATTTTAATTATCGCCATTGACATATGGGAGTTTCCTTTTTCTAAACTTACCACCCAACGGCGGATCTAGAAAAAATTTAGGGGGACTATAGCCTCCTTACCCCCCTCTGGATCCACCCTTGATTGTATGAGACTGAAAAATCACCTGACATACTCACAATACTACATCTACATAATAAAGTCGGCACGGGTCACCCAGCCCAGTGGCTCCCGCCTGGATTCGCCCGTGTTCTTATCGGATCCTGGTTACTTTCTAATTGCCTTTCTCTGGACCAGCCAAACCTTTTTTCATTTTTTTAATGCAAAGTACTTGCATAGCTGTGTATAACCTTGTATAGCCTTGTCTAACCTTGTATAGCCTTGTCTATATTATTACTTTTTGATGTCTGGTGTTTCACCTAGTGGCAAAACACGAAATTACTCACAATTTCAATTGACTGCTTAGAGTGGGTACCAGTTTTTTTGAACACGACTGTACATCTTGGACTTATAGTCCAAGGTTGAAAGCTTTCGTCCGCACCTCATGGATGTCGTGTACGCCTGAACCAAGAATTCGCCTTTCAGTGAGATCTGTAAAATGACCGACGTATTTGAAGGTATTTTATGACGGCCGGATGTTGTGCCGACTAGTTAAAATAATTATTTCTTTTATTTATTATATTTTTTAATGTCTAGGGAGCATTATTCGTTGTATGCGGAGATTGGAGGAACTTTTGAGGCAAATGTGCCAAGCGTCCAAAGCAATTGGAAATGCGGAGTTGGAAAATAAGTTTGCCGAAGGAATTTGATTGATTAAACGGGACATAGTTTTACGGCTAGTTTGTATCTGTAAATGTTAAAACTGATTTAATAAATTTGACTCATCATTGTAAATTATCTGCGGCAATTGTAAAAACTTTATTACAAATTTTTATTGTTATTTTTGCATTTTATTTTGCCTTTTTTCATTAAAAATATTTGTTTTGCAACTATTAATGTTAATTTATGCAATTTTCTTAGTCTGTAATTTATTTTTGCACTTGGCAAGCAAGAAAATAAAATAAATATTCAAATATTCAGTAAGTTCAAAATCCATAGCTGGCGCTACAATCGTCAAAGGAGTCTGTACGTAAGTAAATCTCAAGGTTTCTAGCCGCAGCACAGTGCTCGTTTGAAAATGGCGGCCTTGGATCAGTCGGAAGTAATTTGTACGTGGTTGTTTTTCATTTCGTTTAATTTTTCAAGATTGAAAAACTCTTTGACGGACCTCAAACATGCTGCAGCTAGAACAAAATCAAACCATCAATACAATTGAGTCAACCAAATCAACCGTTCGACACCAATTAAAAGCGCTCGCCGTAAAATATCGAAGAAGAAATATGATCAGTGGTTTATCGTCCTGACAAAAAACAACACAGTCCGGTAACATTCTGGTAAATTCCCATTTTAATTCAAGAATATTAAATTACGATATTTAAATTACAGAAATACAGTTGCATTTAATTTAATTTATTTCCGGTATCAAGCGGGAAACGTGAACGTGAGAGACACAAAAATATCAATGACACCACGATTTTGGCCGTTTGGTTAAGAAAGAAAGTAAAATCGTAATTCGTAAGTAAATTGGTTTTTGTCTCAATTTTATTCGTTCTTGGCAGCAGAACAATAGTTTTAGTAGGGTGCGAGTCAATGGTAAATCGGTAAATGTGTGACGGTTTGGAACCGTATAAAATACTCTTGAATTTCCATGTTATAAAGATGCCGGACCTTGTTGTGTACTACCCTGTTAATTAGATGGTTTTGTTTACACAGCCGCCACATTGAAAGTTAGTCCTAAAAATTAATTCAACGACTAATGCCATGACTGACCCGAAAACTCCTCCAATGAGAATAAGGAATGCTGTGATTGTGTGATGAATAGAAATGGGTTTTTGGTCATAATTTGGTGTTTCGCAGATGGTTGTTATCTTGTTCTTATCGGTAAGTTTCTTTATGATTCCTCTTTCTTTTAAGTTCAAAATACTGAAACGAATTACGGACGTTTTTTATAAGGTTAGGTTTGTGGGGGTTGAGGGGGGCGCTACCGCCCCCTCTTGACAAAACATGTCAGTAGGATAATCGGGCTCGCTTGTTGCCAATTGATCTTGATCTTTGCTGTTTTGAAATTCCAAGAAAATCCGTGATTTCAATGAAGTGGAATGGTAGTTATATTGACATGTAATTATATTTGCTAATGTGGGTAGACGCAGCAATTCTATTATGTTTGCATGGTGCCAGATTAAAACTTTGTACGAAAGAAATTCCATGAGAAATGTTATTGCAGAAACGAAAACTCCTCCAATGAGAATAAGGAATGCTGTGATTGTGTGATAAATAGAAATGGGTTTTTGGTCATAATTTGTTGTTTCGCAGATGGATGTTGTTTTGTACTTATCGGTAAGTTTCTTCATGATTCCTCTTTCTTTTAACTTCAAAATGCTGAAATGTATAATTGGAGTTTAATTTTAAAATTGTTGTAAATTTGATCGTGCCAATACATACTTCTGATTAAATAAGTCTACATATTTTGATTTTTTTCTTAAACATGTAGTAAGTAGCCGTGGTGATTGGGATTTTTATAAAACTGAACGTGCAGTTTGATCCGTATAAATGTTTCAGAGAATCGTACGTATGAAGGATGGCATTGTAATTATGTAAAAGCAGTTGAGGAGCTTCTTCCGTCGAAATGTTTCCTTTTCTGGTGTTTTTTCCCATCTGGTGCCAAATCCAAGATGGCCGCCGCGACATGTCGCATCTCATTCGCTCTGCAAGACCGTGATTCTTTACGCAATTATTTAAACGATATTGTTGGAATCTTCAACGACATTACCTCCGGGAAAGTAGCTACTAAATCCAAGATAGGTAAATTTGACTCTGGCATTAAGAATATTCGCTCCATCCTCGATAACGCGCTGCTGACCGACGATGCTGACCACGTGGCGCCGACGCCGACGCCAACGCCCAATTCCTACCCCATTTCGCCTGCAACCAGCCCTAATGATGCCAACCTACATCTGACTGCTACCGACGATCACTCTTCCGTTGTCGATGACGTCCCTGCCGCTCTCTCGACGGTCAGTACCACCGCTTCTTCTGTCCCGATCTCGGCGACTTTCGATCCACTTGCCGCCGCCGCCGCCGCCGCCGCCGCCGCTGCCGCCAGCAAAACTGCCGCCCCCAACGATCTAGACCCGATCCACCATTCTCTTCAACAGATACACACGCTCATTTCAACCATGTGCGCGAAAATCGCAAGTCAAGACGACATTATCGCATCTCTTCACAAGTCGCCTACCGTCCCGCCTCCGCTCATGTCAGTCGAAATTCCTGGCTTATCGGACCTGCCTATTCGTACATATGCCAACGCTACCTCTCTCCTGACCCGTAAACACACCGCGCCCGGTACCAACACCACGAGACGGCCCAAATCGTCAGCCTCTACGACAACGCCTTCGACTAATCCTCCATCTCGTCAACCACGGACTCCTCGTCCTCGCTCCATTGGTAATCTTGTCGACACTTCTTTACTCTCTGTCACCCCACTTGACCGCCAAGCTACACAGCGCATCCTCCTCTGTAATCTTATCCCCACCACTACTAGTGCTCAAGTTCGCTCTTTTGCCGAATCTAAAGGCCTTTCCGTCCGCCAATGTTCCCGTTGGCTTACAACCAAGAACACTGTAAGCAAATCTTTCTTCCTGCGTATTGTCTGTAATGACATCACTCAGCTTCTTTCTCCCGACTTGTGGCCCATTAGTGTGGGCATTCATCAATTCTGGGGCAAAAACCCTACTCTTGTCGCTTCTAATAACCCCGGTGCGCCCTTTCCGACTGAGCATGACCAATAGGTCATGCAAAAATCATAACTTCAATATTATCTACCTAAACGCCCGTTCCTTGCTGCCTAAAATTAATGACATCTTGGGCCTAACTCACATAAACTCTCCAGATCTAGTCACCATTACGGAGACATGGCTAACCCCGGACTGCCCTGATAGTATTTTAGCCATACCCGGTTACAATATCGCCCGTTCTGATCGCCTCTCACATGGGGGAGGAGTTGCACTTTTTTACAAAGACTCCTTCCATCTTGATTCCCTTATTGCTAGCCAATCGGATGGCCTGGAGTTCCTCTCTTGCCATCTTTCCTCCCCTGCTCTCACACTCCAAATTATCGTCCTGTATCGCCCAATCTCCAGACCCATATCACATATTTTTGATCTCATCTCGGACCACATTACCCCAAATGTTAACACCTTAATAGCTGGTGATTTCAATCACAATTTTTTGCCTGCTAACCCGCATGACATTATCACCAACTACATGTCTTGTATTAACCTAAATCCCTCCATTTCCACCCCTTCGCGCGTGACTCTAAACTCGTCCACTTTAATTGACCAAATTTTTGTTTCAAAAAATATCACTCAAAACTCCTGTATTCTCTCTGACCTGGATAGACTAGACCACAAAGTTGCTTCTCTATCCCTCACCCTCCCAAAACCCCCCAACTCCCCCGCCCCTCGCCGCATCCCTAAATTTTCTTTTAAAAACTATAATTGGGACAACATAATCCGGGACACTCTTAACATTGACTGGCAACCTCTCATTGATTTCCCAGACCCCGACAATAAAATTCAGTACCTAACTACCGCCATCACCACCATTTTAACTAAACATGCCCCTCCCACCTCGTCCACCTGTAGAAAACCTAAACCTTGGTGGTCTGCGGAACTGACTAAACTCCTCAAGAAGAAAACTGGACTTTTTCCCCATCGCCACACGGACCCCTTGAGCTACAAGATTGCGTGTCGCCACTATAAGGCCCTAGTTAGGCGCAACAAACGCCGGTCGGTCCTAGCCTCGAAAAACTTCTGGCGCCTTGTTAAACCCCCCTCTACAAAAACTAGTTTGCCCACCTCCCTGCTGGTTCTCGAATCTTATGCTCAGTTTTGTGACAATCCCCTCAAGATAGTGGGCACAAACTACAATAACCACAACAATGTGCCTGACCCCAACCCAACTTTCGTTAATTTTAATTATATCTCTCCCGTTGATAACCTCTCTTCTGTTCACTCCCACGATAACATACCTGGGCTTGCTATAAAAAAGATACTTCCGGCTATCCTTCTCCCTTTGACTAATATCTTCAACACTATTATCGACACCTCCACTTATCCCACGGCATGGAAACATGCGACCATCACCCCCCTATTTAAAGGGGGGGATAAACACTCGGTGACAAACTATCGCCCCATCTCATCCCTTCCCCCCTTTGTAAAATCGCTGATCACAGCATACTCATGCAGATTCGCCGCACTATTACTAAACACTCTCCCCCTAACCAGTACGGCACTAGGCCAGGCTCTAATGCCCTCCACCTGATCTGTGCTTTATATTTGGACATCATCAAATGCTGTGACCGCAATAACCAGTTACACCTGGCAAAAACTGATGTTTCCAAGGCATTCGACACCCCACCACACCAGTATGTTATAAATTGCCTCAGCAATCTGTCTATTGGTCCCATGCCCCTTCAACTCTTCACATCTTACCTCTCTGATCGTAAATTCCATATTGCATCTGACCCCCAGTCTTCAGAATTTCCCATCTCCCGTGGCGTTGTACAGGGCACTGTTCTAGGTCCCTTGCTGTACAATTCTATCACTGGGCCCATTCTGACACTCCCTCTCACTTCCAAGATTCGTTCATATGTGGACGATAATTTCCTCACTCAAATCACTGGGAATGACCTCCTTGTCCCCATTCGGACTCTCTTCACTGCCGATCTGTCGACCTTATCCAACTGGTACACAGCTCATGATATGAGTTTGAACCAGGAAAAGACTGGTTTCATGACTTTCAGCAAACCGTCGCGGGGTGTGACCCCGTACCCAGTTGACAGCATGGTCGTCCTTGGTCTTACCCTCGACCCTCACCTGACTTTTGCCCCCCACATCCGGAATATAACCCGATTTCTAACCCGCTCAGCCTTTATAGTGAAGCATTTGAGGAATGTCCTATCCCGCTCTGAAATGCTTTCCTACATTCGGTCTAAGATCTACCCTTCTGTCATCTATGCATCTCAGTTCTGGAATTCTACTTCCAACCGTTTTAAATTCCAAGTTACCACTGCTTATAACTTAGTACTTCGCACTGCCTTCAAATTGCCTGGCATGACTCATATCACCCCTTATTACAATAAGCTAAACATTATGACGCTGGCTAACCTCCTCCTCCTAAATGACCTCACTTCTCTGGCTGACGTCATTCGGAACCCAGATCATCCCGCTCGGGCCATCGTCAAATTCTATCACTCTGACACTGAGACTCGCTCTACTCGTCGACACAAGTTTGAAGTGAATACCAACCTTTCATCATATCTCGCAAATTCGTATCCCTACCGATGCCTCTCGGATTGGAATGATCTCCCCACAGACATCCGTTCATCAGTGCTCGAATGCTCAGCCTCGCGCTGCCAACACCATTGTAAACATATGCATAAACGTTTGCGTACGCACCTTCTTAAAGTTCAGAAGAATATATAATCGTATTGTCTTTAACTTGTATTTTACTCCATGGGAGTGTTGAAATAAATAATAATAATATTACGTGTAAGATTTGTTTTTCCATTCTGCCAATGAAATAAAAATTCATTAGAAGGTTGGTTCAATATGCAGACATCTTTTCTGGCAATGGACGTTACTAAATTTCCTGTGCCCTGGCAAAGATGACCGTTTCTACAAATATTGCGTAGCTGTAGACAATATTTTTATAATTTTTATAAAAATGCACTTTTTATGCAGAAATCAGTAAACTGTTTTTCTTTAAGGCTCAAAAGTGCACATCTCATGGGCAAAAATGATTAATTTCTGAAATAATGAACTTTGTAGATGAAGCAAACAGATAGTCTTTTTCTGCAAAGCTAAAGGCAGTGGCTACGTTCACGTCCGACTTGCGGCGATCCGGGTTTTCACTTGCTAAACTGGTTGAATCTAACAAGTTATCACCGTTGAGATGCCTTTTAGGACTTCTACTCAGCGGCCAAATGGTTGTCTAGGGAAATGATGTTATAAACACGAGAATAAAGGAATAATGCAATCGTTTTAATCGTCTTAAAAGTACAAGATATATACGGGGAAATAATAATAATTTCGACCAGACTTCTCTCCAGAAACACACTCACAGTTAACGGTCGGCTCCAAGATGGCGTCAATGGCGTCACGTGAGCGTGGATTTTGGCAGAGTAGACTCGGTGCCAAAATCAACCTTTAAATACACCTAAATTCCCGTGGAGCACGCTTGACACGAGAATACGTCTAGCACACAGCGGTTCGATTATTACAGAGCAAGCTCGACATAACAATCCGTCAACGCACAGCCTTCTTTGTGGAGTAAACTCAACACAAAGAACTTCAAACTGGCAGATCAAGCTCAATGTCAGTTTCACACAGAAATGATGGCTCAAATCACACTTAGTGATCCAAGCAAAGGGTGCTATTTCTTACAGTTGGTACAGACCAGCAAGATGTCTCAATTCTTCCAATAAATCACAGGTCACACTTAGCAAATGGGCATAAGTTTGACACGGTTGTGAACAGTTTGGAAGCACTTTGAAATCTGCTCAGTAAAGGTGCGCAGAAGATGAGTTTTGTAAAGATCACACACGGTCACCTTCGGGTCGTGTGCAACAATTGAGCCAGGCACGCGCGAGAGGAGGGGAGGCTCCGCCCAGGCTCGCGCCTAGCCGCATTATCAAAGCGATGCACGCCGCAGCGTGATTGGTTGACGCTGTTGCTGGGTCAACACTTGCAGCAAAATCCAATATTATTTGGGTAATATTGTTTCTTGATTTAAATTCGGATAATATATGTTTTATTTCAACTTACATTGAAATAGAACATAGCGTAATATTGGTTTCTGTTATGATACAAATTGGAAATACGGTGCTCACTCGGAAAGGAATATTTGAGGTCACCACAGACGTGAACGTATTATTTTCATGACGCGCTGTGATTGGCTGAGATCTATTCAGGTCGGTTCATTTCCTCAACCTAAGTTTTCTCAAATTCAATGTTTTCGAGGTCAAGAGGGGACGTAGCCCCCCCCCCCCTTGGGTGATGCGTACAGGGCGCGACATAGCTAGGTGCGACATTGTGATTCGCGCCTAGCAATGGGCGTAACATTGTTAGCATGCATCTCTCAACCAATCCCAGTGTGTGTAGCCACTTCGAAAACAACTAAAACGACTTGTTGATGTCGAGCAGAATCTCATTATTTTCATGATGTCATGTTACCATGTCTTAATCACTAACAAGAATTTGTCATTTCATTTTTTTCCTGCATTACCTTAATGATCGTGTAAGCACCATAACTTCCAAACGCATACAAGTTTATTTCGTCTTCCAATACGTCTTGTATGTTGTGGTATCGAGGCCGTGATGTTGTAACAGTGAGTGATGCGTACAATAACACACAGTAACTTGCCATAATTAGCAAAAGAAAGATGTTTCTCGTTCCAGTAATTGTATAAACTTTGAGGAATTATAAAAAATGACCTGTGAATTGATTAACAATTCTATTAAAGCGTTATTACCTGAAGTTGAAGCCGGGTCTTTGTAGTATATGCTTATCAAAGCCAGAGAGAGTTCAATGAACACGCATGTAACTGAAATGCATAACCAAACAGTCGGGGGAAATGGTTTGAAAAATGTCATCCACAAATAATGTCTGATGTTGCTGTCTTGTCGCATGACTAATCCAAATGTGCTTGATATGACAGGAACGACTACGAAGTCAAAAATGAGCGTGCGTGCTTGAGTCATAAAACAGCCCGCTGTTTTGACATCATATGTCTAATAAATAATAGAGATGATGCATCGTTATAGCCTATTTCATAGCATAACTTTTTGATTTATAATTAAATTTGATGTACTTTTTTTTTCAGATTTCTTTCTACGTTTCCAACTTTCTCATCTATAAAAATGACTATTGAACTACAAAAATATTAAATTTTGGTCAGTTTAGTGAAAAGTGGTTTAGAATGAATTTTGTTTACCAAAAGCTACTCCATTTATTCACAACATCCTCTAGGATTTCATAGTAAATTGGACTGAATGTGTCTTTTAATTTGGCTTTATTCTACGCAGTAGAAAAATGTATTACAATTGCAGAAAGGTAATGCAGTACCGGCATTTGCAATACAGTCGAACCTCGTTTTAACGAATTGTTTAAAATGACTTGGTTGGCCATGGCCAGGCATAGAAAACAATGTTTAAAAATGTGATATAACAAATTTTGATATTACGAATTATTCCTTATAAACAAACCAGATTTTGGGAACACTAATACCAACAAGCTCGTTATAACGAATTTTGAAAATTGATCACATGATTCACAACTGATGTCCGTGTTTAGAAAATGAAAGGAAAATAATTCGTATTGGTGAAATTTTCCATTTGAAAATGACTGCTAAGGGGAATACAATTTCTGTTTAAGACAAGTGGAAACGCTTTTTAAAAATTATGAAAATTTTAATTAAATTTTAAATTTAGAAAAATTAAATTACTGTCAAAACTGAATTTTTTCAGTTAGTGTTGTTTGTTATAACGACATTTTATTACACATTTCTCGGGTCCGACTGTATTAGATTATAACATGATCAATTCACCTCTCCTACGGTGAAATTTTCCTTTTTCAACAATAATGGTGTCTGCGAAACTATTTGAAATTGAGATTTTATTTGTTCTGAGCAATTAATGCCTAAGTTTGTTTTTAAAAAAATGTGTTTGTCAAATCGGTATTCCAATGCAACTAAGCCTGAATTCTATGATATAAAATAAAAATAAAGTGGCAGTGATTTTATTTGTAATATTCTACAAGTATGAAGATCAAATATACTGAATGTTATAATCTTGTTAGGAATAAAAATAATATATTTTTAGCTTAAAGTAATGGTGAAACTATTTATCGTCATCACAGGTTTTGTTTTTGTTCTAACATATTACTGGACCCATGTGATCAAGACGAATTTACCAAATTGTTGACTGAGTCTGCCATCCACTACAGTGTAAGCATTACTATGTTAATTCATTAACAAGATAAACTTTTCGTGCATATTTTTAGACTATTCACTCCTGCAGTATTGTGATTAGAATGTATCAGTAAGTAAACTTTATTTTGTCTCCATATGATAGATCCTGAAATAAGTGCAGATCTAGATCACCCTTAAGATTTCCATTTTTTCTTGTTTTATTGATCACAAATACAACAATTTTGTTTTCAACAGGCGTGCAAGTGTAATGGTCAAGCTGGAATTCAGATTTAATTTCAAATGTAGTTATTCTTTATACTACTAAAATTTAAAATGACAAAAAAATGCTTCCGGGTAGCCCAAATAAAACCTGTTCGACAATACAGGGTATCTCAAAAAAAATTATTTTTTGGCCACCCACGGTGATCTGCATCACTCTACAGCGCCCAGTGGCCCTAGGGTCATTACCCTTAACGGGGTGAACTGACCCAGTATAGGGAAGGAGGCAGGGCTGGACTGGGAACAAATTTATTGCCAAGAAAACTGGGTGTCCGGGCCACAATTAATGAAGTCGGGACAGGCCACAGCAGGCCGCGACATGCCACAACGGCCACGGGCCAGTCCAGCACTGGAAGGAGGGAGCGGAATGGTGTGGTGAGAGAAAGAGAGAGAGAGAGAATAGCGCTTGGTCTCAATCGAGACAGACGTGCAAAGACGAACCTGAAGCCAGCAAGGGCAATCGCGCCCTGTGCTAACCCTGCTCTCCTCACCATTCTCCACTGTCACAACGCTCAGTAGTATTATCGTTCGTCTTCTACAGCCTCTATGAGCAGCTGCATGGACAGCTGAATGTTATTTGCGACTGGTTACGTCACTCATAGGGCTCGTGCTCTGTGTGTGGCGGGTTGGTTGCTGGTGCAGCGTGCGTTCACGGCACTGCGATAGGTGGGAGACCCCCCCTAGAACCCCTAGACTAGACTAACGATTAAAGTCCAACAACCCAACAATCTGCAGTCCCTACCTTATTTACGTGAGTATGCGTCCCAAACCAGGATAACCAGTCCCCAGGTTGCTTTGGAGAAGACCATACCAGTCACAACATTGTTCAATTAAATACAATATTACTAATTAGTTGAGGGCAGAGTTGTTGAATTAACGTTTCTGGTGATATTTGCTACTTTAATCAATTTTTGTCCCAATTCGCCAAGTTTGATTGTACATCTATGGACAAAAAAATCTTCACATGCTGTCTGGCTGCTTCAGCTTCAAATGAGCAGTGCATTTTATCACGAGACAAAATATTTTTTGAAATCCACAAAAGTACTGCAAAATCTGAAATTCAGTAATGACTAGTACAATCAAACTTGGTGAATTGGGAGAAAAATTGTTAAAAAGTGCAAATATCTCGAGAACAAACGACAAAAGCTCGGATCGTGAAAGACTAAACACCAAACCATACAAACAATTTCGTAACGAGATAAACATTCTGTGCATGTCCTTTAACTATTGACTCTTCCTACCGTATTTTGGTGAGAATATGTCAATAAGTAAACTTTATTCTGCCTCCATATGATCAGATCCTGAAATAAGTGCAAATCTAGCGCATGGTTTAGATTTACAGTTAGCCGTGCTTTTTTGATGACAAATACCAAAACTTTGTTTTCAATTGGAGTGCAAATGTAATGACGAAGCTGAAAGGCAGATTTATTTTTAAATGTAATTATTCTTTATAAAACTTACATTTAAAATGACAAAAAATGCTACCATTAGATCGACAGCCATTGTAGACAGGGTGGCTTAACTTTTAATATTGAACAGATGGATAACCGAATAACGCTAGGGCCTCTTGACCAATTGCTTGTCAATCTAGGAGCATGCTTCGATCGTCTTTACCTGCTCAAAATTTTCTATCCAAATCAATACCATTTGAACAGGAGTATAAATGAAAACTAGCGACGTATTGGTGAATCGTTGTGCTAATATTTGAATTTTTCCAATCCAATTAAAATAGATCAATTTTGACAAACAGTTTAGTACTGGAATTAAAAAATGTTTTAAGAAATATAAAAAGGAATTGAATATGTGATTAAGTAACAATAATCATCCTGATAAATGATGAGTATTTGTCTTGAATTCGTGATTTGTACAATATTAGATAATTGAAAACTGAGTTGATCATTACAGTCAGAAAAGGAAAATGTTTGTGAAAAATTATCTTCCAGTGCTTAAAGAAAAGATAAAAATGTATGTCTACTTTAATTTGCTGTTAATACCAATTCAGAATTTTGAAGTAAATATCATACCTGTAGAGTGATTGCTTTTAGAATTGTTTATGCATCCATATAATAGGTAAAAGAAAAACATTCTTAGAATGTTCATCTTACAAGTGTAGTGAATCCAAAAATATTCTACACTGTTCTTTGTTTCTGATGTCTTGCTGTGTCGACTGTGTTATGTCCTTCAATACCCTGAATACGATTAGACTGCATCTAACGCTGGCAAAAAAAATTACTTAATTTTTTTTATTTTGTTCTTTGTTGTTATCGTCTTTTAGTATCAATTGTGTCAAGTTTTTTGTCACCGTTGGTTTTGAGTGTTTATTTCGCGTTATGTTTACGTGAGAGTATCGCCGGGTAAAACATCTCACCTGTGTATTGTGCTGCCCAATCAGGATTGAGCACATAGGTATTTAAAATGTATGAATTAAGAATAAAGTATCATTGTTTGAAACTTACAACCACATATATTATCATTAATTTATTATATTCCAGATCTTTAGCATATTCAAAACTACAGGTTAAGGGCCCAGGAAGCTTCTAACTGCATACGAATCAAGATCTTGCTGAACGAAACGATCGACAAGAAGTTAAAAAGTTTTTAACGTGCGAATTGATTTCAAATAAGAAACTTGAAAATGGCGATAGGAAAAGAATGTTCGAGGAGAATCGAAGCATTGGGAAAAGAGAATTTCGATGCATGGAAAGTCCGGATGAAGGCTTTGTTAAGTATTTGCGATCTTCTAATATATGTGGAAGGAGAAACAGTACAACCAGAAGTTATCGAGAACGACGCAAAGCAGATAAAAGCCATCAAAATTATGGGACAAAAGCGATAGAACGACGAGAAACGATATGTCGCTGAACATCAAACAGACCGAGATTCGACTAATGAAAAATTGCAAATTCGCATACGAATTGTGGAAGAAATTGCACAGCATTTACCAGTTGAGAGGACCTGCGAATAAGTCTACATTGTTAAAAAGTCTAGCGAAGCACAAAATGGCTGAAAGAGAAAGCGTGGAGAATCATTTGAAAGATATTTTTGAAGTAATCGACAAACTACCAGATATTGATTTTAAAATCGCCTCAGAACTTACTGCGACGCTATTACTGCTGAGTTTGTCAAATTAATTCCTACGATAATTTCCGATGCGCGATGGAATCTTGAGATGAATTGCCGACACTAGAAGTTCTAGAAGGCAAAATAAAAGACGAATTGATTGCTTGCGGAAAAGGAAAGAAAGAAGTGAAGACGTGAAGACGTGAAAAAAATTTAAATTGTAAAATTAAATATATAAATTACAAAATTTATACCGGTAGTACAAATACTAGGTGCATTCATAATGCATCTCATACACCTGTCTCGGTTGATATTCGTCGTGCAGTGTGTACTGTAGCAGTGACGCGGGTAACCTTTGGGTGGCCCAGCGGTCAGAACATAATGAATTGAATAAAGACATGAAAAAATACAAACGGTTTTAAAGTCCACTCGGGTGAAAATGTGGCAGTCGATCCACTCAAAAACACCGCATTGCAGCTATATTGATGTTTTGTGAACGTTAACAAATAATTACTATTTTAAAAAATTTATGAAATTTTTGAGAACCACTCATTATAATGAGTGGTTCGTGACTTACCTTGTGACGGTGACGACCACAACTCCTACTAAATGGTAGTTCCGGGTATAGATTGCGCTCAAAGTGAATAATGTATGAGATAAAATACGATAAGATGTTTCTCAAAACATAACACATTTATTGGTTTCGGCCAAATTAATAAATGCTAAGTTATACAAATACCACGCTGACATTTGGCTCGTTAAATACAAAGTTAAACTATACAAAAAATAACCAAATGGCTCTAAAATAATATCAGTTACCGATACGAGTAATGCTGGTCCTCGATCCAGGAAAGGATGAAACTCCCTCTCGACTGGAAATACAGATGTTGTCTAAGCCGAGCTGGCTGTAAAAGTTGTCCTCATTGATAAGCGATGGTTTGTGATCGCATCCTCGTCGCCAATCGATATGTACCTTACTAATATAAATCTTGATCATGGAGATTGTTTAACACAGGTCAGCCATTATGGATAAATGATTTACAAGTGCCTTTATGTTGCAGTGGGGGTAAAGCGCCAATACTAAACAATAGTTTAAGTGCATTGAATAATGCAGTGAAGCGGATACAGCACAAGCAGCCGACAAAAGGGGCGTTAAGTGGTCGGAAACCGGGCACTCTGGGGGGTGGCTGGAAAAGTCAGCGTGCAGGCGGCCGAAAAACACTGCACAATCGGAAGCCAAAACTCGCTCGCAGACATGGTGTCTTGGACCATGAAATCGGGCGTACACCGTACAGGAAAGTCTATGGTCCCCTAGTTGGTGCGCTGTGTGAAATCACACTTATAAATTGCTAAAGTCCTTGGTTTGAAAAGTGTAAATGTAGGAAATAAAAAATAGGAGACCTTCTCTTGAGTTGTAAAAAAAGAACACTGGTGATTTTATTCTTAGACTAGAGAAAGGGGGGGAAAAAAGGGTATGTGGAGCTCTCTGATTGGAGAGCGGAATTGTTTGACCTCAATAAGCTGATTCCAAGAAAGGTCAAGTGGAAGTTTGAGAAGTGAAGTTTTAGGGTGAGAAGGTAGGGATAATTGGCGATACAATAATTTGAGCAAACAAGTAGAAAATAAGTGAAAAGTAAATGTAAATAACAAACACCAAAAATACAAAATTGCTAAATGCAAAAAATGAAATTGATACAAATAAAGGTAATAAAAATTGCGTAAAACCCTCGGTTTTCACACGCTGACACACGATCATCATTTATGTGAACAATATGTCTCTTGCAGACAATGAAATAAATTGGTTGTTTCACCTGGTGGCAACAGTGTCCTCTGCAGGCACTAGTTTCGCAACGTCGAGTCGATTTGCTTAGACGTCAAGATGCCCGATTTAGATCGAATCGAACTATCTTTGCATTTGTCTTTGGGCATGTGAACAAGCCGAATGAGAAATGAAACGTTGCCCAGCGCTCTGTGCTGGTCTTGGAAGCCGTTTCCAGCTGGTGCCACACTTGCACCCGGGCCAGACAAGAGTCACGTCTACCTACACGGGCAAGCGTATTCAAACGTCGTTTTTGAATCAAAGTCAATTTCCAGTAAAGGTTCTAGCAACTGTCAACGGTTTATTAATTAATGTCAATTTGAATTCCAATAAAATCCGTGATTTTAATGAAGGTAGAGGTTCAATTGAAATGTAATTAGATGTGCTAATTTAGGTAGATGCAGCAATTCTATACTTTTTGGTGTACTTATTTAATTTATTATTTTTTACTTGAATAAGTGCAGGAAAGTATTCTTGCTTTATTTAGGGTTTTTTTTTTTTAATTCTACACTTCTTTTTACCATAATGCTGTTATTATTGTTACGGTATATTAGCATTTTATTTTGCCTTTTTTCCATTACGGATGTTTGTTTAGCAACTATTAATGTTGATTTATGCAATTTTCTTAGTCTGTAATTTATTTTTGCACTTGGGAAACAAGAAAATAAAGTAAATGTTCAAAAATGAATTTTTTCAGTTAGTTCAAGATCCACAGCTGGCGCTACAATCGTCAAAGAGCATCAAGGTTTCTAGCCGCAGCACAGTGCTCGTTTGAAAATGGCGGCCTTGGACCAGCCGGGAAGTAATTTGTACGTGGTTGTTTTTCATTTCGTTTAATTTTCCAAGATTAAAAAAACTCTTTGACTAACCTCAAACATGCTGCAGCTGGAACAAAATCAAACCATCACTATGATTGAGTCAACCAAATCAACCGGTCGCCGTAAAATTGCGAAGAAGAAATATGATCAGTGGACTATCCACAGAATATAACATGTTTTATTCTGTGGTTTATCGTCCTGACAAAAAACAACACCGTCCGGTAACATTTTGGTAAATTTTCATTTTAATTGAAGAATATTAAATTACGATATTTAAATTACAGAAATACAGTCGCACTTAATTTAATTTATTATCGGTATCAAGCGGGAAACGTGAACGTGCGAGACAGAAAAATATCAAAGACACCACAATTTTGGCCGTTTGGATGAGAAGCAAAGGAGAATCGTAATTCGTAAGTAAATTGGTTTTTGTCTCAATTTTACTCGATCTTGGCAGCAGAACAATAGTGTTAGTAGGGTGCGAGTCAATGGTAAATCGGTAAACGTGAGACGGTTTATTGAATTTTTATGTTGTAAAGATTTTTTCAATGCCGGACCTTGTTGTGTACTACAATGCATATTAGGTGGTATTGTTTACACAGCCGCCACATTGAAACTTGGTCTTAAAAAGAAATTCAACGAGTAATGCCATTCCGGACACAAAAACTCCTCCAATGAGAATAAGGAATGCCGTGATTGTGTGATCAATAGAAATAGGTTTAAGGTCATAATTTGATGTTTCGCAGATGGTTGTTATCTTATGCTTATTGTTAAGTCTGTCTATGACTCCTCTTTCTTTTAACTTCAAAATGCTGAAATGTATAATTGGAGTTTAATTTTAAAATCGTTGTAAATTTACTCACGCCCAGTACTTACTTCTGATTAAATAAATCTACATATTTTGATTTTTTATCAAACATGTAGTATGATGCCGTATCGATCGGTATTCGAACAAAACTAAATGTGCAGTTCAATCCGTGATCTTTTTTCAGAATATCGTACGTATGTATGATGGCATTGTAATTATGTGAAAGCACTTGTGCAGCTTCCGTCTTCGAAATGTTTCCTTTTCGGGTATTTTCCCCCATTTTTGTCCAAATAGCCCGTGTAAGAGGTGATTTTGCATCCTACCATTAAATGAAAAGATATGTTCAAAAGATTGGTTTACCGTATATACTTGCGTATAGTGCGAAATATTTATGCCAGAATTAGTCCCTGTGTTTGGGGGAGTCGCACTATACGTGCGTAATAAAAAAAAAAAAAAAAAAAAATTAACAAAACGTACGTACTACGGTACGTTTCGTATTTCGTTCGTATTACGTGCGCATTTCGTCCATTTCGTCCTTCGGCCATCGCTTACAACACACAACACAACCATCCAACCTACCGACAATCCAACCATCCAACCGAACGACAATCGAATAATGCAAGAATCCAACAATCCGAAACGTAAGCGTGTGTCGTTTGAAGCGGGTTTAAATTACGTGTCGTGGCATTTGCCGAGAAAAATAATAACTCCGCCGCTGCGAGAGAATTTGATTTGATTTGATTTGATTTTTCCATTGTTGTGGCACACTACTATGGTAACTCGCATTATACGCGCGTACACCATTTATTTCGTTTTAGGCACCTTAAAATGGGGGGGTCGCATTATACGCGAGTATGTACGGTAATAATCATTATACGGGCATCTTTTCTGGGATGGGCGTTCCGAATCTTCCAGCGCACTAGCAAAGATGACCGGTTGTGTCAATATCACGTGGCTGTAGGTAATTAACCGTATGATAATTAAACGGTGAAACATTTAACTAGACAGACAATTTAACGGACGAAAATAAAAACCCAAAATATAATTGTACGTTTTTTAAAATTAAATTTTGTGTTTTAGTTATTAAGCGGTGCTCTACCATTTATTTCTCATTACCTTAAAGCGATAGTAAGGGGCAAACTCTCTGTATGCGTATAAGTTTATTTTGTCTTCCTGCAATATGTCTTGAATATTATTGTATCCAAATTGTGATGTAACGGTAAGTGATCCGTATAACACTGCGCCGTAGCTTGACATAATCAGCAGAAGAAAGAAGTATTTTGTTCCAATAATTGTACAAACTTTGAGGAATTATAAAAAATAGCTTGAATTAATTAACATTTTTATTGAAGTGTTTTTACCTGAAGTTGAGGCTGGATTTTTGTAGTAGTTAGTCATCAATGCCAAAGATAGTTCAATGATGACCTGTATAACTAAAATACACGACCAAACAACCGGGGGAAATGGGTTGAAAAATGTCATCCATAAGTAGTCTTTGATGTTGCTGTCTTCTCGCATGATTAATCCAAATGTGGTTTTTCTAATAGGAATAACTACAAAGTCAAAGTTGTGCACAAGTTTTGGAGTGATTATAAATCCAATTCTGAAGATATCAAAGTCCTAATAAAATAATAGAGAAGATGAAGCATTAAATGTCGTAACTGTTTATGGTAATTAATAATTAAACGTCTATGTACTTTTTTTTTTAGATGTGTTTTTACATCAACTATTTTCTTGACTAAAAAATCGGCGGTTGAGCTAGAAAAGCATGAAGGTTTTAGCTTGGACGAACAAGGTTTTAATTAACTTTATGAAAAATGGTTTATAATTAATAAAAACTTTACCAAAAACTGCTCATTTTATTAAGAACGTGCTGCAGAAGTTCTCCGTTAAATGATGGGGGTTTGTTTTTCTTTTCTAATCTTGTCTAAATAGAAGAAAAATACGGTTACAATTGCAGAATTGTAATTCTGTAATTTGCAATATACGTATTAGAGCATGCTTAATTCACCTGTCCTACAGTAAAATTTTCTTTTGTCAAAAATAATGTTTTCTGGGAAATTATTTCAAATCGACATTTTACTTGTTCTGCGCAATTTATTGCCAAGTTTGTTTTAAGAAAAATATTCTTGTCTAGTCGGTATTCCAATGCAAGTAAACTTGAATTCTACGTTTTAAAAAAAGAAAAAAGAGCAGTGATTTTATTTTTAATAGTGTAGGTTCCATTCCATATGCTAATAGTTTGAAGATTAAATATACCAAATGTTACAATCTTGTAGAAATTAATTTTTTTAATGTACTTCTTTTCATTCTAATATTCAGGGTTTTCATAAAGTCTCTAGACAATTTGAAAAATTTATTAAAAATAAAAAAAATCAGACAATTTTGAAACTTGTACATAACATAAAGTATATGGTAAAGTTTTTTTTGGAATATAGCCAAAGAATAAGGAGCAACACGTGAAATTGGCATGCACGTGCCATCGTTCCAAAACATTGAGGGCATTGAAGAATGCTAAATCTGGCTGGGGCCCCAGAATGGAGGAGCGGCCAGACCGAGCTTACGCGCAATGAAATGCGCTCAAAAGCCAAACAATTGTCTAAAGATGTTGTGAACACCTTGTATTATTAAACCATATAGCAAGCACGTATTTACCAATTTGTCTGCTCTCTTTAAAGAGGGCAGACCTCAGTCCGCCTGATAATTACAATACAAGCAATTTCGTAACGAGATAAACATTCTGTGTGCATGTTCTTTAACTATTGACTCCTACCGTATTTTGGTGAGAATATGTCAATAAGTAAACTTTATTCTGCCTCCATACGATCAGATCCTGAAATAAGTGCAAATCTAGCGCATGGTTTAGATTTACAGTTGGTCGTGCTTCCTTGATGACAAATACCAAAACTTTGTTTTCAATTGGCGTGCACGTGTAATGGCGAAGCTGAAATGCAGATTTATTTTTAAATGTACCGTAGTTATTCTTTATAATACTTATATTTAAAATGCAAAAAAATGCTACCGTTAGAACGACAGGCGTTGTATACAGGGTGGCCTAATTTTTAATATCTAACGGGTGTTTAACTGAATAATTTTAGGGCCTCTTGACCAATTGCTTGTCAATCTTATACCCTGTTCGCACCAGAAAGTTTGGGCTAGCCCAAAGTTTAAATCTAGTTCTGGCCTGATATTGGCTTAAAAAGGCTAGAGCGTTTACACCGAAAAGCAAAAAGCCACATACAGTATCTATACTCTAGTTGCAGTCAAAAAGGCACTTTACAAGATGTCGTCCCATTGGTCGACCCAGTTTACTACTAACTCCAGACTGTATACTACCGTATTACCCCGCTTATTGCCACATGCCGGTGTAGCTCGAGTATTACCGGCATGCCGATAAACCCTGTTTTTAACGGCATGCCGGTGTAAGTGAGTACGAATTTTTTTTTTTAATTTTGAGCCCAAAACATGCTTAAAACGCATATTTAGATGTCCAAAATGTAGGAAATTGGCCGAAATTTCTATAAAGGTTCCACAAAATTAGAAGTACTCTTCAGAATATCAAGAAAACTTAAATTTCAGGCCCAAATTTTAACATAATTTATCATCTGGGCTCTTTTAAACAAAAAAACAAAAAAACAATTTTTTCACTTATATCGGCATGTTTCGATCTATACCGGCATGCCGGTATAGATTTTTTACGCCCAATTTCAAAACTGTGATGAATCCATGCCCAACGGCATGCAGCAATAGGCGGGGTAATACGGCTACTAGGAGAAGTAAGTTAGTTTTTATTTTTATTTATTGTTTTGCTTGTTTTGACTAGTTTAGTTAACGTTATTTTGATTTTTCTTAATATAAAATGTTATTTCCATCATTGAAATGAAGTTTTACGCATATAAAAATGTCAGACTCATGTTTGTTATGTTTATTGGTTACTTCGTCTGGAATTTTGAATTTTTGGTCGTTCGATTACAATGTCTGTACATTGTAATGCAATTCTGGTGTTTGGGTCTACTTTTCCGGATCACTACACCAGTAAACTGGCTCGACCAATAAGACAACATCTTGTAAAGTGCCTTTTTGACTGCAACTAGAGTATAGGCCAATAGACAATCAACTGAGTATGTCACGCACAGAATTGTGGGAAGTGACCTTGACACTTCACACAACTGGATTAGAATCATCTAGTTTAAACATGTTTAAACTAGATAATCATCTAGTTTAAACATGTTTAAACTAAATAATCAGCTAGTTTAAACATGTTTAAACTAGATAACTAGATAACTGTATGCATTTGCACCAAGAACCAGAACTAGATTTAAACTTGTGACTGGTATGGTCTCGCCAATGTAACTAGGGGACTAATAACACTGGGTAGGGACGCATACTTCACGTAATAATAACAGAGATTCCCACAATATTGGTTGGTTGGCCTTTATTGTCGTTGTCTAGGGGTATGGGGAATCCCGTTACCCGTTGCAGGGGCGCCACAAAGGCGCGCCGCACCGGCAACCGACCCGTCACACACTGGGCAGAAGTCCAATGTGTGACGAGGTCGGTTCGACTTAACATTCATGTCGCGCTTACCTGCGACCCGCGTATCCGCTCATGGAGGCTGCACTACGGACTCCACCATAGCACTGAGGATCAACGTGGTGAATGGTGAGGAGTGTGGGGTTCAACCTGGGACACTTCTCGTCCCTCTCGATGACTACTTCTCCTCTCTGGGAGCTGTTGCAGACACGTCCTTCTCAGGCCGTGTCCAACACTCAACTCTCCTCTCTCACTCCACTCCCTCCTCACCACACCACACCACTCCCTCCTCCCCGGGCTAGGTCAATCACCCACAGAGGGGTTGACCTTTGGGGCCGTATGGTGGTGTGTGGCAGTGCCGCAGGTCACCCAGGTGGCCTGACGGTCACATCTCCCCCCCCCTTCGAAAAAGGTAGGTCCTAAGGGGCCACACACAACACCAACGGGGACACGCAAGTCGAGGCAAGCACGACAATAGTGCCGGTCAAAGACCACACACTGTCGGGCTACCGGTGCTGACTTCCGGTACCGGTTGTCCAAAGGATCACCGCACCGTCAGTCCACGATGTTCAAGCAACGTCGGGCAACGGAAAACACCCAACCCTAGATTGGCCGAAAACAAAACAGACTATTGATGATAATACAATGTAAATAATAATTCACCGGGCCTGAACGTAACAAGCCCGGGAGCAAACAATAAAACAGAAAAAAAAGAAAAATATTGACATAAAATAATAATAATAAACGAATTAAATTAAAAGGTAAAACAAGGATGGGAGAGGTTGGTCAAGCCTCTCAAGAACGATAAAAACAAATACGTTAAACAACGAGGAAAACTAATAAATATTTTGTAAAAAGAACTATGTACAGCAACCGGGATCTGACCAAGACCCGCAGTCGGGAGGTTCCGGGAACATTGGAAACCTCCGACGTCTTCTTTCGTCGGGCATCTGTGCGCGTGGCGCGGCGTCACCGTCTCGTCACTCGCACTGGCTCGGCGTCCATGTCTTGGGACAGGCATCTCATGGAATCCTGTTTAGGGGGAAAAAATATTATCGGGACCAGCGGTCCGTCGTTTGTACAATTCCGGCGTCTAAGGACGACGATCGGGGCTTTTCACGGCTCCGGCGCATCCTCGGACGGCGGTTGCGGTTGAGAGGGGCCTTGGGGCTCCTCTTCAGACGCAATTGCAACTTCCGGTGCAATTTCTCGCGCTGGCCTTGCTGGGGCTGGAGAAGTTCTCGCTGCCTCCAGCACAGACCGTATGGATGGTGGCGGTGGCATCAGTCGCCTGCCCTCCGCTTCAGCTGCTGACGTTGATGGGGAAGGATGCAATCGTACCTTCTCCACCATTGGCGCAGCAGCCGTCGACACTGGCGGAAGTGGTGCGCAGTGCGCTCCCTTCTCGCCCTTCGTTGGAGTGGAACCAGACGCGGCCTTGCGGGACTTCTTTCCCTTCCCCTTCTTCTTCTGCTCGCGTTCCACCTCCCGCTTGCGCGCATCGTACTCGGCCTCTACCGGGTCCCAGACTTCGGCGCTGAAGTTGTCCTTATAGGCCTTCCGCCTATGCACCCGCTTGACGATCACCTCCTCGTAAGTAGGTGGGGGTGGCGGCGATAGTGTTGCCAGCTCTGGAGGCATCTCGATCGGGACGGGCTCGTGGGACGCCGGTCTGAATACCCGCTGATGGCCATGGTTGTCCATCAGCTTGGGCAGACTCGCCAGCGTCTCCACGTAGCCGCGACAGACCGACGGATCTATGTCGGCGAAATCCGCTCCGACAGTCTCCTCCAGTGTCCATCCTTGAACCGCGAACGGTGACGGCAGATGGAGGTACCAGGCGTTCATTGCCGATCCGACCGTCCACGCGACGATCCGGACCGTCTCAAACCACCTGAGCCTCCTTGCTGCTGCCGACGCGACAGAGGGGATGTTGAGGATGATCCACATTCTCTGCCGTATCAGTGCCACCGCTCGGGTCATTCGGATGTCACTCCCCCTGGCATCCTCGAAGCGTAAATGGAGTTCCCTCCAACGCTTCGCTTCGGCAACCCAGAGCGCCAATGTCTGCTCGTGCGCGTGCTCAAGGCGGGGAACACCCTGTATGAGTAGCTCAGCGCAAACAACTGGGGCTCCGGGCGGCAATTCGGTGATCTCGAGTGGCATCGGGCCCTCTACGGGCTCTAGGAACTCCGCTTCATCACGCTGCTCAAAGGGGTGTGGTACCTGGGAAGGTTCCTCACTCCCTGTCGCTGTTTCCACTTCCATGTCGACCGTCTCGGGGTCGGCGTGTCGCAGAAGTTGCGCCTCGAGGGACAAGCCCTCCAAGATGGACAACTCCAGCACGTCGTCTTCCGAAACAGTCATCTGAAATTCTTCCTCCACCGAGGCAGAGGATTCGCACTGCTCCATCGGCAGTTCAGTGCAAGCGCCTTGCATCTCCTGGGGAACCGAGCACTCGTCTCGCGGTGTGGACTGAGTTGACTGTCCTGCCAACGACATGAGGCTACCCCAGGTACGGTGTGGAAGGCCGCCTGTTCCGTTGAACGAGTCCATCGGAAGGCCGAGAGCAAACGACGCGCAAGCAATCGCTTCCTCCGAGCACGCCCCGACCACCGGTTCGTCGAGAATCACGGGAAGGTCCAAAGCGAGGGGCATAGCTGCGATAGCCTGCTCCTCGTCCCTGGACTCCACCGTTGACAGCCTGTTGACGTTGTCAGTGTAGGACAGAGGGGCGCAGATATTGGCGAAATATCGCCGGGAAGCGTGCAAATGGCGTCGCAAATATGCGACGGTTAATTCCGATAACGGAAATGGCGTCGCCGATGTTCGCAAATGAGCGACGAACGATACGCATCCGTATCGTGAAATGCGGCGCCGAAATACAATGCAAAGAAGTGTTTTACACTTATACAAACGTGTAAAACGAGTTAAAACAAAATATAATTCTATTTAATCATTGAAAACAAAATAAACTTACATATTGGAGAGAAAATTGGCAGGAAAGCTCTAACTGAGATGTCTGCCATCTTGGATACAGATTGAATACAACGTGGGCACTCTGGTGCCGGAAAACAACATTAAAGTTAAGAAAAGAATGAATCTCATAGATAACAATACAAATCATACGGAATTACGTATGTGACAGCACAAAAGCATAAATAAATGCCGTATTAGACATATACAGGGTGGTCAGAAAGTCTGGTTCTATGTAAATAATTCCCAAACTGTTCTAGATGTTGATTCAGCAAAATTATTGTAAGAGTAGTATGTCGGGGGAAATCCAATTATAACATCCAACTTGACCTCAGAGGTCATCTTCAAGGTCATCCATATTGCAACTCGAGAACCGTGACAGATAGAGAAAAAAAGTGAATTAGAAAGTTGTAGAGGACCATCTAATTAGTCTAGAACTGTTTTTAAAAAAATTATTTCTTATTGAAAAGTTTTGAGAAAAAAAGGTTTGAAATGTTAAGTAAACAATCATGTTGGAATGTATTTCCAAAATAAATTATGGAGTATTTCTTTTCTTTTGTGTTTCCTCTTTTCCATTTATAAGTATGACCAAATAAAGTGTCCTAATTGAGGATTAGCTTGGTTCCCTCAATAGTTTTAGGTTACAAAGCTGAGTTACAATGCTGAGTAGACTAATGTTTCAGACCATTTTTCTCAAAACTTTTCAGTAAGAAATAATTTTTTTAAGAACGGTTCTAGACTAATTGGATGATGCTCTACAACTTTCTAATTCACCTTTTTGCTCTATCTGTCACAGTTCTCGAGTTAGAATATGGATGACCTTGAAGATGACCTCTGAGGTCAAATTGGATGTCATAATTGGATTTCCCCCGACATACTACCCTTACAATAATTTTGCTGAATCATCAACTACAACAGTTTGGGAATTATTTACTGAGAACCAGACTTTCTGACCACCCTGTATAAGTGATAAAACGCAATTAATACATCGAATTACATCGAGCTAAGAACTAAATAACATGAACGACATTTGATATCGATAAATAAATGGTCTTTTGACCAACAAATCCCCTCTTCGATGACAAATGTAGGGGAAAAATACTAACAAATACTGGAATTACAGTGTATTACATTCAGAAAAACAAATAATATGGGCGAATAATCAAGCCGGGTACTGATATTAAAGAACTCTTCACTAAGGAAGCCCGAGAATTCCCACTGAACTTGATTATCCTCTACTTTGGGAAAAATAACTTAGGAATGTCATTACAGAAGGTAGTGCAGTTCTATGATCTGAAGATGTTGGCGATCAGCGATCGTAGACGCTCCGAACTGAGCCATTTTGTAAAAATGTCTGCGACATTGAACTCGCTTTCCACTTTTCGGAGATCAAAGCGTCCCGCCGTGAACCATTCCTTGAGCCAGTGATAACGAACGCGGATATGTCGAGTCTTCGAGTTCTCCACATCGTTTGAGGTGAACTGTATGCTGGCCAGGGCGTCGGAATAGACGACGGGTCGAGATAGACGATTTAAAGCTGGAAACTGGGTGTACACATGATTCAACCAATACAGCTCCTTGACACACTCAACAAGGGCGATGAACTCCGCTTCCATTGTTGAGCATGCCACGGTTGACTGTTTTCGGCAAGACCAGCCGATCGGTACGTTTCCAACGTAGGTGATGTAGCCACCGAAGCTCAAGGATGTTTCTGGATCGCTTGCCCACGACGCGTCAGTGAATGCCCACAGTTGTGATGATGTGCAACCGGACAATTCAATGCACAAGTCTGCAGTGTTGGCAACGTATTGCATGACCTGTAGCAATGCACGGATGTGCGTTTGATTATAGCAAGTATTGAATTGCGCCAGAGCAATCACTGAGTAGAGGATGTCAGGACGCGTCCTCGACGCCAGAAATAATAAGGATCCAATGAGTGACCTGTAGGGAAAGTCTGCCAGGTTTTCGGTTGACCCTCTCACGAGTGTGGTACCGGGAGTCACGGGAACCTTGACGCGATTGTTGGTTGCAGTCCCAAACTTCTTCACTAGCTTTGCGATGTACGCACGTTGTGTGATAAACGTGCGTCCTGCGTCATGTATGAACTCGACGCCCAGTAGTCTCGTGATTGGACCAAGATTAACTATCTGGAACTTCGAACTGATGAGGGCAAGCAACTGGTTGAAAATGCTGTCAGACGCATAAAAGAGAACGATATCGTCCACATAGATCAACATTACGGCAGAATTCCCAAATGTGTAAACACAGTTACATGCCGGCATCTTCTTAAATCCAAGATCTCGCAGGGTTTCATCCAGCTTTTCAAACCATTGCCTTCTTGATTGGTGGAGTCCGTAGAGTGATTTTACGAGTAACCACACATTGTTGGGGTTGGAGCATGTGGCACCTGCAGGGATCCTCATGTAAACTTTGTGCTTTAACTCACCATACAGGTACGCACATTTAACGTCAAGATGGGCGTCCTTCCAACCACGCAACACAACCAGGAGGCAAAAGAATAGGCGAATTAAAACAAAATTCACCACTGGGCTAAAAACTTCATCATAATCCACGCCCAGGGTTTGACGAAATCCCTGCGCGACTAGACGGGCCCTGTATCGAGTGATGGTGCCGGCTGCATCTGTCTTCAATTTGAAGATCCATTTGCAGCCCAAGATGGTAGTGTCCGCTGGTCTAGGGACTTCTACATAGACCTCTCTCTCGGCGAACGTTCCCAACTCCTCATTGATGGCTTCGCGCCATTTCGGAGCATCCGTGAATTTGGATATTTCGGCATAAGAAGCCGGTTCCGTTCGACAAAGATGGGCTGCATGTTGAGGTCCTGGGATAATTGGCAACGTGTATTCAATATTGCGGAACGTGAAAAGTTCAGGCTCATAGTCTATGTTGTTAAGCATGCAATATTCTTCAATGTCTCTCGGTGATCTGAGTCTGATTTCAGGCATTGGAAAATAGTAAACGTCGGTCCTAATCTTCCCAGGCACTTGATCTTTTCTAAGATGCTCTTCGCGTCTCCAATTACTACATTCTGAATTCCCGCCGACGAGTCGCCACATATGTGCTGTATGACGCTCGGTTGCTGCTGGAACTTCAGTTCCCGTAATAGGGGGAATCGGGGCAGGAGACATTGGAGTGTCATCGAACACTGGCACAGTATGACTACCTGAGTCCGCCCCACGCCCTTTACGACGATACGTGATATATCGTGCGGGTGAACCTGGTGGAGATTGACGAGGCGACTGTTCGGCTGATGTGCCAGTAAACTCAGACGTATTTGGATAAAGTGAGATGTCGTCACGTTCTTCGTGTCCTTCTATGGGTTCGACATCATCATCGGTATCACCTTCTTGATAAAGTACTGGGTAGGACTGTGAATGTCCTGAACTCGCTGAACCCGGTAATTGCAGCGCACATGCATCTAATAGCTGTTGTTCCGGTGTTGTCGGTGGCGGCAAGTGTACAATCGGTATGAGGACAGGCGTTGATGTAGAAGTGGCTGACGCACTTGCATGTCCATCATCATCATCGGCGTCATTGTCCGAATTGTCAGAACGATCGGAATCGGATCCCTTTGGCCAACGATGATATCGTACATTGTCATTAAAGGAGATTGCTTGCTGTCCGGTGTCGTCTTCGACAAATGTTTCATCCGGCCGTTGTGACGAATTACGCAAGGATTTGCGATATGATTGATGCTCGTCGATTTTTACATGAATGGATTCATAAACTCTGTCTTCGACCGGATTCCAGACTCTGTAGCCTCGAGTGCCGGTGGCATAGCCAACAAGATATCCTTCCCAGGCACGCGCTTCGAGTTTCTTGCGTCCTGGTGCGGTGTAATGCACCCAACATTTGGATCCTACTTTACGTAGATGACGCAATGACAAATCTCTTTGTCGCCAAAGAATGTACGGGACTTGATTCTTCAGTCTGGAATGTGGACTCCTATTCTTTATATATGCGAAGGTAACGGCCAATTCGGCCCAGAGTCCATCGGGAAGTTTAGTTTCTGAGATTATCGCACGGACGTTGTCGATCATTGTCCGGTTTATCCTCTCTGCCGTCCCGTTCATTTGAGGAGATGCGGGATTTGTTCGCTGTCCCTGGATACCCTTTTCCTGCAGATAATGCAAGAATTCATTCGACATGAATTCGCCGCCCCTATCGGATCTGATGGCCTTTACGGTAGTGTTCTGAATCCGTTCAACTCTGGCGACGAAGTCTTTAAACGCAGCAAAAGTTTGAGATTTTTGCGCCAATGGTATTATCCAGGTGTAGCGTGTTGCATCGTCTATAATGGTAAATACATAATCTGAGCCGCCCAAAGAAGTGACAGGGGCTGGTCCCCACAGATCCATGTGTAAAAGATCTAATGGTTTTGTTGTGATGGGATGAGGGTCCGGCTTGTGAGAAGCTCTCGTAGATTTAGCAATCCGACAGTCATTGCAGGCTAACTCCTGACGGACTTCTGCTGGCTCCATTCCATGGACTTGTTCATTGGCCGCTAGCAACTTCATGGCATTGGTATGAAGGTGACCAAGACGACTGTGCCACAAACCAGTCGCATCTTTCACTGTGGTGGGATTAGCAACAACCTTCTGTTTTGGATTAGAGGTTTCGCTAGGTAGAAAGGCATGTGGCAAGGACTTTAGGATGTCAACATAGGATTGGATATCAGGATTTTTCTGGGGAGGCGGAGGAACGGTAACTTGTATTGAGTTGTGGTGGAAATATTGTGTGTTTGGTTGTTTGTCGCCATATTGTATAGTTTGTGAATATTTACATTACACACTTTCCGGATATGTGTAATGAATGTGCTGCTATTTAATGTCTCGATGTCGCGTTCAATCGATCTCGATTTTTATTAATGCTGGTTCTGTACCGCGGTTGAACGTTTCCATTTAGCAGCATGCGCTGATAACATCGTCTGCTCAAAAGAGCGAGTCCTGTATTGTTATTATTGCTTAGTTATCGATTATGAATGTCATTGCTTTTATTTTATAATGTAAAGGACAAATCATTGAAATCCAACAATGATTTATCCTATTTTTCCGAGTGCAGTTGTTAGCCTCGAAGCGTGTACACTTTTATGTGATATTAAACATGGCGCACGCATGTCGGTGTCGCGCACCTGTTTAGACACTCGTCAACTCCTTTCTAACCGATGTTTTGGCCAGGAAATCGCTTTATCTGGTAGCAGAGGATGGTTCTCGACGGCCTGACCAGTTTGTAAAGGATTTCCGACCTTTTTGGACGCGAGACGAAGCCAAGACGTCGCCCGACTTCGCCGCAAACGCGAACCGACCGACGCAGACGGATTTTCTTCGCCAAATCGATTGGAAACGATCGGCAACGTGTGCGGACATTACTACGGACATTTTAGTGTGTAAGCAGCTTTATTTCGAAATTTTTCTGTGCGAAATAAGCACTTTTTCCGACGTCGTTGTGAAATTTTCCTGCGGCGGCCATTTTGGATTCGGCCGTGAAGCGAATCGCAGCCCAGACGTGCATCTGAACCGATACACGCCAATACGACGTTATTTTGCCGAGGCAATCAGTATTGCCAGCGAGACGACGCCCATTCACGTCGACACGACGGAGTTTCGACGCAAAACGACCGATATTTGTCGTAGGATCGTCGAGGACGAAGATTTGTTCTGTGGCGACCATTTTGATCGTTTTTCATCGCCATCGACGGTGAATATTCGTTTTGGAGCTGTGTTTACGTGTAAGTCCACGTACACAGCCATATTTAGCACGAAGAGCCGTGATTTCCACCCGACGTGGAATTACGAAGGCGCGGACGTGCGCAACGACGATTTCAAGAGGAAACCCTGGTTTTGCACGCAGGGTGCACCAGTTGAGAGGGTTTCTCCTCACATTAGCACCCCGGCGTGCGTGTGAGTTAATTCGACACGTGAAGCCGACGTTGAACACATCGTGGGAACCGATTACGGCGCAAGGATCCTGTAATTGGCCAACTTCACATCTAGACTGTTTTGATTTATTTGCATACTTTCGTGAAACTCTGTATAGTTTTAAGTTTTTGTTGTTGGTCCCTTGTTAGATTCGGTGCTACCCTACGTCCAGTCGGGCACGTAGCACTGTATTCTTGGCTGGGCTTATCCAGGGCCCCCAACCATCCCGCGACCCCAGGAGGTCGGACGGAAGAGTTGGTGGATTGCCAGTCAAGGTTTTCCAATCTCACTTATTGAGATTCCCCGGGTTGAAACTGTATTTTCGCCTTCCTTTTTGGTTTTTGGGACTAGAGACAATTGTGCATTGTGTGATTAAGTGCTCCTGTGAAGTGTGTGTGCGGAATAAATTCCGAAATTGTGTTCTCTCTGTGCATAACCAATTATTATTGTGCATTTTCCTGGTGTCGTCGTGATGGCTTCAAAGCACGACGATTACAAGGATATTAAAAAGCTCGATGGCACGAACTATGCCACCTGGTCCGTGCAGGTCCAGTTATTGCTCAAATACAACGGCGTTTGGGGACATGTTAGTGGCTCTGAGCCACCACTGGCTGCAACAGCCACTGCAAAAGAGAAGCGAGAGTTTAACGCTCGAGAGGACAAGGCAATGTCCACTATCTGCATGAGTTGCGCTGAGCCGCAGCAAGTGATAGCTGTTGCCTGCCCCACCGCTGCGAAAGTTTGGGAAGCCCTAAAGGACGCTTATCAACCGACGACGAGGGCACGTCGTGCTCGGTTGCGACGTGAATTCCTCAACATGAAACTTCGAGATAATGAGGAAATGCTAGTTTTCACCGGGCGGGTCGACCGCAAAATCGTCGAACTGAAGGACGTTAAAATTGAGGTCACCGATGAATTCCAGGCATTCCAATATTTAGATCTTCTGCCCCCACAATACGAGGCTGTGAAACAGACCGCGTATCACTGGTCGGATACGGAATTCACAGCGAAAAACGTTAAAGAACGTTTACTTGGCGAGTACAATCGCCTTTATGAACAGACCAATGAATTTGGCGTCCCACCTGTATTGGCAGACAATACTACCGCTTTCTATACTAAAGGGAAATGGAAACCTCGTGGAAAAACCCCAAATTCCCCCGGAACTTCGCGTGGAACATGTTTTACTTGCGGTGGGTCGGGACACTTCGCCAGGGAGTGCCCATCGCCGCCGAAACAGCAAGGGACTTTCCCCGCCAGCGCTGGCTCGCCAGCCCAATTGAATCGTGGAGGCACCCGTGGCAAAGGACGAGGCAGAAGGGGTCCACAGAGAGCAAATCTCACACAACTGGACCCCTATACAGATGAGCCCTACACTTTGTATTCTGCGGTGTCGGAAGAGAAGCCCACAGTGCCCTTATCTCTTGTGTCGCACGGAAACTACGATTCACAGTGGTACGTGGACACGGGAGCGACCGACCACTTTTCCTTCAACCGGAATTGGTTTTCAAACTTCAAACCGTTGTCTAACTTCAGCGTTCTACAAGGAGAAGGAAAATCGAAGATTGAAGGTGTGGGCAACATCGTCCTCACTTCGCTCTATGGACAAAGAACGAGGAAAATAACTTTGACGAATGTATTCTTCGCACCGAATTTTCGGAAAAACCTTATTTCGCTCGGGCGCACCGATGAGGCTGGGTTGTGCACAATTGTTAAAGATGGGAAGATGAGTATTTTCAAAGATAAAATCGAGGAACCATTGATTTCGGCAGTTCGGACTAGCGACAGGCTGTACAAAGTCAACTGCCGGGTCGAGGTTAATTCTGTAAACACAGCTGCATTAACTGCGCAACAGGATACAGCTGCTGTCCTCGATTTAATCAAATCATCCGTGAAGGATGAAAAATTTGTACAACCGCTACTAACCATTTTAGATTTTAAGTCAGCTTTACTAAAAAGTTTCTGTAAGCCGGATATGGGAAAATCCGCATCTAATTTGAGTACGCAAGTAAGCGAGCCAACCAAAGCGAATGCGCCTGCGGCGATTAATTTACAGAAAACAGTGAATGAGGTTCAGACACCTCCTGCTATTGTTCCCGAAGCTAATGCGACTGCGAAAGTTAACAAAAGCGGGGATACTGGGATCAAAATGAGAAAGAAAGAAATATCCCAGAGTATGGACACGTGGCATTCCAGAATGGGCCACCATAATGCTAAAGGCATTATTAAATTAACCGAATCCGAGGACGTTTTTGGGATCAATTTGTCTAACAAAGAATTATCCACTTGTGACGCATGTGCCCGTGCTAAGAGCACTAGGGCGAGTTTTCCCCCGATAATTACCATTTCCACTAAGGGAGTATTAGATTTAGTGCACATGGATGTTTGGGGGGCATCACAAGCTACTTCCTTGGGTGGGGCTAATTTTTACTTTATATTGGTTGATGATTATTCACGTTATATGTGGATCATAACGATGAAGACCAAAGGGGAAGTTTTGGGCCATTTTAAACGTTGGTTGACGGAAGTCGAAAGAACGACATCACGGAAAGTGAAATGCATTAAAACTGATAATGGAGGAGAATTTATTTCGCGGAATTGGGATGATTATGCATCCAAAATTGGTTTGAAATGTATTCGTACGAATACATATAGCCCGGAAATGAATTCTGTTGCAGAACGTGCAAACCGTACCATTGTCGGTGGCGTCAGAGCTTTAATGTTGGAAAATGATTTCCCCTATCCCCTTTGGGCTGAATTAGCGACGACCATAGTTTACTTAAAGAACCGATTCCCCCATGAAGGGCTTGGAGGAAAAGTGCCCTATACCGTGTTTTTCGGCAAGAAATTGTCTTTGCGACACATCAGGTGTATTGGGTCGAAGACATTTGTACATATCCCGTCCCAGGTCAGAAAGGGCAAACTGGAAGGAAGGGCTTGGGCGGGAGCACTCATTGGATACGCAATATCAACTAGGGGCTACAGGGTTTGGGATCCTGTACGGAATCAAGTTTTTGCGTCCAAACATGTCCGAATTTTCGAAGACTCATATTGGTATGAGATTGGCAAACGGCTACAACAGCCCATCAAGCAACCGCAGGGTGGCCAATTCAAACATTTTGGGGATTCTTCCTCGGACACCGAGGGAGATGATGATGATTCCGTTGCCCCTATCCCTGAAATTGTTGAGGAAGTGCAAGAGGCACTACCACCTCCTATTCCGCCCCCTGTTGAACCCCCGGTTCCGAAGGAGAAGCCTCCTTTACCCACAACCCCAAAGCCTGTTTTCAGACCTGAATTGAGGCCGCTTGTAAAACAAGCGATGCAACAGCCTGCGATAGAAACTGTTGAAGGTGACTTGGTTGGGGATGCTGGTGCTGGGGATAATCCAGTTGAAGAAATTGGTGGGGCGAAGGGGGATAACGGCGATGGCGAGAATTACTTCAATGTTTATCCTGACGACGATGAGGAGGTTGATCTTCCTCCTACGATACAAGCTCGTCGTGGTTCGGGCAAAAAGGGAAAGAAGGTCAAAGATCCTTTGTCGCTGCCGCTGGATATGACTAAGTGGAGACGGGTCCAGTCTGTCCGGAAAGCCGGGGCAACGGCTGGGAAAATTGATGTGGTTTATTTCTCGCCCAATGAAGACAAACTTAGAAGTCGGACTGACGTTGCGCGATGGTGCGACGCAGAGGGTTACCACTACGACCCAGATCTTTTTGACTTCAAAACCTTAGAGGGTGAAGAACCCGAACTCCCTTTTGCCGGTTTCTGTGCCGTAGAGCCTGATACCTACGAGGAGGCAATGAGGCACACCAACAAACGGGACTGGGAAAAGGCGATGAAAGAAGAGACAGATATCTTCGACGATCGAACTGTCTATAAAGAAATTGATAAGCCCGAAGGAGAGTTGCTTTTGGGATCAAAATGGATTTATAAAATGAAAAGGGACCAGTCGGGTGCAGTCGCGCGCTACCGGGCTCGCTTGGTAGCACAAGGCTTCAAACAGAGGCCGGGCATTGACTTTACGGAGGTATTTTCCCCCGTAGTCAATTTCGTCCTCGTTATAGTGTTTTTCTGTACCTTGGTGATACTGAAAGGTTGGAGAGATGTCCACCTTGACATCAAGGCCGCGTACTTGTACGGGGACCTTGATAAGGTCCAATTCATGGAGATTCCCAAGGGCTACAGAACAGCCGAAAACCAACATAAGTGTTGGATGCTGTTGAAGTCATTATATGGACTACATCAGAGTGGACGGATGTGGTACCAAGCCCTCCACGACCGTCTACTCCAACTGGGATTTGTGCCCTTGTTGGGTCTTAACTGTGTTTATGCGTTAGACAACGACGCAATTCTTATCTTTTACGTGGACGACATAGTTCTCTTCTCCAAGGATGACTACGTCGAGGAATGCGTTGTTCGATGGATTAGGGAATCCTTTGACACGGTTGATTTGGGTCCCGTGACCCTCTTGTTAGGCATAGCCTTTGATAGGTCTGGGGGCCAAATTAGGATCCATCAAAGGGCATACATAGAAAAACTTTGTAAGTTGTATGGGGTCGACTCATGCCTTCGGATTAGAGTACCTGGGACGCCAGGAACGATTATTCAGGGCGTGACGGAAAAGGAGCGGGTTGATTCCACTTTCCCCTATCGCAACTTAGTGGGAAGTCTCTTGTTCTTGGCGAGCAGGACAAGGCCAGACATCCTGTTCTCGGTCATTGTCCTCTCACAATACAATGAGAAACATTCGACGCGTCACATTAGTATGTTATTGCAAATTTTGCGATATCTGGCAAATACGTCGGATTATATGATTAATCTTTCCAATTGCCGAAATGATAATCTAACTGTGTATACCGACGCGTCGTTTGCCCTCGATGCAGACAAAAGGAGAAGCTTCGGGGGTCACATAGTCTATTTGGGTGGCGTTCCGATCATGTGGAACTGCCATAAGCAGTCAATGACTGCGTTATCGATCATGGAGAGTGAATTTCTGGCCGTGGTCGATGGCGTAAAGGAGATTATATGGCTAGAGAGGCTTTACGATGCCGACATCATGTTCAGCATCAATCGGAACACCCCATGCGTGTACGCGGACAGTATGCCCGCGATACAATACGCCAAAAACCGAATAGAGAATAGGGCGAATATGTAGCGTGGTGAAAAAAATAAAACGGGCCAGTGGAAGCTATTAATGGCCGAAATGAGCGTAATAATGACGACGTGGCACGGGCGCGCTTCTCCGCACGGCCTCGTGAAAACGTGTGTGTTTGCCACTTATCAAACGTGGCAAACAAAGAACAAAAGCTTAATAAAAAGCCTAAATAAAACGGTTTAATGAAAATATACACTTACATACTGCTATAAATGAAGAGAATACATAAAGGCGACCGTCCTGTGCGGGAGACGCCATGTTGGATAACAAAAGCAAAAACGATAAGACACCATCTGGTGCTCACTTTACTAAGCGACAATATTTCACATTAAGTGAAAATTAAAGAAAATGATAAAGGGCGCATGGTGCTCAATGCTTAAAATACGATATGTATCAAAACTAGATACATAAGTGGGGAAAACAAAACATATACATTATAAATAAATAAAGGAAAAACTCTGTAATTGTGAAATAATAAATGATCTCTTGATCTACAAATTCCCCCTTTTCACAATCACAGGGATGAACAAATAACAAATGAAATAAGAAAGTCGAGACTGTAACCCCGGAAAAGACATGATTCCAATGTCGTATACAATAATTATAACTAAAGAAAGCGAATTACCGAGCCGGGTACTTTTAGGGCACTTATAAACACAATTCCCAATCTAATGCTCAGTAATTCTCAAATTCTGGATAAATAAATTAGGAATGACGTATCCGATGAAAATCAAAAATGTTCGCAATCAGTAGATTAAGCCGGTCCGCACTTAACCACTTGGTGAATATGTCAGAGACGTTTATGCTCCCGGGTATTTTCCTCAGTTCGAAACGTCCCTCGGAATGCCACTCCCTGAGCCAGTGGAACTTCACACGGATGTACTTCGTGCGTGAATTTTCCACGTCATTGGTCGAGAACTGGATGGATGCCAATGCGTCCGAAAATATGATGGGCTTGGAAACACGATTGAGCAATGGAAGCTCGGAGTAAATGTGGTCAAGCCAATAAAGCTCTTTGACGACCTCCATTAATGCTACAAACTCCGCTTCCATTGTCGAAGCTGCGACGCTGGTCTGTTTTTTACATGACCATCCAATCGGTGTGTTCCCAATGAACGCAATATATCCACCAAAACTCAGGGAAGTAGCCACATCGCTGGCCCACGATGCGTCCGTGTAGGCCCAGAGTTGTCCCGATGTGCAGTTAGACAGTTCAATACAATAATTCGCGGTGTTAGCTACGTAACGTAGGACTTGAAGCAATGCTTTGATGTGTGCCGCGGTATAACAATTGTTGTACTGAGACAGAGTAATCACGGAATATAATATATCCGGTCGGGTTCGAGATGCCAAGAACAGAAGGGATCCAATCAGCGATCTGTATGGGAAATCTGCCAAATTTTCTTTTGGTCCCTTGACTAAAGTTGTTCCAGGTGTGACAGGCACTTTAATGACGTTGTCTGCCGTTATGCCAAACTTCTTTAACAGTTTCTCGATGAATACGCTTTGAATCATGAAAGTTTGGCCCATATGTCGCACGAATTCGACTCCCAGCAGTTTGGTTATTGGTCCCAAGTCCACAATCTCGAATTTACTGCTGATCAGTTGGAGTACTTGGGTCAAAATGCTCTTAGACGAATAAAATAGAACTATATCGTCCACGTAGACGAGCATGACCGCTGATTTGCCGAAAACGTAGACACAGTTGCAGGCGGGCATCTTGCGAAAACCTAACTCTTTGAGAGTCTCGTCCAATTTTTGATACCATTCACGACCGGACTGGTGTAACCCGTATAACGATTTCGTGAGCAACCAAACATTTTCCGGATCATCACACATTGCGCCTGCAGGAATTCTCATATAAATTCGATGTTTAAGCTCTCCATATAAGTAGGCGCATTTTATGTCGAGGTGAGTGTCTTGCCATCCTTTGAGGACCACGAGGAGGCAAAAGAAGAAACGGATAAGCACGAAATTTACAACTGGGCTGAAAACTTCGTCGAAGTCAATCCCAATGGTTTGGCGAAAGCCTTGCGCTACTAATCTCGCACGGTAACGATTGATCTTTCCGGTCGCGTCCGTTTTTAATTTAAAAATCCATTTACAGCCCAGTATTGTTGTATTTGGCGGTTTAGGCACTTCCTGATACACCTCCCTTTTCTTGAAGGTTCCGAGCTCCTCATCGATGGCTTCACGCCATTTTGGTGCATCAGGGAATTTCCCAGCTTCGGAATAACTGGACGGTTCACGGCGGCATAAATGGATAATGGGTCGAATTGGAGGAACCTCAGGCAATTGGTGTTCCATGTTGCCGAAGAAGAAAAGGTCATCATCGTAGATAATGCCCTCTTTATCACAATACTCTCGAATGTTCGGTTTTGAGCGCAGCCGTAAGCCTGGTTTCGGGAAGTAGTACACATCTATCTTTATTTGTCCGGGGAATTGATCTTTCCTCAGATGTTCCTCCCGTTTCCAGTGGCTACAAGGACCGGTGCCACCTACGTAACGCCATTTATAAGATGTAGTGGCTGTAGGGATGATTGTTGGAACAACAGTGTGAGTTTCAGTCGGCGCTGGTGGCGGACGATGCGTTGGTCCAGAGCCCCGACGTGCCGTTACGAAAGGATTAGGTGAACCCGGAGGTGAATTGTCCGGGGTATGAAAAGGTGACACTGTCGGAGTCAAAACAGGAGACGGTTTCGGAGTTGGAACCCGAACTGGTGGAGAAGGCGGTGGAGAAATACCTCCCACGGCACCTTGGGGTGTTGAATCGTCCGAATCATAATCACTCGACGTGTTCTGGTCTTCCGAGTCCGACATTCTGGCTGGCCAATCAGAATAACCAACGTTGTCGTCAAAATTCACCCTTGACGTCGTCGTAGGAACAGACTGGGCATTAAGATCTTCAGCCAATGACGTTTGTCGTCGAGAATTGTGACTCGATCGTCGAAAAGACTGTTTTTCATCAATCTGTACATGAATTGTTTCGATTACTTTATCATCAATGGGGTTCCAGACACGATATCCTCTGGTTCCTGTCGCATAACCAACGAGAAACCCTTCCCAAGCTCGTGATTCGAATTTGCTTCTACCAGGGGCTGTGTAGTGGACCCAGCATTTAGATCCAATCTTGCGAAGGTGTCGGAGAGAAAGAGCTCGTTGGCGCCAGAGAATGTAAGGGACCTCATTGTTCAATCTGGAATGGGGACTTCTGTTCTTGACGTATGCAAAATTGACGGCAATCTCGGCCCAAAGCTCAAGAGGAAGTTGAGTTTCATCCAAAATTGCACGAAAATGGTCGGCCATCGTCCTATTTATTCGTTCGGCCGTTCCATTCATCTGAGGGGATGCAGGGTTAGTCCTCTGCGCTTGAATTCCAGAATCGTTGAGATATTTGGTAAATTCGTTGGAAATAAATTCCCCGCCTCGATCAGTCCGTATGGCTTTGATTCGAGTATTTGCTACTCGCTCGACACGGGAGACAAAGTCTTTAAAACACTGAAAAGTTTGTGATTTCTGGGCGATGGGAATTATCCAAGTATAACGAGTGGCGTCGTCAATAATTGTTAGAACGTAGCGAGCACCGCCGAATGATGTCGCAGGTGCTGGCCCCCAAAGATCCATATGCATCAGATCTAATGCCTTAGTGGTAATTGGATGTGGATCTGGTTTATGCGACGCTCGAATTGATTTAGCGATTCGGCAATGATTGCAGGCGAGCTCTTGGCGAACTTCTTCCGGTGTAAAACCATAAACTTGTGGGTTGTTGGCCAAAAGTCTAATGGCATTGGCGTGTAAATGCCCTAACCGGCTGTGCCAAAGTCCCGTACTGTCCTTCTTTGACGTTGCAGTAGCAATTGGTTTTTGACCATTCTGCTTAATCTGCTTGCCTGGATTGGATTTGGGAGGAATGCTATTCAGGGCCGTAGCATAGGACGGGACAATGGGGTTGGAATTGGTAAGGACAGGTGTAGGTACGGGAGGAGGATGGAAAGTCTGAGGAAGGAGATTTTTAGGCACTGGATTTGGCAACTCGATGCGAAAATCAGTAATGTCTCTTGTCTTCGACTTCTTGGATGCTTTCTTAATTTTTGGAAAATCTTCCTCAATCGTAACCATAGTTTTGGGATTTGTAGATGGCAAAACCTCATTTTGAACTTGAGGATTGTTCACAGTAACTGTCGTGGGCGGACGCAATCCATCGACGTAATACAATCCTCCCTTTTGTCTCGCGCGGAGGACGCTGTGTCTAATATCGGTTTCATACACATTTATTTCGGAATTAAATATGTGGATGTGGTGTTTATTATTGTCTATCCGCGATACCGAGATGAGGTTCGCCTCGAAGTTCGGAGCATACAAGACTTCGTGTAGATTCACCACACATTCGCAATTGTCAATAAAGGTCTGAATTCGCACAGTTCCTTTTCCAGTAACCTGTGAATGGCCTTGGCCTAACTCAATGTCAAAAGGTGTAACTGGTTGAAAATCCGAAAACCAAGCCTTGACGTGAGAAACATGGTCCGTTGCCCCACAATCGACGATCCATTCCGAATTTTGCATGAAGTGTGCAATTGGGACCTCAACTTGTGGTGGCGCATTCAAAAAGAAGTTGGACTCTCTTCGAACTTGAGAATTCCCCCTTGGTTTCGAATTATCTTGTTGATTTGCCTTCTGCTTGCGTTTACGGCTGGAACTGCGTGATTTGCGTTGAAAAGTGGCAGTTGGGCGATTTTTGTCAATTCTATTTGGATTCGGAGGATGTGGACAGCGATTCGCATAATGGCCCATGTCCCCGCAGTTATAACACTGAATTTGAGTTAATGGTCGTGAAGGGCGCGATTGGTCCCGTCCACGACGTTCATTGGCAAAAGCTTGAGATGACGAATTCGGATTATCCCGGGAAGAAATGGATTTGAGCCGGAGATATTCCGAAAGTAATTGGTCAGCTACTTTAATCGGCTTGAAGTCGTCGTCTGGCCAATGATATATTGCAAAAGAAACTTGGGAATATTCGCTGGGCAACATGTCCAAATACTGATAAGCTTTATGGTCATCTGATATTGTTTCTTTCACATCAGTCAATTTTCGGACGTGATCGTCCACTCTGCCGATGAAATCTACCATCTCTTCGCCAGGTAAGAGATGAAGACCAAGAAACTCGCGGCGCATAGCGGCCTTGCGAGCACGAGAAGATGGTGCATACACTTTTGCGAGGGCGTCCCATGACTCCTTTGGTGTATTGCAGGGATCTAAGACGGATCGTTTCGCCTCGCTCACTTGGCAGTAAATTAAACCCAATGCACGGTCCTTTCTTTTCTTGTACTTTTTCAATTCCTTGTCATTAAATGTCTTAAGGTCGGCTTCCTCGGTGTCTTCCGTGACGTGATGCCACAATCCTTCTGACTTCAAATACATGCGCATCGATCTGCGCCATGATTCATAATTTCCGATTGACAAAATCGGAATTTTGCCGACCGACGCGTCTGAAGACTTGGACATCGTGAAAAGAAGCACTGACACAGGGAATGACTAAATTTGATTGAAGCACTGAGACTGGACGTCTCGAAGCACAAAACGTCGCACTGAGAATCGGAGCACTGTCAAGGCGGAAACCACGATGGGGAACCGATGCTACAATCGGTTTAAAAACCTTAGGCAAGTATCCCCCTAACGTCCTTTGCAAGCCACCTGGGGCCACGGGAGTGTTAGGTGGCGCAGGGATAGCCTTGCCCAAGAATACTAGCTTCACGTGCCCGAATGGACGAAGGGTGAAGCCGAATCTAATTGACCCCCAAAAACTTAAACCTATCTTAAAATTAACAAAGTATATTGCGACTACTGTAGGGAGAGAATGATTAGTGATATGTTGAGATGAGATGAGCGACGACGGCGAGTTATCACGTCGAAAATCGTCGGTTTGCATCAAAACTCGTCGATTTACATCAGAACGCGAAAATCGTCGCGAAAACTTCAAAAATCGTCGTAAATCCTGGAAAAATCGTCGAAAATCTGTGTAACTCAGGTACCGACACGCCGTACAAGGTGCACTGCACGTGGGAAAATTCCAAAATCGTCGAAAAATCGGTTGAAAATGATGAAAATCGTCGAAAATGGCGGCCGTCGGGTGAAAATCTGAAAATACACAAACTCGGCGCGAATTTTCGCGAATTTCGCGAAAATGGCGTCGATAATTAGCAATAAATAACACGATGGGTCGTCCCCAGCTCTCTGCTACCACTTGTAGCGTGGTGAAAAAAATAAAACGGGCCAGTGGAAGCTATTAATGGCCGAAATGAGCGTAATAATGACGACGTGGCACGGGCGCGCTTCTCCGCACGGCCTCGTGAAAACGTGTGTGTTTGCCACTTATCAAACGTGGCAAACAAAGAACAAAAGCTTAATAAAAAAGCCTAAATAAAACGGTTTAATGAAAATATACACTTACATACTGCTATAAATGAAGAGAATACATAAAGGCGACCGTCCTGTGCGGGAGACGCCATGTTGGATAACAAAAGCAAAAACGATAAGACACCATCTGGTGCTCACTTTACTAAGCGACAATATTTCACATTAAGTGAAAATTAAAGAAAATGATAAAGGGCGCATGGTGCTCAATGCTTAAAATACGATATGTATCAAAACTAGATACATAAGTGGGGAAAACAAAACATATACATTATAAATAAATAAAGGAAAAACTCTGTAATTGTGAAATAATAAATGATCTCTTGATCTACAGAATAAACATATCGACGTAAAGCTTCATTTCCTCAGGGACTGGTTTGAGCGCGGAACGTTTGCTATTAAGCATATTCCAGGGGCCCTGAATGTCGCCGATGTGATGACCAAATGGTTACCCAAGCCCAGACTTAACACCTTGTGTGAGCATTTATTTGTAAGGCGCAAATAACCAAACAAAGGGGGATATATTGAGTTGTGGTGGAAATATTGTGTGTTTGGTTGTTTGTCGCCATATTGTATAGTTTGTGAATATTTACATTACACACTTTCCGGATATGTGTAATGAATGTGCTGCTATTTAATGTCTCGATGTCGCGTTCAATCGATCTCGATTTTTATTAATGCTGGTTCTGTACCGCGGTTGAACGTTTCCATTTAGCAGCATGCGCTGATAACATCGTCTGCTCAAAAGAGCGAGTCCTGTATTGTTATTATTGCTTAGTTATCGATTATGAATGTCATTGCTTTTATTTTATAATGTAAAGGACAAATCATTGAAATCCAACAATGATTTATCCTATTTTTCCGAGTGCAGTTGTTAGCCTCGAAGCGTGTACACTTTTATGTGATATTAAACATGGCGCACGCATGTCGGTGTCGCGCACCTGTTTAGACACTCGTCAACTCCTTTCTAACCGATGTTTTGGCCAGGAAATCGCTTTAACTTGTGCAGGTAAAGGAGGGTTAGGAATTTGCTGAACTGGCATTTGCTTCGCTGGTTCGATAGCAGGCAAAGTTATGCGAAAGTCTGAAATTTCCCTTTGTTTTGATTTGCCCTTTTTTGGCTTTGGCACATTATCGAAATCTACTTCGGTTGTGACTAGTGTTTGCACAGGTTGGAGTGTTATTTGGACTGGCGGTTGAGTAATTGTTGAAACAGTTGGCGTTACAAGATGCGTTGAGCATAAACCGTCCAAATAGTATAATCCACCGCGTTCTCTCGCACGAATAATAGGTGAACGGAAGTCTGTTTGATAAACATTCACCTCTCTATTAAAGAAATGCACATGGTGATTGGTCTTGTCAATCTTTGACACCGAAATCAAATTGGCTTCGAAATTCGGCGCAAAGAGAACGTTCTTCAAATTGATGGTGCAATCCGCGCCGTCGACCGACGTGAGCAATTGAACTGTCCCTCGTCCTGTCACCTGTGATTTGCCTTGGCCTAACGCAATATCAAATGGCTGGATATTTGAAAAGTCTGTAAACCAGTCACGCACGTGAGAAACGTGATTCGTTGCACCGCAATCCACGATCCATTCATTGGATTGCATAAAATGGACCGTAGGACGCTCAATAATCTGTGGAGCACTGCAAAAGAATGTCCCCTCTCGCTTCGGACGTGAACTTCCACGTGGACGATTGTCTTCAACTTTGGCAGCGGCATTTTTATTACGTCTGCGGCTTTTACTTCGCGACGAACGCTGTACTGAGGCTGTGGACTGATTCCTGTCTCCACGTGGTGATTGAGGGCAACGATTAGCGTAGTGACCCATTTGATCACAGTTGAAACACTTGATTTTAGATAAATCCCGCGGTCCACGAGATTGATTACGCTGGCGAAACTGTCCTTTTGAGGTATGTGCAGACTGTTGGCTAGTCAATCCCATAGCCTTTAAACGCATCTGCTCGGACAATAACTGTTCCGCCACTTTGGTTGGAGTAAAGTTCGGATCGGGCCAGTGGTAAACTGCAAACGTGGCCTGGGCATATTCCGGTGGTAAACCCTTGAGATATTGGAAAGAGTGTTGTTCTTCTGAGACATTTTCACCAACGTCTTTTAATTGTTGAACAAAATGGTCCACACGACCGATGAAATCAGGCATGTCTTCACCAGGTTTGAGTTGGAGGCTCAAAAATTCCCATCTCATGGCCGCTCGCCTGGCCCTGGAACTCGGTGCATAAATGGTGGCCAACTTGTCCCATGCTTGCTTAGGTGTATTGCAAGCGTCGAGGGCCGATCGTTTCGCTTCACTGACGTGAATATATATGTGACCAAGTGCTTTGTCCTTTTTCACAGCATAACGGTCCTTTTCCTTTTCATTTAAAGTTGCAAGGTGCTCGGCCTCCTTTTCCTCGGTCACGTGTCTCCATAAACCTTCGGATTTTAGAAGCATGCGCATCGAGCGCTGCCAGGATTCATAGTTCCCAACGGTGAGTACGGGAACCGTTCCGCCCGATAATTCCGACGCTTTCTTCATTGCGGAGTGGAAAACTCGACACAACGCGACGAACACACTGACTCAAGGAATGGTACGTTAAATACTGGAGCACTGCACAAATGCTGACTTCGATTCGGAGCACTGAACTGAAGCACTTCACACACACTTTCGAGGCGGAAACCTTCAACGGGGAGCTGATGCTACAATCAGCTGATAGCTTGTGACAAGTGTCTCCCTAGCGTCCTTTACGACCACCTGGGGTCACGGGAATGCTAGGTGGCGCAGGGCTCAGCCTTGTCACAAAATACAAACACAGCGGTGGACGGAATGCCCGAAGAGCTGTGTCGAATCTAATAAGGTCCCACACCAAAATACCCTTAATTCTAACAAAGGTAAAGTCGAAAGAAGGAGAAATAGACGAATCAATCGCGGATGCGATCCTCGTGCAAATGAAGGCACGGCGCAGCTTTCTCGAAAAGCTGGAGAAAGCGCTATTTCGGATGTGAAATCCGAAATCTTCTCGAATAAATCGAGGCTCTTCGTCCACTTGTACAGATCGGTGATAACCGCCGTTCACCGGGGAACTAAGCGGCGAACAATCTAGTGTTCGGTTCTCGTTGGAACTGCCGCTTCGTGCTAAGCAGTGTCGAAAATCCAGTTTTGTCGAAAAATCTGCAAAAATAAAAGAAATTTGCCTCAAAATCCGCGAAACCCGCGAGAAATTGGACAAAATTAAACGAATATCGTTGAAATCGATAGCCCTGGCTATCGGTAACGTCGTGGAAACGTCGGCGACGTCCAGGAAACAAAATGGCGCCGTGTGGATTCGTGAAATCTGAAAATAAACAACTTTTCGGCGCACAAATCGTTTTCACGAAATATGGGTCGAAAATTAATCGAGAAATGGTTGTTCTAGCAGACAACCATCCTCTGCTACCAAATGTAGGACAGAGGGGCGCAGATATTGGCGAAATATCGCCGGGAAGCGTGCAAATGGCGTCGCAAATATGCGACGGTTAATTCCGATAACGGAAATGGCGTCGCCGATGTTCGCAAATGAGCGACGAACGATACGCATCCGTATCGTGAAATGCGGCGCCGAAATACAATGCAAAGAAGTGTTTTACACTTATACAAACGTGTAAAACGAGTTAAAACAAAATATAATTCTATTTAATCATTGAAAACAAAATAAACTTACATATTGGAGAGAAAATTGGCAGGAAAGCTCTAACTGAGATGTCTGCCATCTTGGATACAGATTGAATACAACGTGGGCACTCTGGTGCCGGAAAACAACATTAAAGTTAAGAAAAGAATGAATCTCATAGATAACAATACAAATCATACGGAATTACGTATGTGACAGCACAAAAGCATAAATAAATGCCGTATTAGACATATATAAGTGATAAAACGCAATTAATACATCGAATTACATCGAGCTAAGAACTAAATAACATGAACGACATTTGATATCGATAAATAAATGGTCTTTTGACCAACAGTCAGGGCGATCCAGAGCAACGGACACAGCCTGTGCGGCTTGTTCGCTGTCTCCAGGTTCCTCGACCGATTGGGTCGCTGCCGGCACGGCGGCAGCTTCGGCCTCTTCCAACGCCTTCGCCCGTACGGCGTCGGCACGCGCCCTTCTCGCCACCTCCTTGAAGCGGCGACGCAGACGCTTCTCTTCGCACTCCACCTGGAACAGCGTGGCCTTGGGGTGAGTGGCACGCCAATCCACCATCGCGGCCGCGTGCCGCACGGTCATCTCCTCCGTCCAAGTGGAGGGCGGTGGCTCCTGCCTTTGGCGCTTCGGGCTCGGCTGGGCTGGCGCCTCTGCAGACGCTGCTCGTCCAGCCTGAACCTGGCGCCCTGGTTGCGGGATGCTCGACGGGGCAGTCAACTGTTCCCGAATCCTCACCGCCTCGACCGTAAGCCTGTGGTGGTATGCTGCAAAAACAGCACAGACTAGGCAGTGGAAACGCTTAAAAATAAGCCAACACGTACGATATAGCACGCACGAGACGTGCGGCGCGTCGTGTACGCGAATTCGAGCCGGTTCTGGTCGAATTTGCGTGGTGTCTGCACTTATCTACGTGCAGACACGAGAAACAAAATATTTATAAACAAAATAAACGATTTATTAACCTAAAACTTACGAAAACAGGATTGAAATGCACAGGAGCACACTTAGCAGTGTGCGTCGCCATCTTGGAATAAAAGGCAGTGCGCTCTGGTGACAGAAGCGAGCGACACACAGGTATAAACAGATAGGCGATGCATGATGCCCAGTGTGTTAAGACACAGTTAATGCAGGCACCATGCATTTCCCTTACAATATAAAGTAAATATACGGAAATATACTGGTAACAACCAGTTAAGTAGGAAATAAACACTAAATCATTTGGGGAAAGAAAAATATAATAACCAATGATGTGAAAAAGTCCAGGTAGCGTCATTACGCATCGAAAAAGTGTTAAATAAACGTCCGAAGTGGTTTCAAGGACCAACAATTCCCTCCTTCGATGTGCAATGTCGATATTAACAGTTCGATGAAATTATTTCGAGATGAAGATCCGGGACAACAAATTTCGGAGGCGTTCGGAACTAAGCCATTTCGTGAAAATATCCGAAACATTTATTTCACCCGGAATTTTGCGGAGTTCGAAGCATCCGGCAATATGCCACTCTCGAAGCCAATGGAACTTTACTCGAATGTGTTTGGTTTTCGAGTTCTTGATGTCGTTGTTCGTGAATTGGATCGAGGCGAGGGCATCGGAGAAAATAATCGGTTTCGATAATCGGTTTAACGGTGGAAAGACTCGATAGATACTGTCCAACCAGTATAACTCTTTAGCGATTTCGACTAGTGCCACAAACTCGGCTTCCATGGTGGAACAGGCGACGCTGGTCTGCTTTTTGCAGCTCCAGCCAATTGGCACACAACCGATATAAATGATGTATCCTCCGAAGCTTCTCGATGTCGCAATGTCGCTCGCCCACGACGCATCTGTGTATCCCCACAGCTGACTGGAATTACACCCCGAGAGTTCGATCGAGAAATCGCTCGTGTTCGCCACGTATTTGAGAACTTGGAGCAAACACTTGATGTGGCGGTGGTCGTAGCAGTTATTATACTGCGATAAAGCGATGACCGAATATAATATGTCGGGACGAGTGCGAGAAGCGAGGAATAATAACGATCCGATGAGCGATCGGTACGGAAAGTCCGGGAGATTATCCAACGAGCCTTTGACGAGCGTGGTTCCCGGTGTGACAGGCACTTTAATGAGTGCATCAGGCGAAACATTGAACTTTTTAAGAAGTTTGTCGATGTAAGAGCGTTGGGACATGAAAACTTTCCCATCGCGACGCACGAATTCTACCCCGAGTAATTTGGTTATCGGTCCGAGGTTGACGATGTCGAATTTGCTGGAAATCAGCGCCAAAATACGGTCTCGGATACTCTCCGACGCGTAAAATACGACGATATCGTCCACGTAGACTAACATAACAGCCGAATGTCCAAATGCGTAAACGCAATTACAAGCGGGAAATTTCTGGAATCCGAGGTCGGTTAACGTCTCGTTGAGCTTCTGGTACCACATGCGCCCCGACTGGTGAAGACCATAAAGTGACTTGGTTAACAACCAGACGTTGTCGGGTGAGGTGCATGTGGCGCCGGCGGGAATCCGCATGTAAATTTCGTGGTCGAGGTCGCCGTAAAGGTAGGCACACTTGACGTCGAGGTGGAGATCCCTCCATCCTAGTAAAACGACTAGGAGGCAGAAAAAGAATCGGATGAGCACGAAGTTAACCACCGGACTAAAAACTGTTAAGATATAATGTATATTGGTAAGCAATCACTTTTACAACATGTGTGTATATATATCTTTACGTATTATCATGTAACTAAGTGTTAGTGTATGTGTTTGGCCAACGCGAGTGATCGCAATGTTTGTTTACATACAGTGTCTGTATGCTGCCTACAGGTGGCGCTTTTTGCATTGAGGTCATGTGACCAATCAATAAAGATCACTTGATGTTTTGGTTCTCACCTGTTAACATGATGTCTCTTTCTTTCACCTGATGTGTTTTTCCAATCCACTACATTTGTCACTATTTGCAGAAGTTTGCAACACTATTCAACAAGGTTATGGGCCACAAACAACGTGGGAAAAACAGGCAGAGTGAAGAGAAATACCTCAAGTCAACCACAGGTGAAAAAGTGGGCGTTTCTCCTCAAAATCCAAGATGGCGGCGTCCATGAGGAATGGAATCAACCTGTGCTTAGGCCAAGGATCCACGGTTCTACAAGCGATTATTGGTCATCAAGCGGCACAGGATCATTAATTGGGTTCGAACATTATAGAACATTTATTTAATACGTTTATTTTGGCCATTTTCGGACGATTTCTCCGAATATCGCGAGGCGCGATACGTAACGTCGACGTGGCGTTAATTTTCGCCGAGAAAACAACTCGACGACGAATACGCGAGGACGACGACGCTCGACAACCACACGGGAAGTGTGAACGAGCAGGGAATTGCCAAAAACGAGAAGATTCTCGAAGGAACTGGTTTTTTTTCGAGACGAGAGACGGAAAAACGAGGAAAAATCAACAATACGACGATTTTTCTCAACCACACGTGAAGTGTGATTCGAAGCTGTCGACACAATACAAGTGGTGAATCTGCAGCAGGAAGACATCACAGATGAACAATTTATTTCGTTTATTTCGTTATTATTTTCGAATACCATTATTAGCTTAGTGTTGTTACTAGGATACACTAACATAGTATTAAGAGCGAACTAACATCGCAACACTGCACCCAGTTGCGATTAACAGTATTTCAAAGTGTTTTTGAGCAATCTTGTGTGTGTTTTTGCTGTGTTTCTGGTGTGTTGGACACTAAATTCACAATGGACACGGAAAAACTCGACCGGAAGATTACACTTTTGAATAGGACGAACTATGATACGTGGAAACAGCAAATCAAAGTGCTGTTGATGCACCACTGATGTTGGGCCTTCACCGATGGAACACAAGAAGCCCTGGCACCGGGAGCGTCTTGGCGAGATCGCTCGGACTTTCAACTGCGAAAGGGGCGGGCTTTCAGCCTAATCTACTACGCCATTGAGGAGCAATACCACGAATTGCTCAGCGGGACCGAGGACGCGAAAACAGCGTGGGACACGCTTAAGACAAACTTCGAACCGGTCTCGAGGGCGAGAATAATACGTCTGTTGGACGAATTCTTCAATCTGAAGTACGACCCAGCGACGGAGGCGATCGGCGTATTCGCGGCGAAGATACGCAATGCGGCGAAGCGATTAGCCGACGTCAAACACGATTTGGACAATTTGTATCAGGCATTCCAGCTCATCCGATACCTGCCACAAGAATACCAGTCAATTGTGCAGAGTATTTATCGATGGGACGATAAGGATTTCACACTGGAAAAGGTTGAAGCGGAATTGGTCGCTGAGGAGGGCAGACTCGCGCAACAACGCAGACATTCGGGCCAAGCGCCAATTACGGACGCTTTCAACATGGGAACAAGCACAAAGAACAATGATAATTCGTCTAAATCCCAACAACAGCAAGGAAACAGCAGCCAAAACAACCGAGGCGGACAAAGGGGTGGCAAATCGAATTATCGAGGCGGTAAAAATTCGCGGAATTTTCGAGGAAACACGACGGGATCACCAGGACGGGGGCCGTGTTTTCGGTGCAATCAACCAGGGCACTGGGCGAGGGATTGCACGGCACAATTACCGTCAAACAACAGCCAAAACACGAATACAGCGGAAGAATTGGACACAAACATGTTCGATGTCGGTTTTCTCACCGAGTTGAGCGAGGAAGAGATGTTACAGTGCAGCGCAGCCAACAACTGTTGGATCTACGACACTGGGGCCACTGGACATTTTTGTAAAGATAGGAACCAGTTCTTCAACTTCAAGGAAACGACAGGGACAATAAGTCAGGCGGACAAGAAAACTTTAATTCAAATCCAGGGCGTCGGGGACGTCTGCGTGATGAGTTTAGTCGGAAACGAGACAATTCCGATTACGCTTAAGAAAGTTTATTATGCGCCGGACATGCGAAGAAACTTATTGTCGGGACCGTGCATTGACGAAGCACGATGCAAAGTCGCCGTTGGCTCTGGACTGGTCAAGATATACGATCCTCAGTGGAAGAGACAACTGATGGAAGGCGTGAAAAAGGATCGTCTATATTATATCAAACTGAGCGACCAGAAGCCCGACTTTGAAAACTAAGACAGAAAGCGAATAACAAAGCGAATGTTGGTGAACAGAAGAGACAAGAGCTAACTATTTCAACACAAAGTACAACGAAGAGTGCGTCTAATCCTGAGGAAGCAAGACTCTGGCATGAGCGGCTCGGACACATCTATTTTCCAAGCGTCCAAGCAATGAGCAAAGGAGGTGCAGTAATTGGGTTGCCAATTTTGGACGTGCCAATTACACAATGCGACGTTTGCACATTGGCCAAGAAGAAGGCGATTCCTCATAAGTCGTTGCCAGGAATTAGATCGACAGAGCCACTCCAATTGCTACACATGGATGTGTGTGGAGCATTTAGTACACCAACACTCTCGGGAAACATATACTTCTTAACTATCACGGATGACTTCTCTCGTTATTCGACAGTGTACTTAATGAAGAAGAAGGACGAAGTATTTGACATTTTCCAAAAACACGTGAAACGAATAGAACGATTGCTTGGGAAATTGGTTCTCGCAATTCGTACAGATAACGGGATGGAGTTCTGCTCAAACAAGTTTGGAGAGTACCTCCAAGGACTAGGAATCGCCCACGAGAGGACTAACGCGTACACTCCAGTCTAAAATGGCGTTTCCGAGAGACTCAACCAGACATTAGCAAATGGAATGCGAGCGCTTGTGTACGATGCCGGCTTGGAACATCGATTCTGGGGAGAGGCCATCCTGACTTTCAACTATCTCAGGAACAGGATCGCAAAGCTGAATTCGGACAAGACGCCGATGGAATTGTATTACGGACGGAAACCATCACTTAGACATTTGAGAAAATTCGGGAGCTTATGCTTTGTGCAGAAAAGAATTCGAGATGGCAAAATCGACAACAAGAGTCTGCATGGCATTATGCTCGGGTATTCAAGAATCACAAAAGGATATAGAGTGTGGCTGCCGGAGTTTTCCAAAGTAATTGAAACCAACGACGTGAAGTTCGTGGAGAGCAGGCGCGGTGTTGAAGGCGTGCTGGGCCTACCAGAAAAATACACGACATACATCGATAATTTGGACGACAATTTGGACATTGACAATGAGCGCCAATATTATTCGGATGAAGATGTCAGGCCGCCGCTACCCCCGCCAGTACCAGTTAAGAAGAAGGAAGATCCACAACTGGAATTGCCCCCAGTTAAATTGAAATTTAGACTGCCAGATGACAAGTTGCATCATAATTTACCAGAAGTGAAGTTGCAGGGCACTTCGCCACAACCCGGACAAGGACTTTTGAATCCAGTTCCAACCATTCCAGCATTAGTTTGGAAGAAAACGGAGAAAGTCAGACCGACTGGACAGAGAGATGTCGAGTACACAATCGAGGGCTACGACAAACCCAAGTTACGCTCGATACCCGAGGTGAAGCGTTACTGTACTGACCACAATCTTCGCGTACCAGAGCATCTGTTTGAGGACAAAAGAAAGAAAAAGCCCTCAGAATCAAACACGACGACAGATAGTCTTGACGTGGACTTTGACGATATCAATATCAACTTCGAAGCCAATCATCTAGAGGTCCACTTACCCGTACGTTATGAGGAAATTGCGACTTTACCCGAAAAGGATGAATGGCGCCAAGCGATGAACGATGAAATTGACACCATGCATGAGCGCGAGGTTTGGGAACTTGTTCCACCGCCGCCCAACACTAAGATAGTGGGTTGCAGATGGATTTATACGACCAAACAGAACGAAGAGGGAGAAATTGCACGTTATAAGGCGAGACTTGTCGCGCAAGGGTTTTCCCAAGTCTACGGCGAATCCTATGAGGAGACATTCTCACCCGTGGTAGACTTTTCAATCGTGCGCTTTATGTTCACGCTACTCGTCTGTATGCTCAAATGGTCATACATTCAGGCAGACGTCAAGTGTGCATACCTTTATGCAAAATTGCATAAAACAGTCTACATGCGCCAGCCAAAAGGTTTCATCATTGAAGGCAAGGAGAACTATGTCTGCAGGCTCCTCCGAGCCATCTATGGCTTGCACCAGTCTGGAAGAGAATGGGGAATAGAACTGGAGGAGACTTTATTGAAATTAGGACTAGAACACGTCAATTGGTGCAATTGCGTTTATAAATACGGAGACATTGCGTATCTAATCGTCTACGTTGACGATATCGTTGTCTTCGGAAAGCAGTACGAAGATGCGATGAAAATACTCAACATGATTGGAACGCAATTCGATTTAGTGATTCTCGGACAAACGAAGAAGTTGCTAGGAGTCGAATTTCACTCGCACAAACAACAATTGGTTCTACATCAAAGATCGTACGTGAACAAAGTGTTGTTGAAGTTCAAAAATCACTTGGAACATGTGAAGATTCGATCTCAACCGATGACGAAAGCAACTGTTCTCACGAAACGAGATTGTCCGGACACAATTGATGAATTCAAAGTCATGGAAGTAATTCCATATAGAAGTTTACTTGGATGTTTAGCATTCATCGCGTCGAGAACAAGGCCCGACATGACTTATGCAGTGAACATCCTGAGCCAATTTCAATCAAATGCAGGGTGGGACCACTGGGTTGCGCTACTCGACTTACTCAGTTATCTGAGAACAACAAGAAACCACGGATTAATGTTGTTCCCGAATGATCGGATCGAGGTAATCGGATACAGCGACTCCGATTATGCGAACAACAGAGACGACCGAATTTCCGTTGGAGGAACACTAGTGACTTTGGGTAGCACACCCATCTACTGGCGGACCTTCAAACAACGGAACGTGACACTGTCAACAATGGAGGCGGAGTACGTAGCCCTTACAGAAACTGTTAAGGACTATATTTGGATTGTTCGTGTTCTGCACGAAATATCCCCTGAATTGGCTGGAAGATTCTCTCATTATGTCATGTGCGACAACATATCAGCAGTGGACTTCACAAAATCTTGTGTTGAGAATAGAAAAACAAAGCACATTGACATCCGTTACCATTTTATAAGAGAACTTGTTAAAAGAGATAATCTTCTAATCGTTCACGTAGGCACAAAGTCCAATCATGCCGACACTTTTACAAAGTCAGTTGACAAAGCTGACTTGGTAAAGTTTTGCGATCGCTTCTTAGTTGATTTGAGCTTTTTGCGGGCTTAATAAGAAATGAGATAATACGGGGGGCCGAATGTTAAGATATAATGTATATTGGTAAGCAATCACTTTTACAACATGTGTGTATATATATCTTTACGTATTATCATGTAACTAAGTGTTAGTGTATGTGTTTGGCCAACGCGAGTGATCGCAATGTTTGTTTACATACAGTGTCTGTATGCTGCCTACAGGTGGCGCTTTTTGCATTGAGGTCATGTGACCAATCAATAAAGATCACTTGATGTTTTGGTTCTCACCTGTTAACATGATGTCTCTTTCTTTCACCTGATGTGTTTTTCCAATCCACTACATTTGTCACTATTTGCAGAAGTTTGCAACACTATTCAACAAAAACTTCATCGAAATCAACGCCCATTGTTTGGCGGAAACCTTGTGCGACAAGTCGAGCACGGTAGCGGTGAATTTTCCCGGTGGCATCCGATTTCAACCGAAAAATCCATTTACACCCGAGGATTGTCTTGTCCGGGGGTCGTGGAACTTCCTTATAAACTTCGCGTTCCTTGAAAGTCGTGAGCTCCTCATCGATTGCCTCGGTCCACTTCGGTGCCTCGGGTAGCTTAACAGCTTCGGCGTACGTGGACGGCTCTCGAAAACACATAAGGACGCGATGAACAGGTTGCTCGTCCTGCAATTGATGTTCGAGGTTGCCGAAAAAGAAAATGTCCTCCTCATACGGAAGTTGGTGAGCGACGCAATATCTTTCGATGTCCCCTCTCGACCTTAAGCGGACACCGTGCTCCGGATAGTAATAAACGTCGACCTTGATTTTGCCAGGCGCTTGTTCTTTCCGGAGATGCTCTTCCCTCCTCCATCCGCTGAAGGGCGTATCTCCACCAATAAAACGATAGGGGCAGTGAAGAGCGCGTAACGGAGCGAGGGGCGGTGCAGGCGTTGCAGCGGCCGCTGGTAAGGCGGCTGCCTTATCGAGGAGATCATCGAGGAGATTATCAAGTGGATCATCTTCGGGGTCGTGCTCGGAATCACGTTCGGGATAGCGTTCGAAAAATTGTTCGATATCGTGATCAACGTCGAGTTCACTATCGCTGGCCTCAGGGGTGTGAGGTTGACGAGCCAAAGCGTCGGGACGTAATCTCCTCCGAGGACGGTAAAGCGGAAGTGGTGGGTCAGGCGTGACGTCCAAACCGATGTCCTCCGGTACATCGTCCGCAAACAGAATAGGAGGAGGCAATTCATCAGCAATGTCCTCTTCGACCTCCTCAAGGACGGAGCGATATGAAGCGACTGATGAAGCGCTTGACGGAGCCCGATGGCGGAATTCATCATCGTCATTAGACGATTCATCGTCGGAATCACGACGTCGACGTGACCAGGGGACAGATGGGAAAGCGCCATCGTCAAAAGTGACACGAGACGGTGTAGTGACGCGAGAAGGCTCCTCCATGAATGGAGCATTTTCGTACGGATCCGGAACGTAAAACGGCGAGCATTTGAAATTCTGGCGTTCATCGATTTGAACGTGAACGGATTCCGTGACGGTGTTCGTAGCCGGATTCCAAACTCGATAACCGCGAGTGTTGGAGGCGTAACCGACTAGAAATCCTTCCCACGCCCGTGGATCCATTTTGTTGCGCCCGGGTGCGGTGAAATGCACCCAGCATTTAGAACCAATTTTTCGGAAATGTTTGACGGAGAGGGCACGCTGGCGCCACAACACATATGGAACTTCGTCGTTAAGCTTCGAATGCGGGCTGCGATTTTTAACGTACGAAAATGTCACAGCGAGTTCAGCCCAAAGTGTGTGCGGAAGACCGGTTTCGGAGGTAATAGAGCGAAGATAGTCGCCCATCGTCCGGTTTAGGCGTTCGGCGACCCCGTTCATTTGTGGGCTTCCGGGATTGGTCCGTTGTGCGACAATGCCCTTGTCAGCGAGGTAACGGTCAAAAGTCTTAGAAATAAATTCCCCGCCGCGATCCGTGCGAATTGATTTGACGCGGGAATCCGTAATGCGTTCAACGCGAGAAACAAAGTCTTTGAAAGTTGTGAAGACGTCGGATTTGCGTGCAATCGGAAAAATCCACGAATATCGGGTCGCGTCGTCAACAATGGAGAAGGCATAATCAGCACCGCCAATCGAAGTCAGTCTTGACGGGCCCCAGACGTCCATGTGCAGCAACTCCAACGGTTTGGTCGTCGAAGGTGTGGGAATCGGTTTATGCGAGGCGCGTGTGGACTTGGCAATGCGACATGAGTTGCAGGAAAGTTCTTGTCGAACCGCAGCCGGATCGAGTCCATAAACTTGGGAATTGTTCGCCAAAGTCCGCATGGCTTTGGTGTGGAGATGGCCCAACCTGGCATGCCATAATCCCGTGGCATCCGCAACGTTCGCAGCCGGCGTTATAACCTTTTTAGGAGGTGGGACTGCCTTAGTCGTGGCAACGGGAGGCGGAGGAGATGATAGGACGTTGGAATACATCTGGATCTGTTGTGGTTTAGATCCGGGAACAAAGGTAATTCGACTCTGAAAGGCAAAATAAGGCGAAATTGACGAATCAGTCGCGGTGCACGTCGCAACACGCGATCCTCGTGTGAAAAACACGGATATGTGCGATTTTAACCGAAAAATCGCGAAAAATAAACGAAAATCGTCGATACTGTCGCACTCCGGGGTGCTAAACAGCGGGTTACACCCGTTTCTCGATGGTAACGTCGTGTAGACGTCGTCGCATGTCGAAAAAACGTTGTAAATCGGCGAAAAATCTGAAAATATAGAAAATTTCCGCAAAATTCGCGAAAAAATCGCGAAAATTGTGGAAAATTAAGGAAAAAAGCGAGGCCCTGGTGTCTTTCCAGTCCTCTGCTACCAATTGTGGTGGTATGCTGCAAAAACAGCACAGACTAGGCAGTGGAAACGCTTAAAAATAAGCCAACACGTACGATATAGCACGCACGAGACGTGCGGCGCGTCGTGTACGCGAATTCGAGCCGGTTCTGGTCGAATTTGCGTGGTGTCTGCACTTATCTACGTGCAGACACGAGAAACAAAATATTTATAAACAAAATAAACGATTTATTAACCTAAAACTTACGAAAACAGGATTGAAATGCACAGGAGCACACTTAGCAGTGTGCGTCGCCATCTTGGAATAAAAGGCAGTGCGCTCTGGTGACAGAAGCGAGCGACACACAGGTATAAACAGATAGGCGATGCATGATGCCCAGTGTGTTAAGACACAGTTAATGCAGGCACCATGCATTTCCCTTACAATATAAAGTAAATATACGGAAATATACTGGTAACAACCAGTTAAGTAGGAAATAAACACTAAATCATTTGGGGAAAGAAAAATATAATAACCAATGATGTGAAAAAGTCCAGGTAGCGTCATTACGCATCGAAAAAGTGTTAAATAAACGTCCGAAGTGGTTTCAAGGACCAACAAAGCCAACGCGGGAGAAGCGCGAACCCGTTTCTCACCAACGTCTGCGTCCTGGACTCCCAGGAATCCACCTGCATCCACGTCGTTGTTGGGCGGGTGTGATGGCGATCTCCACCCTGCCTCGACAAATGCCGCACAAACCACCTCTGTCTGGGCACGGAGAAGTGAACTAATCCGTGTCCCAAACAATTCCCGCAAGGGGACTCCCAGCCGCTGGCCGCGACCTGACACCGTTCGCCGAGGCAAACAGGGCAGATGCGCCACTGGTTCGCTCCATCATCACCAGAATCTCCTGATTTCTAAAGGATAAATAGAAAATAAAACAATCAATAAATTGGTCAAAACCACCGAAAACGCATGGGATTGAAGAAGAAAAAAAAGAATAGAAAAAATAGCGTAAAACGAAGAGTGTGATATGGGGAAATAATGGGGACAAAACTCGGCACGCGGGGCGACAAATTCAGCCTCCCGATGCTAAGTGCCTGATCATGCGCAAAGCGCGTGACATAACCGGATGCTACACAACCGTCGAGAACACTGAGCTGGCGGAAGCCTAGCTTCGGCGTCCCGATGACGTGAGCGAAAGTCCTTCCTGGATTCAAGAAAATTGAACCAGGGTTATGATAGAATCCTGACCAAAGCTTAGAGCTTGGTTAACGGTACGATGGTTGCTCGAGTTCCAAACACGACACGACAAGGCAAGGGATGGTGACTCCAACGTAAATCGCAACCAACATGGCGGACCGTTCTGCACAACGGGCCGGCATGCCGGTAGTCCTTGGCGTCGGCACCAAGACCCAGTCAAGTCGCGAGCACACGAGCAGAGCATCGATGATGACAAAGAGGATTACATTAATGAAAGCACGCGAGCGGGTGAAAAAGTGAAAAGACACCTTTTCTACCCGGAGCGAGCGAAAAGAGAAAAGAAATAATAAAACTTTAATCTAAACATGAACAAAAAACAAAACCAAACCGAACGAGAGCGAAAAACTCGAGTTCGGGGCAAAATAAGCAAAGAAGGGGTCGAAGAATAAAGAAAAGAACGAAAAGCTCCAAATGGATGCGGATTTTGATTTCTTCGAGTCGCGCCGCAGTGACGAGTGAGTCGGAAAGCGAACTTCCCGGCTCCTTTTACCGCGGCGTCGACCCCTCGCCACATGCTATTGTTCCCCTAGACTGACGGTCTCTGATCAAGCCGCTGATGACTCAAGTGACCAGCTGCAGGTCTTTGACCTCAATTAGGGACAATAGAAATGGGGATGCACAGATTCCGAGGGGTTAGGCGCGGGTCAAAAAAAAATTAACCTTTGCCACTCTACTCGTGAATCTGTCGCCGATACCCACCTGTTTCACAGAAAAAACCGGGGACACGGCGAATGGAGGCAAAAAAAAAGATAAGAGCAACAAAAAAAAAGAATAAAGTGCAAAAAAAAATTAGAAATGATTAATTAAAAAAATAAAAAAAACTTTTACAGGAACATCGGAAGAAAACAAAGCAAGAAAATGAAACAGAAGTGATAGAAAATCAGGGAAACCATGGAATGGTAAATCGAAACCAATGTAAAAAGAAATTGTTACGAAGTGTTTTGTGAGAGGGAACAGCAAAAATTATCAGGTTTCCTCACACAAAAGTTGCTTTGAAATACTCGCCGAACACATGTTGATCGTAATCAACCGTGTTTCAGTGAAGATATTCGGATGCGGCGAGTCGAAGAACGATTCAATTCGCCAGCATCTCTAGCGGTGAGCGGCGGCCGAAGGCTGCCAGCCCGTGCGCTAGTTTATACAAGATCGGGGTCAGGGTGTGAGAAAACAATCGGTCACGGGCGTAGATCGAGAGAAGAGCACAGCAAATGATGTAAAAAAATGGACTAAGTCTTATCAAAATTGCAGCTTACCTTCATCGATCAGAAAACACACGAAAAACGCCTCGAAAGAAAAACAGACAAGAACAGTAAACTGATGTTGTCAGCTCGCTCTCACGAAAACAAGTGACACACGGGGTTATGTCCAGAAACAAGAAACTTTGTCTAAACATAGAACAATCCCCGACCCGTGACCTGTGATTGGGTCTCACGACACCCTCACCCCTCTAATTGGTGAAATAAACAATCCCCTAGTTGAAAGACGATCCCTTGCAACAGATGTGGAGAAAAACACCATAAAAGTTTAAAAAAAATTGTTTTACAACCACAGCATCTTCTCGAATTTTTTAGCGAAAAAATTCCCACGATTTCCGGGCAGTGAACGAAAACACGCTCCAAAATCGCGGCTGTGTTGTCAAGACCGTCGCCATGGCTACAATCTGCCATGATATTCGTGACGTCATAAGAGCGTCGCGAGCTCATCGGTGAAGATTGCACGTGACTGCTGAAACTGGCCTCGGGAAGTCGGTAATTAAATCAACTTTTCCGACCAATTTTAGCAATTTTTTCTACCTACTTTGGCAGCATCACATGCTTGTGACTGGTACCGATCGATCGGCGGCCACTGCGACTAGTCACGGACCTCCCGATTGACACACCGGTTTCGCCGAGCAACAGGTGGCGTGTTTGAACATGGGTGAGTGTAATTTAAAAAAAAACATACAACCATTACAAATTAGTCACCGTTCCAGGGCAATTTATTACTCCGAAATTATGTTCGTCGGCGTGGCAGTAACGAGAGCATCGTCGTGTCTACGCCTGATAAACGTTTCATCAGTTTTGAATTCGACCGGAACAAGGAAAACTACGTTCCTGGCCAGAAAAATATTCGCCGCAACCTTTTCACCATGTCGGCTGCGTTATCCTGCGCATAGCGAGGATGCAGTCGAATGACGTCAAAGCAGCGATCAAGCAGTGGTGCAGGCATCAAGATTTTTACGTCCGAGCCGTGCTCCGCTCTGCTTAGCCGCGTGTTGGGTGAGAACGGGGTATTGACGCACAACTCTCCGTACCCACCGAACACGAAATCTGGTTTGTACTGCGCCATGGATGGTGGGAGTTGAGACAAAAGATGGTCGTCTCTTTGCCCTTCATCTAACCATTTCATGACAGCGCTACAGTCCGGGTCATCCCGCTGGATCTGTCTAACCTCGTCGAAAGACATGATCGTACCAGCGAGGCTCTCCGTAACGAGCGCGTGAGCAAACATGATCGCAGCTTCTTCCTCGGGTGTGGCCGCCGATGTCGTTTCTACGTCATCTAGGCCTACCTTCGAAAGAGCGACCGCGATCCTGTCGTCCGCACGCTTGTTAAACTTAAGCGAAAATCTCACCTGTTGCAGTTGCATCGCCCACCGCACCAGGCGACCTGACGCGCTCGTCGATGATAAAAGCCAGAGCAACGCCATACAACCTGTTTCGATGACGAACTTCGAGTACGCGATGAATGGTCGAAAGGAAGCGACTGCCTGCAGAACCGCCAGACATTCCAACTCTGATAAGCTGAACGCTGTCTCGGCGCCTTGCAGCGCACGACTCGCATAGGCAACGGGCCTTTTGACTCCTTGATGATCCATCTGTTTGAGGACTGCTCCGAGCCCAACTCTACTTGCGGCAGCCTGGGTGACAAAAGTTCTGTTGAACTCAGGCATAGGAAGCACGCTCCCACGCGCAAGATGATCCTTGAAGAGCTGGAACACTCCCTGACACTCTGTAGACCAATTCCACGCAACGCCGTCATTAAGCAGCGCTTCCAGTGGATTCGAGAGATGTTCCAGACCTTCGATCGCCGGTGTGTCCCCGCCGAACATGCCAAGGAAACGTCGCAGCTGAGCGACATTCCTCGGTTGTGGGTAATCCACAATCGCCTGAACGCGGCGTTCGTTCGGCCGGAACCCGTACCGAGTCATCGAATAGCCCAGAAAATCCCAAGAGGTTGATAAAATACACGAACCAGACGGGCTGGCGGTCAAACAATGCTTGCTCAACCTGCCTAGCACATCTGACAAGTGCGTTAAATGTTCTTCGAATGTTTTGCTGAACACGACGATCGAGTTCAGGTAGGGCAATGCCCACTTAAACTTCGCCTCGCCGAGTACTTTGTCCATCAGTCGTTGAAACGCCATAGGAGTATTCAACAAACCGTAAGGTAACTTCACGAATTGAAAAGTACCAAGGGGTGTATAGAATGCTGTTTTAGGTCTGTCGAGCGGCGCAATCCGTAATTGGAAACACCCCATCGCCAGATCTAACGTCGAAAAAAATATACTCCCCTCCAGACAAGCCAAACTCGTCAAGAATACGAGTCAGTCTCACTTTCCGCATGTCTTCTATTTTACAGGCTTCCAATAGATCTAATTGATTGGATGACATCGACAGTGCGGCCGCATCAACGCCGTGTTCCAGCGTGACCCTTGCCCACTTGTCAACATCCGCGCCTTTTCCGTCCAACTGATCACGCTGAGGGGCGAAAGGAAACGTCACTCCCGGATTGTCGATATGATACCAATCATTCCGGGCGATGCGAATCACAATGCCATTCTCACCGAGCCAACTGCACCCGAGAAGGATGAAGTTAGACGCGGAAGGTAGCACTGCAAACCGTAACCAACCAGCTCCCGTCTGCCAGCTGACATGCACGTTCACCGTCCCAACGGGACTGGTGACTCTACCGCCCGTCATAACCCTAACAAAATCATCGCAGGGTTCAATCGAGGCTGTTAGTGTTGGTCAAAAGACCAATTTGTATCGATGAATATATTCGTTATTTCCTAGATTTCCCATTATGTTTAGGTATACAGCGTATTCTTGTCATTATTTGATTGATTTCGATGTTACTATTCTTTTTGCGCTGTCCCGTATGTAATTCCATACTCCTGTACCTTTTAGACTATGATTTGTTCTCCAATTCAATGATTTGTTCACACCTAATGTTAATTTCCGGCACCAGGGTGCCATTATCACTGTATCCATAAATCCAAGATGGCGCGATCCTTTGATTCCAGCTCCTTGGATATTTTCCACCTGTTTTGTAATGTATATTTCGTTTTATAAAGTGTTTTATATATTTTTGACATTGTGTTGGGTCTATTCATTGCTTTAGAGCAGCCCACAGTGCGTATAAGCGACCTTACGTCGCGCACTTTGTTTGCAAGCGATACGGATCGTATCGCCGCCGTCCGCGCGTGTAGCGCGGCTCCAAACACGCTTCCAATCGGTGATAACCGATATTTTGCGCATTCTCTGTCTACATTGGTAGCAGAGGATGGTTGTTCAGTGAACAACCGTTCTATTTACCTAATTTTTCGACGCTTTTTCGCAAAATTCGCGAATTTGCGCCGATATTTTTATTTTCAGATTTTCGGCGGCCATTTTGTCTCGATTTTCGTCTCGCCTGCGACGCCGACGTTTTACCGACGTTCACAGACGACCAGGGTCGTCAATCACACCATTATTTGTCTAATTTTCTCCGAAATTACGCGGGATTCGCGAATTTCGAGAGAAATATTTTATATTTTCAGATTATTTGTCGATTTTCCTTTCGCCAGTGTCGAAGTGACACTTTTCAACGAGAAACGGATCGAATTCCGCTGTGTATACCCCGGCGTATGCACAGTATCGTCGATCTATTATTTTCCGGACGAAGAGCCTCGATTTATCGAGAAGAAATTCGGATTTTTCAATCCGAATTTGCGCTTTTTCCAGTTTTTCGAGAAAACTGCGCCGTGCCTTCATTTGCACGAGGATCGCAACCGCGATCGATTCACCTATTTCTCCTTCTGTCGAAATACTATTGTTAATTTTAAGATATTATTAAGGCTTTTGGGGGTTCCTTTAGAATCGTGTTTGCCCTTGGATCGAGTCCGGTCAAGCTTACACGTATTCTCCGGTTGTGCTTGTCGTGGTACAAGTGAGGTTTCCCGCGGCTCCAGGAAGCCGATCGGACCCTCTCAGACTGGCAACCGGAGGTTATTTGATTCCTTCAGAAGGAATTGCCCAATTTGTGGTTTTTCGCATCGAACACCGAGGGAATCGTGCAGTGAAGTGCTCCGAATTGTGAAAAGTGCTCCAATCTCGTGCGACATTTCAGTGCCTCTCTCTGAGCCTGTGTGATTTTCGCGTTGTGTTACGCTCTTCGCGAATCGATCTACGATGCAGAAAGCGGCCAACTCGAACAGCTTAATTCCGGTTCTCGGTGTCGACAATTATGAACAATGGCGATTGTCGATGCAATTTCTTTTGAAATCGGAAGGGCTCTGGAGGCACGTGACGGAGGACAAGGAAGCGGAACATATTGCCACGTTAACGCCCAAGGAATTGGACAGATTCATGATCAAGAAAGATAAAGCGTTAGGGCACATCTACATCCATGTGAGCCCCGCCAAGCGTACTGTTTTGGAAACCTGTAACACGCCAAAGGAGGCGTGGGACAAGTTGGCGAAAACCTACGCGCCCAGCTCTAGAGCCCGTCAAGCGGCGATGCGCTGGGAGTTTCTCAGCCTCCAACTCCAACCTGGCGAAGATATGCCGGACTTCATTGCCCGCGTCGATAATTACGTGCGGCAACTAAGCGATGTCAACGAGATTATTAGCCCGGTTCACCACGCGTACCAGTATCTGAAGTGTCTGCCGCCCGAATATGCTCAGGCGACCTTCGCAATATACCATTGGCCAGACCCTCAGTTTACGCCGAAGGATGTCGCCGAACAATTGATTTCCGAGCACATGCGGCTCAAATCCATCGGGTTACTCGGAACGAGCCAATCATCAGCTCACGCGTCTATGAAAGGACAATTCCGACCCCGAAATAAATCCGGACCTCGCGATATTTCGACGGTGAAATGTTTCAATTGTGATCAGCTCGGACATTACGCGAACCGATGTCCACGTCCGCCCCGTCAACAACAGGGTCAACCAGCGGCTTCACTGCAGCACCGATCGTCACGCAGCAAGAGTCGCAGGCGCAACAAGAACGCTGCCGCGAAGGCCAACAACGCGCGTCCCCGAGAAAGCTCGCATCCACACCGAGAGGGGACATTTTTCGTCAATGCGCCGCAGCTTATCCAACGTCCAGTCGCTCATTTTATGCAATCCAATGAGTGGATTCTGGATTGCGGCGCTACAGATCACGTTTCTCACGTGCGTGCAGGTTTCACTGAGTTTACCGATGTCATTCCATTCGACATCGAGTTGGGACAGGGAAAGTCCCAAGTCACGGGCAAAGGAACAGTTCGACTTCTTCTGGCGATCGATAAGACCCGATGCACCGTGAATTTGACCAATGTCCTTTACGCGCCGAATTTCGAGGCAAACTTGATTTCGGTCTCGAAGATAGACAAGGCACGACATCACATCCACATTTTCAACAGTGAGATACATGTTTATCAATCGGACATTCGCAGCCCACTCATCCGTGCAAAGGAGAGGGGCGGGTTATATTATGTGGACGGTTTGTGTACTACACCGACATTTGCGACGACGGTTTCTCCCACCGTACAACCGACGACTCCATCGCCACCTGCGCAAATGTACGTAACGACCGAGGAGGATTTCATTAAAATCCCCAAACCGAAAAGGGGAAAGGGCCAACAGCGAGAGATCACGGATTTTCGAATAGAAATGCCGATTGTTGAGACTTCGAAGCAAATTCTGAACCAACAAGCTCCTATTCCGACCAATCCGATACCTCCTCCTATCCCCACGCAAATCCACAATGACCTGACCGTTCCTCCTTCCTATGCGAGTGCTTTGCAGTCGATCCCGACAACCGTTCCAGCCCTAATTCCTCCTGCGATTCACAACGCAAATTCCTTTCCACCCCTCGGCAATCCGTCTCAACCGAGAAAGAAGGTCATCGCCAATCCAGCTTCCGTCAAGGACGCCACCGGCTTATGGCATAGCCGTCTTGGCCACCTTCATACGAATGGAATGAAGCTGTTGGCCGCAAACGACCAAGTTTACGGAATGTCACCAGGGGAAGTGAGCAGGGAATTGGCCTGCAACGACTGCAGAATAGCCAAATCGACAAAAGCTTCTCATAAGCCTGATCCGAATCCCTCGACTACGAAGCCTTTGGACCTTCTCCACATGGATATTTGGGGGCCAGCCCCTGTCCCATCATTTGGAGGAGCGCGCTTCGTCCTTACCGTCATTGACGACGCGACACGCTATTGCTGGATTATACCGCTAGCCCAGAAATCGCAGGTTTTCTCAACCTTTAAGGACTTCGTCGCTCGAGTTGAGAGAATCCAGGACACGCAAATAAAAGCAATTCGGACTGATCGAGGCGGAGAATTTATGTCAAACGAGTTTCTCCGATATCTACAAGACAAGGGCATCCAGGGTCAGCGAACAAATCCGTCATCACCACAGATGAACGGCACGGCCGAGCGCATAAACCGGACAATGGCTGACAACTTTCGGGCAGTCTTATCCGAAACCAAGTTGCCGGAGGCGCTCTGGGCCGAGCTCTCAGTCACGTTTGCCTACATCAAGAATCGGAGCCCTCATTCTCGACTTAATAATCAGGTCCCGTACATCCTGTGGCGACAGAGAGCCCTTTCGTTACGACATTTACGAAAAGTCGGTTCCAAGTGCTGGGTGCACTACACCGCACCAGGCCGCAAGAAGCTGGATCCGCGGGCCTGGGAGGGATATTTAGTCGGCTACGCCACAGGGACCCGTGGATACAGGATTTGGAACCCAACCGACAACAAGGTTTACGAATCTATTCACGTTAAGATCGATGAGCGGCAGTCGTATCGGAAATCCATCAAAATTTCGACGCAGCAGCCACAACAGTCATTTACTGGTCCCGGACAACAAACCGTTACATTTGATGATACCCTACATTACCATCAGTGGCCGAAGGGATCTGATTCCGAGGCGTCAGAACATTCTGCGAACGATTCCGAACGTGTGTCGACGGCATCCGCTTCGATGCACACGCCTCTGGCTTTTCCGCACATCCACATACCACCACCGACAACTCCGGAACGGGCATTGCTGGATTTATGTGCGACATTACCTCCAGGTTCTGCGTCTCTTCGTCAATCCCATCACATTTCGTACGAAGAAGAACGCGACACCGACCATGACATCCGAGAGATGGACGAATTGTCGATTTATCCTGAAACATCCGAACACGTTGATGCGTCAGCGGAACAATCGGCACGACCATCGCCTCCGACGACTCCTCGTACATCCGCTCCGCCATCACCTCAGCGATCGGCAGCGCCTTCTCTTCCCCGTGAAACACCGGTACCGACGCCGAGATTTATCACGACACGTCGTCAGCAACGTGTTGATGATCAAGCTGCGCAAGGGCTGCAAATTTTCGACCCCGATCCCAATTCACCAGCGACTGCGCGCCACACTACTCATAAGTGGCGATTCGTCGGTGGAGATGGCGAGTGCCGTGAATGGGTACGCGAGGAACACCTGAGAAAGGATCAAAAGCCCGGGAAGATTTTAATCGATGTCTATTATTTTCCAACTCCGAAGATCCGTCTAAGATCTTATCACGACATCGAGGAGTATTGTATGTTGAACAATATTGATTACGACCCCGAACTGTTTTTCTTCGGTAATCTCGAACATAAGTTACCAACTCTTCCGGGTGTTCGTCATGCGGCTCATCTATGCCGAACCGAGCCGGCTTCATTCGCCGAAATTCCCAAGTTTAACGACGCTCCGAAATGGCGTGAAGCGATTGGAGAGGAGCTCGATATGTTTAAAGAGCGAGAAATCTATAAAGAAGTTCCCCGACCACCCGACACCACTATTCTTGGCTGCAAGTGGATTTTTAAACTCAAAACTGATGCAGCCGGAACCGTCACCCGATACCGAGCACGCTTAGTAGCACAAGGTTTTTATCAAACCCTCGGAGTCGATTTTGATGAGGTGTTTAGCCCAGTCGTGAACTTCATATTGATCCGTCTGTTTTTCTGTCTTCTCGTCGTATTGCGTGGTTGGCAGGACGCCCACCTCGACGTGAAAGGTGCGTACCTGTACGGGGAATTAAAGCATAACGTATACATGAGAATCCCTGCAGGTGCCACATGCACCGATCCAAACAATGTGTGGCTTCTTCTCAAATCACTTTACGGCCTCCACCAATCCGGGAGACAATGGTTCGAGAAACTCGACGAGACGCTTCGGGCCCTCGGATTTCGAAGACTGCCAGCATGTAATTGTGTTTACGTGTTCGGGAATACAGCTGTTATGCTGGTCTACGTGGACGACATCGTCGTGTTTTACGCGTCCGACAGCGTTTTCAAACAGCTAATCCGTCTCATCTCTTCGAAATTCGATATAGTCAACCTCGGACCGATCACGAAGTTATTAGGCGTCGAGTTTATCCGCGACGCTGGACGCACGTTCATAACGCAACGTGCTTATATCGCCAAACTGGTTAAGAAATTCGGGGCGTCGACCAATAATCTCGTCAAGACACCAGTGACACCGGGAACGACACTCGTTAGAGGATCGACCGAAAACTTGGAAGATTTTCCATACCGATCTCTAATCGGTTCACTTCTGTTTTTGGCATCGAGAACTCGTCCCGACATACTCTATTCCGTCATTGCTTTGGCACAGTACAACACGTGCTATAATCGAACCCACATCCGCGCCTTGTTGCAGGTTTTGCAGTACGTAGCAAACACTGCAGAACTTTGCATCGAATTATCCGGTTGCTCTTCTAGTCAACTATCTGCATTCACCGACGCGTCGTGGGCAAGCGATCCGGAGACATCGTTGAGCTTCGGCGGATACATCGTATACGTTGGAAATGTCCCCATTGGCTGGTCCTGTCGTAAACAGTCGACCGTAGCGTGCTCAACCATGGAAGCCGAATTCATCGCCCTGGTTGAGTGCGTGAAGGAGATTTTCTGGCTCGACAGCGTGTACACCGAATTCCCGATACTCAATCGTCTATCCCGACCTATCGTGTATTCCGACGCCCTGGCCTCGATTCAATTTACGTCCAATGACATCGAGAACGCGAAGACGAAACATATTCGCGTGAAGTTTCACTGGCTCAGGGAGTGGTTTACTGCGGGAGTCTTCGATCTTCGAAAGGTAGCCGGCGAAGTTAATACCGCCGACATATTCACAAAGTGGCTATCTTCGGAACGTTTACGATCATTGATTTCGAGGATCTTCCGAGTATGAACAGACCGTGACATTCCTATTTTTGTTTATCACAGTTTCGAGGATCATCGGGTTTCTGTGGGAATACCGAGCTTAGTTAAGTGATAACCACGACAGTACCCGGCCCGATGATTCGACTTTATTATTTTCTTTTCTCGTCAATTATCAACTGTAATTCCAGTCTACGTTCATCTTGTCCCCTGATAAATATTTCCATCGAAGAGGGGATTTGTTGGTCAAAAGACCAATTTGTATCGATGAATATATTCGTTATTTCCTAGATTTCCCATTATGTTTAGGTATACAGCGTATTCTTGTCATTATTTGATTGATTTCGATGTTACTATTCTTTTTGCGCTGTCCCGTATGTAATTCCATACTCCTGTACCTTTTAGACTATGATTTGTTCTCCAATTCAATGATTTGTTCACACCTAATGTTAATTTCCGGCACCAGGGTGCCATTATCACTGTATCCATAAATCCAAGATGGCGCGATCCTTTGATTCCAGCTCCTTGGATATTTTCCACCTGTTTTGTAATGTATATTTCGTTTTATAAAGTGTTTTATATATTTTTGACATTGTGTTGGGTCTATTCATTGCTTTAGAGCAGCCCACAGTGCGTATAAGCGACCTTACGTCGCGCACTTTGTTTGCAAGCGATACGGATCGTATCGCCGCCGTCCGCGCGTGTAGCGCGGCTCCAAACACGCTTCCAATCGGTGATAACCGATATTTTGCGCATTCTCTGTCTACAGTTAGTCCGTCTTCCTCGGCCGCGGCACTACTCATATACTGCCCAGAAGCACCAGAATCCATGAGAGCCACCGTGCTGTGGTCGGAAAAATGAATGTCAACGAACGGAAGAGGTAGATCCTTTCCCAGTCCGGCCACGTTCACTGTATCCCAGACCGCACCAACGGCTAAGCCGACGAAACATACCTGACCGGGCGACGAGCCGTCTGTTACGACGCCTTCGTCTGCTTCAGTCGTTCTTAGAGCTTGGAAGGGCGAGATCCGGTTGTAGAGTTCGGTGGGGTCAACCACGTCGTTCCCCGCGATCAAATCTGGCGCTCCTTCCTGCTCACCTTCGACATCCGAGTCGTCCTGAGCAGCGGCTTGAGTAACAGCCGCTCTCCTGGACAACTCAAAGATGCGTTTTGAAAAATCGTTTCGGAGTGAAGCGGTGGATCTTGCCCAAGCTTCCACCATTCCGGTAACTTCCTTCTGAGCGCGAGCGGCTGCTTTATGCGCCTGCTTCGCTGCAAAGTTGGACCAACGCGCGCTGCTACGGGCAGCGGCGGCGCCAAGCACTGCCTGCCGCCTGTCGCGTTGACATTTTTTAATGATTCTCACGACGTCACCCTGAGTCTTCACCTCGCATGGATAAACGTCGCACAGAATGGCCAGTTCTCTGGCCCAAGTCGGATCAAGTTCCGTGCTTGCCATTCTTTTTCCGATTCTTGTCAGTGGTATCCTGTGAGTGTGGTCAAGACCACGCACAAGCTAGGAGTGGGGAATTATTCGAAAACTTCTCCACTTCCTATAAACAAACAAACGTCAGGGTCACCTTAACCAATCACTGCCGCCTACAACTAGGTCAACCGTAATTTGCAAAAAGGTTCCAGCTCCCCTTCAGATGGAATGTCCAACCACCGGCCATGTGTTGGACCTTCGGGCGCCTTTACGGTGCTTCAAAGATCTACAAGGCTTTTTTTAGTAATTTGGCAATGAAGCATCTGGTGAAGACAAAAGGTATGCACTGTGGGTGTTATCCTGTTCTTTCATCAGAGTTCATGCTCTCAGGGTTAAAAGTCGATTGAACAGAAGAACTGCGAGGTCAATGGTTCAATACCCTGACCGCGTCATGCAAATCTGCTACTGTTTTAAAATGTACTCTACTAGTGGAAAGCATAAGTTTGGAAACATGAATGATTCCAAAAAATATTTTTTTTTCCACCTTTGTTGTGTGGAAATAAATGATTGACAAATATGACGAGTTACTACACATTGTTGCCCTTTTATTCAGCTTCAAAACAAAGTGTTTGAACTTAAAAAAAAATAAAAAATGAGAGAGAAATGATGATTTTTCTTCATCTGTTCCGAAGCAAAAGTATGGAAATATTTGTTCCCTGTTGCAAAAGTTTAGAAACTTGAAGTAAAAAAATTAAAACCACCATTATAAATGACTTTTACCTCAGTATTTGGTAGGATGGCGCTTTCTCCTGATCACTGCAGTAATCCTTCTCGCCATTGATGATGTCAGTTTTTGTCATCCTCTGGGGTGATTGATTCCCACGCTTGTGTTATTGCAGCTTTCATTTCTGGGTTTGTGAGCTCTTAATTCTTTCTTCATCAGCAGCTAAATATTTTCCATCGGATTCATATCTGGTGAGTTACCTGACCAAGGTAAAAGTGATTTTTTTTGTTTAAAACCATTTCATTATGGTCTTGGCCATATGAAAGGGTGCTACATCTTGCATGAAGGTTACTTGTTGGCCCAAATAAAACTCTCTTTGATGGCAATAGACTTTCCTTGAGAATCTGTTAATATTTCCCAGCATTCACTGTTCCTTCTATGAATGTTAACTGTCCTGGGCCATTGGAGGATATGCAAACACAGATCATTAGGCTGAGGGGGTACTTCACAGCAGTGTTCGGACATTTTGGATTATTTTCTTTGCCTTTTCATCGTTAAACATGGACTCCCTGATCCCCAAATGACAAGTAGGACTTAAAATTATCGAAGAAAATAACCGAATTCCACATTTCCGTGGCTCGTGCATGCCACTTACGGATTTGTTTGTTGTTCATGTATGATTTGCATCCTGGAAATTCAGATCTGTAGCCCATACTTTTAAGTTTCCATAGAACAATGTCTTTTGGGACTGTTATACCTGGTTCAAGTTGCCATTTAATGTGTTATTCATTGGCAGAGAGCTTTGGTTGATTCCTGACAAGTGTTTTGAGGATCTGAATCTTGCATTCTGTAGATTTTAGGGGTCTTCCAGAACGTTTTCTAGCCGATTTGACCTTTCCACCATCTTCTTTTACACATTTACAAGCATTTGTTGATGCATGATGGGGACATCTTCAAAAAGGTAGCAATTTCAGTCACGAGTTTTCTTCTTAGCTCGCATGTTCACTAAAATTTGTTTTTCATCCGCACTTAACACCATGTTTGATCTTAAGTGATTTTATGTTGCAATCACGTGATTAGTTATCTGATTTGACTGTGTAAATGCTTCTAAATCATGTGTAATCGTCAAGTTTCTAAACTTTTGCAACAGGGAACACATATTTCCATATTTTTGCTTCGGAACAGATGAAGAAAAATCATCATATCTCTGTCATTTTTTATTTTTTTTTAAGTTCAAACACTTTGTTTTGAAGCTGAATAAAAGGGCAACAATGTGTAGTAACTCGTCATATTTGTCAATCATTTATTTCCACACAACAAAGGTGAAAGAAAAAATATTTTTTGGAATTATTGATGTTTCCAAACCTATGCTTTCCACTAGTAAAGAATAAAACATAATAAATTATTACGAGATAGTTTAATTATTGAACAACAATAAAAACAACAAATTTTGGCTCTTCTCTGCGCCCCAAAATATAAACTTAAACTTAAACTTAAACTTAAACTTATAAAATATAAACTTTGGTATTTTTAATCCACGCCCCAAAATAAAAAATTAGCGAACACTTTTTGGTATTTTTAATCCACGCCCCAAAAAATAAAAAATTAGCGAACACCTTTCTGGTACTTATCCACGCCCCAGAAGATAGAAACTGGCGAACACCTTTCCGGCATTTATCCACGCCCCAGAAGATAGAAATGGGCGACTGGAAGTTTACTGACACTCCCAAACTAACAAACACAATGCATGGTTCGTCTTTCCCTTCGTGTTCTAAATTATTCGCGCCAGAACCAAGTAGAAAAAACTGCGTATATCGTTTTTTCGTGGCATTTTCTCATCGCGCCCCACAGCTTCGATGCTAAGGTCGTACGTTTTCCTTTGTGCTGGTGTATACGTCTGCCACCAGTTTTAACCCCTGCTGAAAACGCTAAAATTGCGTATTTTAGGCTTCCTTTGGCATAGCTAGCTCAAGCACCAAATTCACACCCAAAACACCATCAAGGTTGCGATAACCCTGATGAGGCAAAAATCGACTCAGTCACTTCAGACAAAGAGTGAAGAGAAATTGGCGACTGAATCTGGACTAGACCGGGCAGACAGCGTTCGGACACGGTCCAATGCCAGGGAAAGTTAGGTCCGATCCCCAGTGGCGTCACTTCCCAATCTAATCCGGATATGAAAATAGAGTAGAAATAGTATAAGAGAAAGGTTTGGAGAAAAATGTGGCGTGTATCACAAAATGATCCACACACAGCACATTGAAAACAAAGATTAAAAAAAAGATGTTGGGCTGGATTCACAGTCTCTTTTCAAAGCCGTTAGCCACCCAATTTGTGTTTGCAAACATCCCACGCGCGGTCCGAGGGCAAACACCGTTAGGCTCGACACCCAAGCAGTCCCCTGCAAGGGCCGCCTTCCCCGCTATCCGAGACCCAATTTCGACAGAACGGCAGTGAAATTGACAAAAATGTGCCATAAGTGGCCACAAAAACACAAAAAAGCCAAAATCATGCCAAACTGCTTCCACCAGTGCCCGGGACAGGGTTGGAAACCCAGTCTCCGTGTGCTCCAAGGAAGTACGTGCGCCTGTGATTCAAAAGATTACTCAAACCGCTGAAACCAGGAATGTACCTCTGGCCAGTAATGAACAGAGCTCCCCTAGTTTGTACCAAACATAGTTCATTGTTGTCCGGACATGCACAGGGCTGAACTGGGTCTTACGGGACTCCAGCAGCATGCCTGCCCACCACAACAACACCACAATTACATTTCCCGCCAAAAGAACACACTCGGAAAAAGCACCAAATCGCCCGACCCTGAGAGAGAAATCAAGGAACCAAATCCACCAATTGTCCGGTGTGGTGCCGACCCTCTAAGACACTCAACAGCCACTCTCAATTGCCCTTGAGATGATGAAACAGATCTATTCCAACACCCCAAACCACAAAAACTGAGCACCCCCAACTGGTTCCTCCCCGTATAGGTTGCACACCAAGAAATGAAAAATTATAAAATAATAAAAAATGGTATCAAGCTCATGTGTTGGTTGGCCATTGTCGCCCCAAGACGATTAAAGGAAACATCCAGGTTGACTCAAGCCAAAACCAAGCACATAAACAAAACATACCTAAAAAATAAAAATAAAAATGGCATTAGACTAATGTGTTGGTCGGCTACTGTCATTGTAAAGCGGACCTCAATTAGAACAAGCAAAAAAAAAAACAAGTCAATCAAATCCTAGCCAGACCAACAAAAAGAAAAATTACCATAAAATAAAAGAAAATTGCACACATCCCCCAAAAATTCAAGCAATACCCAGCTCAAACCAAGGGAAAAATGTGGCAGAAGAAAAACAAATGTTTCCCAACCCGGCACCAAAATAGACACACAGTGCAATTGAAAAATAAAGACAAAAGCACTGCGAGGTCAAGTCAGTACAAGGGGAGAAAAACACAAAAGATAAGACACCATGCCATGCACCCCTGTGACTGACCGAGGGGTGAGCAAATCTCCCAAAGCCAATTAGAGAAACACATATCACAATGTTTTGGTTGGTTGCAGTGCGTCTGAAAAAATTAATTTCAGAGCCCCAACCACACCAGCACTGAGAAAAATACAATTTAACAACCTTCAAATGAAAAAGCACCCCGCCTCCCACAACTAAACCCACCAGGACCCAAAGTGGTAAACAGAACACCCCTTCAATTCCGGTCATAAAAAAGCAATTAACCCAAGTCCAAAACAAAGAAAAATGAAAAACAATACAATTGACCCCCGCCAAAAAATAAAGCAAAATGCGGCAAGACCTGAAACAAATAGTAAAACAATACGTGACAACGATAAAATTGAGACAAAAAGCTAACCACAATGTAACAAAGGGTTGAGCACAAAGCAAAACAAAATGGCAGATCAAAAAAAAAACTTTCCAAGTTCAGATCTCGGACAGGGCCCTCAATTGTGACTGGTATGGTCTCGCCAATGTAACTAGGGGACTAATAACACTGGGTAGGGACGCATACTTCACGTAATAATACCCGTTGCAGGGGCGCCACGAAGGCGCGCCGCACCGGCAACCGACCCGTCACACACTGGGCAGAAGTCCAATGTGTGACGAGGTCGGTTCGACTTAACATTCATGTCGCGCTTACCTGCGACCCGCGTATCCGCTCATGGAGGCTGCACTACGGACTCCACCATAGCACTGAGGATCAACGTGGTGAATGGTGAGGAGTGTGGGGTTCAACCTGGGACACTTCTCGTCCCTCTCGATGACTACTTCTCCTCTCTGGGAGCTGTTGCAGACACGTCCTTCTCAGGCCGTGTCCAACACTCAACTCTCCTCTCTCACTCCACTCCCTCCTCACCACACCACTCCACTCCCTCGTCCCCGGGCTAGGTCAATCACCCACAGAGGGGTTGACCTTTGGGGCCGTGTGGTGGTGTGTGGCAGTGCCGCAGGTCACCCAGGTGGCCTGACGGTCACAAACTTTAGGCTAGCCCAAACTGTCTGGTGCGAACAAGGTATAAGAGCATGATTAGATCGTCTTTACCTGCTCAGAATTGTCTATCCAAATCAGTATCATTTGAACGGGAGTATAAATGAAATCTAGCGATGTATTGGTGAATCGTTGTGCTGATATTTGAATTTTTCCAATCCAATTGAAATGGATTAATTTGGACAAACAGTTTGGTACTGCAATTAAAAAATGGTTTTAGAAATATAAGAAAGAATTAAATGTATGATTTATCAACAATAATCATCCTGATAAATGATGAGTATTTGTCTTGAATTCATGATTTGTACAATATTAGATAGTTGAAAATTGAGTTGCTTATTACAGTCAGAAAAGGAAACTTTTTCTGGAAAATTATCTTCCAATGCTTAAAGAAAAGATAAAAATGTACGTCTACTTTAACTTGCTGCTATTAACAATTCAGAATTTTGTAGTAAAGCATACCTGTCGAGCGATTGCTTTTTGAAATGTTTATGCATCCAGATAACAGGTAAAAGAAAAACATTACCAGAATGTTCATCCTGCAACAGAGAAGTGTAGCGAATACCAAAATATTCTACTCCGTTTTTTGTTTCTGTTGTCTTGCTATGACGGTTGTGTTATATCCTTCAATAGCCTGAACACGATCAAACTTCATCTAATGCTAGTCACATTAAGATGCCAGACTGATTAGTGGTATTTATTTGACATCAGAAGGAGAACTTCATGACCACAAGATTTGAATGCCTTCCTTAGACTGAGTTTGTTATTGTTCGGTTGTTGTTGGCTTTAGAAATTGTTGCCAAGTCAACTTGTTTACCTTTTACATGTATCGGCATTCGATACAATATGTGCCAAATATGTCGTGACGCTCTGAGATTAAGAATGTAAAATCCATTTTCTTATTAGATTTGACACGCGATAGTTAAAGTAACTAAAATAAGTGGCACGTGGGCTTGTTCTCTGTTGTGATCTACCAATTTATCCAGATCACGTCCAGGACACTGCAACAGCTATATCTAAAAAAAATATCAAAAATTCAACTCAAAATCACTAAAACCACCGTATCTCAAATTCTAAGCTTTGGAATATATTACAAAAATAAAATTGGTCAGCATGTTGTTGGTCACGTATCAATGTAACGTGTGTTTGACTTATAATTACCACATTAATTAATGACGATATGTACTACCAGCATGATCTACGTACCACACTAACGACAATTAATAAGATCGGCGGTACCTGATTTGGTATATACACAAATTAATTGCTGAAGAACATTTAGTTTGCATTAACACAGCAACCCATACCAGCCACAATTTTCTTTGATTTAGTTTGCTTTGGTTTGATTTGGTTTGTTATTTTTCATTTGGTTCAATTTCATTTGGTTCCAATAATCCCACTTGGTTAGAATAATTCCACTCTGGGTAGAATAATTCCACTCTGGGTAGAATAATTCCACTCTGGGTAGAATAATTCCACTCTGGGTAGAATAATCCCATTTCATTTGAATAATCCCATTTCATTTGAATAATCCCATCTGATTCGAATAATCCCAACTTTCAGATTCACGGCCATTTCAAAATCTCGTATTTCCGAGACGAGATGCACTCGTCCCGAGACGAGATCTCGTACGAGACCGAGATCAAAAACGAGATTTGATCCAAGAAGTTCAAAATTGATCAAAAACACATTTTTACGCGATTTTAATCATTTTCGACATTTCTTAGGACGTTTTAAATTATTTTTGATGTTTTTAGCACGGTTTTGTTTATATTTTATTGTTTTTATTTATTTTTGTGTGTAGTTTTTTTGGGGGAAAAAGTGAAAGTCACGGCTTTGCCAAAGTAAAGCGTCTTATCTAAAGGAGAGTGCGCTCGCATCCTCTGCTTGGCGCCAAAAAGTGTCTCGTCAATTGATCAATGTAAAACAATGCGCGAGTTGATTTACTTAACATCCTGCACGAATGTCGTCACTTGTGCCTGAAATCCATTTACTTTGCCACACCGAACGAGGTTTATGTTAGTAACTACTAGCAAACAAGACATTTGGATACAAGCCATCAAACATTGTATAATAAACAATTAAGTAGTTTTAAATACACAACACAAACCAATACTCACAGCAAATATAAACAACAACATAACCTCAGTCTCAACTCGAACTACCTCATCTAAATAAACAAACCAAACATTAATTTATCTCACTCCGGAGGTACTCGTAGTTCTACGTTGCGGCACAGTATGGACTGTGCCCCTTTGTAGTTGCTTAAACTTTTATTTTTAGAATTTGGGACCCATGAAAATCAGAGTCCTAAGGGGACGCCTCTTCTGCCAAAGTGGAAGGGAATACTGACTGGGTAGGGAAGCACAATACTAATTTTGCTCTGGTTGCTGGCAACCCACGCTACACCGCTGGTTCTGATGGGGGTGCCGTTCCAACGGCGAATCATCTAAGGGCGAATCTGGCCATTCGGACGAATGGCGAATTTCGACCTTATTCTGTCCAAAAGCAGTCCCAATGGCAAATTTCTCCCAATTCGCCATTGGGAACGTATTTGGACCTTTCTAATGGCGAATTAGTAGAAATTAGCCACAGGAGCGCGACATGAATCTGCCGCGACAAGCCGACGCAAAAAAAAGGTTTTGGATAAAAAAACCAGTAAGGTTAGGTTCGCGGGGGGTTAGCCCTTCTTAGGAATTGGGAGTCGCGGTAGATGACGCCCACAGATTCGCCATTGGAAACGCAAATAACGTTTCCAATGGCGAATTTCAATACACACGTTTCCAATGGCGAATTTGCCCAGATTCGCCATTGGAACGTCAAAATACCTTTCCAATGGCGAATTTTCAAAATTCGCCATTAGGTGATTCGCCGTTGGAACGGGTACCCTTCTGATGGGTTTATTCAGAAACCTTCCAAAACACATTCCTGTGCATTCGGAGTTTGGACAAATGTCGTAACTTCGGTTGTCACAGCAATCCACAAATATTACAACTGACGTCTTTCGTTAGGTAATAAACAGAATTTAAAACCATGTGATAATTGCATACTTTGTTGAAATTCTGACTGTTGGTAGTATTGAGAGAGTGGCATTCGCATAAATTTAAATGTTATTTTGCAAATCCAGTGCATTTTTACTGCGATTTGATCCGGATTTGCAAAACTCGAATATGATTGAATAACTCTCCAATAAGCACGTATTGAATTTAATAAAGACACGAAAAAATACGTACGGTTTTAAAGTCCAGTCAGGTGAAAACGTGGCACTTGATCCACTCAAAAACACCGCATTGCAGGTATATTGATGATTTGTGAAAGTTGACAAGTAATTACTACTCTGTATTTTAAATAATTCATGAGATTTCTGAGAATTGTAATGAGTAGTTCGTGACTTACCGTATATATCGCAAATGTAAAATTTCATTTTGTGAAAGTTGACAAGTAATTATTACTCTGTATTTTAAATAATTCATGAGATTTCTGAGAATTGTAATGAGTAGTTCGTGACTTACCGTATATATCGCAAATGTAAAATTTTATTTTGTGAAAGTTGACAAGTAATTATTACTCTGTATTTTAAATAATTCATGAGATTTCTGAGAATTGTAATGAGTGGTTTGTGACCTACCGTATATATCACAAATGTGAAATTTTATTTTGTGAAGTCGCGAAATACTCGAATTCCCATCACATTAGATTGTACAATTGTTGAGTATGCTAAAAAACGTGGTGCCACACATGCACTCGGGTCAGACACAAGCTGCGTCTACCTACACGAGCACGCCTATTAAAATGTTTTTTTTGAATCCAAGTCAATTTCTATAATTTCTATTCTATAATTTTTTGTGTAGATATTTAATCTATTATTTTCCATTTGAGTGAGTATCGGAATGTATTCTTGCTTGATTCAGGGTTTCATTTTTAACTTCTACACTGCTTTTTACTATAATGCCGTTTTTATTGTTATTTTTGCATTTTATTTTGCCTTTTTCCCAATACAAATGTTTGTTTAGCAACTATTAATGTTGATTTATGCAATTTTCTTAGTCTGTAATTTATTTTTGCACTTGACAAGCAAGAAAATAAAGTACATATTCATATTCATATTGATATTGATATTGATATTTGTTTAGTAGGTTCAAGATCCACAGCTGGCGCTATAATCGTCAAAGGTGTCCATACGTAAGTCTCAAGGTTTCTAGCCACAGCACAGTGCTCATTTGAAAATGGCGGACTTCGACCAGCCGGAAGTAAATTGTACGTGTTTGTTTTTTATTTCGTTTAATTTTTCAAGATTAAAAAACTCTTTGACGGACCTCAAACATGCTGCAGCTGGAACAAAATCAAACCATCAATATAATTGAGTCAACCAAGTCAACCGTTCGCCACAAATTAATAAATCACAGCGCTCGCCGTAAAATAGCGAAGAAGAAAAATGATCAGTGGTTTATCGTCAGGACAAAAAACAACACAGTCCGGTAACATTTTGGTAAATTCCCATTTTAATTCAAGAATATTAAATTACGATATTTAAATTACAGAAACACAGTCGCACTTAATTTAATTTATTACCGGTATCAAGCGGGAAACGTGAACGTGCGAGAGAGAAATATATCAAAGACACCACGATTTTGGCCGTTTGGATGAAAAGCAAAGGAGAACCGTAATTCGTAAGTAAATTGGTTTGTGTCTCAATTTTATTCGTTCTTGGCAGCAGAACAATAGTGTTAGTAGGGTGCGAGTCAATGGTAAATCGGTAAATGTGTGACGGTTAGGAACCGTAAATAAACACTTTTGAATTTTCATGTTGTAAAGATCATTTCAATGCTGGACCTTGTTGTGTACTACAATGCTGATTATATGGTTTTGTTTACACAGCCGCCACATTGAAACTTGGTCTTAAAAAGAAATTCAACGAGTAATGCCATGACGGACCCGAAAACTCCTCCACTGAGAATCAAAAATGCCGTGATAGTGTGATAAATAGAGATGGGTTTTTGGTCATAATTTGCTGTTTCGCAGATGGTTGTTGTTTTGTACTTATCGGTAAGTTTCTTTTTTATTCCTGTTTCTTTTAACTTCAAAATACTGAAATGAATTATGGGAGTTTAATTTTAAAATCGTTGTAAATTTGCTGGTGCCAATACTTACTTCTGATTAAATAAGTCTACATATTTTGATTTTTTATTAAACATGTAGTAAGAAGCCGCGGCGATCGGGATTTTTATAAAACTGAACGTGCAGTTTAATCCGTATTTATTTTTAAGATCGTCGTACGAATGAATGATGGCATTGTAATTATGTAAAAGCAGTTGAGGAGCTTCCTCCGTCGAAATGTTTCCTTTTCTGGAGTTTTTTTCCATCTTGTGCCACATATCCCGTGTAAGGTTTGTTTTTGCTTTCTGCCAATGAAATAAAAATTCATTAGAAGGTTGGTTCAATATGCAGGCATCTTTTCTGGCAATGGACGTTACTAAATGATTAATTTCTGAAATAATGCACTTTGTAGATGAAGAAAACAGATAGTCTTTTTATGCAACACTTAAAACGTTTCAACCGCAGGACTTGTTGATGTCGAGTAGAATCTCATTATTCTCATGATGTTATGTTGCCATGTCTTAATTACTAACAAGAATTTGTCATCTCGTTATTTTACTGCATTACCTTGATAACCGTGTAAGGACCATAACTTCCATAAGCGTACAAGTTTATTTTGTCTTCCAATAATACGTCTTGTATGTTGTTGTATTGAAGCCCTGATGTTGTAATAGTGAGTGATGCGTACAATACCACACTGTAGCTTGCCATAATTAGCAAAAGAAAGAAGTTTCTCGTTCCAGTAATTGTATAAACTTTAGAAATTAAAAAAAAATGACTTGTGAATTGATTATCAATCCTATTGAAGCGTTATTACCTGAAGTTGAAGCTGGGTGTTTGTAGTATTTGCTTATCAAAGCCAGGGAGAGTTCAATGAACACCCATGTAACTGAAATACATAACCAAACAGACAAGGGAAATGGTTTGAAAAATGTCATCCACAAATAATCTCTGATGTTGCTGTTTTGTCGCATGACTAATCCAAATGTGACTGATCTGACAGGAAGGACTATGAAGTCAAAAATGAACGTACGTTCTGGAGTGATTAAAAACCCGAGTGTGTTGACATCGTATGTCTAATAAATAATAGAGATAATGCACCGTTATACTAGTAGCCTATATCATAACTTTTTGATTTGTAATTTAATTTGATGTACATTTTTTTTCAGATTTCTTATTATATTTCCAACTTTCTTTTCTATAAGAATGACTTTTGAGCTGCAAAAATATTAAAGTTTGGTCAGTTTAGTGAAAAGTGGTTTATAATAAACTTTGTTTACCACAAGTTATTCATTGTATTCAGAACATCCTCTAGGAGTTCATAGTAAAGTGGACTTAATTTGATTTTTATTTTGTCTTCGATCTACGCATTAGAAAAATGTTAACAATTGCAGAATGGTAATGCAGTACTGGTACAGTCGAACCTCGTTTATAACCAACGCGTTTTAACGAATTTTTTATATAACGAATAGTTAAAAATTATTTGGTTGGTCAGCATAGAAGACCATGTTAAATAATTTGATATAACAAATTTTAATTTTACGAATTATTCGTTATTTAAAATCCAGTTTCTGGGAACACTAATACCAACAAGCCCGTTATAATGAATTTTGAAAATTGATCACATGACTCACAACTGATGTCCTTATTTAGAATATGAGAGGAAAATAATTCGTATTGGTGAAATTTTCCATTTTAAAATGACTGCTAAGGGGAATGCAATTTCTGTTTATGATAAGTGGAAATGCTTTTTAAAAATTATAGAAGTTTTAATTAAATTTTATATTTAAAAAATATTAAATTACTGTCTAAACTTCAGTTCAGACACAAAATTACTACTGTATGTGTATGAGTAAATTTTGTTTTTCATAATCAAACTTGATTTTTTTTTCGGTCAATGTTTTTTGTTATAACGAACATTTACTTAAAAATTCTCGGGTCCGACTGTACTAGGGTATAACATGATCAAATTCACCTCTCCTACAGTGAAATTGTCTTTTTTCAACAATAATGTTGTCTGCGAAATTATTTCAAATTGACATTTTACTTGTTCTATGCATTTAATGGCTATGTTTGTTTTTAAGAATATGTGCTCATCAAATCGGTATTCCAATGCAATTAAGCCTGAATTCTGTGATATAAAATAAAAATAAAGTGGCTGTGATTTTATTTTTAATATACTAAAAGTATGAAGATCAAATATACTGAATGTTATAATCTTGTTAGAAATTAAAATAATATATTTTTAGTTTAAAGTATTTGTGGAATTATTTATCGTCATCACAGGTTTTGTTTATGTTCTAACAGATTACTGGACCCATGTGATCAGGACGAATTTGCCAAAATGTTTACTGAGTCTGCCATCCACTATAGTGTAAGCATTATTGTGTTAATTCATAACAAGATAAACATTCTTTGCATATTTTTAGACTATTCACTCGTACAGTATTGTGATTAGAATGTATCAGTAAGTAAACTTTATTTTGTCTCCATACGATGAGATCGTGAAATAAGTGCAGATCTAGATCACTCTTAAGATTTCCAATTTTTCGTGTTTCATTGATCACAAAAACAACAATTTTGTTTTTAACTGGCATGAAAGTGTAATGCTCAAGCTGGAATTCAGATTTAATTTTAAATGTAGTTATTCTTTATAATACTTAAATTTAAAATAACAAACAAATGCGTCCGGGTAGCTCAAATAAAACCTGCCCGACAATACAGGGTGTCTGAATAAAAGTTTATAAATTGTTCAATACAGGGTGAACAAAAAGTCTGGTTCTCTACTAAATATTTCTGAAAGTGCTGACAATGCATCTAATCTAATGATGGCAAAGTATTAAAGTTGGGCGGGGCAATCTTTTGGTGACCTGAAATTTGACCTTGGGATGTTCCTTCAAGATCATTGGGAAATTATCTCGGAAACCGTTAGAGATAGACAAAAATTTCCAATTGTAAACTTGTAGAGCAACATTTATTTAGTCTAAACATGACTAGTCCTCAGATTTTTTCTACTAAAAATTATTAAGAAAATTTCATTTTCTAAAGTAGACACAAGTCAAAGGCCAACATTGAAAAAGTGTCAAAAACGTGCTGATTGGACGTAAAATGACCCAAATAATCGATTCCCCTGGTTGGAATTTGCATATCTGGCACCGTTGCAGAGATATGGACACAAAACTGAATTTTTGAAAAAGAAAAAGTTATAAAAAAAATTCAGTTTTCTGCCAATATCGTAACCTAGTATGGTACTAGTACAATCAAACTTGGTGCATTGGGAAAAAAATTGATTAAAAGTGTAAATAACTGCAGAACGAAAGCTCGGATCGTCAAAAACTAAACACCAAACAGCACTGCCCACAACTAAAATAATTACGATATATTGAATTGAACAATATATACATTTTTTTGAGACACCCTTAGTGACCCTCCTTTTGTTGTTGGGCCGCTTTGATTTGGGCCACCTGGTATAATTAGATCAACAGGCATTGTGTCTTCAGGCTGGCATTACTTTTACTAGTATAAGCTGTGTAGACCGGACATAGCACCGTCCGGACTGCTGTGTGGTCCGGACAGTTTAGAGGAACTGATTTGGTCCCACTCTATACCCCCAGCAATATTAAATCGCCTCTTCCATCCGGACATTTCCTAGCCCGGACAAGTTTCTGGGATCTGTCCTATGCCCAGGCTACTCAGCTTACACTGCAATATCAAACAGATGGATAACTGAATAACTCTAGGGCCTATTGACCAATTGTTTGTCAATCTAGAAGCATGATTAGATTATTCTACCTGCTCAAGATTTTCTATCCAAATCAATATCATTTGAAAAGGAGTATAATTCAAATCTAGCGATGTATTAGTGAATCGTCGTGCCGATATTTGAATTTTTTCAATCCAATCGAAATGAATCAATTTCAACAAACAGTTTGGTACTGCAATTAAAAAGTTTCTACCGTATTTTACCAATTAAGAGTCGCCCTCAAATTCTAGCTGCCCTCGAATTCTAGCCGCAGTGGAGACACCAAGAACACCGTATTTTTGCAAAAGTACGGTATTGTTTTTGTATTTAATCTTACGAACAATGAATATACCGGGTGGGACCAAATGCGCGGGCGATTTAATTTTGTTGCAAGTAGGCCATTTGGTCCCTGTCCGAATGTACGCTTCGTTCGTGACGTTCAGACTTCGTTAGTTACATTAAACAAATGTAACTAACTGTTCTGGGTTAGTTACATTAAACAAATGTAACTAACTGTTCTGGGTTAGTTACATTAAACAAATGTAACTAACTGTTCTGGGTTAGTTACATTAAACAAATGTAACTAACTGTTCTGGATTAGTTACATTAAACAAATGTAACTAACTGTTCTGGGTTAGTTACATTAAACAAATGTAACTAACTGTTCTGGGTTAGTTACATTAAACAAATGTAACTAACTGTTCTGAGTTAGTTACATTAAACAAATGTAACTAACTGTTCTGGGTTAGTTACATTAAACAAATGTAACAAACAAAAAACTGAAATTGTAATTGCTGACAAAAATGGCAGTTTTAAATAAGAGCCGCGGCTCTTGATCGATAAAATACGGTATTTAGACATATAATAAACAATTTTAATGTTTGATTTAGTAACTATAATCATCCTGATTAATGATGAGTATTCTTCTTGTATTTGTGATTGCCACAATATTTGATATTTGAAAATGGAGCTGATAATTACAGTCAGAAAAAGGTAAATTGTTTGATAAATTGTTTTCTCGTGCTACGGAATAGACAATCGACAAATATACATTTGCTTTGATTTCATCAATTTTTCAAAATTTTAGTAATTTTAGAATTTTGAAATTAAACATACTTATCAAACTATTACTGTTAGAAATGTTTATGGCTCCAGATAATAGGTAAAAGAAAAATATTCTCAGCGTGTTCATCTTACAAGTATGGCGAAAACCTAAACTTCTATTTTGTTCTTTGTTTCTATTGTCTTGTTGTATCCTTCAATCGCTTAAACACGATCAAACCTGATACTGCACACTTAACACTGCTCACATAAAGATGCCCGACTGATTAGTGGTTCTCGTCTGACATTAGATTTAGGCTCATTCTTCGTTAGAAAGAGAGCATGACCACAAGATTTGAACGACTTTCTTAAAGTGTTGTTGTTGTTGTGCTTGGGCTTTTGTTCGCTTTAGAAATCGTTGCCTAGGACTTGATTCCTGTTTACTTGCATCGGCAGTCGATACATCACGTGTCAAGTATGGTGTGACGCTCTGAGGTTAAGAAAGAACCTTAAAATCCATTTAGCTATTAGATTCGACACGCGATGCGATATTTAATGTAATTAAAATAAGTAGAAGAATTTAAAGCATTTAGACCTACCTGCACCACCAGACCATGGTTTCTATTAAGAATTATTGATCGAGAATTTGAATCCACGGCTTTTCATAGCGTGATTATTCATCGCGGCTAAGTAATCGCGCGACCATTCATCGCGGCTAAGTAATCGCGCGGACAAGTCATCGCGCAGACAAGTCATCGCATGGACAAGTCATCGCATGGACATGTCATCGCGCGGGCATGTAATCCCGTGAAAATTAATCGCATGACCAACTCATCAGGGCGACAATTCACCGGTTACCAAGTAATTGTGTGCCAACAAATTGCAAATTACGGTGCTAGTGTGAATTTTGTTACAGCGATATTTTTGGAAAATCGACATCGCCATGATACAGCTCCTTAATGTATTCGAAATTTTGATAAAATAGTGTGGGTTTGCCTCGATGGCAGTTGTCAGTTGTCAGTTGTCAGTTGTCACAGCAATTCGCAAATAATACAACTGACGTCTTTCATTAAAAAAAAAAACAGAATTTAAAACCATGTGATAATTAGATTCTTTGTTGAAATACTGACTACGAGATTGATGGTATTGAGAAAGTGGCATTCACATCAATTTGATTGTTATTTTGCAAATCCAGTGGATTTTTACTGCGATTTCATCCGGATTTGCAAAACTCGAACATGATTGAATAGCTCTTCAATAAGCACATAATGAATTGAATGAAGACACGAAAAAATACATACGGTTTTAAAGTCCATTTGGGTGAAAACGTGGCAGTCGATCCACTCAAAAACACCGCATTGCAGCTATATTGATGTTTTGTGAACGTTAACAAATAATTACTATTTTAAAAATTTATGAAATTTCTGAGAAGCACTTAGTATAATGACTGGTTCGTGACTTACCTTGTGGCGGTGACGACCACAACTCCTACTAAATGGTAATTACTGTTTAAAAAATTCATGAGGTTTCTGAGAATTGTAATGAGTGTTCATGACTGTGAAAACCGTATGATTTTACGGATCTTTATATTTTGTATTTGCCTTTTGGTTATTACCGTAGTTTACCAAATAAGAGCTGCGGCTCTTATTGAAAACTGCCACTTTGAGCTGCGGCTTTAATTCGGGGGCGGCTCCAATTCGGGGGCGGCTCTTATTTTAAATAGTGGCCAATGTCGTACTATTACGTTCATTGAACGTATATAGCCGCGGCTACTATTCGAGGGCGGCTCTTATATCAAGTCGCCTATCTCGGCCGCGGCTACAATTCGAGGGCGACTCTTATTCGGTAAAATACGGTATTAGAGATCGGATATACAGGGTGGACAAAAAGTATGGTTTACAGTGAATAATTCCCAAACTGTTTTAGATGTTGATTTAGCAAAATGACTGTCAGGGTAGTATATTGGGGGAAATTCAATTATGACATCCAATTTGACCTCAGAGGTCATCTTCAAGGTCATTCGTATTGTAACTCGAGAACCGTGACAGATACAGTAGAGAGAAAAAGTGAAATAAAAAATTGTAGAGCACCATCTAATTAGTCTAAAACTGTTCTTAAAAAAATGTATCTCTTACTGAAAAGATTACTTGAAAGAAGATTGGTTTTCAAGTTTTAATTCTAACTTGTTACATGATAGGAAAATAGTAATGGCAACACGTAAACTGGGTCCCCTGCCTCAAAGTTCCTGGCGGTGTCCGCAACTGTGATGTCCGGGAGCAGGCATGGATTGAGGAGGTGAAGTCGAGAGCGCAGCTGGCGCTGTAGGAAGACTTCAGCCGGTGATTTCCGCAGAGTCGCATGTGGCGTCGAGCGATACGAGAACAGAAACTGCAAAAGGGATTCAATAAGCGAAAATTTTAGTTTGATTAATTTGTCCATTTGATTTTTAAACGTCTTGACGAATCCCTCGACCGCGCCGTTTGTTGCTGGATGGTACGGTGGGGAAAACGTGTGGCGGACGCCATTTTCCGCCAAAAACTGCTGAAACTCGGACGCTGTGAATTGTGGCCCGTTGTCCGAGTGGACGTGGATCGGCAGGCCGTGTTAGCTGAACCACTCCTTCAACACTGCGACTGTGGCTGCAGCTGTTGTTGTTGACATGGCGCGAATCTCGCACCATTTTGATTTCGCATCGATGGCTAGCAGGAACATCTTGTTGTGGAATGGGCCTGCGAAATCGATGTGGATCCTGCCCCACACCTGTAGGACAGAGGGGCGCAGATATTGGCGAAATATCGCCAGGAAGCGTGCGGCAAATTGCCGGAATGGCGTCGCGTTTCACACGCGAACGTATCGACGACGTAACGAGTCGTTTCTGCACGAAACGACGTGTTCTGCACTTATAATTCCGTGCAGAACAAACAATAACACTTGTTAAACAAAATACTATCTTTTAATAAAATAATAACTCACATAATGTGTCCAAAAAGAATGAATTGAGATGGAGCAGCACAAAACCTGTGGTGGCATCCATCTTGGAAATTGCAAAGTGTACAGAATGGCACTCTGGTGCCAAAAACTAACATTAAAGTTAACAAAAGAATAAATCTCATATATAAAGATACAAATCAAACGGAATTACGTATGTGACAGCATGGAATACGAAATGAATGTCGTATTTAACACATGAGCGATAAATGTAATTAATACATCAAACTAAACAAAGAAATAATGTAAATAACATTTGTTATCGATAAATAAGTGGTCTTTTGACCAACAAATCCCCTTTTCGATGACAAATGTAGGGGAAAACTACTAACAAATACTGGAATTACAGTGTATTACATTCAGAAAGATAAATAATATGGGCGAATAATCAAGCCGGGTACTGATATTGAAGAACTCTTCACTAAGGAAGCCCGAGAATTCCCACTGAACTTGATTATCCTCAACTTTGGGAAAAATAACTTAGGAATGTCATTATTGAAGGTAGTGCAGTTCTATGACCTGAAGATGTTGGCAATCAGCGATCGTAGACGCTCCGAACTGAGCCATTTTGTAAAAATGTCTGCAACATTTAATTCACCGTCCACTTTTCGGAGATCGAAACGTCCCGCCGTGAACCACTCCCTGAGCCAATGATAACGCACGCGGATATGTCGAGTCTTCGAGTTCTCCACGTCATTTGAGGTAAACTGTATGCTGGCCAGGGCGTCAGAATAGACGACGGGTCGAGATAGACGATTTAAAGCTGGAAACTGGGTGTACACGTGATTCAACCAATACAGCTCCTTGACACACTCAACAAGGGCGATAAACTCCGCCTCCATTGTTGAGCATGCCACGGTTGACTGTTTTCGGCAAGACCAGCCGATCGGTACGTTTCCAACATAGGTGATGTAGCCACCGAAGCTCAAGGATGTTTCTGGATCGCTTGCCCACGACGCGTCAGTGAATGCCCACAGTTGTGATGATGTGCAACCGGACAATTCAATGCACAAGTCTGCAGTGTTGGCAACGTATTGCATGACCTGTAGCAATGCACGGATGTGTGTTTGATTATAGCACGTATTGAATTGCGCCAGAGCAATCACTGAGTAGAGAATGTCAGGGCGCGTTCTTGACGCCAGGAATAATAATGATCCAATGAGCGACCTGTAGGGAAAGTCGGTTGACCCTCTCACGAGTGTAGTTCCGGGAGTCACGGGAACCTTGACGCGATTGTTGATTGCAATGTCAAACTTCTTCACAAGTTTTGCGATGTATGCACGTTGTGTGATGAACGTGCGCCCTGCGTCACGGATGAACTCAACGCCCAGTAGCCTCGTGATTGGACCAAGGTTAACTATCTGGAACTTCGAGCTGATGAGGGCAAGCAACTGGCTGAGAATGCTGTCTGATACATAAAAGAGAACAATGTCATCGACGTAAATCAGCATTACGGCGGAATTTCCAAAAGTGTAGACACAGTTACATGCCGGCATCTTCTTAAATCCCAGATCTCGCAGGGCTTCATCCAGCTTTTCAAACCACTGCCTTCCTGATTGGTGCAGTCTGTAGAGCGATTTTACGAGTTGCCAAACGTTGTTGGGGTCGGAGCATGTGGCACCTGCAGGGATCCTCATGTAAACCTTGTGTTTTAACTCACCATACAGGTACGCACATTTAACGTCAAGATGGGCGTCCTTCCAACCACGCAACACAACCAGGAGACAGAAGAATAGGCGAATTAAAACAAAATTCACCACTGGGCTGAAAACTTCGTCATAATCCACGCCCAGGGTTTGACGAAATCCCTGCGCGACTAGACGGGCCCTGTATCGTGTGATGGTGCCGGTTAAATCCGTCTTCAATTTGAAGATCCACTTGCAGCCCAAGATGGTAGTGTTAGGTGGTCTAGGGACTTCTACATAGACCCCTCTCTCGACGAACGTTCCCAGCTCCTCATCGATGGCTTCGCGCCATTTCGGAGCATCCGTGAATTTGGGTATTTCGGCATAAAAGGCCGGTTCCGTTCGACAAAGGTGGGCTGCATGATGAGGTCCCGGGATAATTGGCAACGTGTATTCAATATTGCGGAATGTGAAAAGTTCAGGTTCATAGTCTATGTTGTTAAGCATGCAATATTCTTCAATGTCTTTCGGTGATCTGAGCCTGATTCCAGGCATTGGAAAATAGTAAACGTCGGTCCTAATCTTCCCAGGTACTTGATCTTTCCTAAGATGCTCTTCACGTCTCCAATCACTGCATTCAGAATCCCCGCCGACGAGTCGCCACATATGTGCTGTATGACGCTCGGTTGCTGCTGGAACTTCAGTTCCCGTAATAGGGGGAATCGGTGTAGGAGACCTCGGAGTGTCATCGAACTCTGGTACAGTGTGACTACCTGAGTCCGCTCCACGCCCTTTACGGCGATATGTGATATATCGTGCTGGTGAACCTGGTGGAGATTGACGAGGCGACTGTTCGGCTGATGTGCCAGTAAACTCAGACGTATTTGGATAAAGTGAGATGTCGTCACGTTCTTCGTGTCCTTCTATGGGTTCGACATCGTCATCGGTATCACCTTGATAAAGTACTGGGTAGGACTGTGAATGTCCTGAACTCGCTGAACCCGGTAATTGCAGCGCACATGCATCTAATAGCTGTTGTTCCGGTGTTGTCGGCGGCGGCAAGTGTACAATCGGTATGAGGACAGGCGTTGATGTAGAAGTGGCTGACGCACTGGCATGTCCATCATCATCATCGGCGTCATTGTCCGAATTGTCAGAACGATCGGAATCGGATCCCTTGGGCCAACGATGATATCGTACATTGTCATTAAAGGAGACTGCTTGCTGTCCGGTGTTGTCTTCGACAAATGTTTCATCCGGCCGTTGTGACGAATTACGCAAGGATTTGCGATATGATTGATGCTCGTCGATTTTTACATGAATGGATTCATAAACTCTGTCTTCGACCGGATTCCAGATTCTGTAGCCTCAAGTGCCGGTGGCATAGCCAACAAGATATCCTTCCCAGGCACGCGCTTCAAGTTTCTTGCGTCCTGGTGCGGTGTAATGCACCCAACATTTGGATCCTACTTTACGTAGATGACGCAATGACAAATCTCTTTGTCGCCAAAGAATGTATGGGACTTGATTCTTCAGTCTGGAATGTGGACTCCTATTCTTTATATATGCGAAGGTAACGGCCAACTCGGCCCAGCGTCCATCGGGAAGTTTAGTTTCTGAGATTATCGCACGGACGTTGTCGATCATTGTTCGGTTTATCCTCTCTGCCGTCCCGTTCATTTGAGGAGATGCGGGGTTTGTTCGCTGCCCCTGGATACCCTTTTCCTGCAGATAATGCAGGAATTCATTCGACATGAATTCGCCGCCCCTATCGGATCTGATGGCCTTTACGGTAGTGTTCTGAATCCGTTCAACTCTGGCGACGAAGTCTTTAAACGCAGCAAAAGTTTGAGATTTTTGCGCCAATGGTATTATCCAGGTGTAGCGTGTTGCATCGTCTATAATGGTGAATACATAATCCGAGCCGCCCAAAGAAGTGACAGGGGCTGGTCCCCACAGATCCATGTGTAAAAGATCTAATGGTTTTGTTGTGATGGGATGAGGGTCCGGCTTGTGAGAAGCTCTCGTAGATTTAGCAATCCGACAGTCATTGCAGGCTAACTCCTGACGGACTTCTGCTGGCTCCATTCCATGGACTTGTTCATTGGCCGCTAGCAACTTCATGGCATTGGTATGAAGGTGACCAAGACGACTGTGCCACAAACCAGTCGCATCTTTCACTGTGGTGGGATTAGCAACAACCTTCTGTTTTGGATTAGAGGTTTCGCTAGGTAGGAAGGCATGTGGCAAGGATTTTAGAATGTCAACATAGGATTGGATATCAGGATTTTTCTGGGTAGGTGGAGGAACGATAACTTGTGCAGGTAAAGGAGGGTTAGGAATTTGTTGAACTGGCATTTGCTTCGCTGGTTCGATAGCGGGCAAAGTTATGCGAAAGTCTGAAATTTCCCGCTGCTTTTGCTTCCCCCTCTTTGGCTTTGGCACGTTGTCGAAATCTACTTCCGATGTGACAAGTGTTTGCACAGGTTGGAGTGTTATTTGGACTGGCGGTTGATTAATTGTTGAAACAATTGGCGTCACAAGATGCGTTGAGCATAAACCGTCCAAATAATATAATCCACCGCGTTCTCTCGCACGAATAATAGGTGAACGGAAGTCTGTTTGATAAACATTCACCTCTCCATTGAAGAAATGCACATGATGATTTGTCTTATCAATCTTTGACACCGAAATCAAATTGGCTTCGAAATTCGGCGCAAAGAGAACGTTCTTCAAATTGATGGTGCAATCCGCGCCGTCGACCGACGTGAGCAATTGAACTGTCCCTCGTCCTGTCACCTGTGATTTGCCTTGGCCTAACGCAATATCAAATGGCTGGACATTCGAAAAGTCTGTAAACCAGTCACGCACGTGAGAAACGTGATCTGTTGCCCCGCAATCCACGATCCATTCATTGGATTGCATGAAATGGACCGTAGGACGCTCAATAATCTGCGGAGCACTGCAAAAGAATGTCCCCTCTCGCTTCGGACGTGAACTTCCGCGTGGACGATTGTCTTCAACTTTGGCAGCGGCATTTTTATTACGTCTGCGACTTTTACTTCGCGACGAACGCTGAACAGAAGCTGTGGACTGATTCCTGTCTCTACGTGGTGGTTGAGGGCAACGATTAGCGTAGTGACCCATTTGATCACAGTTAAAACACTTGATTTTAGACAAATCGCGAGGTCCGCGAGATTGATTACGCTGGCGAAACTGTCCTTTCGAGGTATGTGCAGACGGTTGGTTAGTCAATCCCATTGCCTTTAAACGCATCTGCTCGGACAATAACTGTTCCGCCACTTTGGTTGGAGTAAAGTTCGCGTCGGGCCAGTGGTATACTGCAAACGTGGCCTGGGAATATTCCGGTGGTAAACCCTTGAGATATTGGAAAGAATGATGTTCTTCTGAGACATTTTCACCAACGTCTTTTAATTGTTGAACAAAATGGTCCATACGGCCGATGAAATCAGGCATGTCTTCACCAGGTTTGAGTTGGAGGCTCAAAAATTCCCATCTCATGGCCGCTCGTCTGGCCCTGGAACTCGGTGCATAAATGGTGGCCAACTTGTCCCATGCTTGCTTAGGTGTATTGCAAGCATCAAGGGCCGATCGTTTCGCTTCACTGACGTGAATATATATGTGACCAAGTGCTTTGTCCTTTTTCACAGCATAACGATCCTTTTCCTTTTCATTTAAAGTTGCAAGGTGCTCGGCCTCCTTTTCCTCGGTCACGTGTCTCCATAAACCTTCGGATTTTAGAAGCATGCGCATCAAGCGCTGCCAGGATTCATAGTTCCCAACGGTGAGTACGGGAACCGTTCCGCCCGATAATTCCGACGCTTTCTTCATTGCGGAGTGGAAAACTCGACACAACGCGACAAATACACTGACTCAAGGAATGGTACGGTAGAAAATGGAGAATGGCACTGCACAGAACGTTGACTTCGTTTCGGAGCACTGAACTGAAGCACTTCACACACACTTTCGAGGCGGAAACCTTCAACGGGGAGCTGATGCTACAATCAGCTGATAGCTTGTGACAAGTGTCCCCCTAGCGTCCTTTACGACCACCTGGGATCACGGGAATGCTAGGTGGCGCAGGGCTCAGCCTTGTCACAAAATACAAACACAGCGGTGGACGGAATGCCCGAAGAGCTGTGTCGAATCTAATAAGGTCCCACACCAAAATACCCTTAATTCTAACAAAGGTAAAGTCGAAAGAAGGAGAAATAGACGAATCAATCGCGGATGCGATCCTCGTGCAAATGAAGGCACGGCGCAGCTTTCTCGAAAAGCTGGAGAAAGCGCTATTTCGGATGTGAGATCCGAAATCTTCTCGAATAAATCGAGGCTCTTCTGTAGGTAACCGGTAGCAGAGGAGCGCGCAGTGGTGACCGAAATGCCGACCAGAAGCGTAAATTAAACCCAGAAAATGGCGTCGTGCGACCCGCATGACGCTATCGATACGTGTATCGATTTGAAAACAAGCGCGTGTCTTAAGGACACTTATATGCGCAAACTGAGCACACGGAGTGCTTTAAATCAACAGACTATATGTAAAAATAATAAACACTTTAATAAAAACAATATATCTTACATATAATGGTGAAAATGTAGTCAAACAACACACGCCCGTGTGTTGCGCCATCTTGGATTGAGAGAAGAGTGTCACAGCACTCTGGTGACAGTAATTGACATAACTTGTCAAAACAAAAGAACAAATCATATCAAAATAGAAAACACTTGTATGGAATTACATACGGGACAGCACACAATGTGTGTAAAAGCGAGATATATAAGAAAATATCGAGATAATACATTTGAAAGTTAAATAGAGAAAGAATTAACATTTGATATCGAAATAAGACGGTCTTTAGACCAACAAATCCCCCCTTCGATCTTAAATGTTCGGGGAAATATAAACACATACTGGAATTACAGTGTAAACATTAAACAAAATGGAAATAATAAAGTCGAATCACCGAGCCGGGTACTATAATTGTAAAACTCTACGGAAGCCCGAATATTCCCACTGATCTCGATGACTCTCATAATCGGGAAAAACTAAATTAGGAATGTCGCAATAAAGTTACAATCGGAAAATCCGAGAAATCAACGATTGTAAACGTTCCGATCCGAGCCACTTCGTGAAGATGTCGGCGACGTTGAGATCGCCGGGCACTTTGCGGAGTTCGAAACGTCCCGCCATATACCACTCCCTGAGCCAATGATAACGTACACGAATATGTCGAGTTTTCGAAGTTTCGACATCGTTGGAAGTAAACTGTATGGCCGAGAGAGCGTCGGAATAAATGACGGGTCGCGATAATCGATTGAGGATCGGAAATTGAAGATAAACGTGGTCCAACCAGTAAAGCTCCTTGACACACTCAACAAGGGCGATAAATTCTGCTTCCATTGTTGAGCATGCCACGGTCGACTGTTTACGACAGGACCAGCCGATTGGAATGTTGCCGATGAAAGTAATATAGCCGCCGAAACTCAATGATGTCTCCGGATTGCATGCCCACGAAGCGTCGGTGTAAGCCCACAATTGTGAAGATGTACAGCCCGATAGTTTGATACAAAAGTCTGCGGTGTTTGCCACGTACTGCAAGACTTGAAGTAATGCTCGAATGTGGGTCTTATTGTAACAGGTATTATACTGCGATAAGTGAATAACGGAGTAAAGGATGTCGGGGCGTGTCCTTGAAGCCAAAAATAACAGTGATCCGATCAGCGAGCGGTATGGGAAATCTTCCAAATTCTCGGTCGATCCTCTGACGAGTGTCGTCCCGGGTGTCACGGGAACTTTCACGAGCTTGTTGGTCGAGGTACCGAACTTTTTGATAATCTTCGCAATATAAGCACGTTGGGAAATGAATGTGCGTCCCATATCACGGATAAACTCGACACCTAACAATTTCGTAATCGGACCGAGATTGACGATTTGGAATTTCGAACTGATGAGTCGGATCAATTGGTCGAAAACACTGTCGGATGCGTAGAATAAAATAATATCGTCCACGTAGACTAACATGATAGCGGAATTTCCGAAGACGTAAACACAATTACACGCGGGCATTCTTCGGAATCCGAGGTCTCGAAGCGTTTCGTCCAATTTTTCGAACCACTGTCTTCCCGACTGGTGGAGTCCGTATAGTGACTTGATGAGGAGCCACACATTGTTGGGGTTGGAACATGTGGCACCTGCAGGGATCCGCATGTAGACTTTATGTTTAAGTTCGCCATACAGGTACGCACATTTCACATCCAAGTGTGCATCCTTCCAACCACGCAACACTACGAGAAGACAGAAGAATAAACGGATTAAGACGAAATTCACCACCGGACTAAAAACTTCATCGTAGTCGACTCCGAGAGTTTGACGAAAACCCTGGGCGACTAAACGAGCTCGATATCTGGTGATCGTCCCTGCTGCATCGGGCTTAAGCTTAAAAAGCCATTTGCAGCCAAGAATCGTAGTATCCGGTGGTCTTGGAACTTCGAGATAAACTTCTCTTTCGGTAAATGTGTCGAGCTCTTCCTTAATGGCTTCCCGCCACTTCGGAGCATCGGAAAATTTCGGGATTTCAGCATAGGAAGCTGGTTCCGTTCTACAAAGATGAGCCGCATGGCGAGCACCCGGAATCGTAGGCAATGTGTACTCGATGTTGCTCCAAATAAATAAACTGGGGTCATAATCGATGTTGTTGAGCATACAGTATTCATCAACATCTCTCTGAGATCTAAGTCGAATACCGGGCATCGGAAAGTAGTAAACGTCCGTTTTAATCGATCCCGGAACTTGGTCCTTCCGGAGGTGTTCCTCGCGTCTCCAATCACTGCACTCGGAATCTCCCCCAATGGGTCGCCAAATATATGCAGTATGGCGATCCGTAGCAGGCAAGACTTCAGTCCCGACTATGTGTTGAATTGGAGCAGGAGACATTGGAGTATCGTCAAATACCGACACTGTATGAGAAAGATCTGCTCCACGGGTTTTCCGGCGATATGTGATGTATCTAGCTGGAGAACCAGGCGGTGATTGGCGAGGAGACTGCTCTGCAGATGTCCCAGTGAAATCAGATGTTCTTGGAAGAATGGCTTGGTCATCAAAGTCAGCAATATCGTCATCTGTATCTCCTTCCTGATAGAGGATGGGATACGATTGTGAATGTCCTAGACTTGCCGAACTCGGTAATTGCAGTGCACACGCATCCAACAATAACTGCTCTGGCGTTGTCGGGGGCGGCAATTGGATGACCGGTGTATGAACAGAGTGAGATGTCGATACGCCGCTAGCATGGCTAGCTCCACCATTATCGGAATCGTCGTCGGAATGATCAGAATGTTCGGAATCGGATCCTCTTGGCCAGTCATGGAACTGGACGTTGTCGTTAAACGAAACCGATTGCTGTCCGACATCAGAAAAAGTTTCTTCGGGCCGTTGAGATGCGCCACGAAGAGATTTCCGATATGATTGGCGTTCATCGATCTTGACGTGAACCGTTTTGTAAACTCGATCTTCTACCGGATTCCAAACTCTATATCCGCGGGTACCAGTCGCGTAACCAACGAGATATCCCTCCCATGCACGCGGATCTAGTTTCTTGCGGCCTGGCGCGGTGTAATGCACCCAGCATTTGGACCCCATTTTGCGTAGGTGTCGTAAAGACAATGCTCGTTGTCGCCATAGGATATACGGAATTTGGTTATTCAATCTCGAATGCGGACTTCGGTTCTTCACATACGCGAAAGTAACTGCTAGTTCCGCCCAAAGGTCATCCGGGAGTTGAGTTTCGGAGATAAGAGATCGGACACTGTCGGCCATTGTTCGATTTATGCGTTCTGCAGTGCCGTTCATTTGAGGTGATGCAGGATTGGTCCTCTGCCCTTGGATGCCCTTTTCTTTGAGGTAGTTCAAGAATTCATTTGACATGAATTCGCCGCCACGGTCGGATCTGATCGCTTTCACGCGAGTGTTCTGAATTCGTTCGACTCGGGCGACGAAGTCCTTAAATGCCCCAAAGGTCTGGGATTTCTGCGCCAACGGGATAATCCACGTGTAACGCGTGGCATCGTCGATGATGGTAAAAACATAATCCGAACCGCCCAGTGACGTGAGCGGGGCTGGTCCCCACAAATCCATGTGTAGAAGATCCAATGGTTTCGATGTACAGGGATTCGGGTCCGGTTTATGCGAAGCTCTGGTTGATTTAGCAATTCTGCAGTCGTTACACGACAATTCCTGTCGAACTTCAGCTGGTTGCAAACCATAAACCTGGTCGTTAGCTGCCAGAAGCTTCATTGCATTGGTATGCAGATGACCGAGTCGACTATGCCATAGACCGGTGGCATCTTTAACCGAAGCAGGATTAGCAATTACCTTTTTCTGTGACGGAGGTAAATTGCCGGGAGGAGGGGAAGTTGGCAGGAATTGCAGAGCATCGGAATAGGACTGTGTGGTCGGATTGACAATGACTGGTGGAGGAATAGGAGTAAGGACGGGAAAATGTGTAGGATCGGTCAGGTTTGGAATTGGTTGGGTGGGAATTGCCTTCACACTCTCAACCGCTGGCAGATCAAAACGATAGTCTGTAATTTCCCGTTGCTTTTGTTTTCCGTTAACCGGTTTCGGAACATTGTCGAAGTCCACTTCTGTCGTGACCATTGTTTTAACAGGTTGAATTGTCGGTGGAGTGGCCGTCGAAACCGTTGTCGAACTGATAGGGGCCGAACACAAACCGTCCAAATAATACAAGCCACCACGTTCCTTTGCACGAATGATTGGCAAACGATAGTCCGATTCATAAACATTAACTTCTCCGTTGAAAATGTGGATATGATGTCGCGTTTTATCGATTTTCGACACCGAAATCAAATTGGCTTCGAAATTCGGTGCATATAGAACGTTGGTCAAATCCAAAACGCAATCTGCATCATCAACTGACGTGAGAAGTTGAACCGTTCTTCGTCCAGTAACTTGCGATTTGCCTTGGCCCAATTCGATATCGAAAGGCGGAATGTTCGTGAAATCGGTGAATAACGCTCGCACATGGGTCACGTGGTCGGTAGCGCCGCAGTCAACAATCCACTCATTGGATTGGATAAAGTGGGCAACTGGGCGCTCAACGACTTGCGGTGCACTGCAGAAAAATGTCCCTTTCCGAATTGGACGTGAGCTCCCTCGAGGACGAGTGTCTTCGACCTTGGCGACGGCGGTCTTATTCCGTCTTCGACTCTTACTTCTCGAGGAGCGTTGCACGGAAGCCGTCGACTGATTCGGGTTCGGATTCTCACGTCGAGGGTGGGGGCACTTATTCGCGTAGTGGCCCATCTGGTCGCAATTGAAACACCGAATAGTTGACAAATCACGAGCACCGGATTTATTGCGTTGGCGAAACTGTCCTTTCGCAGAAGCATGAGCCGTCGGTGGAGTTGTTCGAAGCAGACCCGCCGATCTTAAACGAGATTGTTCGGATATCAACTGTTCGGCAACCAAAGTCGGTGTAAATTTGTCATCCGGCCAATGGTAAATTGCGAACGTTGCCTGGGCATACTCAGGTGGCAATCCCTTAAGATACTGATATGCGTGGTGGTCGGGCGAAGTTTCCTCTTTAACGTCCTTTAATTGCCTAACATAGTGATCGACTCTGGCAATAAAATCCGGCATATCCTCGTTGGGTCCAATCTGGAGATTTAAAAACTCCCAACGCATGGCTGCTCTTCTGGCCCGTGAGCTTGGCGCATAAATCTTAGCCAGCGCGTCCCACGCTTCTTTCGGCGTGTTACACGTGTCCAACACTGATCGTTTGGGCTCGCTGACTTGGATATAGATGTGACCGAGGGCTTTATCTTTCTTGGTCATGTACCGGTCCTTTTCTTTTTCCGTCAAGGTAGCTAAATGTTCGACTTCCTTCTCCTCGGTAACATGCCTCCAAAGGCCCTCGGACTTTAAGAGCATCCGCATCGATCGTTGCCACTGCTCGTAGTTCCCAACTCCGAGTACGGGAATTTTGCTCGATGAATCTCCAGATTTGTGCATCGTGGCGTGAAAAACTCGACACTTTGCGACGAAAACACAGGCTCAGAGAAATGGCACACAGGAGACACCGTAGCACTGCACGAAAACGAAGCACAACACTCGATGCGAAGCACTTTCGAGGCGGAAACCGTCAAATTGGGCAATTCCTTCTGAAGGAATTCAAAAACCTCCGGTAGCCAGTCTGAGAGGGTCCGATCGGTGCACCTGGGCCCGCGGGAAACCTCACTTGTACCACGACAAGCACTACCGGAGAATACGTAATCGCTTGATCGGATTCGATCGAAGGGCGAATACGATGCTAAATGTCCCCCAAAAGCCTTAAATTCTACCTTAAAGTTAACAATGTAAATCGACAAGAAGGAGAAATAGATGAATCGGTCGCGGGTGCAACTCTCGTGCAAATGAAGGCACGGCGCAGCTTTCTCGAAAAGCTGGAGAAAACGCAAATTCGGATTTAAAACCCGAATTCTTCTCGAAAAAATTCGAGGCTCTTCGTGAAAATGTTCTAAAGATCGGTGATTACGACCGTTCACCGGGGAACTAAGCCGCCAATAATCTAGTATTGGATTCTCGTTGTATCCGCCGCAACGTGCTAAGCGGAGAAGCGGATCCAAAATGACGAAAAACCTGAAAATAAATTTAAATTCGCCGAAATTCGCGAATCCCGCGTAATTTCGGACGAAAATTAGACGAATCGGTGGAAATATAGACAGCCCTGGCTGTCTTGAACGTCGGCGATACGTTGTGGACGTACGGCGGACGAAAATCGGGCCGAAAATCGATGATACCTGCAAAAATAAAGGAATTTGCCTAGAAATTCGCGAATCCCGCGTGATTTCTGGCAAAATTAGTCGGCGAATCGTGAGGAAAACGTTGCAGACTCTTGTGGAACGTCGGCGATGCGTATCTGACGTCTCCAGTACGAAAATCGGCTCGAAAATCGTCGTTTTCTGCAAATAAATGATTTCGGCGCAAAAATCGCGAATTTCGCGAATATTGCGTCGAAAATTAACCAACTAGCAAGGAACCATCCTCTGCTACCAATTGTAGGTAACCGGTAGCAGAGGAGCGCGCAGTGGTGACCGAAATGCCGACCAGAAGCGTAAATTAAACCCAGAAAATGGCGTCGTGCGACCCGCACGACGCTATCGATACGTGTATCGATTTGAAAACAAGCGCGTGTCTTAAGGACACTTATATGCGCAAACTGAGCACACGGAGTGCTTTAAATCAACAGACTATATGTAAAAATAATAAACACTTTAATAAAAACAATATATCTTACATATAATGGTGAAAATGTAGTCAAACAACACACGCCCGTGTGTTGCGCCATCTTGGATTGAGAGAAGAGTGTCACAGCACTCTGGTGACAGTAATTGACATAACTTGTCAAAACAAAAGAACAAATCATATCAAAATAGAAAACACTTGTATGGAATTACATACGGGACAGCACACAATGTGTGTAAAAGCGAGATATATAAGAAAATATCGAGATAATACATTTGAAAGTTAAATAGAGAAAGAATTAACATTTGATATCGAAATAAGACGGTCTTTAGACCAACATCTTCGTCCACTTGCACAGATCGGTGATAACCGCCGTTCACCGGGGAACTAAGCGGCGAACAATCTAGTGTTCGGTTCTCGTTGGAACTGCCGCTTCGTGTCGAAAATCCAGTTTCGTCGAAAAATCTGCAAAAACAAAAGAAATTTGCCTCAAAATCCGCGAAACCCGCGAGAAATTGGACAAAATTAAACGAATATCGTTGAAAACGATAGCCCTGGCTATCGGTAACGTCGTGGAAACGTCGGCGACGTCCAGGAAACAAAATGGCGCCGTGTGGATTCGTGAAGCCTGAAAATAAACAATTTTTCGGCGCACAAATCGCTTTCGCGATAAATGTGTCGAAAATTAATTGAGAAATGGTTGCTTTATCTGGCAACCATCCTCTGCTACCAAATGTAGGACAGAGGGGCGCAGATATTGGCGAAATATCGCCAGGAAGCGTGCGGCAAATTGCCGGAATGGCGTCGCGTTTCACACGCGAACGTATCGACGACGTAACGAGTCGTTTCTGCACGAAACGACGTGTTCTGCACTTATAATTCCGTGCAGAACAAACAACAACACTTGTTAAACAAAATACTATCTTTTAATAAAATAATAACTCACATAATGTGTCCAAAAAGAATGAATTGAGATGGAGCAGCACAAAACCTGTGGTGGCATCCATCTTGGAAATTGCAAAGTGTACAGAATGGCACTCTGGTGCCAAAAACTAACATTAAAGTTAACAAAAGAATAAATCTCATATATAAAGATACAAATCATACGGAATTACGTATGTGACAGCATGGAATACGAAATGAATGTCGTATTTAACACATGAGCGATAAATGTAATTAATACATCAAACTAAACAAAGAAATAATGTAAATAACATTTGTTATCGATAAATAAGTGGTCTTTTGACCAACAACACCTTGTCCGGTATTGACCAGCGGACGTCTGAAGTACGTGGAGGATCTGGGAGTGCCCGTTGGCAAGCATCACATAGGCGCACGGTGCGCTTTACGTCGGCGTCGATTCCCGGCCACCAGACCGTGGCGCGCGCAAGAGACTTTGTGCGCACAATGCCGTAGTGACCTGCATGCAACTCCGCCAGAATTGCAGCGCGCAGGCCGACTGGAACCACAAGTCTGTCGAATAAAAACAAATAGTTATTAAAAACCGAAAAGGAATCATGATGCTTGTAAAAGGGAGCCATTTTAGGCGTGTGCTGTTCCCATCCTGTGTGTGTGCATTTGCGTCGTTGTCGTATGCCGCTTGCAGTGAAGCCGCGGAGACTGGAAATTGCAGTAGGGATGACGAAAAAATCTCAATTGCGCCGATTTCGAGGTCTTCTGTCGCGTCGACGAGTGGCTGCGGGTTCCTCGATAGTCTGTCAGCAATTGCGTTGTCCGAAGCGGAAACATGCGAAATGTCGTAGTCGTACGCTGACAGGAAGACGGCCCAGCGGTGAAGGCGTGCAGCCACGACTTGGTTGCACCCCTTTTTGTCGCCGAAAATGGAGACCAACGGCTTGTGGTCTGTTCGAAGCAGAAATCGTCGTCCAAACAAATAGTGGTGGAATTTTCGAATTCCATACACTATTGCGTATCCTTCGCGCTCGATTTGCGCGTAGTTGCGCTGGGCAGCTGACAAGAGTGATGATGCGAAGGCGATTGGGTGGTGCACGTTGGCGGAGTCGACGTGCGAGAGGAATGCGCCCACTCCAACGGGCGATGCGTCGACCGTGAGGTACACGGGCTTCTTCTGGTCGTAATGTGTGAGAGCTGACTTTGTTGAAACCGAATTTCGCACGCACAGCTATGCTGCTTTGTGTTGCTTGTCCCACGTCCATTTGGCGCCGTCACGAGTGAGACTATAAAGAGGTTCAAGAGTTGTTGATAAATTAGCAACGAAACGACCATAATAGTTTACAAGGCCTATGAACGATTTTAACGATGTGAAGTCCGTCGGACGCGAGCAGTTACGAAGGGGCGCCAATTTGGAATTAATTGGCGAAATTCCTTGCTTCGAAATTCTTAAACTCAAAAATTCAACCGATGGTTGCAAAAACTTGCACTTGGATTCGTTGAGCGTGAGTCCGTTTGCGTCGAAAGTAGCAAGGAGGCTGTCGAGATTTCGAAGGTGCACGTCGTTGGTTGGCCCGGTGACAGCTGAGTCGTCGATGTAAGGTTGCGTGTTCCACACATCAGCTGCTGCTGCTGGGGTGACAACAAGTCAAATCCCCACATCCAGAGAAAGAAAACAAGTAAATATAAAAAACCAAGTTTTTGAAAAAGGCTTTCATACTGGTGTTCAAATCGCCGCCAGAGTGCGCTACTACCGCAGATTATTTCGTGATTGCCGTGATCGTGGCAAAAAACCTTCAACAAAGTCCTTTTTCTAGACAATATTAAAAAACAAAATATATGGGCAGATAGGAATTTTTATTTTAACCAGATTTAGCCTGGTTTCAGAATTTTTATAACGTTTTTTGGTATCGAAAACATCAAAATCCGTATCGGGCGAACATTTTGGCATCCATTAAAGAACACGGGTTCTGCCAGGTTGTCGCGCTCAACTCTAACCGTCGCTAACTCGTGGGTTGATTACTTAATTCGACTAACTCACTACCGCTTTGTCTCAAGCGGTTTACCCAAAGAAATGATTACACAGATATAAAAGGTAAAATATAATATAGATTTATTCTGTGGGACAATATACAGATATATCTTATATATATATATGAAAGGTAGGTAAAAGGTAAATCGGAATGGGTGAAGGGAAATGGAAATGTAAAGGTATGATGAAAGCTGGCTGGAATCGGCGAGGTCGTCTGTTGTTTCGTTCGCGTCCAAGATGGCGTCGTCGTTGTGGCAACGCGATGTCGTCTTGGGCCGGCGTGGCAATATGGCGTCCTCGGCTCGTCTCTGGCTGGTCCTTCGGGCTCACGCTGGTCGGGCGCGAGTGAATGCTTAGTTAAAAGGCTTACTTCGGGCTGTTGTCTAGGTTTTTGTGTGGTGTCCGGCGATCACACAGCGGCGGACTCTTCTGGCTCCCGGCGATCACACAGCGGCGGGAACGCTCGTCGTGGTTTAACTGCAGTTTAGGCTTGTGCGACCGTTTGTCTGCACAACTCGCTAAACTGGAGTGGTTTTTACTATTTCTAGCTGGTGTGCTAAAATAGTGTGGTAATCTTATCTCGCAGGTTACTCTGCGGAGTTTGACACTGACCAAACGTACTCACGGTAAATTGTCCTTTGTCCTTGGTCAATCCCAGTATATTTTACTTGGGCCTGATCTTGTAGGACGACGGGTTTACGTGTGTTTCTCGTTTGATGGTTGTGTTGGTTCTGCCCGCTCAGTGCAAGGCACATTCCTTTGCACAAAGCGAGGTTGACAGGTGACCGGAATCACCCAATGGTGGGGTGGACGAGCCATCCCCACTCCCTCAGGGCAGACGCCTGTCCATTGACTAGATGTCAATGCACTGAGGGAAGGGAGACGCGCTTGCGGCTCCCCTTACACCCGAAACGAGGTCACGAGAGAAACTCTTCGTTGACCCCGGTCCAGTCGGGTCACAACACTTCCCCCTCCGAGCTCAGACCGTGGGGCTGAGCGATCACTTCTTTCCTGGGGGACCCGACACTGAGTCCGTCACCTGGGCGTAACTCACTCCAGGGACAGGCGGTTGAGTGCCGGGTGGCGCGGGTAGATCGCCTACTAACGCCGAGGACCGATCTCGGGGGTCCTCATGCTCCGTAATGAAGCATAATGCATGGCCGTCAACTGGCTCATGCGGGGCACGCGTCCTCTCGTGTAACCAAACGCTCGGGATGTAGGCGGAGAAGCCGGTGTTCGTATGCCGGATGGCATTGGCTTCCGCTGGCGTCACTGGCACACGGTGGGCTCTCAGCAACCTCTGGTGGAAGATGAGGTCTCTAGTCTTCCGGATCTGGTTGTGAAGCCAGATGAAGACTGATTTGCCTTTGTCCCGCTGCGCGAGGATAAACCTCCTGGTCGCCGTCGTCATCGAAAGATGGGGAAACTCGTCGATGATTCGCCCATAATAGTCTGGTGGAGGTGGTGCCGGCTTCGGCTTCTGGGTGGCCGCGGGAATCACTGCTTGCGTTGATGTCGCCGCTCGGGCCGGTGAGGTCCCGGGCGGTGTCGGCTTCGTTTGCTCGACGGACCTGACGGGTGGCGTTCGGCACAGCAAGCGCTTTGGTTTACCCGCCACTTCGAACAGGGCGGGTCCTTGCGGGGATATCTCCGCAGGCATCGGTGGCGGAATCGGAACTCCGCTCGTCGGCGAGATCACCATGTCTACATCCTCTGCCGATTCTTCCGTCTGGATGGTCAAGGCGCGCAGTTGTTGGGTAGGCGCCGCTGTCCAGGTGGCGGAGGTGTAACGAAACGCCGTGCTTCGCAACTTGTACCCCTCGAATTCGGGGTTTACCACATCCCTGGTTAGCTCGTACCGAGTCAACACAGGGTCGGGCAGAATGGAACTCCACTCTGCGAGGAGTGCACGGGGAACCTGTACACCCTCTCTGTCCACGACAGACCATGCGGCCATCGCCTGACGCCCTTCTCCGAAGAGTGCTGGGGTTAGCAGCTGCATCATGACCTTGGTCAATGATAGCTGTAGGCTGCGACGATTCACTGGATTCGATCGCTCCGAATCCGCAGTGAAGGCACACGAGAGCTTACTCATCATCGCCGTTGCCCATTCGATGAAATATCGCTGGGCCTGGTCCACACCTCGCAAGGCGGGTGCGGAGACTCTTGGGTCTTCCATCACGAAGCGGAACGCTGAGAGCTCGGAGATAGTCGGGTTGGCGGCTTCTCTCGCGAGTCGCGCTTCTTCGTCTCGCCTCTCGAAAAACAGGGCCGAGGAACCGGGTCGGGGTTGGCTCGGCCTGTAAATGCCGGTCAAATTGGCTCGACATTCCTGCGCAATGCTCTGTCCAACGGGGAGAGGGACTGAGCGGTCGGTGTGCAAATCCGGCGGATCGCTCGAATTCAACAACGACGGCGGCGGCAGGTTCGGAGGCGGCTGCGTCTTGGTCGGCAGCGTTGGCGTCGGCAGCGGTGGTGTTGGCTGCGTCGGCGGTGGTGGCGTCTCCGTCGTCTGCACCCCAGTCATTGCGACTTGGGGCGCCGGGAGATGTTGTCCGGAGCCCGAAGGCTGCACGATGGCGGTTGGCGTGCCATCGGGTCGTGGTCGCGAATTTATGTAGTCTGCGAGCCACCTTGCCACCTCGTGTGGGGTCACCTTCCCGTCGGTGACAACACCCATCTTCCTGGCGTGTTTCATCGCGGGATCGAAACGTGTCAGTTTCGTCCGCTTCATCTGAGTCAGAATCTCGCGAAGGTCCCGCGTATCTGCCGCTGGGACGCTTCGCTCACCTGACTGGCTACCACTTCGTCGACCCGCTCTCTTGGAGACGTAGGCGGGTTCGGGGATGGGACGGCCCCGAGCTTCGCACCTCGCGAAGTATCGCTCTTTGCGATCTTTTTTCCGCTGCTCGCGATGAGTCAGCGGACGTCTAGAAGTGCTGGGACGAGAGACTCGCTCTTCGTCACCAGACATCCAAACCTCCTTGTACTCCTTACCGTCTTTAATCTGACGGTTTACGAAAATTCGCGGTCGGGAATACTGCGAAGGGTCACGCACCGTACTGGTGGATGGCCCAGCTTCGTTGCCTTCAGTCGTGTTTTGAGTGACACGCTGTCTCTTGGTTGTCACCGGGGAACGCGACTGGCTGTTCCCGGCGCCTTTGGAGCGCTTGCGCTTCCGCGGGTAGCTGCTCTTGGGCCCCAAAATCCCCAGGTGGTGGAGCTGCCACATCTCGGCTTGGGACGTTAAAATTCCCATCCGAGGTCTCCACTGGGGCTACTCTCTCCCAATCGTAGCCTCTCAAACCACAGATGAATATCATCCGCGGTCATCCCCTCGTTTTGGAGGATGCGCTCGGCCACTGCCGCAGCGGTATCCACCAGCTGTTGTCTATAATGCTGATAGATGGCCTCACGGGCCTCTTCTGTCTCGGCTGCTCGCCACGCATGCAGCACGTGTTCCTCCGCCGGGTTGCCAGTGTACTGACTTGACAATCCGGGGTGGAAAATTGGCGATTTCGGGTCATCGTCACGAGCTAACTCTGTGGCGATGCCTTCGCGCATTCCCTCCGGGAACGTATCCAGGAGCGTGCAGTCTCGTACCCAACGTCGGGCGATGCATCGGGAATGTAGTATTCGCAGGCGCCAAGGGTCGGCGTCTTCGCCGAAACATCGTCGGTAAAAATCGGGCAGCGCGCCTCGAAATATCCCGCCACGAGTGATGCAAGCGGGGTCTAATGGTCCCCATGTTCTACGTAATGCCATCTGGAAGGGTGGAGAAATAAACGATTAATAAAAAGTTAATATTAAATACGTAGATAAATGGTTGGTTTCGAGGGACGTTGCCGATACGTGCAGCCGTCCGTCGAGACCGATTCCTGTCTATCGGTGCAAACGTAGGACGAATTGTCCCTCGTCGGATAGAAAAAGAGAAGTCATCACGTAAAAATCTGTCTCATGTCCAAAACGCACAGCGAGACGGAATCGAGCCTTTAATCTGGATTCTTTTCATCAGATTTTACTTCAAATTAATTCTAACATTAATTAGGACATTACTAATAATTAAATTAATAATTATCAGTCATTCGTAAAAAGAATTCGTCGGGTGTAAATTATTACTAAAATTGCACAATAAATGTGCTTGTCGAAATTTTATTAAATAAATAAACCTAATAAAGAATTATTCCGAAGTCGGACTTTGTCTAATTTTTAAAAAAAAGTTAAAGTCAAATTAAATTTATCTAACACATCGAAAAATTCATCGTACGAATGTGAAGTTGCATCAATTTGATGCGTCAAATTACTTGTGGAGAAAAATATTCTTTTACAGAATATTCTCCCCTTGTCATAAAATTATTTATGGCTCGAGCCCATTGTCTCGCTCGTGACTCAAGTCATGAGGAATTTTCGAGACGCGAGGCGACTTGAAGTCTGCGCTCGCACCCCGAAAACAAATTAACAAGAAAAAAATACGATCGTGTGAGCGATCGCGGTTAATAATTAATTATACGCTATTGTGAGTGCAAAGCACTCATGTCAGGTATTAGTCAACAAAATTTCTCTTTCAGCAGCACGGAAATAATTCTCATGTGCCGATGCCGACTTCTACCTGATCGGGTTGGACTTGGTTTACATCGCGGTCCCAGTTTTCCTCGTCATCGTGCTCGATGGCAAGCACGTCGTTCTCTTCCTCGTCCATGGCGAGGAGCGCGCACAAAAAGCTCAATCACGATTGAAAAAAGGATGATAAAACTATCTCAAAAAAAAACTCGGTAAAATGTTAAAAACGAGGATCACGCACGAATGCAGAGATCAGCTGTGAAAAGCGGAAGTCCGTGTGAACACGAGGTAATCGCGATGGATTCTGGGTAATATACTCCAGAACCCGGGTGTTTGAGACTAGTGCGCACCTACCCGTGCGCATGTTACGCTACGGGTCTCCTTTGTTCTCACTCCCGTGCGCGATTGCTGCTACGGGGTCTTTTGCACGCGGTATCCGACCCGTGCCGATAATTTTGCTACGGGTCCCGCGTTTCCACGCCATCTCGTGACGCGAATTCGACCGATATCCGCTTTGTTGGACTTAGCGAAATTTTCTGCGACGTGATGGCTTGCACTATCGGTCGATTACATTTATTTTTAGTGCCGCCATCGACTCGTAATTTATTTTACTTTTTTCCTACGACCTTTCCGCCTTTTATAAACGGATTATCTCTTTTTGGTCGCAGGTTACGGATCGAGGCAGGTACGATATTTTTTGTTGTTTTTTGTGTCTGTACCTCCTCATTATTGTTTTCTTTTTTATCCGTGTTTTTTGTGTTTGTTTCAGGAGTTTCTCCTGTTTCCCCCCCGACCAAAATTGGATCCGGAACGGATTCAACTATCTCGTTTACCGGAGGTGAAGGGGCGTCGAAATACTCCTCGTTGTCACTTGGCGGTGCTTTTTCCAACTCGCCAGCGAACATATCGACGATTTGGCCGTCAGTTTTAGACTTGACTTGGCCTTTGGCCCACATTTCTTGCGGGAATTCCGGAATGTACGGAGTTAACTCTCGTACTTGTATCGACTTATGCTCGGTGTTGTCCTCGAGCTTGCGTAATTTATACGCGTTACCGCCATGCTTGCCGATGATCACATACGGACCATCTCTCTTGTCGGCCAAGCTGGCGGTGATTCCTCTCGCTGCATTTGAGAGGATGTGTGTGTCCTTCCACACTAAATCATTGTTCTCGAAATTCACAAATTTTCCACCGCTTTTATCTTGTAAAATGCGGTCGCGCATGTTAAAAATGTGCGCCATCATATGTTTGTATGTGCTCGAAATTGTTTGCTCCAATTTATACACATACTCATGTGGTTTCTCTGGGTCCACCACATTTACCGACTCTGCCACTCGTGGGTCCCAAGGCACTCGTAGCTCTCGGGCGAAGTTGAGGTAGGCCGGAGAAAAATCTCTCGTCCTCGAGACTGTTGTTCGTATGCTGAACGCGATCTCCCTCAAGTATTCATCCCACCTATTGTGGATGTCAGTGAATATGCTTAGTGCATATTTAATGTCCCTGTTGAGTCGCTCAACGGGATTTGTTCTGGGATTGTAGGTCGAGGTATGTGACGCCACAATCCCGAATTTCTCACAAAACTTACCCCAAATTTTCGAGATAAATTGGGGTCCGTTATCGGATATTATTTTACGTGGAAATCCGTAACGTAACGCCACGTCGTAGATACATTCAACGATTTTCTCTGCTGAAGGTCTAGCGACGGCGTACAACTCGGGCCAACGAGTCGCCACGTCCATTATTACGATAATGTACGCATTTTTATTTCCCGTAACGGGTTTTGGGCCCATCACATCGACACTTAAACAATCAAAAGGCGCGTAAGGCCCTAAGAAGATAGTTTCGAATGGTGATTTTCTCCTCGGCTTACACGCTTGACATCGCTGACATTGGTGGACAAAAAGAGCGATATCTTTTTTCATCCCTGTCCAGTGAAAAAGCTGTGTAGCACGATAGAGTGTTCTGCTTACTCCCGCATGGCTCGCAAGCGGGTGCCCGTGTAACAACCACAGCACGCGACCGATTAAGGAAGCAGGTATTACTACCTTTACTGCGGTGTCCGATTCACTCAAGTCATCTTGGTGATTTGGGTGATGTTTCACTAAAAGGCCGTCATCCAATAGGTAATCTATGGATTCGTGTGCATAACGACGCTTCTGCCTTCTGGTTAAGTTGGGCGGATATTTTCCTGTCAGTACGAATCTAGCTCTGTCCTGACATTTTTTGTCTAATTTTTGTTGCACAATTATTTCCTCCCTTGTTGGGGGATTGCTTTTCATTTGCTTGCTGACACGAGCGTGGAAGGCGCTTAGAAGCGGGTCATTTATTCTCCGCTCTAGCTTAAATTCCTTCTTTGCGTTTGGGTAATTGTCAGCAGCTGGTTGGTATAACCGCGTCCAGAATCCACAGAATTTTACATCTGCCGGAGACGCGGTAGGAATTTCATTCATCTTCCTTAAATCCCAACGGTGACAACTCGTAGGGCAATAAATGATGCGGGAGTCATCCTCGCCATCATCGTCAGCGTCGATTGGATCTGACACTGGTGCCCGTGACAGAGCGTCAGCCACGACGTTATATTTGCCGGGCTTGTATTGAATGGTCAAGTCGCATGCCATCAGTTCTAACTGCCATCTGGCTAGTCGACCTGCTGGCTCCTTTAATTTCATCAGCCATTGTAACGCTTGATGATCTGTGTGGACTACAAATTTGGTATATTCGAGATAATCTCTGAATTTCCTTATGGCCCACACAACGGCTAAACACTCCAACTCTGTGGCGTTGTAATTTTTTTCAGCGCCTTGGAGTTTGCGACTTATAAACATGCACGGCAGGTCTTGTTCGACTCCGTCGCGCACGTGTGTTTGAAGCAACGCGGCTCCCAACCCAACTCTGCTGGCGTCCGTATGTAATATGAACGGCCGGTTTAGGTCGGGTAGAGGCATTACGCCGACTTCCGTCAGCATCCTCTTTATCGCATTAAATGCGAAGCTGCACTCATTTGACCATACAAATTCGTTTTCATTCTTCAGGAGGTCGGTAACTGGGGCTGCCACTTCAGCTAGACCCGGTAGCAACCTGCCGAAGAAGTTTATCATTCCCATAAACCGTTGGACACCTTTAACGTCCTCGGGTGGTGGGAAACGATTAATCGCATCGATTTTTTCGGGGCCAATAGCTAAACCATTGACTCCAATGCGATAACCCAGGAAGGCAAGCTCCTTTCGACAGAACTTGCTCTTGCCCGGATGCACGTGTAACCCAGCTTTTGCCAGCCGGGTGAGCACTTGGTCGATGTGCTCAATGTGCTCTTCGAATGTTTTGGAGGCAATAACTATGTCATCTAGGTATGCCCATACAAACTGATGCAGGATATCACCCAATACGCTTTCGATTAGCCTCTGAAAGGTACTGGGAGCATTCACTAAACCAAATGGCATGACGTTGAACATCAACCGTCCAATTGGCGAGTAAAATGCTGTTTTTATCTTATCCTCTGGCCTCATCTCAACTTGCCAGTATCCCTTCGACAGATCCATCGTCGTAACCCAAGAAAAGGGGCTAAGCTCTCTCAAAATGGATTCGATAGACGGCATCTGTATGGGATCTATTTCTGTCACCGCGTTTAATGGGCGGTAATCAATGCATAGGCGTGGGTCCGAGCCCGGGCGCATCACGAGTACAACTCGCGTCGCGTATTCTCCCTGGGCCTCGGAGACAATGCCACTGTCTAGCATTTCTTGGCACATTTTTTGCACTATTTCACGTTTTTGCGGGTTCATTCCCTTATACGCAACTCGTATAGGTTTATTATCCGTCAATTTAATTTCGTGAATAGCCTTATTCGTTCGGCCCGGTTTTTTCGACAGGATCCCCTCATATTTAAGTAGGACCCTTCGTAGGGCTGCCGCTTCGTTTAATTCTAAAGCGGCGTCGGCGACAAGCGTTTCCACTACATTGTCCCGTTGCAATTCTGTTACGAATGCTTTAAAATCGTAGTCTTGAACGAATTTCTTTAGGCCTTTCTCCCACTGTGTCTTGTCGGCCGCTTCTTTTACAAGAGCTGGTGGCACGACAATTGCGGGTCTTTCCTTATCATTTCTGATATAATTCCAAGATTTCGTTATTGGATTTGGTTGTATTTCCATTGACGCCATGAGGTCTAAGCCCAACAGAAAAATTCTGTCGCATGTGGGCAGGACCAGGAAAGGGTGCTGTTCTACTCCTCCGAGCCACTCCATGGTCAATAATATAACTCCTTTTGGACGCGCCATTCCGTTGGCGGTTTTTAGACGTATATTTTTATTAACGCCTTTTATCTTATCGGTGAGACCCAATGATGCTACTATGTCTTCGGAAACGAACGAGCGATCTGCTCCCGAGTCTAGCAGTCCCATAATTTTTTCACGTTCTATTGTCATGGGCAACATGCATAGGCGGTTGGTGTATTCGACCGCCACGTTGCACATGAAAACACGAAATTCTTCTGTGTCTTCGACTACTTGAGGTAATTCTTCAAGCAGTAGGTTCGGTTCTTCCGCCTCAGCCTCAGCGTTTGCGCTAATTACCTGCAAAGCGTTGTTGGCCCTGTCTTGAATTTGGGCGTTAGCTATGTCACTACCCATTTCTTTGACTGGTGGCGGCTTATCGAACCCTTTGTTAAACCCCTTCTTCTTCATGAATGGCGCAGACGGTCGAGAAGTTATTTCTTCGCCGCCTGCGCTGACTCGTTTTTTGACTCATTTTTTGCCATGGCGAGTTTAATCTCTGCCATCTGCTTCATTATTGCGTCAAATTTAGCGTCTTCTTTCGCTGTTCTTGGGCACTCATTGGAATAGTGACCCGGTTGGTTACACTTAAAACAACGAATATTTGATTTGTCTCTTGGGGCTTCAATCGATTTCTTTTTTTCAGGGTCTGCTTTCGACGGTGGCGTGTAATTTTTCCGAAAATACTTCGGAATTCGGCCGGCATTTGGTTTTAACCTGGCGCGAAATTCTTCTACCGCTCTATCTCGATGGATGAGATGTACTAGCGGTCCTTCCTCATCGCAACCCGTTGATAAGGTATCGCGATAGCTTCGTATTTCTTCGTCCGTCGAATAATCGTCTTTTTCTTCTTTTTCGTCTGATTTTCCGGCATTTTGTCCGGCTTCCTCCCCCTCCTTGACCTCCTCCAGTGTCGCTTGCATGGCTGACGCTGTCGGTGCCTTTTTAGGGGCGGCCAAAGGGTTGGAAGGCAGCGTGGATGTCAGTTTATTTTTTATTTGTAAACCAACGCTAGCTTCTGCCAGCTCCATTATACCGCTAAGATATTCAGTAGGGCGCATAATCTTATCTGTCGCCCCATATCTTTCCGCACTCAACTTGAGACGTTTAGCGGTTGCTGCTTTCTCCGCTTCTGGTAAAGCGGAATAATATCTCTTCTCGATATCTATCGTGTTCTCGAACAGGAAGGCGCTCATCTCCTCGTAGCTGCCTCCTGTCGGTGCCCTTTCTTCAAGTAGCACCCGTTGCGAGTACTCCGACAAACCGCCGAGAAAGAAAAGGTTGAATCCCGTGGCATGAAATTCCATCGGGGCCTTTTCGAACAACAATCTGGCGCGAATGTCGTAATCCATTATGGTTTCACCAGGCATCTGGCGAAGACCTCGCATCTTTCGGCTCACCTCTTCGGGTGTCTCGCCGTAGCGCAGGTCGAATCTCATTAAAAAGTCGTCCCAATTGACGCCTTTCAATCCTTGGTACCACTCACGTGCCGAGCCTGTCATTAGCTCGACAATACCGTGGGTGAGCATGTCTCCTACGGTGGCTTTAGTGGCAGTCTTAATTCGAATTACTTCGTCAAGGAAGCGATCTCCCGCTTTCCATGACCCGTCGAAACGGTTCTGAATATAAAATTGCCACCTAATATTCCCGGTAACACTCATGGTGTCACGTCGGGAGACAGCGTATTTTTTCTTTACGCGGTCACCAGTGCTACGATTACGATCGTTTCGTTTGCTCAGATCGATTCCCTCGGCTTTTAACGAGCCAAGTAGTGCTCTTCCAAGCTCTCCCATCGTATACTGCCGACCCGTCGAATCGGTAAACGCGCTTTGTCGGGGAAGGTCCTGAAACTCCTCCCGTCGGTGGTCGCTATTTTCCGATCGACGTCGTTTCTCTCTATCGCGCGGAGAGTTGGATCTCTTCCGGCGATTACTTGATTTATCCTTTCGTCTGTCGTCGTTGGATGAGGGGTCGGAGCTGGGGTCGGGAGACGGTGAGCGGCGTGGCGGGTTGCGCCGTGAAGAGTTTGACTCTTTCCGGCCCCTACGACGGTCGTCACGTTCCCTTTCCCTGCGTTCATCGCGTTCTCTTTCCCTTCGTCTTTCTCCGGAACCTCTCTCCGAATCGTGATGACTGGGTGCATTTGACTCCAGTCCATCTGACGACGAATCACTATTTCCATAGTGAAAATATTTCGGTCTTTCATCGCGTTTGCCTTCTTCTCGCGAAGAGGTGCGATCATGCGATTGTCTCCTTGACGACTCGTCGTCTTTAAGGATGGGCACTGGTTGTTGCCACTCAGTCCCTTGTGGATTATCATGCTGTTGACTTGTGAGAGCTTGCTCTTCATTTCGCCTAGCATTATTAGCGTTGATTAATCGCGTTATCGCATTATTTGTGGCTGAATCGAGAGCTTGCATGCGGGGCCGAGTTTGTTGTTCTCTGGCCGACGCATCTCTCTTGCGCGGAGTAGCTGGTGTTGCCCTCTCCGGCTGGGGTTTGGGTTTGGCCTTCGGCGTGCGCTTTGGGTCTCCCTCTAGGCTCTCGTCGGACAGCTCGGATGAACTGATCTCTGGTTTGCGAACGGATTTCGGGTCATCTCGTCGCAATCTGGCCATAAATGCTCGCTCTGCTTCTTGTTGCGAGTGGAAAGCATATCGATGTGCTCTCAGGGCTCGGTCAACTATTTCTACCTCCTCGGGAGTAGTCGGATTGGGCTGGGTTCTGCCGTACTCGAGAGCTTGCGCTTCTCTTTCCGCCAGCTTCCTCCGTCTCTCGCGAATGGCTTGTCGAGCCTCATTCTCTGCATCCGCTTCAAATTGAGCGGAATCAACCAATTGTTGAGCGTGTGCACCTTCAACAATGGTGATTTGTGGGGATACACTGTGCGCTTTTAAAGCTGCACGTACGATTTGTAACGTTTCGTACACTGTAATCTTTCCCGTCGGAAGGGTGTATCTCACTCCCTCCGCTTGTGCCAACTGCATCGCATCAATCAAGGTGCCCGAGACGCTGTAAGGCTGGCTCGAAACACGCTTGACAGAGGACGAGTTGGACTTGTGCCCTTCAGACACTACCGAGGCTGGTCGACTGTGCGTAATTGGCGTGTCTAGTGCCGAATTAGCGGTCGTATTTGAGGCCGTCTTTTGTATCGGAGACGCTGCTTTCGGACTGCCCACCTCGGTGTCGTGCGTTAGACGAGGCGATTGGTTACGGGATAAAACCTCGTTTCCGCTCGTCTCGTCGTCACAGTTAGAACGCGGCAGTTTGGAGTGAGATTGCTCTTCACCCCGCTCTGTCTCGTCCAATCGCTGCCTCGTCTCGGCGCGAGACGGGTGCGATGCCTCTGATGCGCTTCTACGATCGGGTTTAGGCTTACGCCGTTTTTGCCTCGCTTCGTGCGCTGAGGCTTTGGGTAAGGGACCTCCAGATCGCAAGTGATAGTCGGCGCCTTTACGACTGCCGGCTCTCTTGTTTGCGTCGGAGTCGGAATCTGTTACTCGGGTATTATCTGCCATTTCTTGCTTTGGGTATGATGTAATCACAGGTTAGAATCAGTTATTCAACTTGATCCCGGACAGGCCCCCACGTGTCGCGCTCAACTCTAACCGTCGCTAACTCGTGGGTTGATTACTTAATTCGACTAACTCACTACCGCTTTGTCTCAAGCGGTTTACCCAAAGAAATGATTACACAGATATAAAAGGTAAAATATAATATAGATTTATTCTGTGGGACAATATACAGATATATCTTATATATATATATGAAAGGTAGGTAAAAGGTAAATCGGAATGGGTGAAGGGAAATGGAAATGTAAAGGTATGATGAAAGCTGGCTGGAATCGGCGAGGTCGTCTGTTGTTTCGTTCGCGTCCAAGATGGCGTCGTCGTTGTGGCAACGCGATGTCGTCTTGGGCCGGCGTGGCAATATGGCGTCCTCGGCTCGTCTCTGGCTGGTCCTTCGGGCTCACGCTGGTCGGGCGCGAGTGAATGCTTAGTTAAAAGGCTTACTTCGGGCTGTTGTCTAGGTTTTTGTGTGGTGTCCGGCGATCACACAGCGGCGGACTCTTCTGGCTCCCGGCGATCACACAGCGGCGGGAACGCTCGTCGTGGTTTAACTGCAGTTTAGGCTTGTGCGACCGTTTGTCTGCACAACTCGCTAAACTGGAGTGGTTTTTACTATTTCTAGCTGGTGTGCTAAAATAGTGTGGTAATCTTATCTCGCAGGTTACTCTGCGGAGTTTGACACTGACCAAACGTACTCACGGTAAATTGTCCTTTGTCCTTGGTCAATCCCAGTATATTTTACTTGGGCCTGATCTTGTAGGACGACGGGTTTACGTGTGTTTCTCGTTTGATGGTTGTGTTGGTTCTGCCCGCTCAGTGCAAGGCACATTCCTTTGCACAAAGCGAGGTTGACAGGTGACCGGAATCACCCAATGGTGGGGTGGACGAGCCATCCCCACTCCCTCAGGGCAGACGCCTGTCCATTGACTAGATGTCAATGCACTGAGGGAAGGGAGACGCGCTTGCGGCTCCCCTTACACCCGAAACGAGGTCACGAGAGAAACTCTTCGTTGACCCCGGTCCAGTCGGGTCACAACAAGGTGGCGCTGCGCTTTGAAAAATTTTATTACAGGTCACATTACACAAACCGGAAGTACCGGAAGTCGAACCCCACACACAAACATGCAAGTCAAGTTAAATAAAAGCCTTTAATAAAGCGTAAACCAGCACTAACACAATGCCGTAAAGATGCACGTCTCGAGTTTGCTAAAAAACATATGGATTGGACAACTCAGTGGAGGAATATTATTTTTTCTGATGAAACGAAATTCAACCTTGATGTTACCAACTGCACTTATCATGTTGTCGCACCAGTATTTTTATTTTTTGGTAATAAATTTTTTGTTTGTTTCTCAATCGCTCCAATTGTTTTATCAGGTTATTTTGTTATGATTTTGTACCTTTGTTAAAAATTTCAATACTCAACACGTGCGCATTGCTGAAAAATGAAGAAAAAATAGGGTGCACCTATCTTTTTGGCGCGCACTGTAGTATTTTTAAGCAAAACTAAAACGTTTCAATCGCAGGACTTGTTGATGTCGAGCAGAATCTGACTATTCTCATGATGTTATGTTGCCATGTCTTAATTACTAGCAAGAATTTGTCATTTCATTTTTGTTCCTGCATTACCTTAATGATCGTGTAAGCACCATAACTTCCAAACGCATACAAGTTTATTTTGTCTTCCAATACGTCTTGTATGTTGTTGTATCGAGGCCGTGATGTTGTAACAGTGAGTGATGCGTACAATACCACACTGTAGCTTGCCAGAATTAGCAAAAGAAAGAAGTTTCTTGTTCCAGTAATTGTACAAACTTTGAGGAATTATAAAAAATGAGCTGAGAATTGATTAACAATCCTATTGAAGCGTTATTACCTGAAGTTGAAGCTCGGTGTTTGTAGTATTTGCTTATCATAGCCAGAGAGAGTTCAATAAACATGCATGTAACTGAAATACATAACCAAACAGTCGGGGGAAATGGTTTGAAAAATGTCATCCACAAATAGTCTCTGATGTTGCTGTCTTGTCGCATGACTAATCCAAGTGTGACTGATTCGACAGGAACGACTACGAAGTCAAAAATGAGCGTACGTTCTGGAGTGATTAAAAACCCGAGTGTGTTGACATCGTATGTCTAATAAATAATAGAAATAATGCACCGTTGTAGTCTATATCATAACTTTTTGATTTAGAATCAAATTTGATGTACTTTTTTTCTCAGATCTCTTATTACATTTTCATCTTTCTCGTCTGTAAAAATGACTATTGAGCTACAAAAATATTAAAGTTTGGTCAGTTTAGTGAAAAATGGTTTATAATGAACTTTGTTTACCAAACGTTACTCATTTTATTCAGAACATCCTGTAGGACTTCTTTGTAAAGTAATCTGATTTTTTCTTTTGTTTCGGCTTCTTTCTACTCAGTAGAAAAATGTGCAACAATTGCAGAAAGGTAATGCAGTACCGGTATTTGCAATACAGTCGGACCTCGTTTATAACGAACCGCGTTTTTACGAATTTTTGATGTAACGAATTACTTGGTTGGTCAGCATAGAAGATCATGTTTAAAAATTTGATTTACCGGTAACAAATTTTAATATTACGAATTATTCGTTATAAACAAACGAGTTTCTAGGAACACTAATACTAATGAGCCCGTTATATCGAATTTTGAAAATTCATCACATGACTCAGAACTGATGTCCTTGTTTAGAAAATGAGAGGAAAATATGTTTAAATAAGTTTAAAAGTTTAGTTAAATGTTAAATTTTAAAAAAAAAAATTAATTATTTTCAAAACTTCAGTTCAAACTCACTGTGTGTATGAGTAAATAATGTTTTTCATAATAAAACTGAATTTTTTTTTGGTCAGTGTTGTTTTTTTTACAAATTTCTCGGGTCCGACTGTACTAGATTATAAGCAAATCAAATTCACCTGTCGTAAAGTGAAATTGTCTTTTTTCAAAAATAATGTTGTTTGCGAAGTTATTTCAAATTGACATTTTATTTGTTCTAAGCAATTAATTGTTGTGTTCTTATTCGTGATGGTGATAATGATTGTTGGATGAAGCAAGGAAGATGCGTGTCAAGCGGCCATATTTGCATAAGTATGTTTATTAAGTCAAAAGTTAACACAGGTGGCGCTGCGCAAAGGTAGCATCACAAATCAACAGGAAATGACAATTACAGAATGGAGTACAGACACTCCAACATCCCCTCAATTGTGAGGCGGAAGATGAGCAATTTTAACATTGTAGTCAATCGACTTGTAATAATGAAGAATGTAATAAAACGAGAATACACAATCAATTGAACACTGAGTAATGATAAAACTGACACTCAATTACACACAAAAGTTCTACCCATCGGGAAAACCATAAAACTTTGTCTGGGTCCTAGCTCGTGTTGGTCGTGGGCTGCGCGCTGGTTGCTGTGGAGGCGGAGGCGCAGTCGGAGGACGCGGAGGTGAGCGTGGGACGTGAGCTGCGACATTTGGTTGCACGATTGCAGGTCCGGGAGTCGGTGGTGGCGGAGTCGTGGTCAACGAAGCAGGAAAATTAAAAGGAGGTTCTTGGAAGTTCTCCTCCCCCATTGGAATTGGCTTGCCAATAACCAATCGCTTGCGGATCTGGTCAATATGGCGAGACCACACTACCGTAGTAGCGACTTCCACCTTGTACGTCGTGGACGAAATTTTCTCCAAAATGATTGCCGGAACCCACTTCTCGCCGTGGCGATAGTCGCGCACGAAAACTGGATCCCCTGCCTCAAAGTTCCTGGAGGTGTCCGCAACTGTGATGTCCGGGAGCAGGCGAGGATTGAGGAGGTGAAGTCGACAGCGCAGCTGGCGCTGTGTGAAAACTTCAGCCGGTGACTTCCGCAGTGTCGCATGTGGCGTCGAGCGATACGAAAACAGGAACTGCAAAAGGGCTTCGGTAAGCGAAAAATTGAGTTTGATTAATTTGTCCATTTGGTTTTTAAACGTCTTGACGAATCCCTCAACCGCGCCATTTGTTGCTGGGTGGTACGGCGGAGAAAACGTGTGGCGGACGCCATTTTCCGCCAAAAACTGCTGGAACTCGGACGCGGTGAATTGTGGCCCGTTATCCGAGTGGACGTGGATCGGCAGGCCGTGCTGGCAGAACCACTCCTTCAACACTGCGACGGTTGCTGCAGCTGTTGTTGTTGACATGGCGCGAATCTCGCACCATTTCGATTTCGCATCGATGGCTAGCAGGAACATCTTGTTGTGGAATGGTCCGGCGAAATCGATGTGGATCCTGCCCCACACCTCGTCCGGTATTGGCCAGCGAACGTCTGAAGTGCGTGGAGGATCTGGAAGTGCCCGTTGGCAAGCATCACATAGGCGCACGGTGCGCTCTACGTCGGCGTCGATTCCCGGCCACCAGACCGTGGCGCGCGCAAGTGACTTTGTGCGCACAATGCCGTAGTGACCTGCATGCAACTCCGCTAGAATTGCAGCGCGCAGGCCGACCGGAACCACGAGTCTGTCGAATAAAAACAAATAATTATTAAAAACCGAAAAGGAATCACGATGCTTGTAGAAGGGAGCTGTCTCGGGCGTATGCTGTTGCCATCCTGTGCGTGTGCATTCGAGCACAGTCTGCAACAATGCATCGTTTTCGTAAGTGGCTTGCAGAGAAGCCGCCGAGACTGGAAATTGATGTAACGATGACGAAAAGATTTCAATTGCGCCGATTTCGAGGTCTTCTGTCGCGTCGACGAGTGGCTGCGGGTTTCTCGAGAGTCCGTCAGCAATAGCGTTATCCGAAGCGGGAACATGCGAAATTTCGTAGTCGTACGCCGACAGGAAGACGGCCCAGCGATGAAGGCGCGCAGCCACGACTTGGTTGCACCCTTTCTTGTCGCCGAAGATGGAGACCAACGGCTTGTGGTCAGTTCGAAGCAGAAATCGTCGTCCAAACAAATAGTGGTGGAATTTTCGAATTCCATACACTATTGCGTATCCTTCGCGCTCGATTTGCGCGTAGTTGCGCTGAGCAGCTGACAAGAGCGATGATGCGAAGGCGATTGGGTGGTGCACGCCGGCGTTGTCGACGTGCGAGAGGAAAGCGCCCACTCCGACGGGAGATGCGTCGACCGTGAGGTACACGGGCTTCTTCTGGTCGTAGTGGGTGAGAGCTGACTCCGTTGACACCGAATTTCGCACACACTGCCATGCTGCTTCGTGCTGCTTGTCCCACGTCCATTTGGCGCCGTCACGAGTGAGACTATAAAGAGGTTCAAGAGTTGTTGATAAATTAGCAACGAAACGGCCGTAGTAGTTCACAAGGCCGATGAACGATTTTAGCGAAGTGACATCCGTCGGACGCGAGGAGTTACGAAGGGGCGCCAATTTGGAATTAATCGGCGAAATCCCTTGCTTCGAAATTCTTAAACCCAAAAATTCAACCGATGGTTGCAAAAACTTGCACTTGGATTCGTTGAGCGTGAGTCCGTTCGCGTCGAAAGTAGCAAGGAGGTTGTCGAGATTTTGCAGGTGCACGTCGTTGGTTGGCCCGGTGACGGCTGAGTCGTCGATGTAAGGTTGTGTGTTCCCCACATCAGCCAATAAACCGTCCATCGTGCGCTGGAAAAGAGCCGGAGCTGTGGATATGCCATAAAATAATCGATTAACGCGAAAAAGTCCGATGTGCGTATTTATGGTGCAAACGTCCTTGCTCTTGTCGTCCAACTCCAATTGATTGTAGGCGTGGTTCATGTCGAGGGTAGAATAAGTTTCGCCACCCGACAATTTATTCGCCACGTCCGCAAACAACGGCAGCGGATACGAACAAGGCAACACAGCTTTATTCACGGTGCGGTTGTAGCACCCCGCGATCTTCATGGTCCCGTCAGTCTTCCGCACATGCATGATAGGCGTCGCCCATCGTGATTAAGCCACGGGAGTAATGATGCCAAGGTCCTGCAGACAACGCAACTCGAGCTCGAGGTCGGGCTTAATCGCCAACGGAACCGGATAGGCTTTCAAAATCGGTGAAAAGTTCTGGTCAACGTCGATACTCACGGTGGCCGTAGAAAGTCGGCCAATCTCGTTCCTGAACACGTGTTTGTGCTTTGAGAGGATCGTTTTGAGCGATGACAGCGATTGTGCGCTCACGGAGCCGTGTGGAGCAGTTGACGTCGAAGGGGCAGCAATTTCGAGTGGCGGTGGAGCGACTGGTTTGGCAGGCGGCGGAGCGCGTGTCGCACGATTGCGTAGCTTATCAGCGGCTATGGGTGTGGGCACAGCACCTGCAACGGGCTTGAGGGCGTACACGACAGCACCCATGTGTTCCTTGGTGGATTCCAGCAGGCCAAACGCATCGAGCCAGTCGCGGCCTAACAGCGGAACGGCGCCTTTCGAGGCGATGCAGAGCGACAAGCAATAAGGTTTCTCGTTGTAGTAAACTGGAACCTCGCACACGCCGTCCACGGGCAGGACGTGCCCGTCGTACGATGACATCTGGATGTGTAATGGCTGTAATGGAAATTCTTTGAAATATCGATTATACAGTTTGCGAGAAATAAACGTTGCGCCAGCGCCGGTGTCGATTTGCATTCCAAGTTTGGTGTTTGCAATCAAAAGTTCCAAAACTAGCGGCTTGGTGTGGCGTATGTTGACAGCATTCACAGTCGGCGTGGACACGTTGGTAGTTGGCTCAATCGCGTAGAAGGTGAGCTGTCGCGGCATTGGTTCGATCGCGTGATTTGGCATCGAAGTCGTCGTCGCTTTTCTGCATACCGTCTTGAGATGTCCGTCGAGGCCGCAGTTGTGGCACTTGGCGTGCCGCCACTTACAGTCGGATCGTCGGTGATCCGTTCCCCCATACGATGGACAGCTGTTGGGGTCCCACGCGTGTTTGGCTGGAGTCTGCTTGCCGTGCGACGTGGCGGAGCTCTTCGGAAAGCGTTTTCCACCCGTCTGTCGCTTCGAATTAAATTTCGCCTTGGCGGCGAAGTTATTATTGGAATTGCTGACCTGATGTACTGTTGTTGTGGGTCTTGCAAAGCTTGCAAGGTCGGAACTGGCCAACTCCGCTGCTGACGCTGCGTCGAGGGCTTCGGCGAACGTCATGTCCTTCTTCAAAACGAGCGTTTCCTGCACGTTTCGCAAGTTGAGGCCCCAAATAAATTGGTTTCGCAGCTCGTCGTCCAGCTTGTCTCCGAATTCACAGTATCGTGTCAGCACCTGCAACTCCACGGCGAAATCACCCACCAACTCGTTGGGCGCACGAGTGCGGGAACGGAAGCGCATAACTGCACTTTGCGCGAGCGGCTTTGGTTTCTGGTGCTTCTGCATTAGGGCGACCACCTCGTCGTACTTCATCGTGGTCGGATCCTTTGGTCTGGCTAGATCCGTGATCCGTTTGAACGTCGCCATTCCTACGCAGGCGAGCAGGAAATTGACTTTGTCCGCGTCGGCGTCCACTTTGTTTACTGCGAAGACGCATTTCATCTGCGAAATATACGTCTCCCAGTCGTCGTTGGGATCGTACTTATCCGGTGTGCCGACGTTTGGCATCGTGGAAAGCAACAAAGTTGAAGGAAGCGCAACAAAAAGACAAAACGGAGGAACTAGGCCTACTTTCGGGTCCGCGAAGTCCGCGTGGTCAGCGTGGTCAGCAAAGGTTCGAAAAAGTCGCTAATTTTGCACGAAAAAGTTCACAATAAAGAATGTGGATTCTTGTATTACCATCTCGTCGCCAATTGTTGTGTTCTTATTCGTGATGGTGATAATGATTGTTGGATGAAGCAAGGAAGATGCGTGTCAAGCGGCCATATTTGCATAAGTATGTTTATTAAGTCAAAAGTTAACACAGGTGGCGCTGCGCAAAGGTAGCGTCACAAATCAACAGGAAATGACAATTACAGAATGGAGTACAGACACTCCATTAATGGCTAAGTTTGTTTTTAAAAAAATGTGTTCCTCAAATTGGTATTCCAATGCAAATAAGAATGAACTCTATGATATAAAAAATAAAGTTTCAGTGATTTTATTTTTAATATACTAAAAGTATGAAGACCAAATATACTGAATGATATAATCTTGTTAGAAATAAAAATAATATATTTTTAGTTTAAAGTATTTGTGAAACTGTTTATCGTCATCACAGGTTTTGTTTTTGTTTTAACATACTAGTATTACTGGATCCATGTGATCCGAACGAATTTGCCAAAATGTTGACTGATTCTGTCATCCACTACAGTGTTAATTTATAACAAGATAAACATTTTTTGCATATTTTTAGATTATTCACTCATACAGTATTGTGATGAGAATGTATCAGTAAGTAAACTTTATTTTGTCTCCATATGATCAGATCCTGAAATAAGTGCGGATCTAGATCACTTCTAAGATTTCCAGTTTTTCGTGTTTCGTTGATCACAAATACAACAATTTTGTTTTCAACTGGCATGCAAGTGTAATGGCCAAGCTGGAATTCAGATTTAATTTTAAATGTAGTTATTCTTTATAATACTAAAATTTAAAATGACAAACAAATGCTTTCGGGTAGCCCAAATAAAACCTGACCGACAATACAGGGTGTCTCAAAAAATGTATACATTGTTCAATTAAATATATAAATGGTGTCTCAAAATTACGCAAGATTTGAATTTGCCGCCATTTGTGCAGTAAATTGTTGGCAACCCTGAAAAAAAACAATTTGACAGCTGATAGTTTAGGGCAGCGTTTCCCAAATGGTGAGGCGCGCCTCACTGGTGAGGCGCGAGCTGATTTTTGGTGGGGCGCAAGGCGTCGCTCACAAAAAAAAATATTTTTTAAATTTTAACAATCAAACTAACTTATAGACATGATGCCCTCCCCCTAGAATAGTCACTTGTCTTGTCGTCTAGAAGAGTCTATTCTATCTAGACAATACCCAACTGCTAAATTCAAATCCATATCAGTTTGAGTGCTCAATTTTATTATGGATAAATGGCTGATAAATAGAGACCGGATAAATGCATAAATGCATGCAATATATTTTTATTCAATATAAAGCCAAAATCGGCTATAAATGCATATTTTCCGAAAATCGGAAATAAATGCATATTTTGCCGTTTTTCCGAAAAAAATGGCGATTTGTGTCACTCTTTTACGATACGTAACGTGTACGTATCAATTTCTGACTTTTTTAAGAAAAATATTGCGTTCGTTTTGTGTACGTTTCATGTATTGTTGTCAGTGTTGTATCGAACTAGAACTAATAGTTCGCGTTCGCGAACTTAGTTCGTAGTTCGCAAACTAAGAACGCGAACTAGTTCACCTTTTTTAAAAAACTTAAAAAACGAACAAAGTTCGTTTTTTTGACGCGAACTACGTTCTAGTTCGTTAACTAGTTCGTTCTTCCGACGTTATATGTCACGGCCAATCACAGACGATGATTCCATTCGTTTTTAGTTTTAAACAAGTCGAATCATTGAAAAGTGTTCGTTTCTTTCATTTGACTTGCCGGGAAGTCGACTGTTAAGTATCGGCGGTGCTTTTGCGCGTGTCGCTTGTTGCGACCGTGCGGCTTGCCGAAGAAAACTTGTCATTGTTCCGGGTAAGAAATGGTGTTTCCGTTCGATTTTTCAGGTACTAGAATGATTTGTGGTAATTTGCCACTCATTGCGAACCCAATTCATCGATTTAACGTTGTTTTTTGCCAAAAAAGGTTGATTTTTGCAGCAAAATTTCGGAAAATTTCGGAAAAAAATCGATTTTTCTGGTAAATATGTTTCGTCGAAGAATTTCTATAATTGTAACAACTTATTTTTAAATAAAAACATGTCATTTCGCTATAAAACGTTCGGTTGTTTTCGATTTCTCAAAAATTCGGGATGTTCTTGTTTTCATGGTAAAAAAATATCCATTTTTGGTCGAATTTATTTCCTGTAAACACTAATAATTTAATAATTTAATAATTTTTACAGTAAATTAATGTCTTATTCCAGTATAAAATGGTGTAAATAAAAATTTGAATTCACAAAAAAAAAGTTTGTAAAGTGAACTGAACTAGAACTGAACTAGAACTGAACTAGAACTTAGTTCACTTTGAGATTTCGGGGTGAACGGGAACTAGAACTAGTTCAGTAAATTGAAAATGGTGATGAACGAGAACTAGAACTAGTTTGCGATTTAGTGAACTAGATACAACACTGATTGTTGTATACGTATGATTTGCGTTCGGAAGTCAGGACTTCGCCAAAAACAGAAACCAGGGGAAGTCATTAAATGTGTAAAATAAACAAATAAAAAAATAGAAAAGAATGAATTGTAATTACTAATTATAATTCATTTACATCATGAACACTTGGAAATGGTATTAAGTTGTTATTTAACACCTGATTTCAATCATATAAAATATTTTATTTTGCATATTTTTATTTTTATTTTGCATAAAATGGAATTTTTAGTGCATATTTTATGCACATAAAACAAATTTTATTTTGCATAAATATCCGGTCTCTACTGATAAATAAGCCTTCATGCTCATAAAATTATATGTAAAATTGTATAAAATTTTATGCAATATATTTTGTAGTTTATTTTTTTAAAATTTAATGCACCGGTAGATGAAGTGGGGCGCGGAAGATTGCCTTGCTTTAAAGTGGGGCGCGATGCTAAAAAGTTTGGGAACCCCTGGTTTAGGGTTAGTAAAAATGGAGCGTTACACACTTTCTGCCGAAATTGGATGATATTGATGTGGCCAATATGTGGTTTCAACAAGACGGTGCCACATGCCATACAGCCCGTGAAACAATTCAATTACTGCATGAGACTGTGACGGTGACGACCACAACTCCCATTTAACAATGGTACCGGGAAGAGATCGCAATAAATAAACAGTGAATACAATACGAGATAAATACAAGACAGTTTATTGTTTGGTAAACAATAATATCAAGGCTAAATTATACATAGGACTAATGCCGACATTTGGCAAGTTAAATCAGCTATTAAACTATACAAAGAATTGGCCAACTGGCCCTAGAATAATATCACTACGGGTCTGGAATATGGGAGCGGTTTCCCCATCGCTCGACCTGATTATAGATGTCATCTTAAGCCGGATGGCTGTGTCCTGGAGTCCGATACGGCTTCGCTGGTTTCCTTGGTTCGCTGTGTAAATTATCGCACGTCGATAAATCGAATGATCTGAGCATTGCGGTTGACTTTGTCTGCACCGCCACAACTTTGGGAGGATATTGGTGTAAGTAAATGTATTCATTTTACTTATCAATATTCCGCTTATGAATTATATTTAATTCATATCGTTGTGAATTCTTATTTAGATATTTTTGTGGATAAGTTGTCATCAACTTATCAGTTACATTTGCGTCTTTGATGTAATCGTGATCGTAATTAAGTCTTCTGACTTGGTTAATCAACTTGTCGCCAAGTTAATATTTAGCTGTTATAAATAAAATGAAGATTAGGCTTCCCGTCGCAACACACAATTGCCGTCGAAAGAAAATATACGCCTTGCAATGCAGAACGGTATCAAGCGTCCCCTGCGTCGCGACACGGTCGTTCGTCTGGCGATTGACGGTATCACGTACACAGGAGTCGATAGCTCGCGGCTCCGCACAGCAGTATAATCTCTCGCGGTACTAATAATAGACCGACTACTTTGGCATCGAATACCATGAGAATCAGCTTGCCAAACACTTGGTGCTACTCGTGGTTACTGTAAAACAGACTGCTTTGGCACCATCCGGTGAAGGAACTAATTCTCAACAGCAACGATGCTACTTGCGGTAACGGAATACGTTCATACCGAGAAAGACCACATGGTCCTGTCCGGAGGATACTGAATTGCACAACGGCGGGTTCTCCTTCGGCGTCGCAACCGTAAACTGTAACATTTATGCAACATAATGATCCCAGCACTTCGACTTCAATTGCCGGCGGTGGCATGATTCTGTAGAATCATGCAACGGTTCTTTGTGAATAAATCAACAAAGAACCAAAAGGTTTTTTTACGTGAACAACGAATCATATTTCTTAAGTAACAATACCAAACAGAAAATAATCAAACAGAGCTGCCGGATGGCCGGTTGTTTGGGTTTATATAACCTGACTGGATTAAGGATTAATCCAATCACCCAATTGGAACATGGGTTCCACGAATCCCTCCAATCCTGTATCACCGGAAGTGGATACGGAGGAGCAATATGCTAATTCTCACCACAACCGGAACTGGATACCCAGGACCGGAAATGGCTCCACCAATCAGATCGATCGGTTGATCGATTGATCGCCAAATCTCCTTTTCTGCCGAACTGGAGATTCAAATCAACTATTATCACTAATAACCATTAATATATAATTATATTAATAGTAGTGAAGCTTCGTCTTCTTCAAATAAATATATTCTTATATTTATTTACTAACTTTTAACTCGTAATTCAAATTTAGCGCTGAATTGTATTCGCGCCATCTAGTGGCGACTCGGAGCATTGACAAATGCGGGTTTCACCGAAAACAATTAAAATTCGGCCGTGTTATTAATAAATAGCACCTATAAACCGTCATACATCCCCCTTAATCACTCAACTTATAATATTTATTCATAAGTTTATGTTATTCTCGTGAATGACTTTTATTAATATCCTGACAAAATATATCTTCATTTTAATCTAGGATGAGTGACTCAAAGAAATTCGTATCTCTTTATAATGCTCGCAATAATTTGTTTTAATATTTATCAATAAAAACAATTTTGGTTACAATAAAACAAAATTCGAAGTTTACACAGTGTGTTCTTAATTTCCACACAATTATTATTCCAAATAACGGAAATCAACATAATTTTTTGGTTAAATTATTTCTTTCGATTAACACTTATTAAAAGTTTTCTATTATAGGATTATCTCTTGATTTTCCTCTTAAAATAACATGACTTTTACATATCACAAATGCTTATTAAATATCAAAATCGAACACATTCGAAATTGTTAGTTCCTAACACTTTCTCAAATTATTTTAAATTCAGAAATTAACTCCGCGAGTCACTCGACTTCTTCTTCATCGGATTCCGATTTTTCACTCTCTTTCTTAAGAGTTTCGCTGGAATTCTTGACTTCAGATTTCTCTAGTGGAAGAAATTCCGCTGGTTTTCGATCGATGACGAATTTGGGTCCGTTCGAATTTTCACCTCTATCCTCTGTCGGCGGGGATTTTGGCACATATTCCGGAGTTCTTGGCTCGTATATTGGAGATTTCGGCTCATATTCCGGAGTTTTTGGTTTTCTTCCGACGAGAATTTTATACCGTCCGTTCGCGACACTAAATTCTTTTAGAATTTTTTGACGGTAAATTCGAGTAATAATCTTCAATATAAGTATATATAACTTACGCAAATTAATGCTCCGTAGGGTGTTTTATTTTCCTTCTGGAAAATCCAAATTTCCTTCGCGACGAAGCTTGTAATTTGCCGGGACGACCAAATCACCGAAGTTTTCCTTTCCCTTCTCTCTAGAGAATTATTAAGGATTTCTGTTTTAATTTCTTTTAAAATTCTAAATTAACCACTTTATAACACTTGTTAGTTACCGAGATTCTGGAACTTTCCTTTTGGAAACGTGTTTTGACCTTTCGCCGATGAACTTATGTCAATCAGTTCTCGCACGTGTGTGTGAAAACTTCCTAAGTGAAGAACAAATCTTCTACTCTCCACCCGGGGTATTTTTAAAATATACCCTCTTATTGGTCGTGATTTAATCATGACACATTTGTAGGTTTGAAGAAACCTGTCTATTTTGGTTCTAAATACATCATTCTTTTTAGCGGCGATCTTGAATTAAGTGTACAAAATCTGTTGTACACTCCTGATCCGACGTAGCAATTTGCTTTGCACGAGATTGTAGCTGTGGTGGCTCACAACTTCGTTTTCTTTTCCTTAAATTATAATCATGTTTCGGAGTGTTGATTATAATATCGCTTTCATTTGAAACTGGTGCCACGATTTCTGGATCTATTTCCATATTAGTAGAATTATTTTCTAATTCTTGTTCTTTTAATTCTTCTGAATTATTTATGATGGATTCTTCGTTCATCCAGTCGGGGTTTGGGTGATTTTCCACTTTTCCACTCCTTTGATCGAGTGTCCAAGTTTCAACAGGATAGGATGGGATATAAGGCGAGAGATCATCAGTATTTATTGATGGTTCTATTGATCCATCCACTAATTTTCTCAACTTATAAGCACCTCCTGGTAAGACTTCCGTAATTTCCCACGGTCCATCTCGTTTCTCTGCGAAACCTTTAGTAATTCCTTTCTCTTTATTAGAAAGGATGTGAGTCGCTTTCCATACTAAATCACCGACTGAGTATTCACAGATGTGAAATTTGTTTCGGTGTATTTTATCGTGTCTTTCGTAATTTGCTTGAATTCGCTGATGCATTTCTTGATGTGCTCGACGTAAAATTCCAAGTAAATTATACACGTATTCTTCCGGGTTATTCTTGTCAAATTTATTGGCATGTTGAATAATTCGTGGGTCGAAAGGTAAAGGTACGCTTCGTCCCGTATTCAATAAAAATGGCGTTGTGCCCGTTGATTCGGATTGAGCCGTTCTTGAGGCGAATGCAAATTCATTTAAGAATTTTGGCCAATGAGAATGGATATCAGAATAAATAGCCAACATTATTTTAATATTTCTATTGGCTCTTTCTGTTGGATTGGCCTGAGCGTGATATGGACTCACATGCGCCATTCTAATGTTATGTTTTTTACAAAACTCTTCATAAATCGTTGATATGAACTGACTTCCATTATCACTGATAATTTTCTTTGGAAATCCCCATCTATGAATTACTTCTCCTAATCTATTCACGATTGATTCACTAGATGCTTTTGATAAAGCGAATAATTCTACCCATTTGGTACATTGATCGATTATTACTAATACGAATCTATATTGATGTCTCCCTGTCGGTTTGGGGCCCATTAGATCTATGCAAATGACTTCCCAAGGATATGACGAGTGTAACTCGCTCTATGTTTCTTGTGCTGGCAGGGTTTGTACTGTTGGCAATGAATACAACTACGGACGTAATTGCGAGTATCTTTATTCATTCTTGGCCAGTAATACACAAGTTTGGCTCGTTCGAGCGTCTTACTTATCCCTGCATGTCCACTTAGCGGATGTCCGTGACAAGCAAATAATACTCTTCGTACTAGTGAAGGTGGAATGACAGCTTTAAATCCGTTTCCGGAGTCATTCAACTCTTCTTCAAACGTTGGTTTGAAGTAAATCAGCATTTCATTACCATTTTCTTCTTGAAAATCTAATTGGTAACCTCGGACTGCTTTCATCCATTCTTTAGTTTTCTTAAACTTTCTTTGTTCGATTTCATCTCGTTTTAGATGATCTATTATTATTTTACATTCCTTGTCGGCCAATTGGGCTTCTATAATCTCTTCTCGAGTAGGAGGAACTTCTTTCAGAACTTCAGTTAAAGCACTAAATAGTGTTTCTTCTGTAGCTTCATCCATTTCCTCCCCCTTTTCCAAAGTATTGTATAATAATTTGGAATAATCGAAATGAAGCTGCACATTTGTTAGAAATTGGCAATCTTCTTTATTATTTCTTCGAATAATTTCTCGATTTCCGTCCCATTCTGGCCAAAATTGAGTGATTTCAATTGGTTCACAATAATCGTCCTCTGGAATGTCTTCAATGCTCAAGGGAGCTCTTGAAAAGGCGTCGGCAACTTGATTCTGGGTGCCTCGTCGATATTTAATCTTAAAGGCGCCGCACTGAAGTTTAATCGCCCAACGACCAAATCGTCCTGATGGTTCTGGTGTTCCCATCAGCCATTTCAATGCTTCTGCATCTGATTCCAAGGTAAATGTTGTATATTCAATATACGGTTGGAATTTGTCTACTGCCCATACTACTGCCAAACACTCGAGTTCGGGTGTTGAGTAGCGTACTTCGGCTCCTCGTAGGACTCGGCTAGCATAAGCTACTGGTCTAGGAGTCATGATCATTTCTCCTTTTCCTTCATCGAGGAATTCTACGTCTTGACATAATATGCTGCCAAGTCCATCGTGTGATGCGTCTGTCAAAATTACGAATGGTTTCATCATATCTGGCATTAACAAAACTTGTGTTTCGTCACATAAGATATTTTTAATGGCTTCGAAAGCTGCTTCTTGTTCTTTTCCCCATTCAAATACTGCTTTGTCATGCATCATACTAGTTAGAGGTCTAGCAATTTTTGCATGTTCAGGGATGAATTTTCTGAAGAAATTTGACAAGCCATGAAATCGTTGAATATCCTTTGAATTCTTAGGAGTTGGATATTTCCTAACTGACACTACTTTATCTGGGTCAGGCGCTAATCCGGTTGGAGTTATTAAATGACCCAAAAATTTGAGTGTAGTTTTTCCAAACTTTGATTTTTCTTTATTCACTGATAAGTTGGCTTTATCCAATCTTTCTAACACATCTTTAATGTGTTCCAAGTGTTTCTCTCAAGTAGCAGAGAAGATTATGACATCGTCTAAATAGACTAAAGCATGTTTATATAATGCTTCGCCCATCACTTGTTCCATTAGAAACTGAAATGTACACGGGGCATTGCAAAGACCAAAAGGCATGCGAATAAATTGGTAATTCCCTTTTGGTGTATAAAAGGCGGTCTTCTGTCGATCTTCCTCGTCCATCTCGACTTGATAATATCCTTTGGTAAGGTCAAGAGAGGTAAAATATTTTGCCTGATTAGTATTATGGATCAACAGATCAATACTTGGCATTTGAATGGCGTTGATTTCGGTGATTGCATTCAACCAACGATAATCGATACACAAACGATAGGTGCCGTTTGGTTTTGCCACTATCACTGGATGACTAATATAAGGTCCAGTGGCTCTTTCAATCAAATCATCCGCTTCCAATTCTTCTACTAATTTAGTCATAATGGCTATCTTAGCAGGGTTATACATTCGAAACGGTTGTTTCTTCCATTTCGCATCCTTTTTAAACGTAATTTTATGTTTAATGATGTTAGTACAACCGACTTTATCTCTAAAGACGTTTCTAACACCAGCAATTACTTCAAGTAATTTGTTTCGTTCCTCGACGGAGCAGTCACAATCCTTTACTAATAATTCTTCCCAATTATCAGGAGTGTGTGTGACTGTCTGATTGTCCGTTAGGACTTGTACTCGAGCTAAATTACAATTTAACTCGTCTGTCTCATAAGGGGCAGTCCAATTAGATTTACTATCACAAGTAAATACAGCTCGTGCGGGGTTTAAATTGATTTTGGTTCGGCGCATAAAATTATGACCGATAATCAATCCGCAAACATTGTTATCCAATATTATAAAGTTTATTGGTGTAAACTCTTCTCCATCTGCCCATTGTACACACAAAGTAATTTGTCCCAGTGGAATATGAGTAACTCCAACTGCGCAAACTCTCATGTGTTTTGGACAATCTTGTATGAAATCGGGAGAAGCGCAAGTTTTACCTAGTAATTGTAATCCAATAAAACACTGCGTTGCTCCTGAGTCCATCAAAGCATTGTAGGTGAGTCCACCTATCGTAATTTTCATTCGGGGGTCGTCAATATGATTTCCCAAACTATTAATTCGTTCAATCCCATCTTTTCGTTTTAACTGGTTCTCGTTAATGTAAGATTTTAACCTTGCATATCTGGAAGATTTAGGGTCGGGATTCAAATTATCAATCATAGATTGTAAATTCTCAAATACTCCTCCACTAGAACTAGTAGGTTCGTCACGAATATTAAGATTGGACGTATCTTGTATTAATCGTGTTAAAGATTCGTCTCCCTTAGCCGGAGAAAACAGGTCGTCGTGAAAATTCAAGAACGGATTTGTTGTTTCTTCCGCTGAGAATGGTGTATTCGATGCGACTTTGAACTTATAATTCCAGTTTCTTTTTCGTGTCTTCCGGTTAGGACGAGCACGCTTAATTTCCTTATCCTGAATAGTTAAATTATCCAGAGTTTCAGAAAGAGCTTGTTCCAATTCAGGTGTTAGGATTCCTTCGGAATTATTTTCAGGGGGTGCAATGACCCCCGCCACTAGTTTTTTGAAACTGGTGGGTTTTCAACAATCGGCGCCGTCGTAGCATTCTTTGGGTCCAAGAACTTACTAAACAGATCCGACATTGTTTTACTGATCGTTGTTTGTACATTACTTTGTATATCAGTTTTTAGTTCTTCCATTTTCTGATCAATGGCTTCGGCGGTCACCCAATTTTGACGTGGTTGTTTAAATTCATTTGACTGCTGATTAGAACTATTGTTACTGGAATTGTTATTCCCTGGGAAATTATTGCTGAATTTTCGCTTTGGAAGCGACGGACAATCTCTCTTGAAATGCCCTGGTTGTTTACAATGAAAGCATTTTCCTGTCTGATTTTCCGACATAGCACATAACAAACTATCCATAGATACATTATCCTCCGTTAGTTCGTCGACTTCGACGGTCTCTTCTTTCGACTCTATTTCCATCAACTGGGTAGATCGAGCGGAAGATCGCGTATTCTTGGAGTCTTTAGAAAATTTCTGGTTGTTAAATACCACTTTCTCCATTTCTTTAGAGTTTTCTTTACGACTTCGTTGAGGTTCGAAAAGAGCTCTATTCGTTCGGACGAACTGAAAAATTTCTTCGACTGAATTACTTTTATAAAGATTTTTATCAATCAGTCGATTATAACTTGTTGAATTTAAGTTATCAAACAGAGTAGCAACATTTCCTCGTTCGGAATATGTTCCTTGAGCTTTAGTGAATCTAATTAGAAATTCATATAGGGGTTCATCTTCACCTTGAATTACTGTGCGTAAATTCCTAATTCGAGTGGTGAGAATCATGTCAAATTCTTCCCGAAATAATCTTACAAAGGTTTCCCAATTGGTAAATTGAGTTTTATTTTCATCGTACCATTGTTGGGCTAATCCCGATAGATATGTTGGAATACCTTGATTAACCATTTCGTCAAGAGTTAATCCTTTAGAAATAGCTACTGATTTGGCTACGGATAAGAATTTATCTATATCTTCCTGTTTTCCGTCGAAAACTGGAAGGTCTTGTCCTTTGAAAAAGACTTTACTGGGTCCTGGATTATTAAATTGCTGAGGCCCAGTTGTTCGTGGCGTTTGCGCTTGTATGAAAGTTTTCATTTGCACATCTAATTGTCGTTGGAATTGATTGGCCATATTTTGTTGCATTTTCAAAATATGATCAAACGAGATATTATTTCCTTCAGATGGAAGCTTAGTTCCGGTAGAGCTTCCTGCGGAAGAATGGGAACTTGGAATATCATCTGTTGATGCACGAGAGGGGTTTGACTCATCTCGAGGTTCACTTCCGTGACTAGCATTGGTGGACGACGCAAGATTAAAACGAGCGTTTAAGAGTTTTTCGTTGTCTCTTTGCCGACTTTCAGCTCTATGCAGATCTCTTGTCGTATCTTGAAGTTTCTTTTATCGTCGGTCGAGTTCATCTCGTTGGCTTTTAAGTTCGTCCAAGAGCTTGTTTATATCTAAAACTGGTTCTGGAGGCTTGGGAATTTCGTCCTCTTCTAACGCAATTTGTCGGATTTCGTCTTCTTCATCTATTCTTTTAGCTTCTTGGATAAGCCTATCCTGACGAATTTTTTCGTCGCTAATTTTCTTTCGAGTGATCTCTTCTTGTTGAAGTCGCTCCTTTTCCTCTTTTTCCAGTCTCAACTGCTCTTGTTGAGCTTGAGTGAAGACAGGTGATGGAAGCGGAGATAGCTTCCGTCGAATCACAGATTTACTCCCTTGTTTCTTAGGAGTTTGTTTGACAAAATGTCTATTTCCATTTTCCGTATAAATATGCGGATTGGATTGCTTTTTAGCATTTTCTGGTTGAAAAGATGAAAAATTAGATCCTCCCGCTTCTGGAATATTTGGGGAGTTGTGACAACTTGCGTTGCGGGAATGCGGAGTTCCACTTCCTAAACTAGATTGATCAAGCGATCCTTTACTTGAGGTTCGAAATAACTCTCGAATGTCTTGGTCTCGAACTGACGGGGTTTTAATTCTGGCTTGATCACCCAACTTCCGTTGCGGAATTTTGGATCGAGATCCGCTTTCTTCGGGTAAACCTTTCGGCGAAGAAATTGGGTCCATAATGGAATTATGATTTTCCAAACTTTCCTTGGAAAGTTGTGCACGTTTTTCCGGAGTCGGATTGATACGCACGTTCCGTAATGCCTGCTTCATTACAAATTCGGAAGCTTCGATTATATTTTTGAACTGGGTTTTATCCAATTCGTAATGATTGCAATACTGGGTGAGTTCATCGGGAATCATTTCCGTTTGATCACAAAGTTTTACATAACTTGAATCCAAGCTAGCTTCTCCGTTGGTGGCCTTTTCTTCGGCAACTTTTTCTTCGTTAGGAAGATTATTTGGATCCATTATAAAAATATAATCGAATAGTCTTTAAAATAATTAGCGATGGGAAAACTTCGAATCGTAACGAGAATCGGTTGGTGCGGTCAGAATAGTTACTGGAGCACGTCTCGTAAGTCTGGTCTGGAAGCGAATGATCAATAACTGATCTGATCCTTCTTTAATAGTAGGGGGCTGGGGATCCCTAGATCTCCTAGCTCCTGATTGGCTGATTCAATATCAACCACAAAATGTCAGACGTAGTATGTTCGTTTAACAGTTCTCTCTTAAGTCCGTTCCTTTCGAAATCTTAGAATTTACCGATAACATAAAATTCTTTCGAGAGATATTCGTAAATATTTTCCCAAATTTGTATGAAATAAAATAAATTCATTTCAACTCTTGTAAATTGTTTCCAATTATTGTAACTTTTCTTAAAGACTGGACTTACTTCGAAATTCCATTTTCTGCAAGATTTTTCTTTTTCTTGCGATTCGTAAAACATGTTTAGACTTGTTTTTTTACTTTTATCTTTTCAAGAATAAAGCAAATATCTAAATATACTTCTTCTACGAATTCTTGTTATTTCCAATTCTCCGAATTTTGAAAAACTTCGATTAAAACTTATCTCAACATCATGTGATAGATCTTAACAGTAATTTGTTGCAATTCCTTCGTGTAGAATTTGAATTATTCATTTTCCTCGAGAAAATTCACTTTTTTAATTCTATCGAGTTAATTGCAAATCCTAATCTTCAGTGGAACTTTCACATGTGAGATTAGTTGGTAGTCTTCGAGATCCCTTAAATTTTCGAGCGAAAATAATGAAGGAAAATCCACTACGTAATTCTATTTCATCAGTTTACTTTCTTTGTACGGAGATATAAACTGAAAATCTAATTGTCTGTTCTTTAACTAATCTTTTTAGTTAAAATATTTATCTCAAACATTCACTGTTGTAATTCAATCGAATTTTTTTAATTGCAACCTATCTCGGTGGGACCTCCACGTGTGACGGTGACGACCACAACTCCCATTTAACAATGGTACCGGGAAGAGATCGCAATAAATAAACAGTGAATACAATACGAGATAAATACAAGACAGTTTATTGTTTGGTAAACAATAATATCAAGGCTAAATTATACATAGGACTAATGCCGACATTTGGCAAGTTAAATCAGCTATTAAACTATACAAAGAATTGGCCAACTGGCCCTAGAATAATATCACTACGGGTCTGGAATATGGGAGCGGTTTCCCCATCGCTCGACCTGATTATAGATGTCATCTTAAGCCGGATGGCTGTGTCCTGGAGTCCGATACGGCTTCGCTGGTTTCCTTGGTTCGCTGTGTAAATTATCGCACGTCGATAAATCGAATGATCTGAGCATTGCGGTTGACTTTGTCTGCACCGCCACAACTTTGGGAGGATATTGGTGTAAGTAAATGTATTCATTTTACTTATCAATATTCCGCTTATGAATTATATTTAATTCATATCGTTGTGAATTCTTATTTAGATATTTTTGTGGATAAGTTGTCATCAACTTATCAGTTACATTTGCGTCTTTGATGTAATCGTGATCGTAATTAAGTCTTCTGACTTGGTTAATCAACTTGTCGCCAAGTTAATATTTAGCTGTTATAAATAAAATGAAGATTAGGCTTCCCGTCGCAACACACAATTGCCGTCGAAAGAAAATATACGCCTTGCAATGCAGAACGGTATCAAGCGTCCCCTGCGTCGCGACACGGTCGTTCGTCTGGCGATTGACGGTATCACGTACACAGGAGTCGATAGCTCGCGGCTCCGCACAGCAGTATAATCTCTCGCGGTACTAATAATAGACCGACTACTTTGGCATCGAATACCATGAGAATCAGCTTGCCAAACACTTGGTGCTACTCGTGGTTACTGTAAAACAGACTGCTTTGGCACCATCCGGTGAAGGAACTAATTCTCAACAGCAACGATGCTACTTGCGGTAACGGAATACGTTCATACCGAGAAAGACCACATGGTCCTGTCCGGAGGATACTGAATTGCACAACGGCGGGTTCTCCTTCGGCGTCGCAACCGTAAACTGTAACATTTATGCAACATAATGATCCCAGCACTTCGACTTCAATTGCCGGCGGTGGCATGATTCTGTAGAATCATGCAACGGTTCTTTGTGAATAAATCAACAAAGAACCAAAAGGTTTTTTTACGTGAACAACGAATCATATTTCTTAAGTAACAATACCAAACAGAAAATAATCAAACAGAGCTGCCGGATGGCCGGTTGTTTGGGTTTATATAACCTGACTGGATTAAGGATTAATCCAATCACCCAATTGGAACATGGGTTCCACGAATCCCTCCAATCCTGTATCACCGGAAGTGGATACGGAGGAGCAATATGCTAATTCTCACCACAACCGGAACTGGATACCCAGGACCGGAAATGGCTCCACCAATCAGATCGATCGGTTGATCGATTGATCGCCAAATCTCCTTTTCTGCCGAACTGGAGATTCAAATCAACTATTATCACTAATAACCATTAATATATAATTATATTAATAGTAGTGAAGCTTCGTCTTCTTCAAATAAATATATTCTTATATTTATTTACTAACTTTTAACTCGTAATTCAAATTTAGCGCTGAATTGTATTCGCGCCATCTAGTGGCGACTCGGAGCATTGACAAATGCGGGTTTCACCGAAAACAATTAAAATTCGGCCGTGTTATTAATAAATAGCACCTATAAACCGTCATAAGACATTTTCCTGGTCGTGTACTCTCTCGTTTCAGTGATCAGAATTGCCAGCAAAGCCGTGGAGGCCATTTGCCCGATGTGTTATTCCATAAATAACCCTATCCCATGTACTTTACGATTCAATAAAAAAAAATAACAATCTAAAGACTAAAAACTGTGTTTTCTATTTAATTCAAATCTTGCGTTAATTTTGGGACACCCTTTATTACTGATTAGTTGTGGGAAGTTGGAGTTGTTCATTAACATTTCTGGTGGAGTAATTTCCTCTCTTCCGTTTGTTTGTGTTTGGTTTTTGACGATCCAAGCTTTCCTAATTCGCCAAGTTTGATTGTACTAGTTATTCCTAAATTTTAGATTTTATGATAATTCAGCAGTACTTTTGTGGATATCTTCAGATGTACGAGTATGAGATCGCGCCGGATTTTTCAAGATTTTGCGAGATTTTGCTAGATTTTTTGCCAAAAATGGAATACAGATACAGTGTTACTACCACGGTATTTTTTGAAAGGCAGTGGCTACATTCACGTCCGACGTGAACGTATTATTTTCATGACGCGCTGTGATTGGCTGGGACCCATTGATGTCAATTTGTTTCCTCGACGTAAGTTTTCTCAAATTCAATGTTCTCGAGGTTTTAGCTTTTTTTCTTACAAGGGGGGTCGTAGACCTCCTTGATCCCCCCCAGACCTAACCTTATCCGTTTTTAGCAAAGTCGACAAAATGAGGATTTTCATCAATGTACATCTCTCAACCAATCACAGCGCGTCATGAAAATAATACATTCACGTCGGTCATGAGCGTAGCCACTTCATTTTTGAAAAGTACACTGTACTTGTACCAGCACCGGTACCCCTGAAGAAATCCACAAAAGTACTTCAAAATCTTAAATTTAGGAATGACTAGTACAATCAAACTTGCTGAATTGAGACAAAAATTGATGAAAAGTGCAAATATCTCGTCAAAAACTAAACACCAAACAAAACAGCGGAAAAACCACACCAGAAACAGTAAAAAAACGATTAGAACAACAGGCGTTGAGTCTACAGGCTGGCATTACTTTTAATATCTAACAGGTGGATAACTGAATAACTCTTGGGCCTCTTGACCAATTGCTTGTCAATCTAGGAGCATGATTAGATCGTCTTTACCTGCTCAGAATTTTTTAGCCAAATCAATATCATTTGTACAGGAGTATAAATTAAATCTAGCGATGTATTGGTGAATCGTTGTGCTGATATTTGAATTTTTCCAATCCAATTCAAATGGATCAGTTTCAACAAACAGTTTGGTACTGGAATTAAAAAATGTTTTTAGAAATATAAGAAAGAGTTAAATGTGTGATTTAGCAACAATAATCATCCTGATAAATGATGAGTATTTGTCTTGTATTTGTGATTTCCACAATATTAGATAGTTGATGAAAATGGAGTTGATCATCATTACAGTCAGAAAAGGATAAATTATGTGATAAAGTGTTTTCTCGTGCTGTAGAATTGACAATTGACAAATGTAGGTTAAATGCATTTAATTTGCTTAAACGGTGAAACATTTAACGAGACAGAGAATTTAACGAACGAAAATAAAAACCCAAAATATATATTGTATATTTTTTAAAATTAAATTTAGTGTTTTAGTTAATAAGCGGTGCTCTGCCATTTATTTCTCATTACCTTAAAGCGATAGTAAGGGGCATACTCTCTGTATGCGTATAAGTTTATTTTGTCTTCCAACAATATGTCTTGAATATTATTGTATCCAAAGTGTGATGTAACTGTGAGTGATCCGTATAATACTGCGCTGTAGCTTGACATAATTAGCAGAAGAAAGAAGTATTTCGCTCCAATAATTGTACAAACTTTGAGGAATTATAAAAAAAAACTTGATGTAATTAACATTTTTATTGAAATGTTTTTACCTGAAGTTGAGGCTGGCTTTTTGTAGTAGTTGGTCATCAAAGCCAAAGATAGTTCAATGATGACATATATAACTAAAATACACGACCAAACAACCGGGGGAAATGGGTTGAAAAATGTCATCCATAAGTAGTCTTTGATATTGCTGTCTTCTCGCATGATTAATCCAAATGTGCTTTTTCTAATAGGCATAACTACAAAGTCAAAGTTGTGCACAAGTTTTGGAGTGATTATAAATCCAATTCTAAAGATATCAAAGTCCTAATAAAATAATAGAGATGATGAACCAATAAATGTTGTAACTGTTAATTATTAATAATTAATTAAACGTCTATGTACTTTTTTTTTCAGATGTATTGGTACATCAACAATTTTCTTGACTAAAAAATCGGCGGTTGAGCTAGAAATGCATGAAGGTTTTGGTCACCTTTATGAAAAGTGGTTTATAATTTTTAAAAATATTTACCAAATACTGCTTATTTTATTAATAAAGTGCTGTAGAAGTTCTTTGATAAATGATGGGGGTTTGTTTTTATTTTCTAAATGTGAGGTTGTCTATATAGAAGAAAAATATGTAACAATTCCAGGATTGTAATCCTGTAATTTGCTATATGAGTATTAGAGTATGCTGAATTCACCTGTCCTACAGTAAAATTTTCTTTTTTCAAAAATAGTGTTTTCTGGGAAATTATTTCAAATTGACATTTTACTTGTTTTACGCAATTTATCGCCAAGTATGTTTGAAGAAAAATATTCTCGTCTAATCGGTATTCCAATGCAAGTAAACTTGAATTCTACGTTTTAAAATAAAAAAAATAGCAGTGATTTTATTTTTAATAGTGTAGGTTCCATTCCCTAGGCTAATAGTTTGAAGTTCAAATATACCAAATGTTACAATCTTGTTAGAAATTTAATTTTTTTAATACATTTATTTTCGTTCTAATATTCAGGGTTTTCACATAGACTCTAGACAATTTGAAAAATTTGTTAAAATTAAAAAAAAATTAGACAATTATGACACTTGTGCATAACATAAAGTATATAGTAAATTTTAATTTCAAATAGCTAATAAATTTCTATATGGTCCCTATTTGTTGCCCGGACCAAATCTGACCGATTTTCAATTTCAGTTCATATATTTTTCTTAACACAGCTTCATGGATGGTCTGAGTGACAGCAATTATTTTTTGCTTTCTTTGGTACAGTACACAATATCTTTTGTATAGGGTGTCCCAAAAAGAACGCAAGATTTGAATTAGCCGCCATTTGTGCAGTAAATTGTTGGCCACCCTGAAACAACAACGATTTGACAGTTGAAAGGTTAGAGTTTTATCTGCTGAAATTGGATTATATTGATTTGGCCAATATGGGGTTTCAACAAGACGGTACAAGAAAACGGGGCCAATTCTGATGACCGAAACCGGTGATGTCTCATGCAGTAATTGTATTGTTTCCATGGTAATATGGCATGTTGCAACGTCTTGTTGAAACCACATATTGGCCACATCAATATAATCCAATTTCGGCAGATAAAACCCTAACCTTTCAGCTGTCAAATCGTTGTTGTTTCAGGGTGGCCAACAGTTTACTGCACAAATGGCGGCTAATTCAAATCTTGCGTTCTTTTTGGGACACCCTATATAACCTACACAAGAAGTCATCCAGGGGTGTTATGGCTGGGGAACGAGCAGGCTGCCTCAGATTCTTATGGAGAACTTTGTGAATTCCTACGTCGTTGAGCAGCCATTTTTGCGTACTTTCCTCTTTAATTATTTTTATATGTTAATTGATCTCAGAAGTAAGAAACATAACATGATTAAAAACTTTAATAATAGCTTATTAATATGAAAAATAAATTATTTTGTTACCACCTAATGTTAAAATGAAATTTTTTTTTTCAATTGTCTAAAGATATTGTGAACACCCTGAATTATTAAACCACATAACAAACGCGAATTTCCCAATTTGTCTGCCCTCTTTAAAGAGAGCAGACCTCAGTCCGCCTGCTAACTACAATACAAGCAATTTCTTAATGAGATAAAAATTCTGTGCATGTCCTTTAACTACTCCTACCGTATTTTGGTGAGAATATATCAGTAAGTAAACTTTATTCTGCCTCCATATTATCAGATCCTGAAATAAGTGCAAATCTAGCGCATGGTTTAGATTTACAGATGGTCGTGCTTCCTTGATGACAAATACCAAAACTTTGTTTTTAATTGGCGTGCAAGTGTAATGGCGAAGCTGAAATGCAGATTTATTTTTAAATGTAGTTATTCTTTATAATACTTAAATTTAAAATGACAAAAAATGCTACCATTGTACAGGGTGGCCTAACTTTTAATATCTTACAGGTGGATAACTGAATAACTCTAGGGCCTCTTGACCAATTGCTTGTCAATTTAGGAGCATGATTAGATCGTCTTTACCTGCTCAGAATTTTCTATCCAAATCAATATCATTTGAACAGGAGTAGAAATTAAATCTAGCGATGTATTGGTGAATCGTTGTGCTGATATTTGAATTTTTCCAATCCAATTGAAATGGATCAGTTTCGACAAACAGTTTGGTACTGGAATTAAAAAATGTTTTTAGAAATATAAAAAAGATTTAAGTTGTGTGATTTATCAACAATAATCATCCTGATAAATGATGAGTATTTGTCTTGAATTTGTGATTTGTACAATATTAGATAATTGAAAACCGAGTTGATTATTACAGTCAGAAAAGGAAAATTTTTCTGAAAAAGATGAAAATGTACGTCTACTTTAACTTGCTGCTATTAACAATTCAGAATTGTGAAGTAAATCATACCTTTCGAGCGATTGCTTTTCGAAATGTTTATGCATCCAGATAATAGGTAAACGAAAAATATTCTTAGAATATCCATCCTGTAAGTGTAGCGAATTCCAAAATATTCTACACTGTTCTTTGTTTCTGTTGTCTTCCTATGTCGACTGTGTTATGTCCTTCAACAGCCTGGACAAGATCAAACTGCAACTAACGCTAGTCACACAAAGATGCTAGACTGATTAGTGGTACTTATTTGATATAAGAAGGAGAACAGCATGACCACAAGATTTGAATGACTCCCTGAAATTGGGTTTGTTATTTTTTGGTTGTTGTTGGCTCTAGAAATTATTGTCTAGTCAACTTGATTACCGTTTACATGTTTCACGATTCAATACAATATGTGCGAAATATGTCATGACGCTCTGAGATTAAGAACGAACTAGAATTAATTAACTTTTTTAGATGACCAATACACCCACATCCACATGGCTCGCCATGCTACCGGGTGGCCCACATAAAAGCGGCCCGACAATGCACGTAGGCTTACGAAGGGTGACTCAAAAAATGTATACATTCACAAAATTAAATATACATTAATCATTAGCTCTGCGCAGTGTTGTTTAATTAACGTTTCTAGTGCAGTTTTTTCTTCTCTTTCGTTTGGTGTTTAGTTTTGAACGATTCGAGCTTTCGTTCTCGAGATATTTGCATTTTTCATCAATTTTTGTCCGAATTTTCTAAATTTCATGGCACTAGTCAGCTTGAATTTTAGATTTTGTGGTAATTTTGTGGATTTCTTCAGCAGTACCAGTACCCGTGTAGGTACACAATACTTATCAAAAAATACTGCAATTTGTGGGACTGGTACGGCACCTGTAACACTTTTTTGGTACCAAACGACTTTACTTTAGCAAAATCTCAAAAAATGTAGCAAAATCTCTCAAAATCAAGCACAATTTTACAAAAACTCACAAAATCAAGCACAATCTCACAAAATCTTACAAAATCAAGCAAAATCTCACAGTGGTACATCTGAAGAAATCCATAAAAGTACCATTGAAGAGATTCAAAAAGTACCACAAAATTCAGGAATAACTAGTGCAATCAAACTTGGCGAATTCGGACAATAATTGATTAAAATCGCAAATATCTTGAGAACGAAAGCTCGGATCTTCAAAACCTAAACACCAAACGAATGAGCCGAAAAAACTGCATTAGAAACGTTAATTGAACAACCCTGAGCACAGCTAATGATTTATGTATCTTATATTTAATTTTGTGCATGTATACATTTTTTGAGTCGCTCTTCGCAAGCCTCCGTGTATTGTCGGGCCGCTTTTATGTGGGCCACCCGGTAGTTACACCGTATTTGGACTGCAATTTATATCTAAAGCACATTTGGTTCGTGAATTCGATTAAATCGATAGCACAGGAAATCAATACCAACTCGGCCGAACAAAGTGCATCAAAAGCGGCTCGCATGCAGCCCATTTCCATACGCTCTCCCTCCTCCAGACATCTTAAATTTGTCCGACCAACTGTATGAACCAGACAGTCCCTGGTCCGGACAAATTTCTGGGACTGGTCCTATGTCTGGGTTACACCGAGTACACTGTATCTACAAATTTGTAAATTTGTTCATAGAACTTACGTTTGGTGGTCAGAAATGACAAAAACGCAGAACAAGGAATGGAACTGAACCGGCTTACTCGAGAACATAAAGCTATAATTTCTAGTTTATTTCAAGCAAACTCGTATAATTGATAAACATTGATTTCTCCATTATTACATCACAGCGTTGAGTTTAATCAAATTTAATAAAAAATTGTTAAATTAATTTCTAATTTCTAAGCAGAATTGATTCCTTCTTTAGTTTTTGTATTTATTTCTTAATTCAATTCATTAAAAATTTATGTGTTAGATTAATTTCTAATTTCTAAGCAGAATTGATTCCTTCTTTAGTTTTTGTATGTAGTTCTTAAAGGTCATGGGAAGAAAATAAAAAATTCCTCTCATAGCTTTGAAATAACCTTAAAAAAGGTTATGTACCCATTTTGAATGAATAATTTACGTGATATTGTTTAAAACCACTGTTGAAATTCGAACGAGCAGTAATTGTTCCGCCATTACGATTTTCAAAAGTTTATAGATACCGCCACTAGGTGGCATTATTTTTACGACGACAAACAAGCACGAGAATTCCAGCACCTATTCTCGATTTCAGCATGTTTTTTAGTGAAAATTATCAGAAAAAATAGAAAATCACAGCAAATAACAAAAAATTACAACAAATAATAAAAAATACCAGCAACTAAAAATTTAAAAAAAATTAAAAAAAAATAAAAATAGCCGAAAATAACCAAAATAATCAAAAGTAACACCAAATAACATAAAAAAATTACCGAAAATAACAGAAAATTATCAAAAATTACCAAAAAAAATAGAAAAGAGCAGCAAATAACAAAAAAAAAATTGACGGTTTTAGGATTTAGTGTATTATATTTTGGCGGTGATAGATTGGCAGTAAAAACCTTAGCGGTTTGGAATGGGTGTTGGTGTTGTGCTACACTATGCAGCTAAAACGACACTTTACAATAAAAAAACGATTCTATAATCAAGTTTCTGATTATATATTTAAATTATTATTTATTTATTTAAGACCTGAGAATCGACCAAACATCGCACGCATTTGTGCGATTGAATGCAGCGGGTGTTTGGCCGCATTCGATTGCGTAAATGCAGCCAAACACCTGCCGCATTTACGCGATCGAATGCGGCCAAACACCCGCCGCATTCGATCGCACAAATGCGGCGAAGCGAATTGACCACTTTCTGTGCAGATATCGGATATGTTCAGAGTAACAAGCTGTCAGGACAGGATGGGAGAGGGAATTTAACATGCTGTGTGTAGGTCTGGTTCCAACAAACCGGTCTTGTCAGGATGTCTGGATGTCTGAACCACACAATTTCCACGCTATCACACAAGTATCCACTTGGAAACTGATTAGTTTGGAAAACAATTTGTTCCGAAACTTCAGTTTTTTAATATGTGCTAGAAAATCTTGGAATAAGTTACTACTGTATTGTTATTTCTTCATTTTATGCATTTTATTTCATTGTTCCTAAAATTTCTAACTAATCTTGATTTTTTGGCTGTAATTCTAATAACATCCGTGATTTTAATGAAGGTGGGGTAGTAGTTCAATTGATATGGAATTAGATGTGCTGATGTAGGTAGATGCAGCAATTCTATAATTTTTGGGGTAGTTGTTTAATCTGTTATTTTTAATTTGAATGAGTGTAGGAAAGTATTCTTGCTTTATTTAGGGTTTTTTTTTTAAAAAAAATGCTACACTACATTTTACTATAGTGCTGTTTTTATTGTTAATTTTGCATTTTATTTTGGCTTTTTCTCATTACAAATGTTTGTTTAGCAACTATTAATGTTGATTTATGCAAATTTTCTTAGACTGTAATTTATTTTTGCACTTGGCAAGCAAGAAAATAAAATAAATATTCAAATATTCAGTAAGCTCAAGATCCATAGCTGGCGCTACAATCGTCAAAGGTGTCCATACGTAAGTCTCAAGGTTTCTAGCCGCAGCACAGTACTCGTTTGAAAATGGCGGCCTTGGATCAGCCGGAAGTAATTTGTACGTGGTTGTATTTCATTTCGTTTAATTTTTCAAGATTAAAAAACTCTTTGACGGACCTCAAACATGCTGCAGCTGGAACAAAATCAAACCATCAATATAATTGAGTCAACCAAATCAACCGTTCGGCACAAATTAAAAAATCACAGCGCTCGCCGTAAAATAGCGAAGAAGAAATATGATCGGTGGTTTATCGTCCTGACAAAAAACAACACAGTCCGGTAACATTTTGGTAAATTCCCATTTTAATTCAAGAATATTAAATCACGATATTTAAATTAAAGAAATACAGTCGCATTTAATTAAATTTATTTCCAAGCGGGAAACGTGAACGTGCGAGAGAGAAATATATCAAAGACACCACGATTTTGGCCGTTTGGATGAGAAGCAAAGGAGAATCGTAATTCGTAAGTAAATTGGTTTGTGTCTCAATTTTATTCGTTTTGGACAGCAGAACAATATTACTCTATTAACATATAGAGTGCGAGTCAATGGTAAATCGGTAAATATGTGATGGTTTGGAACCGTCAATTTTCATGTTGTAAAGGTTTTTTCAATGCCGGACCTTGTTGTGTATTACAATGCTTATTATGTGATTTTGTTTACACAGCCGCCACGTTGAAATTTGGACCTAAAAATTAATTCAACGACTAATGCCATGACGGACCCGAAAACTCCTCCAATGACAATAAGGAATGCTGTGATTGTGTGATTAATAGAAATGGGTTTTTGGTCATAATTTGTTGTTTCGCAGATGGTTGTCGTTTTGTACTTATCGGTAAGTTTCTTTATGATTCCTCTTTCTTTTAACTTCAAAATACTGAAATGAATTACGGAAGTTTAAGTTTAAAATCGTTGTAAATTTGCTCGTGCCAATACTTACTTCTGATTAAATAAGTCTACATATTTTGATTTTTTCTTAAACATGTAGTAAGCAGCCGTGGTGATCGGGATTTTTATCAAACTGAACGTGCAGTTTGATCCGTATAGATGTTTCAGAACATCGTACGTATGAATGATGGCATTGTAATCATGTAAAAGCAGTTGAGGAGCTTCTTTCATCGAAATGTTTCCTTTTCTGGTGTTTTTTTCCATCTTGTGCCAAATATCCCGTGTAAGATCTGTTTTTGCATTCTGCCAACGAAATAAAAATTCATTAGAAGGTTGGTTCAAAACCAGACGGACCTTTATTTCTAGTGCCCTGACAAAGATGACCGTTTCTACAAATATTGCGTAGCTGTAGACAATATTTTTATAATTCTTATAAAAATTTACTTTTTGTGCAGAAATCTGTCACGGGCAGGCTACTCACCCTCTTTTTCATTTTGATTTGAATTGAACTATTCCATCCTATTTTCTTATATTATTTTCTGATTTCATTCTTTCTTATCTGTTGACAGTCAGATCTTTATTTCTACCTTTCACTCCTTGATCTACTTTTCGGTAGGTTCGTTTCGTCGAATTTTTTGGCTGTCATCGGGGATGTTATTCATGTGGGTATGTGGTTAGGTTAGGTCAGGTCAAGTTAGGTGAAACGGAATTCGATGAAGTGACCCGATTACTTCTCACAATGTTATATTACCATGTTTTAATTACTAACAAGAACTTGTCATCTCATTTAATTTCATGCATTACCTTAATGATCGTGTAAGCACCATAACTTCCAAACGCGTACAAGTTTATTTTGTCTTCCAATAATACGTCTTGTATGTTGTTGTATTGAGGCCGTGATGTTGTAACAGTGAGTGATGCGTACAATACCACACTGTAGCTTGCCATAATTAGCAAAAGAAAGAAGTTTCTCGTTCCAGTAATTGTATAAGCTTTGAGGAATTATAAAAAATGAGCTGAGAATTGATTAACAATTCTATTAAAGCGTTATTACCTGAAGATGAAGCTGGGTCTTTGTAATATTTGCTTATCAAAGCCAGAGAGAGTTCAATGAACACGCATGTAACTAAAATACATAACCATACAGTCAGGGGAAATGGTTTGAAAAATGTCATCCACAAATAATCTCTGATGTTGCTTTCTTGTCGCATGACTAATCCAAGTGTGGTTGATTTGACCGGAACGACTACGAAGTCAAAACTGAGCGTACGTTCAGGAGTGATTAAAAACCCGATTGCGTCGACATCAAATGTCTAATAAATAATAGAGATAATGCTCCGTTATAGAATATATCATAATTGTTTTATTTATAATTAAATTTGATGTACCGGTACTTTGTTTTTTAGATTTCTTATTTCATTTCCATCGTCCTCGTGTATAAAAATGACTATTGAGCTACAAAAATATTAAAGTTTGGTCAGTTTAGTGAAAAATGGTTTAGAATGAACTTTGTTTACCAAAAGTTACTCATTTTATTCAGAATATCGTCTAGGAGTTCATAGTAAATTAAACCGAATTTGATTTTCATTTTGTCTTCTTCCTACGCAGTAGAAAAATGTACAAGAATTGAAGAATGGTAATGCAGTACCGGTATTTGCAATACAGTCGAACCTCGTTAATAACGAACCGTGTTTTTAACGAAGTTTTGATATAACAAATAGTTAAAAATTACTTGATCAGCATAGAAGACCATATTAAAAAATTTGATAAAACAAATTTTAATACAGTGTAGGCTGCGTAGCCCGGACATAGGACGGGACCCAGAAACTTGTCCGATCTAGGGAATGTCCGGATGGGAGAGGAGATTTAATATTGCTGGGTATTGGGCGGGACCAAATCAGGCCCTCCAAACTGTCCGGACCACACAGCTGTCCGGACAGTGCTATGTCCGGGCTACGCAGCCTACACTGTATTACGAATTATTCGTTATTTACAATCCAGTTTTTGGGAACACTAATACCAACAAGCCCGTTATAACGAATTTTGAGAATTGATCACATGACTCACAACTGATGTCCTTGTATAGAAAATGAGAGGAAAATATTTTGTATTGGTGAAATTTTCCATTTGAAAATGACTGTTAGGGGGAATGTAATTTCTGTTTAAGACAAATGGAAAAGCTTTTTAAAAATTATAAATATTTTAATTAAATTTTAAATTAAAAAAAAAATACTTTTAAAAGAAAATCACTATGTGCACGAGTAAATAATGTTTTTCATAATTAAACTGAATTCTTTTTCGGTCAGTGATATTTGTTATAACGAACTTTTATTACAAATTTCTCGGGTCCGACTGTACTAGATTATAACATGATCAATTCACCTTTGCTACAGTGAAATTTTCTTTTTGCAACAATAATGTTGTCTGCGAAATTATTTCAAATTGACAGTTTATTTGTTCAAAACAATTAATGGCTAAGTTTGTTTTTAAGAAAATGTGTTGATCAAATCGGTATTCCAATGCAACTAAGCTTGAATTCTATGACATAAAATGAAAATAAAGTGGCAGTGATTTTATTTTTAATAAAAGTATGAAGATCAAATATACTGAATGTTATAATCTTGTTAGAAATTAAAATAATATATTTTTAGTTGAAAGTATTTGTAGAATTATTTATCGTTATCACAGGTTTTTTTTTTGTTCTAACATATTACTGGATCCATGTGATCAGGACGAATTTGACAAATTGTTGACTGAGTTTACAGTGTAAGCATTATTGTGTTAATTCATAACAAGATAAACATTTTGTGCATATTTTTAGACTATTTACTCGTACAGTATTGTGATGAGAATGTATCAGTAAGTAAACTTTATTTTGTCTCCATACGATGAGATCCTGAAATAAGTGCAGATCTTGATCACTTTTAAGATTTCCAGTTTTTAGAGTTTCGTTGGTCACAAATACAACAATTTTGTTTTCAACTGGCATGCCAGTGTAATGGCCAAGCTGGAATTCAGATTTAATTTTAAATGTAGTTATTCTTTATAATACTAAAATTTAAAATGACCAACAAATGGTTCCGGGTAGCCCAAATAAAGCCTGCCTGACAATACACGGTGTCTAAAAATAATTTATACATTGTTCAATTAAATATATATTGCTGATTAGTTGTGAGCAGAGTTGTTTCATTAATGTTTGTGTTGCAGTTATTTCCGTTCTTTCGTTTGATGATTAGTTTTGACGATCCGAGCTTTAGTTTTGAAGATTTGCAATTTTAATCAATTTTTGTCCCAATTCGCCAAATTAGATGGTCATGGTACTAGTCATTCCTAAATTTTAGATATTATGGTAATTCAGCAGTACTTTTGTGGATATCTTCAGATATACCAGTATGAGATCGGGCGAGATTTTCCAAGATTTTGTGACATTTTGCTAGATTTTGTGAGATTTTGCTACATTTTTGGAGTTTTTGCTAAAGAAGAGTACACTGTACTTGTACCAGCCCCGGTTCCGCTGAAGAAATCCACAAAAGTACCGCAGTATTTTTGTGGATATTTTTAGATGTACCAGTATGAGATCGCGCGAAATTTCCCAAGATGTGGCGAGAGTTTTCAAGATTTGGCGAGATTTTCAAAGATTTTGCGAGATTTTCCAAGATTTTCCAAGATTTTCCAAGATTTCGCTAAATTTTGTGACATTTTACTACATTTTTTGAGTTTTTGCTAAAGTAAAGTCTTATGGTACCAAAAATGGGATACAGGTACAGTCGTACCACTATCACGAGACGAGGTATTTTTTGAAAAGTACACTGTGCCTGTACCAGCACCCCCGTACCGCTGTAGAAATCCACAAAAGTACAACAAAATCTGAAATTAAGGAATCACTAGTACAATCAAACTTGGTGAATTGGCACAAAAATTGATTAAAAGTGCAAATATCTCGAGAACGAAAGCTCGGATCGTCAAAAACTAAACACCAAACAAAAGAGCAGGAAAACAGCACTGCCGACAACTAAAATAATAAAGATATATTTAATTGAACTGTAGTCTAACCAACTACAAGTTGGTCCTTTCTCTCATTGGGCGAGCCATTTCACTTGCGTAGTGGCACAAAAAAGTAGACCGAACCACCAGAATTGCACGAGATGTACAGACATTGTAATCGAAAAAAAAAATTCAAAAATTGTTTGCTTTCTTGACGAAGCAACCAATAAACTAAACACACATGTATATTGAATTAAAAACAAAATAAAACTTAATTCTATGAATGGAAAAAATCATTCATTATAAAATACAGATAAAATTTCATCATTTTAATCATTAGAATAATCCAAAAAATAAAAAAATAAAAAATATACTTTTCCTGGTGGCAGTATAGCGAGGGGAGCGACATTCGACCGAATCTCTGACAATGGCTTCCGAATCCCGCCCGAATCTTTCCGAATCCCACCCGAATCTTTCCGAATTCCACCCGAATCTTTCCGAATCCCACCGAATCTTCGAATCTCGAAACTTTAAGTTGTATACAAATCGAGAAAAATAAAAACAAAATTTATGATTAAAAAATGTAATAATATTTTTACAAGAAACTTCCTTGAAATTGTCCTTGAAATTGTCCGTAAAATCATCATCGGAAGAAATTATACCTGCGCACCTCGCTGCGCGGTATCTGCGCATGCGCATTTATGATTTAGCGCGAACTTCAAATTAATCCCGGAATCGAGCCCGGAATTCATCATTGCATTTGATTGCGTGCTATTTTACCTCGTATTTTACCACATTTCACTAAGAGTTAAAATTAAAATGAAAAAACATTCCCACTTCACTAAATTTATTTGAAAAAAATTATATGAATCTTTCTGAATCCCATCCGAATCCCGCCGAATCCCACCGAATCCCATCCGAATCTCCCCGAATCTCATTCGAATCCCCCCGAAACCCCCGAATCTATCCGAATCCCCCCGAATCCCAGCCAAATCCCCCGAATCTTTCCGAATCTTTCCGAATCCCATCCGAATCTTTCGAATCCCAAAGAAGATTCGAATCTCTGACAAGCAGATTCTGATTGTCGCACCCCTCGCAGTATAGTAGGAGTAATGCGGCTCGTCCAATGGGAGAAAGGACCAACTTGTAGTTGGTTAGAGTATATTATACATATGTATACATGTTTTGAGATGCCCTTAGTGACTTTCCTTGTGTTGTTTTGGCGGTTTGATTTGGGCCACCCGGTACAATTAGATCAACAGGCGTTGTGTCTACAGGCTGGCGTTACTTTTAATATCTAACAGATGGATAACTGAAACACTCTAGGGGCCTCTTGACCAATTTCTCGTCAATCTAAGGGCATGATTAGATCATGTTACCTGCTCAAAATTTTCTGTCCAAATCAATATCATTTGAAAAGGAGTATAATTCAAATCTAGCGATGTATTACTGAATCGTCGTGCCGATATTTGAATTTTTCCAATCCAATCGAAATGAATCAATTTCGACAAACAGTTTGGTACTGAAATTAAAAAATGTTTTTAGAATTATAAGAAAGAATTAAATGTGTGATTTAACAACAATAATCATCCTGATAAATGATGAGTATTTGTGTTGAATTCGTCATTTGTAGAATATTAGATAATTGAAAACTGAGTTGATTATTACAGTCAGAAAAGGAAAATCTTTCTGAAACGTAATTTTCCAGTGCTTAAAGAAAAGATAAAAATTATGTCTGCTTTAATTTGCTGCTATTAACAATTCAGAATTGTGAAGTAAATCATACCTGCCGAGCGATTGCTTTTTGAAATGTTTATGCATCCAGATAATAAATAAAAGAAAAATATTCTTAGAGTGTTCATCTTACAAAAAATCAATCCTACTGTTCTTAGTTTCTGTTTTTGCTTAGACACGATCAAACTGATACTGCACTCTTAATGCAACCGAATTGATACAATGGTCTTCGTCTGACATCAGATTTATACTCACTTTTCATTAGTATGAGAGCATGACTACAAGATTGAATGACTGCCTTAGACTGTCAATTTTTGTTGGATTGTTGTTAGTTGTTGAAATCGTTGCCTTGACGATTTAATTACCGTTTATTGTATTGACATTCGATAAACACATGCTAAACATGTTGTCACAGTCGGAGATTAAGATCGAAGTGTAAAATCTATTTTGCTGTTAGATTCGATAGTAAGATAATTATCGTAATTAAAATAATTGGCACGTGTGTTTTCTTTACATAGAATTCCCACCTTGTGATAAAAAAGGACAAATCCTGATCGAAATGTCACAAAAATGTCACTGAAAATGTGATATTTTATTTTCCACGGTTTAATCTTTATTTTGTTGTGAGTGTTTGGACGGACGCCACGTGGTCGGGGGAGAGCCACGGGACGCTGGACACAACACACACGATAAAATACACTTCCGAAATACACAAGAGACACAAGTTTAGTTTAAGGTAAGCTTTATTATGTCTAGGGGTATGATGTGGTGTCTCTACAGTGCATTTCCCAATGCGATGGCTGAGGAACAGCCATCCCTAACAAGACCGCGTGGCACGGCGGCCATTGGCCGAATGACACGCGTGGTCTGAATACTGTTCGGCCGCGTCGTCGCTGCGTTCACGGAGAACGCAGGACGGGCGCGGGGAACACGGACTATCAAGTCCCGGTGGGCGACAGAGTCGCCAAACCAATCGGATTCGTCATGGTTTCCAGTGTGGAAGAGCGATCGTGGAAGCGACCGTTCGCCACGCTGGTTGCAAGAGAACTCTCTGGGCCTTCTGCGGGGCCGACCACTTCCGGAAGGGCACTTCCGGTTCCCAATTGGCGGAGCCAACGACCATCAGCTCCACCTGGCGCGGGGGACCGCGTCAGGTGCGCGCGAGAAACACACGAGGTGCGCGAGAGCCGTGGAAGCGCCGTGTGTTGCAGGTAAGTGAACGGACTGATCGGGCAGCCGGTCACATCTCCCCCCCCTAAAAAAGGTAAGTACTGAGAGGGGTACCTCAACACAATCACGAAAGTGGTTGTTTGAAAGTTAATTTCTAATTATAAACTAATCATTACTTTTCTTTTTTACAGATAAACAGATGACCTTAATGCGGATGAGCTGATACAGCTAGAGCGCGGATCACCAGTGGGTAACAATGGGAAATAACACCGATAAAAACAACGCACACTTACCCCCAGGATGAAGAGAATACTACAATTTGATACTATGAAAAATAAATTTGTACAACACTTGTAACATGAATAAAACACTTGAATTTTTAAATTTTAACGATTTTTGTAATTATTTAAGCAATTTTAATATTAAATGGTAAGTAAAAATACTTTTAAATACTTAGATTCTAATAAAAGTTAGGACTATTACTACTAAATGCTATTTAAGATTGAAAAAACACTTAAAAAATGTAAACAACAATCGATTTCTGGCACTATAAAGGTTTTTTCGAACAAAACCTGGCCAATTCTTCTTCGAACTTTTACGATTCCAGCGATTTTCCGGGCGTTGGCGGTAAATCTTCGTCGTCCTCGCGTTTGTCTTCTTCGACGTGTGGCAGTTCTTTCGCCAAGTTTCGTCGAACTTTCTTTTCCTTCTTTGCGGCGGATCTGGTTTTCTTTTCTGTTTTCGTTTGCGGCGGAAGGGGCGGAGGAGACGTTCGCGGTTCCCCGATCATTGGCTGAGCTGGTTCGGACGGCTCGATTTCCATGGCGCCGAGCGTATTAGTCATATCCTCGACGGCGACCTCCTTGGAGTCATTAATCGGACTCACTTGGAAGGTCAAGTTTGTCGGTCGTTCGCCGAAAAGTGGTGGCATCACGACCGCCGGGGTTTCGACAGATTCTGTCATTTCGATTACTTCACCCGACGTGATTGTGTGTGGCAGTGAAGTTGTAGGAAATTTCAATTTCCAGGTCGATTCTAATTCCGTCGGCGATTTTTCCGATGAGTTCGAGCACGCGGGTCGTTCAACTGCGGCAAGAGCGGCGCGAAGTCTTCGTTCCAATTTATAATCCGCAACTTTCTGCCACTTTAGCTTCTCCTTTGCTATCGTCACCACCTTGTCTTTCGACCAGGTTGGATTTTGGCCACGAAGCGTCTCTCTTATTTTTACGAGAGCTGGGGAGATTTCAGATCTGGCTGCAGTCGCCGTTTTGGCGGGCGCAGCTTTTGGCAAATTATTGCCATTCGATTCCTTCGGTTCAGTCATCTTTTTCACAAACGGCTTCGAACTCTTTGTCGATTTACGAGACATTTGGTTCATGTTGGTCGTTTTCTCCGATGATTGAGCGATTTTTTTCGTTGACGTCTTTGTCGTTAATTCTTTTGACGATCGGACAGTCTTCGGGTTCGGTCTGGTGGAAGTTGACGCGACCGATTTGGCATAAAATGCCTTCTCAGCTGCGTCTCGTTCGGCGCGTGTACGTACGTGCATCCAACTAATCTCTTGTTTTTTGTCTGAGATCGGCACACCGGGGACGGTCATGTTGATTTCGAAAAAGCGTTCCAGTTGATGGTTTTCGTCCACGTGGCCTTTCCCCAGGCAATTCCCACATTGCGTAAAAGCGCAATTTTCGTGTCGCGTGAATCTCTTTCCTAAGCATACTGGACATTTCGTGCGGGTTCCTTTTGGATATTTATCCATTTCGAATAGTTTTGAAGTCGAGAAAGAATGGAAAGTAACTTGCTAGTTGCCTGTCGCTGCGAGAATGATGAATTCGTGCAGATTTCTTTGTTAAGTATTATAAAAAAACGTTTTGGGTGCGTCGCACAAGGGCCGCAGACGCTATGTAATCGTTTCGTGATTGGTCGAACAGATTTTTGAATTCGAAGGTGTTCCCCCTAGTGGTCAATCACGATATCGTATTGGTATTGTGTGATTCCTTTGAGGTCTTTTTGAATTCAAATTCGGTTTTGGCCATGCTGCCGTGGGTTTTTGCAAATCCATGTTCGGCAGGGGCAAATTCCTGTTCTTCTTTGGATTTCTCCAAGGTTTTACGGGTGTTGGCAATTTGATTGCGATATCCGTATCCACTGGTCGTACTGGTTGTGGCAAGATTGTTGCTGCTCCAGTATTTGCAGGTTGGTTCTCAGGAACTTCTTCATCATCCTTGTCTTGAATAGGCCACTGAGCCTTTTCTTCCGAAGGAATGAACCTTCTCAATTGTACAATATTGTAAGAGCCTTTAACTTGTAAAGTTATTGGTTTAGCTAAAACATATACATTTGAATTGTAAACTTTGGTAATTACATATGGTCCTTCAAAGCGATCTTCGAGGGATGCAGCATACCGATTAGCAGCATTGGACAGGGGATGAGTTTTTAGCAGAACTAAATCTCCAACCTCGAACGTCTCGTCACTGCGGTGTCGGTCGTAATATCCTTTCTGTTTTGCTTGGGCCAGACTCTTATTTTTAAGAGCTGCAGCAATCAGAGTTTGGTGTCTAGCGACTAGCATTCTGGCAGCGTCAAAAGGTCTTTCTGGGTCGAATGGGGTGTCGTAAGACACATCTCGACTGTCCCAAAAAGGTCGTATTTCCTTGCCATACGTCAGCATTGCTGGTGTAAAACCGGTAGACACATTTGGTGCAGAGTGCAATGCAAAATTAATTTGATCAATGCATCTGTCCCAATGATCGTGCTCAAAAGTAAAAATCCTAAGCATGATCTTAATATTTCTGTTAACACGTTCAGTGAGGTTTGTCTGAGGATGATAAGGCGTCGTTTTTAGTGGAACAACCCCCGCATCATCACACAGAGTCTGATAAACGTCAGAAATGAACTGAGGGCCATTGTCGCTCAACATGAAGCGAGGGCACCCGTGATTGCTAAAGAATCGTTTCAAAATTGGTGCAATTACAACCATTTTTGAAGATCTTAGCGGTGTGGCTTCCATCCAGCCTGTGGCATAATCTACTATGACTAAAATGAATCTGTTTCTATTTGATGTTCTAGGAAGTGGACCTATTAAATCAATTCCTATCTTTTCAAACCGACCAATCTTTGGGGAAGTTGGGATCATTAGTCCTTTTGGCTTTCTTTGGATTGGTTTACAACGCTGGCAGCGGTCGCAGCTAGCTACGTGATGTTTTACATCTTTTTGCATACCAGGCCAAAAATAAACTCTCTTCAATCGTTCTAAAGTCACCTCAATTCCTCCATGTCCAGCCATTGGATGATCATGAATTAGTTGAAGTGCTGTCAATTGAAGGGATGGTGGGATAAAGATTTTAAATCCAGTCCCCAAATCTTCTTCTTCTACAAAGAAATCAGTTTTAAAAGGTGCATAAATGATAAGCATTCCTTTTCTCGTGAGAGTGCAGTCGTACTGTTTGTCCTCCAAGAACTTAGGGAGTTCTGGACGAGGTTGGTCATCACCCAATTCTAACCATTCGATTAATTTGGAAAGATGTTTGTCAGCACGTTGCTGTGAAATAATGTTTTCAAAACTCATAGAGTCGTCAATTTCATTGGAGAGATAAGCCAGAGCAACAGGCTCCCTAACCTCTTCTAATGTCGCTTTGCCTTCTAATGGATTGCCGTTATCAAGGGAGACTCTAGACAGGGCATCTGCGACTTGATTGTCGGTGCCTTTTCTGTACTTGATGGTGAAATTTTCGTTTTGCAATTTCATTGCCCACCTAGCCAGTCTGCCGGCTGGATTTTCCATCGTCATGAGAAATCTCAAAGCATGATGGTCTGTCTCAACCTGGAATTCAGAATATTCAATGTATGGTTTGAACTTATCAACAGCCCAAACCACAGCTAAACATTCCAAATCAGTGGTGCTGTAGTTGTTTTCAGCACCTTGCAGAGTTCTGCTGGCATAAGCCACTGGTCTTAAAGCACCATGGTCATCAAGTTGCATCAGGACAGCTCCGAGCCCGCCGCCACTTGCATCCGTGTGGATGGTAAAGTTGCGTGCAAAATCAGGCAGAGGCAGCATAATTCCTACAGCAAGTTGATTCTTCAAATACTCGAACGCAGTATTGCATTCTTCGGACCACTGCCATTTGACGTCCTTTTTTAAGAGGGCGAAAAATGGTTTTTGAGTGATACTCAGTTTTGGAATCAAAGCGGCATAGAAACCCACCATTCCAATAAAGCGTTGTAGCTGCTTTACACTGGAAGGAGTTGGATAATCTATGATAGCTTCCACTTTGTCATTGTTTGGGCTATAATTCCCATTTGACATTGTGAATCCAAGAAAATTCAATTCCTCTGGGCAGAGAAATGACTTTGATGGACTAGCTGTTAGCCTGTTTGCATCTAATTTTGACAAAATGTCATCAAGATGTTGAAGATGTTCTTCAAATGAGTCGCTGAAAATGATGATATCATCAAGATATGCGAGAGCCCACTTGTGTTGAGCTTTTCCAAGCACTTGGTCCATCATTCTTTGGAACGCACTGGGTGCATTGCACAGACCGAAAGGCATACGGGTGAACTGGTACGTCCCATCAGAAGTGGAGAAAGCAGTCTTCCTTTTATCACTTGGCTTCAACTTTATTTGGTAATAACCTTTAGTCAAATCCAAAGTAGAAAAGAACTTTTTTCCACCTAAACAGGCCAAAATCATGGAAATTGAGGGCATCTGGTAGACGTCCTTAATTGTGATTTTATTCAGCCAACGAAAATCAATACAAAGGCGGTAACCGCCATCTTTTTTAGCCACAATAACTGGAGGGTTCTTGTAACTTCCTTCGCAAGGTTCAGCCCAACCATCTCTAAGCAATTCGGCAACCAATTCCCGATAAATCTCAGCTTTTTTGGGATTCATTGGTCTATCTTTGCATTTAAATGGAGGTGCATCTCCAGTTGGAATTGGATGTTCCAACGTGGGGTGGCAACCAGCTTTGTCACTAAACACATGTCTGTGTTTATTCACAAGTTGTGAGATTTGAAATCTCTGTTTTGCTGACAAATTGCTTCGAGCTAAAAGTTTCTCACTTAATTCGGCTGAGGAGACAGAGGGATTTTTTGATTCTGTAACCAATGCATCCCATTTATCCATTATTGCATTTCCCATTTCTTCCGGCGATGGTGGGTCGTCGAAAGGAAACGTTTCATGCGGGAAATCAAGGTGGAAATATTCCCTCTGTGTTAGATTGATAACAATCCTATTTTCCATTATCCAAGAGCAGCCTAACAGGATGAATTCTGAAGCTGATGGAAGAACAGTAAATGTTACAGGGAGTTTGCCACCTTGCCACTTAAGTGGCATTGTGATGGTCCCAATTGGACGTGTAGGTCTGTCCCCAGTGTATACAACTCTGTTTGTTAAAAATGGAGTCATAAAACGTAGAAGATCTAGCTTTTTAAGCATACCACCACTGATGTATCTATGGGTTGCCCCAGTGTCCATCAGAGCAGTGACTTTTAGTCCATTCAATGTTGCTTTGATGTAAGGTAGTGGAGTAATACGTTTACGTGATCAATTTCCGGTTTCGTAGAGAAAACAATACGCGGGTCTGGCTCTTTGGGTGATGAAACATCAAATAAAGAGTCTTCCATATCTTCTATTGTTGGAACCAAAATAATGGTAAGAGCGGAGTCGTCAGTTACTCGGTTGTCTCTGGCGACTGCTCCTCCTCGTTTCCCGTCATTGGTGGCCAAGCGCCAAATTCACTGGCAGCTAGCATGGCCTGCATGAGGCTCTGTTGGGCGGAAGCCATGGATTCAATCGCTGCCTTGGCTGCTTCGACTTTGTGAGGGCAATCCTTCTCAAAGTGTCCACCTCCACAGCCCCAACAACCACCATTGCGAGGTCTAGTTGCATAATCCTTAAGTTTGTTGCTCGGGACTAGTGCTTTGTCTGTATTTTCAGCACCTTTTGTTGCTGAATTTGCAGCGTTTTTTGGTGTTGGAAATAATGTCCGATTGCTTGGATTTCTTAATCCATAAGGGACAAACTTTGTTTTTTCAACACCAGCAGCATTTGATATTGCTACCATTTGCTGAGAGTTTGAAATAAGTTTCGAGGTTTGTGCGACAGATTCTGTCTTTTGTGCCTCGATTATTGCTGCATTTGCCACAGTTTCCACGTTCAAAGTAGATGCTTCTGTGGCAATACAAGCTCTTTTCAGAGCCGCCCAGGAATTATCTGCATCTAATGCAGTTATTGCCATGGTTTTCGCGGCTGGTCGTAAGATCGACAGCACCTTTTGGAGCTGTTGACTCGTGAACCGGATTCATTAGCTGAGAATACAGCTTTTCTAGTCGTAATACCACCTGAGTGGCAGACTCGTGGGACAGCTGCTGCATTTTGGCAATTTCTGCAAGTAGCAACGTGTCGCTGGGTCGAAAATGAATTATGAATTCGTGTTCGAAGCTTTCCCAGTCAGTTTTCTCATGAGACGAGAACCATGTGGCTGCGTCGCCTCTGAAAAACTTGAACAAGTGTTCGGCTAGTACCTGGTTGATATATGGTTCTGCAAATCTTAGAGACCGTTTTAAATCAATCATGAAAGCCTTCGATTTTGTTTTGTCGCCGGAAAAGGCTTCTAATCCAATCGACTTCACCCTCTTACTCAACTCTACCTCGTCCATAGGTCTAGACGGAGGCATGGGTTGGTCAGTCTTGCGGGTGTATTTGTCACCCCATGCTAAAAGTAACGGATTACCCGTTGTAAGCAATGGTGTAGTACCGCTGACAGTCGTCGAATTTATAGCAGAATTTGCTGTGGTGACAACCGCCGGTGGATTTGGTAGCAAAGCTCGGGCCGCCGCGTTTGCTTGGCCCGCAGCTACTACTCCGTCCACAACAGCTTTTTGTTGAGCTAATAAGTTCATTAAACTGTTGTTGGTTAATTTAACCGAATCCATTTCCCGTAATGAATTCTTTGCGCGAAGGAGTTGATCATTGATTTCCTCAATCTTTGTTTGCGCTGTGTTTAATTCTGCACGAGTTCTATCTAATTGTTGCATTGCAACATCAGCTTTATCTTGCGTTTCTACAATATGGTTGGCCACATCTAAAAGAGTAGCTTCCCAAACCGCATAAGACGTCATTTCTTCAACTTTCAAATCAAAAACGTGGCACGTAGTTTCAAGCATGGCCTGATCTAACGTCTTTTGTTTGTTGTGAGACATGTTGATTGTTTCGTCGTCTGAAGAATCGAGAGGCGAATTGTCTGAATTTGCCGTGTTTGCTTCGGTTGCTTGTGTGGAAAGACTACTTGCTGGTGAATTCCACGTGGTCTTACCTGTCCTTGTGTATGGCATTGACTGAATGTGCCCAAGAGCAGGACAAAATGGATGAGAGAGATTAACTCAAACCCAATAAGAGAGCAGTAGTTCGGGCTAAAGTAGCCATTCTGGAGAGAGGGATTAGTGATGTCACTCCCCCCCCTTGTCTCCAATTGGTAGAAAATCGAAATTTATTCACAGAATTAATTTCCCAGAATTCCCAACAGTTTTGAGAATATCTCAATTCCGGTTTTACTCGAAAATTCTGTAATCTCCACATGTTTTTCTATTGTTTTTCGGGCCGCCATCTTGGAATTTTATGAAGAAAATAAAGATTTTGACCAATAAATATCTAAATTTCCACATTTCTGCAGAAAAAACAACATTTCGAAAAGCAATAGTGACCTTTGTTTGGAACTAGAAGTTCTGAACCAGATCAAAATGGTCTGATTCCATGAAAACATGACTTTTGTGCCAATAAAAGCACGAAATCGTGTCCATAGAACTTCGAATCTTTTCAAACAGAGTTTTTTATCGTCGCAAGCAACAATAAAAGTTAATCGCACAAGTGCGCAGTCACAAAAATTGATTCTTGTCGCACAGCAACGGTAATCAAAGGAAGAAAGACAAGAAAAATAGAAAAAAAGGAATAAATAAAATACTGGGTGGTTTTTTATATCAGAAAAAATACACTCAAAAAATTACCATTTCTTTAGCAGAAGTTGCAGACGTGCACGGGGATGTTGTTAATCTCTCCTTCTGCCCCAAGAGATCAGCGCAACTGCGCCCGCTCGTACCTTTTACGGAAACCTTCACCTCAGTTTGCACGAGGCTGCCTTCTCGACAGAAACGTGCCCACACTGGGATATCTGCACATCCCAATGAAGTGGTTGTTTTTGTGGAACAATTAGATGCACTTAAAAAGTGAGGAAGGCAATGCACCTCCTGTTCCTAGTTGCTATTGGGTCCCACCCTTCAGCTGCCATCTCGAAGCCATATCACCCTCCATTTGGTGCTGTATACCGCCCGGTCATGCGGATAAACATGTATCAACCGTCAGGAAAACCTAATAATCCCAAAGTGACCATGCATCCTACTGTCAGGTGTGGTGTCCCAGAGAACCATGAAAATCATAGATAGGGAAGTAAAAAATTGAAGAGAAAGAAAAACAAAAAAGGTGTTTTAAAATAATAAACTCCCAAAAATGTCAAGATTGCCCAAAACTGTGGTTCAAGCACAGTCCTCGTACAAGCTGAAACAGCTCTGGAAATCAAAAAAATGAATATAATTCAGGAAAAAAAAAAAAAAAAAAAGTTACAGGCTGGATTCTCAGTCTCTTTTCAAAGCTGATAGCCACCTGAACGCACAGATATCGTTCCTACGCCCTAACGAACTCTCTGTACCATTTGAGCTCTGCACCATTGGTATCCCCGTACCTCCGGCAGCTCGCCCTGCTGTCCGCGTCCCAATCTCCACAGTTCTTGGGTTGTATGCATCAACTTGCAACTGCTTCTGACCAGTACACGGGACAGGGTAGGATAATGATCCATGTGAACCTGGTATCGAGCACCTCGAGCAGCCACGGACGATTCACAGCTGATGAATCGCCACCGCAACTTCTCTGCCAGTTATCCTAATGCTTGCTAGCACCTCGCTGCTATCCAGATCAAATTTTTAATAAACCCCATTCATTGCAAGTGAATGTTTACATGGGCCAACTTCCCTGTAATAGCAACCTGATTTGACGCCGACTAAAAGTCCATCCAAAGAAATTGGTGTCACCCAAAGCTCAGTTCACACAGACTCCTCGCCCGGCCCATAATGGAACTGGGTATTGCAGCGTGGCAATTGGATTATGCCAGCTTCTCCCCCGTGGGATTTTGGCTTGCTGGTGGCCGCCAGCGCGCCTCCTCCTCGAATCGGGTTCAAATCGCTGCAGACTGTTCCACTACTTTACTTGGGCTGCGCACCAAGAAATAGAAAATAATAAGAAGGTTTGGAATTTTATTCCTCTCCCAACCACTCAGTTTTTTAGGCTGAGCTAGAAAAGAATAGAAGACCGTTGGACAGTGTGGCCAATGTAAGTCCCTGCTTGCCATTACCCAGGCAAGCTGGACATGCACAGCCACAAATTTTGTCAAGTTAGGGTCCAAAATCAGCGATTAGCGGCCGTTTTCGCCTGCTGATTCCCTATCACAACCATGTTCAAGAAATTTCCCCCTCTGTTGAAAAGAAAAGCTCTTTTTCTAAACAATACTGTGTATAACACAATCAGTGAATAGAAAAAAAATTTCGCGAGAGAGTTTAACAATCCTGGACGGGCCCACAATTGTGAGTGTTTGGACGGACGCCACGTGGTCGGGGGAGAGCCACGGGACGCTGGACACAACACACACGATAAAATACACTTCCGAAATACACAAGAGACACAAGTTTAGTTTAAGGTAAGCTTTATTATGTCTAGGGGTATGATGTGGTGTCTCTACAGTGCATTTCCCAATGCGATGGCTGAGGAACAGCCATCCCTAACAAGACCGCGTGGCACGGCGGCCATTGGCCAAATGACACGCGTGGTCTGAATACTGTTCGGCCGCGTTGTCGCTGCGTTCACGGAGAACGCAGGACGGGCGCGGGGAACACGGACTATCAAGTCCCGGTGGGCGACAGAGTCGCCAAACCAATCGGATTCGTCATGGTTTCCAGTGTGGAAGAGCGATCGTGGAAGCGACCGTTCGCCACGCTGGTTGCAAGAGAACTCTCTGGGCCTTCTGCGGGGCCGACCACTTCCGGAAGGGCACTTCCGGTTCCCAATTGGCGGAGCCAACGACCATCAGCTCCACCTGGCGCGGGGGACCGTGTCAGGTGCGCGCGAGAAACACACGAGGTGCGCGAGAGCCGTGGAAGCGCCGTGTGTTGCAGGTAAGTGAACGGACTGATCGGGCAGCCGGTCACATTGTTTATTTTTTGCAAATGCCCAGTCTCGTGGAGTGATTATACTAGTATAAGGTGGAAGAAAACTCGGTTACTCTACTAAATATTTCTGAAAGTGCTGACAATGATCTAATCTAAATCAAAATCATAAAGAAATGCTTACTTCGTTATTAAAAATAAAATTTTTTTCTTACATGAAACGTAACAAAATTTGAAATTTCCTCCCTAAAACATGTTTTATTCTGTCGTTTATCGTCCTGACAAAAAACAACAGAGTAAGGTAACATTTTGGTAAATTCCCATTTTAATTCAAGAATATGAAATCACGTTTTTTAAATTATAGAAATACAATCGCGTTTAATTAAATTAATTTTCGGTATCAAGCGGGAAACGTGAACGTGCGAGGCACAAAAATGAGAAGCAAAGGAAAATCGTAATTCGTAAGTAAATTGGTTTTTGTCTCAATTTTATTCGTTTTTGGCAGAGTGCGAGTTAATGGTAAATCGGTAAATATGTGACGGTTTGGAACCGTCAATTTTCATGTTGTAAAGGTTTTTTCAATGCCGGACCTTGTTGTGTATTACAATGCTTATTATGTGATTTTGTTTACACAGCCGCCACGTTGAAATTTGGACCTAAAAATTAATTCAACGACTAATGCCATGACGGACCCGAAAACTCCTCCAATGAGAATAAGGAATGCTGTGATTATGTGATTAATAGAAATGGGTTTTTGGTCATAATTTGTTGTTTCGCAGATGGTTGTTGTTTTGTACTTATCGGTAAGTTTCTTTATGATTCCTCTTTCTTTTAACTTCAAAATACTGAAATGAATTACGGAAGTTTAATTTTAAAATCGTTGTAAATTTGTTCGTGCAAATACTTACTTCTGATTAAATAAGTCTACATATTTTGATTTTTTCTTAAACATGTAGTAAGCAGCCGTGGTGATCGGGATTTTTATCAAACTGAACGTGCAGTTTGATTCGTATTTATGTTTCAGAACATCGTACTGTAGTGGCCAGGATGGTCACTAGGGGTCAGAAAAGGGTTTTTCAAGTGTTTTTATATATATTCAATCGTGTTTTATATTTATTGGACTAAATTGAGAACTATTCAGAGTAATCACATCGTTTTTCCCAAATGTTTAATCATTGTAAAGAAAAGAATAAAGAATTTAATGTGATATTTTAATTATAAACAATGATCTCTTTATTACACCATATTGCATAATTTTGAGTCACTTGGATCACCTGCTTGGATGGCATGACAACCAGCCCTGGATGCAGCACAGGACGTACATCCTGTTCCCTGGATGGGAGCTATGAAGCAATACACCTTGCTTAAAAGGAGTTATGTGGCAATCTAGAGGTTTGGATGCTGGGAGAATTCTCAGCCAAACTTCAGTTCAAGTCTCCTTTTCACCAGTACCAGTCATGTCATATTTTGCTCCAGTGTTTCTACAAACCCAGTAATAATATGATTGTGATTATCCTGCACCAAAGGAATTTGGATTCACCTTGCTGATAGGGTTAAGCAGCTAGGTGTCATCTTGCCAACAGGGATTCTTTGGCTAGATTTTGTCTTGCTATTTGGGATTCAATAGCTAGATTTATCTTGCTCAAACAGCCAGTTTGAGTTGAGATTTCAGAGTTTTGAAGCCAAATTGTGTGTAACAATTTGGGAGTTTATCTTTGCACTCAGAGCAAGGGAGTCTTAGCCTTGGACTTTAACAAGCGGGCGCCACCTTGAGCGTTGAATCAAGAAGAGTTTTGACTCTTGGTAAACCGTGTTTCACGGGAACTTTGAGTCGAATCTACTGTGTGAGACGTACGCGAGACGGACGACATCGCCGCAGCTTACGGTGCCATTACGGGACCCGAATTGCGAGACGCCGCCCGAGACGAACCACGACGACCAGCCGCCAAGGAATTTCTCAAGCCCGAGAAATTACCCAAACCACTGACCGTTGCGGAGGAGTTAGCAGAGGACGTGAGTAGTGTTGAATAGTGCGAAAGCACGTCCTTTCCGGATTTCCCGGCACTATTCTCGCCTTTGCGAGTGTTATTTGACGCCATTCGTAATAATAAGGAGAAGCGCGACGTCGACAAGCCAGCCACGCCGTGGGAGAAGATTGTTTTCCTCATTTTCCATTATTACTAACATTTCGATTATTTTAAGTAGTATTGTTTAAATTACGCATTATTTGTATAATTAACCCAATTTTCCCCGAATAAATAACAAATATTCATTTCAAGCAAGTAAAGTGTATTTTATTAATAAGTCAGATTTTATTAGTGAGTTTAGTCTGAGAAGGAATATTAATTTAAACATTAATATTTCTCCTCATTTGTGAAGTTATTTGTTTTAGAATATTAGAAGAATATTCAGGTTTTGATAAGACCCGTCGTGGCAACCCGTTGCATCTCATTTGCAAAGGTGTCATTTGGGATCACAACACTTGGGGGCCTGGCCTTTAGATTTGAACCTTAAAAAGTTTTGAATTAACTGAGGGACCTCCATCTTTTATTATTTTAGCATTAAAAGTCTGTTTCTTTCTTCTCTGTCATTTTCTTGACTAACAATGCCACCGAAGAAAGACAGAACACGTCAACGAGGTGCGAGTACTTCACGTCGTGCAAAGACGCGAGGAAGAGCGACAGGTGCGGACGGCGCTGAATGTTTTTTCATGCCCTCTCGTACACCGTCCACTGAGTCTGAACATGGACACGCAGAGGGCGGACAACAGTCGCCAAATTTACTAACGCAAGATATGCAGACGGGAGAAACTCAAAAAGATGTTGCGCTGACACCTACCAAAACCACTGAATTTTGGCAAGAAGATAACGTGACTCCAACACATTCACGAGCGAGTAGTGTGAAGTCCAAAGACAGTAAGCCGTATGATAAATGGTCAAAGGAAGAGTTATTGGCAATGGTCAGGGCGACAAGAAAACGTGTGAAGGAACTGGAAAGTCGATGTGCGACGCCAACGTCCAGTAGAAGCATTTCCACGTCGGGGACAACGTCACCAACACGTGAACTTTTACGTGAAGTTAGATTTCGGATGCAGCAATTGTTTAATGAGACACAAGATGCAGTTGACGATACAGCACGAAGATATGAAGAAGGCGTACCGCTAACACAAGCAGATGCAACGGCAGCAGTAGAAGATGCTGAGAGGAGAACAAAAGAATTTCACGGATTACGGTTGCAAGAGGATCAGCTGATAAAGCAGTATCACATGGAAGATCGTCATGCGAGAAAACATCGTAAAGATCGTGAACAAATCAAATTAGCATTAGATAAACAGCTAAAAGACGTGCAGGAACAGATGGCCGTCGAAAAGGCTCGACTTGCGGATGCACAAAACGAAATCACGAAACAAATGGATATCGGGAAAACTCGACTTGCGGATGTGCAAAGAGAAATGACGAGACAAGTGCTATTAGATAAGAAAAGGATGGAAGATGATGATTTGCGCCATAGGGAAGCTATGCGAAAAATGGACGAAAACCTTCTGGAAGAAAGAAAGAAGATAGAAGTTGAGCGAATACGTGTAGAAACAGAACGTAAGCGCGTCCAAGCAGAAAGAGCCAAATTGGAAACAGCCGTGCAAGATGAGAACGATTATTTGCGCAGAACGACGCTCGAAGCTCAAGAAGAAGCAGAGAGAGCAAAGCAAGCTTTATTAGAAATGAAATATTTGGCGCAATTACAGTATTCTCAGTCGCAACAAGAAGTTCCTACAGAATTTGTGATTGAAGACTCGTCAGCTCCAATCAAAAGGGGGAAGGTGAGTGGAATAATTCCACCAGACGACAAAAAATTAACAGCTTCACCCACGAGAAATAAAGATTTGCTGAATGTTATTGATCAACGAAATCAGAAATATAACACACCAGGAAAAGATAAGTGCAATCCGGGAGATCCGTCAAGACAAGGGAAGCGGTCTGAAACAGAAGGAACGGATTACAAAAGCGATTATCCGAAAAACTTGAGCAAAGAATTATTAAAAGATCAACTTGATGCGAATAGAGAAGGGAATGTGAACCTAGACAACACAAGTGGAGGACGAGGAATTACTTTCACTGCACAGTCAGCTGAGAATCGTGAAAAAAGGAAGTATTCACCCGAGCATGGAGCTGGAAGAGGTGCACAATTTCACGAAGAAAGTGATTATTCGCCAGAGCGCGAAAGAGAACCTCGTAAACATATTAGGACGGGTCAACCTTTTGAAAGAGGCAGAAATGAAGAAAATTCTCGTCAAAATTACGACCAAAGTCGAAGCGAGTGGGGTTCTTACAGAGAAAACGAACAGAACTACCAAGGACGAAACTCACGTCAACAGCATGATCAAGGTCGGGACAGAGGTCCACCACCGGGAGGTTCTTATCGTGATCGACAGGACAGGAATCACTCGAGCCACGATCGAAGCAGGTCAAGAGACAGAAGTAGAGGCTCAAGGGAGAGTCACAGTCGGTCAAGATCGAGACAAGGCGGATCAATGCATGACGACGATCAAGATGCACAGTTGGGGAGAGAATGGCTAGAAAAATTTATTTCAGACAAGATTCAAGAAGGGTTGACAGGAAAATCTGCAAGACAAAAGGCAATGGAAGCAGCTTTGCAGAAGAAAATTAGAAAATATTGCGCAGTCAATTGGGTACATCGCATAGTGCGAGCAAGTGAAATTAAGTGGGATAGAATAAATCCAGATTTGTTTGACGGCAGTTGGTTAGCAGGAACACAATTTCTGGATGAAATTCTAAGATTGGCAAGGAGCCATGGAGCCGATCCACAAGATGCATTGGAGAGAATAATTCCAAAGGCATTAACGGGAGGAGCAGCAGATTGGTTTTGCGAAAGTAGATTTACAAATTGGGATAAATTTGCAGCAGGATTCATCAAAGAATATGGCGAGTCTGGAGAGACTTTAATGAAATATTGGGACGATTTGCACCAAATGCCAGGTAAAGAGAACTGAGGAGTTAGTGAAACGTTTGCCCGATCATCAGAGTGATTCGACAATAGACAGACAGTTTCGAAAAGGACTAACAGAGTATTCTAAAAGTGTTCTTTTAACCACACACGTACCAGTGGAAAGTTCATTCAAGAAGTTAGCAGAATTCCTTAGAGATAATCAAGAATTGATTGATGAAACATTTTTAAAATATCTGCCATTTATGGAACAAGAAGCGCGAAAGGACTTCTTACAACAGCAACTGGAATTCACCAGAGCAAACTCCAAAATGATGCAGCCTCGCTCAAGATTTCAGGCCAATCAAAAGGAAACTAAAGTAATAACGGCAAGAGGTTCGGGAGCTTCACCACACCCACCACCCAGAGTTCCGATGACACCATCAGCAAAATGGGTGCATGACGTGGACGACGACGGTGAACCAACTGGACACACTTTATATCAGATGAACTTGCCAACGCGACAGGATGTGGACGACTTGATAGAAGCAGCTCAAGCATTCTTTACAAAAAGTAATGCAACGGCGCCGAAGTATCAACCGCCCACTCAACCAAAATCTGTACCAGACACGATAACGCCAACAAAGAAAGCCGCTAGGGTGGACATAAGAAAGACACCGCAAGAAATGGTGACGTCAATGCCGCCTGAGCCAGCTAAACCCACCGAGGAAGATAAGCAACCGGCCAAAGTTGACACTGGAAAAGCGGAAGAGATGCCTGAAGCAACTCCACGTGTCAAATTAACGCCCGAAACTTCACCTTGCCACAACTGTGGTCAAATAGGACATTGGGCGAGACAATGCACGCAGCCGCCCAAGCCAGTATCCAAAGAGGAGATGCGCAAGGCAATTCGTACATTGACGGAATGCCTAAAAAACATGTAAGCGCGATTCCTGCACGGCCAGAGGAACTCGCGCCAGAAAAAATTTCGGAACTGGCCATAACAGAGGAATGTCGGATGGAAGAGTTATTTGTCGCCCCATTCAGCGTAGCCCCACTGAAAATGGTTTTGACCCCTCCAGAAGCCATTGGAACTATGAGAAAGAAGGGTGAGATAATTTATACAATGAAGGAAGGTCAAATTGTCGGAATACAGTTTCCACCGACAGAATTATCACTTTTGACGAAAATTAAAGAGACAATAAACGCTGGTGAATCATTTTTTAAAGAGAAAGTTTACGAAGTGTTAAAAGAAGTAAAACTAGTAGAAGAAAATGAAGCTTTAGTGTTTTGGTCGAAAGTGAAGGAAAATTTTGAAAATGAGCCAACTATCGAAGCTCACGTGATGGAAGCACCATGCACGTGGACAGATGTAGACGCATGTATTGAAGAAATGACCAAACTTCCGTCAATACCACAAAGAGTAAGAGTTTTTAAGGTCATAATACCTGAAGACGAAATTTTGGAAAATATGACGACAATGGAGATTGTGACGGAACACGGGAGTGTAATGACCAATTTGGATTCAGGTGCGAATCGGAGCTGCATTTCATTGCCTGTAGTGCGAGCATTGGGAATGGAGAAGTTTGTTACTAAAGTAAGACCCAACATGGCAATAAACACCGCAGATAAGAAGGTGCAACCCCTGGGTTCAATACGAATACCTTTTCGATGGTCGCATGGGGCAATGATTCATTCATTTCTGGTGCTGCCTCATGAAGTAAAATTTGTATTAATGGGCAACGACATCATGAGACAAATGGGAGTACAACCGAACCCCGTCACAGGAAAATGGAACTTTGTCACCAATTTTAAAATTCCATGCGAATATGTTCCACAAGAAGTGCTAGATCGACTAGAAAAGAAAAAAGAACATGCTGAATCAACTTATCGCACATTCAAGAAAGACTCGAATTTTGCAGCATTTCAAGCTCGACTTAAAGTAGGAAATGGAGTGTCGAATTTAGTCGAAGAAGCGAAGCTTCAATTGAATGAAGCCGCGCAATTGGAAACAGTGCTAAAAAGATATGAGAAAATTCTGACAAAAACGCCCGGCAGAACGCACATTCTGCAGCATTCCATCGAATTGGACACAGAAAGACCAATTAGAGTGCCCTTTCGAAGCTGGAATCCGCAGAAGAGGGAAATTTTGCGACAAATGTGTCAAGAATTAAAAGACAAAGGCTACGTGTCGGAGGCAGAGGGAGATTATGCAGCAAGGATTGTGCTAGTGTCGAAGGCAGGGTCAGACCCAAGACTCTGTATCGATTACAGGCCAATTAATGAGCACACCCGCTATGACCCACCACAAATGCCGACGATAACAGAAATACTACGAGAACTTGGCGAATTCCAATGGGTTTCCACAATCGATTTGACCAAAGGCTACTGGCAAATCGAACTACGGCCAGAGGATCGGCCAAAGACAGCCTTCTGGAGTCCCATTGGGAGATTGATGTTTAATGTAATGCCATTTGGATTGGTAAATGCGCCTACTACATTTCAACGCTTAATTGAGAAAGTTTTAGGAGATGCATTCCATAGTTACGCATGGGCTTACTTAGATGACATCGTCATAGTTTCACAGACATACGAACAGCACATGAAACATCTAAATTCAGTGCTGAAGAAGTTAGAAAAAGCAAACTTGCATGTAAATCCGGAGAAATCAAAGTTTTGTAGAAAGCAGCTAAAATTTCTTGGCTTTAGTTTGGGAGTAGAAGGAGTGGCAGCCGACCCAAAGAAAGTCAGCGCCATCGCGGAATTTCCGCCACCAACAAATCTGACCGAACTCCAACGCTTCTTGGGAATGGTCAATTTCTTCCACCGATTGTTGAAGAACTTGGCTACCATTGCAGAGCCACTGCGACCATTGCTCAAGAAAGGAGTAAATTTTGAGTGGAAGGAAGAACATCAAACTGCATTCGACCAAATTAAACTTCTGCTAACCGACTCAAAAACAATGATGTTACCCGACCTTAACAAGCCGCTGATTGTCCACACGGATGCGAGCAAAAAGGGGTTAGGAGCTGCATTAATGCAAGAGAAAGAAATTGATGGCCAAATGATTGAGGTTCCATGTGTGTACATCAGCAGGAGTCTGCAGCAAGCGGAAAATAACTATAGTGCAACCGACTTAGAGTGTTTGGCGGTCATCTGGGCTCTACGCAAATTTAGAGCATATTTGGAGTTTACTTCATTTACAGTCCAGACGGACCACCAGGCCCTTCGATGGTTAATGCGACTTGAGGAACCTGCAGGAAGACTCGCAAGATGGCAGATGGAACTCATGTCATATAATTTCCAAATACGATACATAAAAGGACCAGCCAATGTTCTTGCAGACGCCATGTCAAGAGCACCAGTGGACTTGCCCGAAAATGATGAAGATAGTGGTGAAGCTGACGGTGACACTTCCTACTGTCCGACAGGGTCAAGCCACTGGAAATTCAAGAACTGGAATCAGCTGCCAGTTCAAGAAGAAAAGCCGTCTAGTGACGACCAATTTGTCGCACATTGGTGCAATGTTTACAATGTAGGAGAAGCTCACAGTGAAGTGGAGAAAGAAGAGGAAGAATGGCAATATCTTCCGAGTACCAAGAATGAGATGATCAGTGCATTTATTGCCAAGGTGACGGATCAGATGGATTGTCATCCACCAACAAGGCAGGACTTTATTGATCACCAAATCGCTGACAAACAATGTCAACGAATACGTCATTACTTGGAAACTCAGCAGTTCCCACCACACATCACCACGAGACTCCAGCGGAGAAAGTTTTGTAAAAGGACATCGCAACATATTCTAGAAGAAGGTTTATTGATGAGATATCATCCCACGATTACGGACGAATTTGATGATAGCAACAGGGCATTGAAAGTGGTAGTGCCAAAGTCACTGAAACATCGAGTTTTGTGGTTAATGCACGGCCACCCTTTGGCGAGTCACTGCGGAATTTCAAGAACGATGTATCGAATAAAGCAGATTTACACTTGGGAGAGCATGAAAGCAGATGTGTCACGATTCATCCGACACTGCACAAGATGTCAGGCGTGCAAGCCGAGAAAAAAGACAACAACTGAGTCAGCGAACATTGGACCCTACGCTCCTTTCGAATGCCTAAGTGCAGATTTAACAGGACCTAAACCTCGGACCAAGGAAGGCAATAACTACATCTTCGTCGTAATCGACATGGCGACAAGATGGCCGATATTATTTCCAATGGACGGACCGACAGCTCAGCTAGTGGCAGACTGCATTTGCGACGTATCAATGGATTGGGGCTTTGCACAAAAAATTATTTCGGACAATGGCCCGCAATTTAAAGCAGCATTTTACAAAGAATTTTGCAAAAAGTACAAAATGACTCCGAAATTCACGTCACCTTACCACCCACAAGCCAACCCGGTGGAGCGCCTTAATAGAGATATAAAATATATCATTGCAATTTTTACATCAATCCACAACCGGTGGGATGAATTTTTAAGGGAAATTGCCTTCAGTATTAGAACCACGGACACAAGAGGTCGTGGCTATTCTCCCGCCTACTTGAATTGCGCAAGGGAGTTTCGCATCCCGTGGGTCCCGAGAATACTTGATGGAATGCTAAAAATTGATCCAGATCGTCCGGAAATTTATGTGCAAAAATTAGAGAGAATAATTAGCGACACCTATCAACATATGCAGGCGCATATCACGGATTTACGAGAGCGTGTCGAAGATCACAGGTTGGACAGCAAGTTTGAAAACTTTAGAGTAAACGACCTAGTATGGCGAGAGAATCATGCACTATCAAGAGCAGCGAGAGGATTTTCCGCCAGTATTGCGGATAAAAGGACGGGACCTTATGTGATCACACAAGTACATCAAGGGGGCGCCGTGAAGTTAAGACGCTTAAAGGACAATAAAGTTTTCACCTCAATTCACACATCGGAATTAACGCCCTATTTCCCGGAATTCAACCAAGAAATTTGGGTGGAGGGCCAAACTGAAAGTAATCCCGACGCAGAAGTTATCAACACATTGTTAGACGACATTCCGCCAACAAAAGAAATCGTGCAAGAAAACACAGGAATCTCAGAGGATACTTCACAGCTAGAAAATGAAATACGAGTGCAAAAGGACACTGAAATTCAAGAAAATGCACAAATTTCAGAAGAAAATGCGCAAACAGAGTTAGAAAGTCCGGAAAACATAAATAAAGGCGATGAAGTCGAGACGCAGTTGCAAGTGCCACCGGTAGATGTCGCTCAAAATCAAGCGAAGCAACCGGAGTCGAGAAATGAGGAGAATGGCAAAGTCGAAACGCAACTACAAATGTTGCCGGAAGATGTCGCCCAAGTGCAGGCACATTCTCAAAAACAAAAGGATGTCGAAATCCAAAACGACGAAGACAGAATGCAAAGTGAGCAAGAGAAAATGCAGGCACAGGATAATGCCGAAACTCAAAACGAAGAAAGCTCACTAGGTGCGGAAAATGTAGCGGAAAAGGAGAATTCTATTTTATTTCCACTTAAAGATTTTTTTGGAGGTGAAGAGCAATTAAGATCACTCCAAAAAAGGGGGGAAGAGTGGAGTGGAAAAGAAAAACGCAAAAACAAATACAAAAATTTATTAAAAACTTCGCCAAGAGAGAAGAAAACTGCCTCGAAATATACATTAAGAGACAGAGCGAAGTTGAAAGCCCCGAGCAAGCTGAGGGACTAATGACGTCAGTAGGGATCCAGGTAGTGGATGACGTCGCGAGCTCGAAGATGATTGGAGGTTCAGAGTTCACATGTGAGTTCGAAGACGACGAAGCTCACGCGAAGTCGGAAAATTGGATAAGCAATAGTTTCGATATTAAGAGAAAGGAGATATCACAATTGGTGAGTGAAATCGAATCAAAGCGGAAGGAAAATTCACCAAGATTAACGCAATCAAACTTTCGGCAACTTTAGATCATCGATCGGCTGCAAAAAACAGGGATGGCCGGACGAAAAAGATCACATGAGAAGTACGAGGACAGCGAACTTGCAGCAATGTCGCCCGAAGCAGTAAGGAATATAAAAAACTTGTGATCGGGGAAAAGAAAATATTATTAAATGTGGCGACATCGTTTCTGAACCGAGTGAAGCGTGGAGAATTTAACGAAAGCAAATTTGATAAAGAAAACTCGTAAGGAAGCCGGGAAAAGATTAGGTTTAGTAACATCAACATAAAAGAGGCGAATTAAGCAAATATTTAAGTCAGCAAAGCGAGAATATTAAACAGATTTATGTAAACGGAGATTCCAGAAAATGTTCAAAACCGCCTCGTAATTTAAAGCGTCGCGAGCGCCATCTAGTGTTGAAATGGATAAACTCGGGCGATAGAACGGCGTTATTGGCGCCATCTAGTATCCAAATAGGCAAACTCAAACAGAAAACGATGTCGCGCACAACCATTTAAATGAAATAAAAGGCAAAATATTGAAAGTAAAATCTAATTGCAGGCGAGAATTTTGTCAACATCGTGGGATGCGCTGCCAAACAGTGTTGTCACCAAACGAAGTATTTTTCGGGGCCGGCTGCCAAGGAAATACAGGAAAGTCTGCCAGGAGAAGGATTACACAGCATATCGAGCGAGGAGAATATTTACATCGGCGGCCAACAAAAGATTCGGGACCAAAAGGAGGTTGGCTCAATGCACAAATGGAGAATTGAGAGAGGAACTGCGAGTCATCGCTTGGGCAGATGACCCGCCAGGACCATTTGGGTCGAAGATGCTGCAGGATGCATTCCCTCTAACAGAAGAAGAGTTGGAGGATTTAGAAATATTCCTCCGTCCGGAAACCGACAAGAGAGAATTCCAGGAGAAAATCATGGCAAAGCTCAGGACCAACATGCACCAAGTTGCAGAAGAGTACCTCCAGGAGGAGCAAGAATATGAGCAAACAGGCGGGAAATTAGAAGACGGGACGTATCGATTACCACCCTACTACAGGCAAACACAGTATAAGCTGCATCAGCTCAAAATGGTTGGAGTTCTAGACAGAGACTACATTCCTGTGCCGATACCGCCAGAATTTCTGCAGCAAGCGGAACAGCGAAACACCGAGCATTGGCAGGGGAGCAGCGGCACCTATCACGAGCGCCCACAGGAGTCCACATCCAGAGACGTTGAGTGGAAAGTATTGTCGCAGTACAGAGTGGATCGTAAAGTCTCTCCACTTTCATTGGTGCGGGCCAGTCAAGAGGAAGAGTTCCTTTCCGTGGACGTTAATGAAGACATCGACATGAGGTCAACCGCGAGCAGACGGCCATCGGGAGAGTCGCGAGCAAAGAGTGGAGAACCAGAGACAGTGCGGAGCATCCCATCGCCAATAATATGGAGTGCATCGCCACCACCGCCGCCGCGTTCAGGGACTCTCGAACCAAAGGTGGAGTCAAACATGTTGCACCTAAAACGAAAAGATGAGTTTACCAAGTTGGAAGCCAAAGAGGAAGTGCGAGTAAACGACAAGCATCCACACACAGAGCCCGTGGTAGGGGGAGTTCAGAGGATGGACCACTCGATCCCCATGCCGGATACGGCAGTCATGAACTACTCCAGCAACATGGCAATGAGGCCAGTGGAGGGCTATGATAAACATTACTACGACCTATGGGACTGCTGTCTTCGTTTCCCAGCGTCCATATTGGAACAGTTTAAGGAAAGGCTGGATCCTTATCAGCAAGCGCAATTGAAAGAGGCGCAGGCCGATTTAATTCGACGGGCAAAGGAATTTGTTGGGTGGCCTGTAAACGAGCAAACCCAAAGGCGATTGCAGAAATTCCAAAAACTAACAGTTCCGGCCCAGCAGAGACTTCTGTTCCCCGGGGTATTTACAACGGATGAGGACGCCTTCACAGCCGCGAGCCTCCTTTGGGGCACACACTTGGGCATGACAGAGGAGAAGTTGGAAAATTGGCTCTCCGTGCTGTACGATCCGGTCTTGCTGCGAAGTAATCTTATTTTGAGAGCCTTGGAGAATGGGGAAACCGTGGATCAGTGCTTTGTCAGGCTGCGACACGAGTGGGATCTGCGCCGAGAAGAGATGGAACTAAGGAGGGACTCCGAGACTTTTGGGGGGCGACCAATGCCAAATGTTCAGCCAGCAGGGTCCGAAACAAGATGGCGACCGGTGAGGACGTCAAGTTTGGCCTCCTCCACCTCCACAAGGTTGGAAACCTCATTCGCATCATGTTCGAGTTATGAGCAGGGGTATGGGTCAGCCGGTGCGGGGAATCATGTGGTGCCTCATCTGTCGAGGTTGGAGCTTAGCCACCAAAGCGGGGGGACCACAACCTCAAGTCAGGATCCCACACGAGAGTGTGCCGAGTCAGCAGAAATTAAGCCCCGACAGAAAAGCGATAACGACGACTACGGGAAGATCCGCCGTCACTATCCTCGGCTGCAATTTGGGCGAGGGACACGCACGCTTCTCATTTTCAACCCAAAGCTGTGCAAGGAAGCCTTTGCCTGGCTGGAGCGAGCCTTGAGAGAGCCCGGAAACCCGACCCAACGGCAAAGAGTGGTATTTGCGCACCGCCCGCCAAAGAGCCGTAGGGAGTTGTTTGAAATGGATTACATTAACCTGATAGATAAGATCGCGCACGTCCAAGGCGTGTGGATGCACGTTAACACGGGAGTACAGTCGGGACCCACAGTGGGTTTGCCGAAATTTTCAGTGTCGGAAGAAGAACGGCCACCACTGCCGCCATTCCCCAAGGGGAAGGCAGTTTAGTGAGAGCAGAAAATGCCACTGCTACCCTTAGTCCGGAGGGCTAAGCGGTTTGGTGAAGAGAAAATTTGGATGGCGCATCAAAGCCAAAAGAGGGGAAGTGTAGTGGCCAGGATGGTCACTAGGGGTCAGAAAAGGGTTTTTCAAGTGTTTTTATATATATTCAATCGTGTTTTATATTTATTGGACTAAATTGAGAACTATTCAGAGTAATCACATCGTTTTTCCCAAATGTTTAATCATTGTAAAGAAAAGAATAAAGAATTTAATGTGATATTTTAATTATAAACAATGATCTCTTTATTACACCATATTGCATAATTTTGAGTCACTTGGATCACCTGCTTGGATGGCATGACAACCAGCCCTGGATGCAGCACAGGACGTACATCCTGTTCCCTGGATGGGAGCTATGAAGCAATACACCTTGCTTAAAAGGAGTTATGTGGCAATCTAGAGGTTTGGATGCTGGGAGAATTCTCAGCCAAACTTCAGTTCAAGTCTCCTTTTCACCAGTACCAGTCATGTCATATTTTGCTCCAGTGTTTCTACAAACCCAGTAATAATATGATTGTGATTATCCTGCACCAAAGGAATTTGGATTCACCTTGCTGATAGGGTTAAGCAGCTAGGTGTCATCTTGCCAACAGGGATTCTTTGGCTAGATTTTGTCTTGCTATTTGGGATTCAATAGCTAGATTTATCTTGCTCAAACAGCCAGTTTGAGTTGAGATTTCAGAGTTTTGAAGCCAAATTGTGTGTAACAATTTGGGAGTTTATCTTTGCACTCAGAGCAAGGGAGTCTTAGCCTTGGACTTTAACAAGCGGGCGCCACCTTGAGCGTTGAATCAAGAAGAGTTTTGACTCTTGGTAAACCGTGTTTCACGGGAACTTTGAGTCGAATCTACTGTGTGAGACGTACGCGAGACGGACGACATCGCCGCAGCTTACGGTGCCATTACGGGACCCGAATTGCGAGACGCCGCCCGAGACGAACCACGACGACCAGCCGCCAAGGAATTTCTCAAGCCCGAGAAATTACCCAAACCACTGACCGTTGCGGAGGAGTTAGCAGAGGACGTGAGTAGTGTTGAATAGTGCGAAAGCACGTCCTTTCCGGATTTCCCGGCACTATTCTCGCCTTTGCGAGTGTTATTTGACGCCATTCGTAATAATAAGGAGAAGCGCGACGTCGACAAGCCAGCCACGCCGTGGGAGAAGATTGTTTTCCTCATTTTCCATTATTACTAACATTTCGATTATTTTAAGTAGTATTGTTTAAATTACGCATTATTTGTATAATTAACCCAATTTTCCCCGAATAAATAACAAATATTCATTTCAAGCAAGTAAAGTGTATTTTATTAATAAGTCAGATTTTATTAGTGAGTTTAGTCTGAGAAGGAATATTAATTTAAACATTAATATTTCTCCTCATTTGTGAAGTTATTTGTTTTAGAATATTAGAAGAATATTCAGGTTTTGATAAGACCCGTCGTGGCAACCCGTTGCATCTCATTTGCAAAGGTGTCATTTGGGATCACAACAGTACGTATGAATGATGGCATTGTAATGATGTAAAAGCAGTTGAGGAGCTTCCTTCATCGAAATGTTTCCTTTTCTGGTGTTTTTTTCCATCTTGTGCCAAATATCCCGTGTAAGATTTGTTTTTGCATTCTGCTAATGAAATAAAAATTCATTAGAAGATTGGTTCAAAACCAGACGGACCTTTATTTCTAGTGCCCTGACAAAGATGACCGTTTCTACAAATATTGCGTAGCTGTAGACAATATTTTTATAATTCTTATAAAAATTTACTTTTTGTGCAGAAATCTGTCACGGGCAGGCTACCCACCCTCTTTTTCATTTTGATTTGAATTGAACTATTCCATCCTATTTTCTTATATTATTTTCTGATTTCATTCTTTCTTATCTGTTGACTCATCCTTTACGATTATTTTCAACAATCAGATCTTTATTTCTACCTTTCACTCCTTGATCTACTTTTCGGTAGGTTCGTTTTATCGAATTTTTTGGCTGTCATCGGGGATGTTATTCATGTGGGTATGTGGTTAGGTTAGGTCAGGTCAAGTTAGGTGAAACGGAATTCGATGAAGTGACCCGACTTCTTCTCACGATGTTATGTTACCATGTCTTAATTACTAACAAGAACTTGTCATCTTATTTAATTTCCTGCATTACCTTAATGATCGAGTAAGCGCCATAACTTCCAAACGCGTACAAGTTTATTTTGTCTTCCAATAATACGTCTTGTATGTTGTTGTATCGAGGCCGTGAAGTTGTAACAGTGAGTGATGCGTACAATAACACACAGTAGCTTGCCATAATTAGCAAAAGAAAGATGTTTCTCGTTCCAGTAATTGTATAAACTTTGAGGAATTATAAAAAATGACCTGTGAATTGATTAACAATTCTATTAAAGCGTTATTACCTGAAGTTGAAGCCGGGTCTTTGTAGTATATGCTTATCAAAGCCAGAGAGAGTTCAATGAACACGCATGTAACTGAAATGCATAACCAAACAGTCGGGGGAAATGGTTTGAAAAATGTCATCCACAAATAATCTCTGATGTTGCTGTCTTGTCGCATGACTAATCCAAGTGTGGTTGATTTGACAGGAACGACTACGAAGTCAAAGATGAGCGTACGTTCTGGAGTGATTAAATACCCGATTGTGTCGACATCAAATGTCTAATAAATAATAGAGATATTGCACCGTTATAGCCTATATCATAACTTTTTTATTTATAACTAAATTTGATGTACTTTGTTTTTCAGATTTCTTATTGCATTTTCATCTTTCTCAAATGTAAAAATGACTTTTGAGCTACAAAAATATTAAAGTTTTGTCATTTTAGTGAAAAATGGTTTAGAATGAATTTTGTTTACCAAAAGTTACTCATTTTATTCAGAATATCGTCTAGGAGTTCATAGTAAATTGAAATGAATTTGATTTTTGTTTTGTCTTCTTCCTATGCAGTAGAAAAATGTACAAGAATTGAAGAATGGTAATGCAGTACCGGTATTTTGCAATACAGTCGAACCTCGTTAATAACGAACCGTGTTTTAACGAAGTTTTTGGGAACACTAATACCAACAAACCCGTTATAACGAATTTTGAAAATTGATCACATGACTGACAACTGATGTCCTTGCTTAGAAAATCAGAGGAAAGTAATTCGTATTGGTCAAATTTTCCATTTTAAAATGACTAACCTAAGGGTAATGTAATTTCTGTTTAACGACAAGTGGAAAAGCTTTTTAAAAATTATAAATATTTTAATTAAATTTTAAATTAAAAAAAATTAATTATTTTTAAAACTTCAGTTTAAACAGAAAATCACTATGTGCACGAGTAAATAATGTTTTTCATAATTTAACTGAATTCTTTTTCGGTCAGTGATGTTTGTTATAACGAACTTTTATTACAAATTTCACCGGTCCGACTGTACTAGATTATAACATGATCAATTCACCTGTCCTACAGTGAAATTTTCTTTTTTCAACAATAATGTTGTCTGCGAAATTATTTTAAATTGACATTTTATTTGTTCTAAGCAATTAATGGCTAAGTTTGTTTTAAAAAAAATGTGCTCATCAAATCGGTATTCCAATGCAACTAAGCTTGAATTCTATGATATAAAATGAAAATAAAGTGGCTGTGATATTATTTTTAATATACTAAAAGTATGAAGATCAAATATACTGAATGTTATAATCTTGTTAGAAATTAAAATAATATATTTTTAGTTTAAAGTATTTGTAGAATTATTTATCGTCATCACGGGTTTTGTTTTTGTTCTAACATATTACTGGACCCAATTGATCAGGACGAATTTGACAAATTGTTGACTTAGTCTACAGTGTAAGCATTATTGTGTTAATTCATAACAAGACAAACATTTTGTGCATATTTTTAGATTATTCACTCATACAGTATTGTGATGAGAATGTATCAGTAAGTAAACTTTATTTTGTCTCCATATGATGAGATCCTGAAATAAGTGCAGATCTAGATCACTCTTAAGATTTCCAGTTTTTCGTGTTTCGTTGATCACAAATACAACAATTTTGTTTTCAACTGGCATGCCAGTGTGATGGCCAAGCTGGAATTCAGATTTAATTTTAAATGTAGTTATTATTTAGAATATTTAAATTTAAAATGACAAACAAATGGTTCCTGGTAGCCCAAATAAAGTCTGCCCGATAATACAGGGTGTCTAAAAAAATTTATACATTGTTCAATTAAATATACAGTATATTGCTGATTAGTTGTGAGCAGAGTTGTTTCATTAACGTTTGTGTTGCAGTTATTTTCGTTCTTTCGTTTGATGATTAGTTTTTGACGATCCGAGCTTTAGTTTTGAAGATTTGCAATTTTAATCAATTTTTGTCCCAATTCGCCTAATTTGACCGTACTAGTCATTCCCAAATTTTAGATATTATGGTAATTCAGCAGTACTTTTGTGGATATCTTCGGATATACCAGTATGAGATCGGGCAAGATTTTCCAAGATTTTGTGACATTTTGCTAGATTTTGCGACATTTTGCTAGATTTTGCGACGTTTTGCTAGATTTTGCGACATTTTGCTAGATTTTGCGACATTTTGCTAGATTTTGCGACATTTTGCTAGATTTTGCGACATTTTGCTAGATTTTGCGACATTTTGCTAGATTTTGCTAAATTTTGCAACATTTTGCTAAATTTTCCTACATTTTGCTAAATTTTGCAACATTTTGCTACATTTTGCAACATTTTGCTAAATTTTGCAACATTTTGCTAAATTTTGCAACATTTTGCTAAATTTTGCAACATTTTGCTAGATTTTTCGACATTTTGCTAGATTTTGTGAGATTTTGCTACCTTTTTTGAGTTTTTGCACTGTTCTCGAGAACAAAAGCTCGGATCGTCAAAAACTAAACACCAAACAAAAGAGCAGGAAAACAGCACTAGAAACAGTAGTTAAACAACACTTCCCACAACTATAATAATTAAGATATATTTAATTGAATTATACTCTAACCAACTACAAGTTGGTCCTTTCTCCCATTGGGCTAGCCATTTCACTTGCATAGTGACACAAAAAAGTAGACCGGACCACCAGAATTGCACTAGATGTACAGACATTGTAATCGAAAAAAATTCAAAAATTGTTTGCTTTCCTGACAAAGCAACCAATAAACTAAACACACATGTATATTGAATTAAAAACAAAGTAAAACTTAATTCTATGAATGGAAAAAACATTTCATTATAAAATACAAATAAAATTTCATCATTTTAATCATTAGAATAATCCAAAAAATAGAAAAATAAAAAAACTACTTTTCCTGGTGGCAGTACAATGGGAGAAAGGACCAACTTGTAGTTGGTTAGATTATACAGGGTGTCCCGCCGAACACCTACCGGGTGAATTATTTCACAATCATGTAAATTTAAAAATACTTTTGATTATGAATTTAAGTAAATGACATGTGAGGAATTCAATGAAACATGTTAAATTCATGTGACATTGTGACTAATTAGATGGTGCTCTACAACTTTGCAAATGACATTTTTTGCGTAGCATTATTGGTTTAAAAGTAAGGGTGCGTTTGGATCGGTTTTAATCGGTTTTTTAAAAAATCCGATCCAATTCGAAAAATTGCGGATGGGTAAATTGATTATTCAATCCTATCCGGAAAAAAATAGCGTTCTGTCCAATCCTATCCGCATTCAATTCAAACCGAATGCGGATTTCGGATCGGATTGAGTTCCAGATGTCACATTTCGCAATAATGTTGAAAATTTGAAAATTTCAAAGATTTTTTTGTAATCAATGTCATCAATGTCATTTTCGTGATTTTAAGCACAGACAGTTATGCTGTTATGCTTTCTTTGCGTTGATATTGATAATGAAAACTACTAAACTAACGTGTGATGGAATTTATATACCGGAAAGCGGAACAATGATTGGACGTTTAAGTAAGTGTAATATAAACGTCCTATAAACGTCGTAAAAACGTTATTTTTAAAAAATCGGATTACACGGATCGGTTTCGGTTTTTTCCCAAAACCTGATCCGGAATGAACAAATAAAAATTCGGATTATCCAGTCCGATTCGAAAAACAACCGGATTGATTTGGGGCCATCCGAAACCGACTCAATTCAATCCGAATTCGGTTTGAGTCGGATTGTAACCGATCTGACCGCACCCTTATTTAAAAGTTACGAGTTGCAAAACAGTGATGCAACAATGTCACATGAATTTAACATGTTTCATTGAATTCGTGACATGTCATTTACTTAAATTCAGAATCCAAAGTTTTTTTGAATTAACATAATTATGAAATAATTCACCTGGTAGGTGTTCGGCGAGACACCCTTAATGACCTTGTGTTGTTGGGCCGGTTTGATTTGCGCCTCCCGGTACAAACAGATCAACGCATCGTGTCTACAGGCTGGCGTTACTTTTAATATCTAACAGATGGATAACTGAATAACTCTATAGGGCCTCTTGACCAATTGCTTGTCAATCTAGGGGCATGATTAGATCATGTTACCTGCTCAAAATTTTCTGTCCAAATCAATATCATTTGAAAAGGAGTATAATTCAAATCTAGCGATGTATTACTGAATCGTCGTGCCGATATTTGAATTTTTCCAATCCAATCAAAATGAATCAATTTCGACAAACAGTTTGGTACTGAAATTAAAAAATGTTTTTAGAATTATAAGAAAGAATTAAATGTGTTATTTAACAACAATAATCATCCTGATAAATGATGAGTATTTGTGTTGAATTCGTCATTTGTAGAATATTAGATAATTGAAAACTGAGTTGATTATTACAGTCAGAAAAGGAAAATCTTTCTGAAACATAATTTTCCAGTGCTTAAAGAAAAGATAAAAATTATGTCTGCTTTAATTTGCTGCTATTAACAATTCACAATTGTGAAGTAAATCGTACCTGCCGAGCGATTGCTTTTTGAAATGTTTATGCATCCAGATAATAGGTAAAAGAAAAATATTCTTAGAGTGTTCATCTTACAAAAAAATCAATCCTACTGTTCTTAGTTTCTGCACTCTTAATGCAACCGAATTGATACAGTGGTCCTCGTCTGATATCAGATTTATACTCACTTTTCATTAGAATGAGAGCATGCCCACAAGATTGAATGTCTGCCTTAGACTGTCAATTTTTTTTTGGATTGTTGTTAGTTGTTGAAATCGTTGCCTTGACGATTTAATTACTGTTTATTGTATAGACATTAGATAAACACATGCTAAACATGTTGTCACAGTCGGAGATTAAGATCAAAGTGTAAAATCTATTTTGCTGTTAGATTCGATAGTAAGATAATTATCGTAATTATAATGATTGGCACATGTGTTTTCCTTACATAGAATTCCCACCTTGTGATCAAAAAGGACAAAACCTGATCGAAATGTCACAAAATGCCACTGAAAATGTGATATTTTATTTTCTACAGTTTAATCTTTATTTTCTTTATTTTTTGTAAATGCCCAATCTCGTGGAGTGATTATACTGTATATACAGGGTGAGTCAAAAGTCTGATCCCCTCAAATATTTCCTGAGGTGTGCTTTTTCCCTACCTTGTGGGCGCTGTTTCATTGGCGCTCTGAACGTGTGACTCACATTCCTTTACCCCTTTTGCCTTTGTTTTTAAAATAGAATAAACTAGTGTACTTTTGCTTCTCAAGACGTGTGGTTGCTGCCGCGTACTGGGAGCAACATTCCTAAGAGCAACAGTTGAAATTAGGTCTAAAATTGGTTAAGAGCAACATTGCTCTTAGACATTATAAAAAAATGACCTGGAGCAACAGTTGCAGTTCCGTGTAATAATGACTAAGAGCAAATTCGGTATTATTTGGGATTGCTCTTAGACATTATAAGAAAATGACGTGGAGCAACAGTTGTAATCATGACTAAGAGCAACATTTGTATTATTTGGGATTGCTCTTAGACATTATAAGAAAATGACGTAGAGCAACAGTTATAATCATGACTAAGAGCAACATTTGTATTAATTCCACTCTTCCTTACACCGCAAAGTTCGTGTTGCCTACCCTAACATATGGGTGTTTGTTGACACCTTCAGGTCGATGGAGCACGCGTATGTGAGAGAGCACACACACCTGCTAGAAGGGGTTATTTCCCGCCGGGATCGTAAGATGAATTACGTCCTTACCGATCGAGGGGTGCTGCGCGTAACGACGAAGTACGAAGCAGGCCTGATGAGCATCCCAGATGCTCATGACACCAAGCTTTGGCGGCACTAGCCACGGCCAGCAGGCAGCTGCTCGTGCTGCTACGCGTCGCACTGATGAGGAGCAGGATGAGGGCGCTAATCAAGCCACAGGACAGCGCCTCTGTGTGGTTTGCCTACTAAATGACAGAAACACTGCCATGCTGCTGCCCTGCGAGCATTTATACTTCTGTGCAGCCTGCAGCGAGCGAGTTATGGCCACTGCACATACAGAGAGGAGACCTGCAACGTGCCCTTTCTGTCGAGCTAATGTCCAGTCCACACTCCGTTTATTCGTGTAGAGTTCCCCAGTTATTCAAGAAAATTAAAACATTAAAAACCAAAAAAAAAAATTTATGGTGTTGCTCTTGGTCATTATATTTACATGACTAATGGCAACATATTTAACATGCCTAAGAGCAACACGCAAAAACTTCTGGTGTTGCTCTTGGTCATTGTATTTAAATGACTAATAGCAACATATTTAACATGCCTAAAAGCAACACGCAAAAATGTCTGGTGTTGCTCTTAGTCATTATATTTACATGACGAAGAGCAATGTTGCTCTTAGACATTTTTTTAACATGACGAAGAGCAATGTTGCTCTTAGACATTTTTTTAACATGACGAAGAGCAATGTTGCCCTTAGGCATGTTGCTCCCAGTACAGCGCCCCGTGTGGTTGTTTTATTTTTTTACTCTGACGCCATCTTCGAATTTCATCAATTTTAACAAACTGTTACATTCACTTATTGTATCCAGGACTTTTACAACTTATTGGTAAATTTGTGGAAGCTTTAATTTAATGCAGATTTAACATTTACTAGGTGCATTCAAAAACTCTAAAATGCCTCTAAAACTAGTTTCGTGTTTGTACGTGACGTCATTCCCATTGAATAACATGGGAATGTTATTTAATGGGAATGACGTCACATACAAACACGAAACGAGTTTGAGAGGTGTTTTAGAGTTTTTGAATGCACCTACTGATTTCTTAAATCTGACAAGTGAGTGGTGACTACATTGGTTAAGAAGTAAGTGCAGAGATTTGTTTTGACAAAATTTTGCAGTGATGCTAGTTGTTCTACAGTATTCAGAGTCTGCTTATCACATTATACTGCTATTTGTTGCAATATGGTTTTGTGTTCACGTTGCCAGATTGAAATTTGGTCTAAAAACGAAATTCCACAAGAATTGTTATTCCAGCTCCTAAAACTCCACCAATTACAATAAGGAATGCTGTGATAGTGTGATAAATAGAGATGGGTTTGTAGTCATAATTTATTTTTCGGCATAATATTTCTGAATCGAACTGATTGCTAAGTTTGTTTAAGATTCCCGTTTCTTTTAGCTTCAAAATGCTGAAATATATAGTCGGAGTTGTATTTTAAAAATGTTATAGACATTTATTACAGTTGAACCTCGTTAAAACGAACCTGATGTAACGAATTTTTTGTTATAACAAAATCTTAAAAATGGCTTGGTTGGTTGAAAATAAACACCACGTTAAAAAAAATTTAAAATTTGATAACAAACTTTCGTTATAACAAACCAATTATTCGGGTCTCTTGTGATTTGTCATAACACGGCTCAACTGTATACCCGTAGGTACGAAGGTACGTACTTCTGATTAAATGAATCTACATATTTTGATTTCTTATTAAACATGAAATATGCTGAAGCAGCGATCGGCATTTTTATAAAACTGAATGCGCAGTTTGATCCATATTTCTCTATTAGAATCCTGTACCCGAAGATGATACCATTGTAATTCTTCGAAAGTACTTTTAGATCTTCATCTCGCAGAATTTTTCCCCTTTTGCTGTTTTTTTCCATGCGACGCCAAATTTCTTGTGTAAGTTTCGTTCGTCCATTCTGTCATTAAAAAAGCGTTATTACTTATTATAGTAGGCCTATGCTGTAATCATCATTATCATTACTTCTTACTTATAAGGAATAAGCTTATAAGATACCACAACCATCAATAAATATTTATACCGTACAATAATAGAATATTTTTTCATTTTATAATTCACAACAGAAATTATTATAATAGTTCAAACATCCGATTAAGAGCAGCGGCTCTTATTCAAAATTGCCATTTTTGTCAGCAATTACAACTTCGGTTTTTCGTTTGTTACATTTGTTTAATGCAACAAATGAAGTCTGAACGTCACAAACGAAGCGTATGTTCATCGTTTGTGAGGTTAAATACAGAAACAATACCATACTTTAGCAAAAATACGGTATTCTTCTTAGCCGCGACTACTATTCGAGGGCGCCTACAATTTGAGGGCGACTCTTAATCGGTAAAATACGGTATTTTAAATAAACTCATTCCAATTTAATCATTTGTGACCACTTGGCCACCCACGGTGAGCTGCATCACTCCACACACCGCCAAATGGCCCTAACAATCCGGAGTCCCTGTTGTTGCAGATAAGCGTGGAAAAACTGACTTGAGAAATGCATTCATAGTTGCAGAAATTTAAGTTGTTAATAAATTGTTTTTGCTTTAATGTTTAATTTTTAAGTAGCTAATTGGCTTGCTGTATTTACCTGCTGTGCACAAAGAAGTTATTAGCTGCTCATCTTTTGTTTTGTTTTAAGACAGGGTGTTGTGCGGGATTTAGATTCTTTGTTTAATTTTCTCATTGGCCACTTCAAATAGGCCTATTATTTGCTGTGTTTTCTGCTTATTTGTGCCAATTTTAGTTATCTTTAACCTCAACTGATTTAATGTAAGTTTTTTGTGCTTCCTTCTAAGTGTTTTTGAATACTCAGGTTTTAATTTGAATATTACTATTGTGTAAATTTGTTTATTATCCTTTCAAAAGCCCATGTACTATGGAAGCACATAGGGGACAGCAACCATTGTTTTCATTTTTATTTTTTTTGTTATCTGTTACAAACAATCGGTTGCTATCACATGATTGTGAATCTTTATTGTTATGATTAGATTCTCTCTAAACTTTAAGGAGTAAACATCATTCGTTTCTTTTTCCTCTGTCTTCTTTTCTCTGCTCACAACAATGAGTGAGTAGATCCACAACAATCCTTCCCAAACTGATACAAAATGAACGGAGCAAAAGTTGACTCTCTTCTCTGTTACCTTAATTAATTTGTAGGGAAAAGTGTCTCCAAAAGCGTATAAGTTGACTTTGTCGTCCAACAATACGTCTTGAATACTGTTGTATTGAAGTCGTGATGATGTAACCGTGAGTGATGCATATAATACTGCACCGTAGCTTGACATAATTAGCAAAACGTAGAAATATTTCGTTCCGGTAATTGAATAAGCTTTGAGGTTTTATAAGAAATGATGTGGGATTGGATTAACAAATTGTAATGGTGTTCTTACCTGAAGCTAAGGTTGTGTGTTTGCGGTATTTGACCATCAAGGCCTGAGATAGCGCAAAGGCGATATACACAGCTAAAATACATAACCAAACAGATAGGTCAAATGGTTTGAAAAATGTGAGCCATAAATATTCTTTGATGTTGCTGTCTTGTCGCATGACTATTCCAAATTCTCCTGTTCTGACAGGAAAAACTACGAAGTCAAATTTGAGCACACGCTCTGCACTCATTCCAAACATTGTTTTGAATGTATCAATTTGCTAATAAAACGAGAAGATAGATGAACTCTAAATGAATTTCATTATTTGCAATTTATTTACGTTTATGTGCTTTTTAGTTTTGTTAAAATGGCTTATAATTAGGGAATGGCAAATTGTTTGTTTACTACTTCTTCACTCTGTTTCGTAAAATTTGTGACAAACTCCCATTGGCTATTAAACTATCCACAGCATCATGGATACAAACAAACATTAAAAAAGTAGTTTAAAAAGATACACCTCTCTGTTACTAGATGGCATTGATTGAAAGTAGGGACTTAGGACTATTTTTAAAAGGCCACAAATTATTTAACCCCCATTTTGACTAGATTTCCCCCCCTAAAGGGGGTTACTTAGTCCGGTCTGATTACAATCTCCTACAGAGTTTCAATCTCAGTTTTTGTTCAATTTTCCAGTTCTGTTCCTGACGCTTCAAACATGTGTATCATTAAATTTATTGTGTATTTTATGAAATTTTGAATTTGTCAGTGAATAACCATGGATTCTACGGATATTTTAGTGGGTAGTTTACAGTTTTTTGGAATTGAACTCTTTCTTATTGGTTGAGAAGAATCACATGATCACATCGTATGTGTTCATGAGCTTGTGGTACAGTATTGTCACGCGGTTGAGTTGCGTCGTCTGCCGACCAGCTCAAACCAGCGATAGAATTAAAGAAGTTGTCAAAATCTATCACTAGCCAGCGTACGTGATGGTGACATCACGGGCTGGTCAATCTGGATTAACTCAGGGGGTGACTCTAGTATAAAAGAGCCACTTTGGCTCTTAGAGCTCAGTCCATCCCGGGCTTCTAAACAGTTAGCACCAGCCAGCAAATGGCGTGGTGTGATTGTTTCCCTCCAAATTGAATCAAAGTGTTAATCATATCTTGGAGTATTTATTAGGTTTAAGTTTAGATTTAGTTTTACATTTTTGTATTTATTTTTTAAGTGTTTTGATTTAAAGAATAAAGACACTGTATTGTTTTCAATCTTAAACTCTGGCTGTGTTTCATTTCACTCTTAGCTAATTAAGTCACTCTTTAGCTCAGCTAGTATTAGTGAAGCTAAAGGATTCTTAGTAATAAGTAAATAAGTTACGTGGTCACTATTGGCCATTTGGCCACGTAACAAAGTGGTGGAGATTGCGGTTTTCTTTTTAGATCCATTAATTGGTTTGATAAAAGTAGTGAAAAGTGAAAATTTACAGTAAAAATCAGCCAGTTTTGAGCAAAAAATTGAATAATTAGAGCTGAAACCCCGTAAAAACTCAGTTAAAAATAAGAATTCTTATAAAATTTAGAAGGAGTGCAGATTAATTTGCATATTAGATAGAGATAAGAGTGAATCATAGAGTGACTCAGAGTTTGAAGACAGTATAGTGATTGAATATTTAATTGAGTTGCATTGAATTAAATAATATTTTGGATTTAATTATTAAAGTTGTTTAATATTGTTGAATATTGAATTTAGCAGGAAAGTTGTTTTGATAATAATATACTTAATAAAGTTTAATAAATTTAATTTTTTTTTTTGTACAGGAAATTGATAAATTAGTGATAATTTATATAGATTCTGTTGTTGACTAATAATAATAATTGTTTATTTTCCAGAATTGTGAAACATAAAAATGAGATATTTTTTCAGGATAAGGATTGTGAATGTTGAGTGTTTATTTAATGATAAAACATTGATTGATAACGATTCCATTAGAGGCAATGTGTTTTTTCTGGTTTATGTTGAGGTTTATGTTAGTTTTGATGATTAATAGTATAAAGATTTATTTCAGAATAAGTGATTGGTGAAGTTTGGTTATAGTGAATGTGTGGAAGTGCATTATAGAGTAGTGGAAATAAAAATTATAGTGCATTTCAAGGCTTAATAGTGGATAAACCAGTGAAGCTTACACAGACACAAACGGACGGTTTACTAGATTTACAGAACCAGGAATTACAAAGATTAGTGGATAACCCTAATATAACCAAAACTAGGAAGAAATCAAAATCACATTCGGGATCGGAAGTAAAGGAGGAAGATCCAGTTGTTGAAATAAAGGAGGAAGATCAATTTCAAGATTCATTATCGCAACAAGAACTTGATTTGTCCTCACCTTTGAAATTAACAAGACCAAAAGAGTTAAAATCAATCTTTGAATTACTAACACCAATAAGGACTATACAAACACCTTTATTAAAAACTAATACACAAGGATCCACATCAAAAGGAATAGTATCCAAGATGGCGGACCCAACGGCAGTACTAACTGATTTATTTAAGAGTTTGATGATACAAAAGCGACCTGTCGTTTGTTTTGATACGGAAAAAGGGAATATTGATCAGTGGCTCGTGGCTTACGAAGCAACAATAGGCACAGATGATGAGAGAGTTAAACAATTGCCATTAGCGTTAAAAACTGATGGTCTGGCTTGGTATGTGGAATTGCTCAAGAAAAATCCAACATGGACTTGGACAGAGTGGAAACCACAACTAGAAGATAAATTTCGTAGAGGCCAGGAAAATGTTTTGAATACTCTTCATTTTATGTCGCATACAGAAGGAACAGCAGATGCCTATATGAAAAAAGTTTTGGCTGAGTGTGCTTTTGTAAGGCCGGAGCTCACTGAACATCAAAAGATCAATTATGTTTATCAAGGTATGAAACCCGATATGAAGAAGATGATAATTACAGTATTCCCATCCACACTGGCAGAGATGGAACAGAGGGTGAAGTTGTACGAGACCCATAAGGTTAAGGATCCAGCGGATTTACTGCTCTCACTTTTCAAAAAGGTGGTGGATGAAAAGGTAACTCCAGCGACATCAGGTAAACTGAGTGGAACTGTGGAGACCTCATTAACCCACGCCGAGCTTTTAGCTGAAAATGCAAGGTTAAGGCAACGGTTATTAGCTCTTGAGACGGTGGAACCGACGTCAGAAGAACCCATCTTGATAGGAAGCCAGTGGTATACACCAATGAAGCGAGGAGGTCAGAATTTTCAGTATAAGAATTTTCAGAGAGGTGGTAATAGAGGTGGTAGTCAAAATTACAATACTAACAATAATAACAATAATAGTAATAATAGTAATACTCGATCTTGTGGATGCTATCATCACTTTACTTGCGAGTTTTATAATCCACCAAGGTACCAACAGGATAGAGGTGGTACTGCTGGAAGACCAAGAAGACGTAGAAGAGAAGGTCCTAGCACTACAGTCAACACCCAACAACAGACGGAAAACTGAGAAGTCGGCCACAGAGAGATTGTCACCATCCGAATAGAAGTAAGAAGAAAAAGAAGAAAAGATGGAAAAAGGACAACATTACAATAATGGATATAAAAATTTCGGAATCATTGTTGGAAATCCCGGTAATTGTAAAGAATTTGGAAATAAAGGCAGTCATGGACACTGGAGCTAAGAAGAACATTTTGAGTGAAGAGTTAGCAGAAATATTACAGTTGGATTATCAACCTACACCTAACGTTAGATTACGAGGAATAGGAACTGATTTAATAACTCCAGTGGGTAAAACAAATTTGAACATTCAAATAGGACAATTGCAGTATTCAGTAGAAGTATTGATAGTTAGAAGTTTCAATTACCAACTTTTATTGGGGGATCCATTTATGACTTTTGCGAGGTGTGTTGTTGATTACGATTTACAAAAAATCTTTGTGGGCCGAAAAAGTGGATTAGAAGCAGTTTTCCCGATGAATAAGACGTATGTGGACCAGAATTACGTAGCAAGAGTGACAAAAGGCATAGCAATTCCACCAATGCATGAATGTGCAGTTCCAGTTAACCTAAGCACAGCTTTAACGAAAGAAATGTTTTTGGAACCTTTGGGAAATGTAATTGATAGGTTTGGTATTATGTGTTGTAAGACGTTAACAAAGTTTGAGAACGGCAAAGGCGTAATACGAGTGGCGAATCCAACATCTAAGTCCATTTTTCTGCAAGAGAAGTCTGCGATTGGTAAGGCACATTATATTATTGATATTGGGTTGATGGATGAAAAACAAGCAAATTGTTTTGACTCTAACTCCTCAAGTTCTAAGGTTGTTGAGTTGTCGAATGAAAAACAAGCAAATTGCTTTGATTTTGACTCCGCAATAGCCGAAGGTAAGATGACCAAGAACCAACAGCAACAAATGAAGCAGTTACTTCAGAAAAATCAGGACAGATTTGCCATGTCAGATAGAGACTTAGGAAGAGTAACCAACTTTAGTCATAAAATTGATACAGGTGACCATGAACCTATTCACTTGCAGCCGTATAGACGTTCAATTGCAGAAAAAGAAGTAGAAGCTGAAGAAACCAGAAAATTGTTAGAACAAGGAGTCATTAGGGAATCGGAAAGTCCCTGGAGCGCGCCAGTTTTACTCATCAAGAAAAGAGACGGTAAATGGAGGTTTTGTGTTGATTGGAGAAGGTTGAACGCAATTACAAAAAAAATGGTGTACCCACTGCCAAGAATAGATGACACGTTAGATCAACTGGCAGGGGCCCAGTTTTTCTCGATGATGGATTTAATCCAAGGATACCATCAAGTTGAAATAAATGAACAAGACCGAGAGAAGACAGCGTTCACCACTTCAACCGGACACTATGAATTTAATGTCCTTGGAATGGGGTTATGTAACAGCCCAGCAGCGTTTCAAAAATTGATGAATAAAGTATTAGGCAACCTCCTTGGAAAGGTCTGTATAGCCTATCTGGACGACCTTATAATTTTTTCTAAAACATTTGAACAACATTTACAAGATCTGGACTCAGTCTTCGAAAAACTGCGAATTGCGAATTTAAAGGTAAAGCTAAGCAAATGCACTTTCGGGACGGATACAATCCGATATCTCGGACATGTGATTGATTCAGAAGGCATTTCACCAGATCCACGAAATCTCGAGTCTGTAGCAAAGTTTCCAATTCCATTAAATGTGAAGCAGTTAAGGGGATTTTTGGGTTTGTGTTCATATTATAGAAAATTCATTTTAGGATTTGCTCATATTTCCAAACCCTTGGTCAACCTTACAAAGAAAGACGAGAAATTCGACTGGGGACCGCCTCATGAAGAAGCATTTAAACAACTAAGAACAGCTTTGGTAACAGTGCCAGTTTTGGCTCACCCTAATTTCGCACAGCCTTTCATCATATCGACGGATGCAAGCGCTTACGGTTTGGGAGCCATTTTGAAACAAAAGCTTAACAACCAAGAGCATGTGATTTGTTATGCTAGTAGGTTATTGAGCAATGCCGAACAGAACTATACCGCGACAGAAAGAGAATGTCTGGCCATATTGTTTGGCATACAGAAATTTCGCCCTTATTTGTATGGAAAGAAGTTTACCATCATCACGGACCATTCAGCACTTCAATGGCTGAAAAGCGTCAAAAATCCAAATGGTAGGTTAGCACGATGGAGTCTGCAGTTGGTTGACTATGATTATGAAGTACAGCATAAGTCAGGCAAGAAACATACAGATGCCGATGCGTTAAGTAGGATTCCTGAGGACATTAGTGAAGAAGAAGTAATTATTCCTTCATTATTGCTCGAAAATCTCGATTTACCTGCAGAGCAGCGTAAAGATCAGAAGATTATGGAACTCATCACATCACTGCAGACAATAGAGCAACTTCCGCGCAAAAGAAGACGTCCGCTACAGCAGTACGTACTTCAAGGCGATATTTTGTTTAAGAAGAAATTTAATTCCTTGAACACGGAAGAATTACTGTATATTCCACAGCATTTGAGAAAAGATGTTTTAGTAGAAATGCATGATGGTCTTACAGGCGCTCATTTAGGCCTGAGTAGAACTTGGAAGAAAATTAGAACACGTTTCTTCTGGCCAAGGATTTATAGGGACGTAAGGAATTACGTACTCTCATGTCCGAAGTGTGCAAGTGCAAAAACCATGACAACACCGCCAAAAGGATTGATGCAGCCGTGGTCGACAGTGTCTCGACCATTCGAACGAGTAGCCATAGACACGTTAGGCAGTTTTCCAACATCTGACACAGGAAACAAGTACGTTTTCATTATTACGGATTATTTATCACGCACTGCAATAGCTAGAGCAGCACCAGCTTGCACAGCTATTGAAGCAGCGAATGCCCTTGTTTATGAAGTCATGCTGAAAGAAGGAAGCCCACGAGAGATTCTGAGTGATAAGGGAACAGAATATAGAAATGAAATGATTAAGGAAATATCTGCATTGTTTAGGTCCCTTCACAAATCCACTTCCGGATACCATCCAAGAACAAATGGTCTTACGGAAAGATTTAATGCAACAATAGCTAAGATGTTGCAGAGCTATGTAAATAAAGATCATACTGATTGGGACGCATTTTTGCCATTTCTTCTCTTCTCTTATAACACTGGAGTCCATGAAACAACAGGTTACACTCCGTATTATTTATTACGAGGTTATGAAGCAGATCTCAACGTGGATGTCAACTTAAATCTTCCTCGTAAGGAATTCACTTTGCGTACTTCCAGATTTATCAGGGAGGCAAGGAGAATTGCCAATGAAAGAATACAAGAACAAGGTTTGAAAAGCAAGAAAAGGTTTGATTTGGACAGAGTACACGTGGAATTCGATCCAGGAGAGCTAGTTTATTTGAAAACACCAAATAGAAAGGTTGGTCTGAGCGAAAAGCTCTTGCCACAATTCTCTGGGCCATATGAGATCGTACGACGAACAGCGCCGAATGACTACGAAATTCGAAGTTCATCAGGCAAAAAGATGGACATTGTGAACATAGAGCGACTGAAACCGTACAAAATGAGAGAAGAACTTTCAGAAGATATCATGAGGCCTTTAACAGCTAAAAAGGTTACATTTGCTGAGGATTTGAAGGAAATAGACAGCGGAAAGGAAATTATCGCGAAAAACAACGTAAATTCGTCAAACAAACCTATTTCTGCAGCTTCGGAACGTTTCATCGACGATGACGATCAAATATCGTTGCGAGGCTTATTCGAGAACGAACTTCCGGCGAAAAATGAGGAAAATCAACTTCCGAAACCGTCACCAGGCGTCGCAAGTGCGGTCGAAAACGACGCGCATGCGCGACCACCTGAAGTTGGCAGTTTCCGGTCACGCCGCCTACGCAAACAGGCACGACGCGATTACACTACATTCTACTGAACGTTTTCAAAGGGAACACAAGCATATTGTTGTGACCGGAGAAAATTTTCAATTGAACTTAACAACGTGATATTTAGAAAGCTCGTGTGTGACAGTACGTATTATTAAACAATTGAAATTGGAGATAGAGCGGAAATTTGGAAAGTTTGTAAACGAAATTAACACGGATAATTTTCAAGAAGCTATCTGGTGGACCGAGACTACATGCGCCATGCGCATCCGATTCATCTACGCCACCGGATTCTTTACGAATTACACCAGAAGGCCTTGGAACCATTCGAAGAAGAAAAAGAGAAGCTAAAAGCTCCTCTTCTATGAACTTTTGATTTTAAATACTTTGTTTTTTTTTGTGTGTATTTTAATTGAGATATAAATCTCACAATTTTTTTTTTATAGAAAATGTTAGAAAACCCGAAGAAAAAAAGTAATATAAATGTAAGAAAAATCCAAAAAGTGTTGAATTGTTATAGTGCATAAAGAAATGTGGAATTTTGTTGTACTTTGTAAAAGATATGATTAACACTGGGGTGGGACTCATATATTTGATTATTTTTTTTAAGGTATGATTAGCATATAAAATAATTGGCTTAAATTCTAGAGTACTGTGGTTTTTGGAGACCAAAAAATTTAAAGAGGGGGCTGTCACGCGGTTGAGTTGCGTCGTCTGCCGACCAGCTCAAACCAGCGATAGAATTAAAGAAGTTGTCAAAATCTATCACTAGCCAGCGTACGTGATGGTGACATCACGGGCTGGTCAATCTGGATTAACTCAGGGGGTGACTCTAGTATAAAAGAGCCACTTTGGCTCTTAGAGCTCAGTCCATCCCGGGCTTCTAAACAGTTAGCACCAGCCAGCAAATGGCGTGGTGTGATTGTTTCCCTCCAAATTGAATCAAAGTGTTAATCATATCTTGGAGTATTTATTAGGTTTAAGTTTAGATTTAGTTTTACATTTTTGTATTTATGATTTAAGTGTTTTGATTTAAAGAATAAAGACACTGTATTGTTTTCAATCTTAAACTCTGGCTGTGTTTCATTTCACTCTTAGCTAATTAAGTCACTCTTTAGCTCAGCTAGTATTAGTGAAGCTAAAGGATTCTTAGTAATAAGTAAATAAGTTACGTGGTCACTATTGGCCATTTGGCCACGTAACAGTATGTTAAATTAGACATAGTGACTGGGTGCCCGGTATTAGTCTACAAGTACTTCGGCATACAGGATTGTTTGGTATACAACGAGCAGGACAAAGGAAATTATAATACAGTCAAAATAAATGTTGCTAATTTAAGGCTTGTCTAATTTCTAATCATAAAGTTTGTACGTATCACTTAGTAGGAAGAGTAACCTGGTGGTAGTTTTTTCTTCTTCATTTTTCTTCTTTAAAAGTACTAGACTTATGATTAGAGATTAGACAAGCCTTATATTAGCAACATTTATTCACTTAGTATAATCAAGATTTTGCTTCAGTTTACTAGCAAAATCTAAAATACAGAGTAATTGTTATCTGATTTAGAAGCATTGATCCGTAGCACCTGTAATAGCAGTTTGTATTAAATATGAACATACTTTCTTTTCCAGCATTTCTATTACATCAGCATCTTTGTTAAGAGTAATGTTGACTATTGAGCTTCAAGAATATTAACGTTCAAGATTGAAGGTTTCCAATTTTTTTTTAAAAAATCTTTTACCAAAAATTACTTATTTGATTGAATATGTCATCTAGAATTTCTTCGATTAGTAATACTACGTTGATTTTTGTTTTACGATTATTCTGTATATAGTAGAAAAAAGCAATAATTATAACGGTAAATACGGTTAGATTGTATTTACCTGTCCGATGGTTAAGTTTTGTTTTTGTAATAGGAATTTTGATTGCAAAGTCGGTTCAAAGAAACATTTTTGTTGCACTTCACAATTTATGCTTAAGTTTGTTTTAGTAAAATTCTGCTTATCAAGTGCAAACAAACTAAAATTCTATAATTAAAAGTAAAAATATTATCTTATTTGTAATATTATTTTGGAGGTCAGATGTAGCATGTAGTTAATCTTGTTGGCTAACAATCGATTAGGGAGTCAGTCTCTAACAAGTATGAATTCAACAATCTCTTGCTCAGCCAACAAAATGAACGGTCTGCGACGTATTCTTTAACAATTGACTGTTACATTAGTATGTTGTTGAGCATAAGTCCATAAGTAAAGTTTATTTTGTCTCCATACGATTAGATCTTGTAATAATTGCAGATGTAGATCATTCTTTTCATCTAGAGTTCCTCGTGTTTCCTTGATGACCAATATCAATACTTTGTTTTCAATCGAAATGAAAGGATAATGGGTAAACTGGAATCAAAATTTAATTTACATTAAACCATGGTACACAGAGTTTTTCAAATAACTTGTTCCATTATTGTTTTTTTCCAAATATATATAGGAATTGGAATGACTTGTAATGAATTTGGAAAAGCCAATGGCGTATTTAATTAATACAACCATCTATTTAAATAACGTTTAACTTAATTGTATTTATTTAACTTTAAACTTTAACGAGTAAAGTTTAGTGTTAATATCAATTTTATTCTACTAGGTATGTTCATAAAGTCATTTAGACTAAAACGGCATTTTAAAGAACATGTTTGAACTTTTTTTGAAACTGCTGTTCTCGATTCCATTGATTGAGAAAATTATTTAATTCAGAGTTATTCTCCCTGGAATGTCACTGAGAAAATTATACTCCGTACTTTTTTTGAAAAAGTGTATTAGTATTATTATTATTATTTACTAAACAGGTGATGTCAAATAATGTCAAATTTATTTCAATTCCTATGTTTATTTTAAAAAAAAGACGATGGTGCAAGTTATTTGAAACACCCAGGTAATGTAAAAACTATTAGGTAGTGCTGGTCATTAGATCGACCGGCATTAGTGGACATGGCAGTAGGTCCACTAGCATTAAATTGACAAACTTGACTGTCAAAGGATCGTTACTTATTGCCTGCTGTTGGCTGGCCTATCCTAACCTGTGGTTTGTCAACTTTTAATGCGCCTACTTGTCGGTCTAAAGACTCACCTACAGTATAGTTTTGTCTTCGATTTCTTTACTTGCTCAAAACTTTCTATCCACATGAGAACCAACTGAAAAGGAGTGTAAATAAAATCTAACGACGCATTAGAAAATCTAAGTGCTGATATTTGAATCATGTTAGTCCAGTTGGAATAAATCGATTTCCACACACAGTTTGGCACTAGAGTTTTAAAAATCCGGTATATAGAAATATATAAAATATATAAAATAAATAAAATCAGGGATTTAGTTACTGTAATCATCTTGATATAGGATGAGAATTCTTCTTAAATTGATAATTTTTATAATAGAAGATAATTGAGAAAAGAGTTGATAATTGCAGTCCGAAAAGGTTACATTGTGTGATAAAGTGGTTTCCCGTGCTATGGAATAGACAAATGACAAATGTTCATTTATTTTAATATGGTGGTATTGTTTAAAATTTCTTAATTAGTCAGAATTTTAAAAAAATGTGTATAGGCTATTTACCTTTTGATGTGTTGATATATGCAGAGAGTAAGCAGAAGAAGAGAATTTTTGTAATGTTCATCGTCCAAGGTTGGCTGCAAGAACAAATGTATATAATTTTTTCTACCGTATGTTCTTTGCTCTTATTGTAGTATCGATTGTGTCAACTCCTTGAACCACTAACGATATGATCAAACTGATGTTAGCAACTGCAGCTAAAATATAAATTTAAAAAGATAAATGTACTTGAATTTTTATTTGTGTTTATATTTTTTGTTTTAATTGATTAATTATTAATAATTAAAAAAGAAGTTTTGTGCAATTTTTATAAATTCAATAAAATACAGACAGACGGCGCGGCAGTCGAGAAACATGTCTGACTTCGTATCTTGCTCGATCAAGCTACTGCACAGTGCACTTTAATTAATTTCTGTGAATTATTGTGAATCGTGGCAAATACAGAAGTACTAGGTTATTATTTTTTAACTTATTTTAATTCAATTTTAGACATTTTTTTTCCGAATTTAGCACAAGAAGACTGATCGCAAATGTCCGTACTGCAGCCGTAATACAACCGCCAAATTAATCACTCAAACATGGAAACCAAATGGCGCATTTATTCATCGCCCTGACAAGGTAAATTTCTCATTTTGTTTATCAATTAGAATCATTTTGAATGAACTAAATTTCTATTGTAGAAACAAACGAATTACAGGCGCGCTTAATTTGTTATTTGGTATCAACCCAGCCATGTGAACGATTTGATCGGAAAGCAAAATTCTAGAGAAATAAAGCGTTGTATCGTAAATGGCATGTAACGGAGACGGAAGCCTACTCGAAGGGAATCGCAATACTGTTTCGGCCATTGACCAACATCTGTTCAGCATTGTCAGCACAAATAAAACTTCAAAGTTTGGATCGTTTGAAAACGAAGAAACTGTATTCGTAATTCGTAAGTATACTCTTTCCACACTCAAGGTTGACCCTGGAAGCTGGGCTCCCATTGGCCTACTTAGTACTGCAATGCAACTACTGCTACACTAGTGAGATAGCTCGGCCAATGGGAGCCCAGCTTCCAGGGTCAACCTTGAGTGTGGAAAGAGTATAGATAATTTTTATCCTGCATTTTCTTGAGTTTTCTGTTGTTTTTGTGAAAAGAGTATGTAGTTTACTTTATTTATTAATTAATTCAAACACGGGACTGAGTTCATCGGTCAAGATGTAAATGAATAGATTTATTTACACAAATTGTTCAAAATAATTGTTTTAATTACAGTGTACTCTGTGTAGATTAGACATAGGATTGGTCCCAGAAGGTTGTCCAGAGTAACAAACTGTCAGGATGGAGATAAGTCTGGTCCCAACAAACCTGTCCGGACTTTAGAGCTGTTCGGATAGTGCAGTATCTGGCCCACACAATGTACACTTGAAAATTATATTTTAAAAAACAATCATGAATTTGTTACAAAACTTCAGTTTTCTAATACACTCATGCTAAAAAATCTTGTAACAAGTTAGTGTTTATCGTTATTTGTTTAATTTATGCATTTTACAAGTATTTTATTGATTTTATTATTGCCAATTAATTTTGATCTTTTCTGTTTTATAATTCCAAGAAAATATGATTTAAATATAGTGGGGATAGTAACTCAATTGACGTGAAATTATATTTGAAAATGTGGGTAGATGCAGCAATTCTATAATTTTTGATATAGGTTTTTAATTCATTATTTTCCATTTGAGTGAGTGTACAGTATGAGTAATGTATTCCTACTTTATTTATAGTTAGTTTATTTCCACAGCTTTTTACTATAATGCTGTTAGATGGATTAATTTGCACGGTGCCAGATTAAAACTTTGTCCAAAACAAATTCTATGAGAAATATTATTCCGGACACGAAAACTCCTCCAATGATTACAAGGAATGCTGTGATTGTGTGGTAAATAGAGATCGGTTTGTGGGCATACTTTTTGTTTTTGCATTTTGTTGCTGGTTTTGAATTTGACTGATCGCTAAGTTTGTTTATGATTCCTGTTTCTTTTAACTTCAAAATGCTGAAAAGTATAATCTTAGTTTAATTTTAAATTGAAAGACATTTTCATTCACTACAGTTATTACTTCTGATTAAATGAATCAACATATTTCGATTTTTTATCAAAAATATAATATCCTGAGAAAACAATAGGGATTTTTATATAATGCAATCCGCAGTTTGATTTGTATTTATTCTTCAGTTTAACATATGTACTGATGATGGCATTGTAATTCTTTGAAAGCAGTTTTTTAGCTTCCTCGTCCGAAATGTTTCCTTTTTTGGTATTTCTTTCCATACGATTCCAAATTTTCTGTGTAAGGTTTGTTTCTGCATTCTGCAATTAAGAAAAATTGTCCTGAGTTTGTCATGAACCAGCTTTATGTAAAGGGGTAAGCGGGTTTTGAATTATGCGCCGGTTACGATACAAGGAGAGCCTAGTCGTAAATGAAGGCCCGGTTAATGATAGTCTGCCAGAAAGGTGGCGGCAAACTATCCACTTGCTCGATCTGTCACGAATTATAGCACGGGCTTCTTGGAACTGTAAAAAGGAAGAAAGATGGTAGAGTGTGCATCCAAGATCGAGTCGAAGTTACGTGTCCTTAGGACTGTCGTCGACGACAAGACCAAATTGTTTTCCCCGGGCGCCATTTTGTAATCGAATAGATCGGCGGTGGAAGCACGCACAAAAATGTAAGTCTATTCAATCTATTTGTTTAATTATTATGCCTTTAAGAACGATGAAATGCGGTTGAAGCTAGGCTGCATTTGCACGATCGAATGCAGGTAATTTTCGGGCGCATTTGCGCGATCGAATGCGGCCAAATTTCCGCCGCATTTGCGCGTCGAAAGCGGCCAATTTTCGAGCGCATTGCGGCCAATTTTCGGCCGCATTTGCACGTCGAATGCGGCCAATTTTAGGCTGATTTCCCGTTCTTAAATGAATAATAATAACACTATCAAATTAAATATATTTAAATATATTTACAGACTGAGCATGTTCCGTGGCTGTTGAAAGCTGTTGACAGCTGTTGGTAATAATGCTGCTCAATGTTGAAAACAGTTTTCATCGTTTTCGGAAAACGACGAAAAACGGTTTTTGAAAGCTATTTTAGAATTGAATGCACCTAATGAACTAGTAACTCTCCTTGTATTGGTTTTATTTGGGCCACCCAGTGGTTAGATAATAAGTTTAGTCATTTTGATTAATCTAAATATTGAATTCAGTCGTTTTGGTCAATTTAGACCCGCGTCGTAAACATGTCGCATTGAGTGGGCACTAGGATTGTTAATAATCCAAGTTGTGTGGTTTTGGTTAATTTTTTTATTACCTTGATGTGTTTGTAGACGAAAAGATTTCCGTAAGAGTATAAGTTGACTTTAGTATCCAACAATATGTCTTGAATACTATTGTATTCAGCTCGTGATGTTGAAAGAGTGAGTGATGCATACAATACCACATTGTAGCTTAACATAATTAGCATAATGAAGAATTTTTTTGTTCCAGTAATTGTGTACACTTTGAAAAATAATTTTAAAAAAATGACATGTGGATTTATTAACTTTCTTATTGAGGTGATATTACCTGATGTTGATGTTAAATGGTTAAAATATTTGGTTATTAAAGTTTCAGACAGTGCCATGACAAAATAAGTAGCTAAAATACACAACCAAACAATCATCGGAAATGGTTTGAAAAATGTCATCCATGAGTATTCTTTGATGTCGTTGGGTTGTCGCAAGACTAATGCAAATGTGTCTGTCCTGGTGGGAAAAACTACGAAGTCGCTTTTGAGAATACGATCTGCACTGAATCCAAATGCAGTTCTGTATGTATCAACTTGCTAATAAATCGAAAGAAAAAGTGAACTCTAAATATAATTTACATTCTCTTATGTAATAATAGCACTTAGATTCTGAAATTTATTATTAAAAATACAATAATAGATTTATCTCATTTAATGGATATAATAGGAAATATCCTTGTGTGTATTTGTGGTCCGTTCAGAATTGTTATTGATATTAACTTATTAACTAATGTTATCAACATACTTTCTGCTCCAGTTTTTCAATATTGTCAGCATTTTTTGAATGATTAAAGATGGTTTTTGAGCTATAAGTTAGTTTAAAGGTTTGGTTTAGTTACTGTAAAGGTGTTTATTGATATATTAAGAAAATCATTACCAAAAATTACCCATTTTTTGGATTATACGATGTAGAATTTCTTCGAATAATATATGATCAAAGGATTTTGTTTCGTTATTTCTCTGTACAGATGTTACAAAATAACAATTACAGGAATATCATTTGCAATTATTAACGCTTAATTTACCTGTCCTATAGTAAAATTTTCTTTTTTTAGAATTAATATTGTTTGGGAAATTATTTGAAATTGGCATATTTGTTGTTTTGAACAACTAATGTCCAAGTTTGTTTTTGTAAAAATATTGTCATCAAATTGATATATCAATGCAAACAAGCTAACATTCTGTAATTTAACGTAAAGAAAAAGATATATTACAGTAACCTTAATAGTGTAAATTGTGTTATTATTTCGATTGTCGAATATAGTAAGCTCATTCAATGACTTTTCGTTTAAACCTTCGTCTCAACCGAATTTTTAGACAAAATGTTTTGTTTCTGAATGGTAAATTAACGATTGTTTCACTGCCAAACTTGATCAGGGATTCCAGATCATCTTTCCGCATACGGGTATTTTTTTTTTTTAGATTTTACTTTTCTTGGTTTTTTCAATTGTTTCCAGTCCTAATAATTACTGAAGTGATGTTTAATATTGTTGTTTACTCACAACAAATGCTCCAAAATTGTACTTAGACTGCCAATCGTCGCAATCAATCTAAGGAAAATCTTTGATGGTGGCCTAAATGTGCGATTTGAACGAGAAAACTCGTTACACAAAGATTTAAACGACCTACTTAGGTCGTTTATGAGTTATTGAATGTGCCTAGTGAATGTTAATATTCTCAGCATCACTCAGCACCATTGCAGAGAACTGATTTCCTTTTTTTGTAGATTTTTTGGATTTGATACTCATGAATTCATGATAAGATGAGTGCACATACCGTATATTATCGATTAATACGCGGGCCTTTAATAGCCCGCGGACCTTAATTAATACGCGGGGTCAAAATGATTTTTACAAATAAGGCGCGGGCCTCGTTTAGCGCGCGGGGCCAATTGTTACGTTTCCAAAACGTACCATAATTGTTGTTACGTCTCGGAAACGTTCCAATTGTAGGCTGAAAATTTTTGAAATGTGCCGAAAAAGGATGATAAATGGAACGTTTTGCATATGTTTCAGTAGAAATTACCGAAACATATGCAAAACGTTCCATTTATCACACTGTTTTGCTGATTTTCGTCGCAAATTGGCCGATGCTTTTTTCCAACTCGGAATAAACCGCGGGCCCTAAATAGCGCACGGGCCTCAAATAGCGCGCAGGTAAAAAAAAAATTTTCTAATAGCGCACGGGTGCGCTATTTACACATATACGGTACATAAACCTTTAACAACTATTGACTCACATTATTGTCTGGAAAATATGTCAGTAGGTAGACTTTATTTTGTCTCCATGTGATTAGATCCTGTAATAAGTTCAAATCTAGATCATGGTTATGATGTCCAGTTTCTCCTGTGTCCTTGATGACAAATACCAATACTTTGTTTTCAATTGAGATGGAATAATAATGAGCAAGCTATAATGAAGATTTGTTTTTAAATTTAATTATTGTGAATAATATGGGGGATCGACAAACATTTGGTCGACACAGCACGAGGTTGACAAATGTGACTGTCAATTAATAGGTTTGTGGCAAACTGACAGGTTAACCTAGTCACTACCATAGTTTTGCCAATTTGTATCGCCCTCTACTCAGTAACTCCGAGATTCTACTGTTAGAAGACGTACAAGAACAGCCTTAGACATAGAAATCATCCCATTCCAGCTTGAAGCTCACCTGCAGAATCAGCGTTTTTCGTTCTATCCACTCACTGATAATGGAATGAATTTTTTTCCAGTCACCACAATTTGTAATAACAAGTGTAAGACTAACTAGCTTAAGGGACTTTCCACCTAGTGCTTGTTGACTTGGAAGTGTCATAAAATCTTTACTTGCTCAAAACTGCTTGCCCAAATCAGAATCAGCTGAAAAGGAGCGTAATTAAGATCGAGTGATGTATTAGTAAATTGTTGTGCTGATAATTCAATGTTTTTGGTCCAATTAGAATGGAATAATTTCGACAAACAGTGTGGGGCTAAAATTATAAAAATTTGTGTTTAGAAATATCAAAAGAAAATTAAATTTGAAATTTACTTGCCGTAATCATCGTGATAAATGATGAGTATTCGCCTTGAATTTGTGATTTGTAGAATTTTAAATAATTGAAAATTGAGTTGATTACAATCAGAAACGGTAAATTTATGTGAAAATTTATCTTCCAATGCTTAAAAAAAAGATGGTTATACTCTTTAATTTATATAATTCTTTAAATTACTTAATTATTTTGAATACTTTACCGTTTGAAATGTTTATGCATCCAGAGAATAAGTAGAAGATCAATATTCTTGAAATACCCATCATGCAAATGATCTTAAGATTTAGGTTTTAGGTGCACCCTTCATTAGAAAGGAAGCACAACCTCACTATTTAAATGACTTGATTAGACTGTTGTTTATTATTCGTGGTTTGTTGATTTGCGTTGGCAACTGTTAAGTGTCTACTCGATGGCAGTTTATGTGTATCAGCATCCGGTGCATACATCCGACAAATATGTCGTTACTGTACAAGACTGAGAACCATAAAATATTATTTTATGCAAGGAAATATTGGTCCGGCTCATTTTATCGGTGTTTGGTCGATATATCGACTATACAGCACACAATTTAAATAATGTTTTGATGAACCACAAAATCCAATTCAAAATTGCATCTAAAACAAATAAACCAGTATTAATTTATCATTTCAAATGGCCTTTATCCATTTTTACATTTTCTTTTTGGCTTTTCCATCGTGATTCATTTCTAGTAGTAGGCCGCCGTACACAATACTACACAGGCGGCAGGTCTATTGTCTGGACTGGCCTGAGATGATGTGAATTTTTTATTTTATTTTATTAGCCATTTAAACCCATGGTTGGAAGGTGATTGTGTGACATTGTTTAAATTTCAATTTGTCACAACTTATCAGTGAGTTTTTGCACTATCTGGTGGCTACCGCCGATAACGCTCATTCAGCAGGTGAGCTTCAAGCTGGACTGAAGCGATTTTTATGACCACTACTGTTCATCATTTCTGGGAACGTTATTTCACCTCTTGGAACATATTCGATTTCAACTATGAAATGTCCTTGAAAGTAGTATTGAATTCTTTCCATTGTTTGATAACAGAAAATGGTGCCACAAATGATGAAAACTACTAACCAAACTGCACGGACTAAAGCACTCTAATTTTTATTAAAAAAATTATCAATAAACTTTAAACAATCATTGCCTGATACTGAAGTTTGTATTTTCTTAGACTGAGTTTCCTTTGTTGGGATCCACCATCTGATCCAGGTCACGTATTTACACCAAGCGTCAGTTACCATGTTTACATGCACTCACTTATCCAGATAAGTGAAAATGCGAATATTACTTTTGTGGAAAACTGCATGCGTTTACAAAGAATCAGTTTTATAACAAAGGTGACGTCATAAGACGTTTTTAACTCTCTGTTAAACATGCGCATTAATCTTCCACAATGCACTGCGCAGAAACAACATGTCACAGCATTGTTGTGACGTCAGCTTTTCTAGATAAGTAATGAGTGGGTGTTTACATTGTAAATGGCAATGCGCAAAACACCCAAAATCTACCTCAAACAAGTGGATTTTAGTTTTCCAGATAAGTTTGATTTTTCTGGAAAACTGATTTGTTTACATGATCAGTTTTCCAGAAAAGTAAATTTCGCATTTTCACTTATCTGGATAAGTGAATACATGTAAACATGGTAATAGCTAATAGATTGAATGACTAACTGCATACCTCTGAACCAGCCAAACTGTTTTTAATTCTTTTTAATGTGAAATACATTTATGTATGCTTTTTACAATTTTTATTCGATTCACTTTTCTGATTAATTAATTAAAGTAGTCTTTATGGCAGAATAAATTAACTATAAATAGTTTAGATGACAATTATGCATTGTTCAGACAACAAAACAATAATTTGGGAGGAAAATGTAAAAAGGCATCTTTAAACAGTAAAATGCAAATCCAAACAGATAAATCAAGTTTAAGATGATAAAAAGCTGCAATATCTTAAACAAATTCAAATGGGGTAAGTATGTCGGAATAGTCAAGCATACCGACCACGTCATTCATGGGGATTCTCTTGTGTGTGACGGGTTGGTTGCTGGTGTAGCGTGCCCAAGCGGGACTTCTAGCACATAGGTAGACTGTAAGCTTGTTAACGGATCGGATTGGATCGGATTTCTGGCCAATCCGCATCCGATCCGAAAATAGTGCGGATCGGAAAATGCAGATCCGATCCGATCCGCATTCCCTGATTGGCCGATCCGATCCAATCCGATCTGCAATCAATCCGCGGATTGCGGATCAATCCGCAGATTTTTTCTTTTTTGATTGTGTTTATTTCCGAATAACAACGGAATTACAAGTGTTTACAATACAATTAACCATAACTTATTGTTAATTGTATTGTAAACAGTTGTAATTTCGTTGTTATTCGAAAAAAACACGTAAATTAATTTTTTTTTTAATGGCGGATCGCTCGGATCAATCCGCAGCTCGGATTGGTCACCGATCCGATCCGATCCGCAGGCGGATCAGTCAAAAAACCATCCGCATCCGATCCGAGCGGATCAAATCCGCGGATTAGCGGATCGGATCGGATCGGGTTAACAAGCTTAGTAGACTGTGATTCCGATCTCTAGACAAACGAATTAAAGGCTAACAATCCAACAATCTGGAGTCCTTGTCTTATTTATTTTCGTGAGCCTGCATCTCACACCAGGGTAACTGGTCCCCTAGTTGCCCTGGCTAAGAGCATGGCTGTCACAATGGATTCATTTGCTAATCAAACATTGACACATGATGTGTCAATTCAATACACTCCTTTTCAAGTGATTAATATAAATATGAATATAAGGTTTGGTTTGTGGGAGTTGAGGGGGGCGCTACCGCTCCCTCTTGATAAAACGTGCCGGTAGGATGATCGGACATGCAAGTTGCCAATTGATCTTGATCTTTGCTGTTTTGAAATTCCAAGAAAATCCGTGATTTTAATGAAGTGGAATGGTAATTATATTGATATGTAATTATATTTGCTAATGTGGGTAGACGCAGCAATTCTATTATGTTTGCATGGTGCCAGATTAAAACTTTGTACAAAAGAAATTCCAAGAGACTTGTTATTGCAGACACGAAAACTCCTCCAATGACAATTGCGAATGCTGTGATTGTGTGATAAATAGAAATGGGTTTTCGGACATAAGTTGTTTTTTCGCATGATGTTGCTGGCTTTAACTGATCGCTAACTTTGTTTATGATCCCTGTTTCTTTTAACTTCAAAATGCTGAAATGTATAATTGGAGTTTAATGTTAAAATTGTAACACATTTTTATTTACCTGCAATACTTACTTCTGATTAAATGAATCTACATATTTTGAATTTTTATTAAAAATATAATATCCTAAATAAGCAATCGGAATTTTTAAATGATGCAATGTGCAGTTTGATTGGTATAGCGTCTTCAGTTTAACGTATGTACTGATGATGGCATTGTAATTATTCGAAAGAACTACTTCAGTATCCTCATCTGATATGTTTCCTTTATTGGGACTTTTTTCCATACGATCCCAAATTTCATGTGCAAGGTTTGTTTCTGCAGTCTGCAATTAAGAAAAAATGTCTTGAGAAGAGTTTATCATTCTGAAATCATCAGACCGTCATTGCAATGAACATATTGTACAACATAAATATCAAGGTTAGACTACATTGCTGCACTTTCAGGGCATGGCACCAGGACAAAAAAAAGACAATAGGTTTAACAGAATCGCAAATTACACAGTTTGTGGCAGGTACTTTTTCTTTACAATTATGACATTTTTTACACTATATTTAGTGTACGGTAAATGTGTTATGGTTTGGGTTGCGGTTGAAATTTCATGTGATAGTTACAAAATTAGACTTAACCTTATACATGTCACGTGATTATTGAAAGTAGTATTGTCTTGTTAGCATAAAAAGAGAGAATTCTTGTTTTAAATGTTTTAATACAATGCTGCAATTTTATTATTGTGAATTTAAATGAATCCAAAGCAGAAACAATTAGATAAACCGAAACCATAACATGTGTCCGCACGTGAATGGAGCAGAGAATTCAAAATGGCGGCGAAAGAGGTCATTGATAATCCAAATTTTGAGTCAGTGACGTAAATAGTGGAAAACTACCAGATTGGCTACGCTATTTTCAGAAATAGTGTAAGCTCCGATGGAGATATAAGTTTTTCACTATGCCTATAGGCGTAACGAGGGTTTTTATAAGGAAAAAGTAACTGCTGCAAACTGTGCAATGCCTCCGAATGTGTTAATCGTATTTCCATTACCAACGAGATTGGTAATAATAATCCAAGTTGTGTGGTGTTTGATATTTTTTTCATTACCTTGATGTGCTTGTAGACAAAAAGGTTTCCAAAAGAGTATAAGTTGACTTTGGTGTCCAACAATACGTCTTGAATACTGTTGTATTGAAGTCGTGATGTAGTAACAGTGAGTGATGCGTACAATACCACACTGTAGCTTAACATAATTAGCATAATAAACAACTTTTTTGTTCCAGTAATTGTATAAGCTTTGAAAAATAATAAAAACAATAACTTTTGGATTTGCTAACAATGTTATTGTTAGCAATAACATTGTGATACTACCTGAAGTTGATGTTGAATGGTTATAATATTTCGTTATCATAGCCAGAGCTAGTTCAATGATGACACATGAGGCTAGAATACATAACCAAACATCCAGGGGAAATGGTTTGAAAAATGTCATCCATAAGTATTCGTTAATGTTGCTGTCTTGTCGCATGACTAATGCAAATGTGTCTGTCTTGGTAGGAAAAATTACGAAGTCGCAATTGAGCAAACGATCAGCACTGATTCCAAATCCTGTTCTATATGTATCACATTTCTAATAAAACGAAAGATAAAGATGAACTGTAAATAGAATTTTATGATTTACATTTTCTTATGTAATAATAGCACTTAGATTCTGAAATTTATTATTAAAAATAGATTTATTTCATATACAGCATATTAGTCCAACAGGAAATATCGCATACTTATTTTCACTGCATGCAGCAATCTGATACTTTTTTCCAACCTCATGTTAAGAAAACATGGGATTGCTCAGCTCAGAATTTTTTTTTTTTTTGGAAGTAGCCAAAAGTTAGATTAAATGTTGTTATTATTTAGCCATTTATTGATGTCATCTAATTCTTTAACACCGATTTTTTTACAGTAGCTGCATTTTGAATGCAGCTACTAACTTCTTCTACTGATTTTTTGAGGCAAAAGAAGTATCGCATACTTTCTGCCAGGGGTTGTAGACAATAAGCGCTCGGTTTAAATAAGCGTCATGCGTCATAAAAATTAGTATTTTTTCTAAATAATATGTGATTTTAGTGCAGTTATTAGTGATTAATTAGAAAATATCTAATTTTTGATTTAAAATAGGCGCCGGGGGGGGGGGGGGTCAATAAATAATGCATTTGTTTGAAGCGGTACAGTTGGCGAATTCAATTATTTTTTGTCTCAATTTTCAGCCCGTTAAAACGGGTTTAAATGATCGTTTATGAGTTATTGAATGCACCTATAGTTTAATTAATGTCGTCAACAACTCAACATACTTTCTGTATCAGCATTTCAACTTTGTCAGCATGTTTTGTAAGACGAAAGATGGCTATCGAGCTACAAAATTTTTTAAACTTTTGATTAACTTTAACAAAATCATTACCCAAAATTTCCAGTTTTATTGGTTATGAGATGAAGAATTTCTTTGAATAGCAAGCGTTCAAAGGTTCCTTTCTTTACAATTCTCTATGTAGAAGTTAAAAAGTAAAAAATTAAGGAATAGTACATGGAAAATTAAATGCTATTTTTAATTTACCTGTCCGATAGTGAAATTTTCTTTTTTTGGAAGTAATGTTGTTTGGGACATTAATTGAAATTGGCACGTTTGTTGATTTTCACAACTTATTCCCAAGTTTGTTTTTGTAAAATTATACTCATCAAATTGATATTCCAATACAGACAAGCTAAAATTCTAAAATTTAATGTAATGAAAAAATATTTTAATTTTAATTTTAATTTAAATTGTGTACAAGTATTTTGAACGCGAAACATAATGAATGTTAATCTCGTTTTTCAGCAACATTTGCACATTTTTGGCCAGAAGTGAGGTATGGATAATAGTTTACGCTCGATCAAGCTGCTGTTTATCATTGTAAATTATATTACTGACACTTTCTGCACTAATTTCCTGCAATACCATATTTCTCAGAGGCAAAAATAAACCAAAAAATGTACTTTTTAGACCAAAAATGTATTATTAAAATGCAAAATTGAACGTAAAAATAAGAAATGGGAGTCTTAACATGAAAGTGTGCTCAGTGGCTGCAGAAAATTGAAATGACTTCCATTTTGAGTTTGTTTTTTGATCTGAATCTTGTGAATTCATGATAAGATGAACATCCTTTAACCATTGACTCATACATTACTGTGCTGAAAATATGCGAGTAAGTAGACTTTATTTTGTCTCCATATGATTAGGTCCTGTAATAAGTTCAAAACTTCATCGAAGTTTTGATGTCCAGTTTTACGTGTTTCCTTTATGACAAACATCATTATTTTGTTTTCAGTTGTGATGGAATAATAATGAGCAAGCTATAATTGAGATTTGTTTTTAAATTTAACTATTGTGAACAATACGGGGGAAGAGCTATCAGATTATTGACAAGCATTGGGTCGACACTGCATGGAATTCAGGTCTGATTGTAATCCGACTCTATTTGAATTCTGGAAAGGGAAATGATCCTTCCTTAAAGAACGATTTTTTTACTGATGATTAGGGTTAGGATAAATGCATAAATGCATAGGAATTATTTTTATTCAATAAAAAGCCGAAATTGGCTATAAATGCATATTTTCCGAAAATCAGAAATAAATGTACAAATCGCCATTTTTCCTGGAAAAGAACGGCGATTTGTGTCATTTTTAACGATACGGAACATGTATGTCTCAATTTTTTTTTAAGACACGCATCGTTTAAGATACATATGCTTGCGTTCGGAAAACTGAGGCTTTTGCCAAAAACAGACACCAGGGAAAGTCACTAACTTAGTGTCTGGAAAAAGTTTTAAGAAATAAAATAAATAGAAAAAAATGAATTGTAATTACTACTTATAATTCATTTAAATCAAGAACACTTTGAAATAGCATTAAGTTGTTATTTAACTCGAATAAATTTTTTTTTTTTTATAAAATTGAATGTTTGGTGCATATTTTATGCGCATATAACGAATTGTATTTTGCATAAATATTCGAAGTCTAGTGATGATTCTTTCAGAGTCACCACAAATTGTAATACCAAATGGACGATTAATTAACTTTAGGATTCTCGACCTAGTGCTTGTTTATTTGGAATTAAGCTAACATCTTTACTTGCTCAAAACTTTCTGTCCAAATCAGAATCAGCTGAAAAGGAGAGTAATTTAAATCGAGTGATGTATTAGTATATCGTTGTGCTGATATTTCAATGTATTCAGTCCAGTTGGAATGGATCAATTTCAATAAACAGTAAGGAGCTAAAATTTTAAAAAGTGGTATTTAGAAAAATAAAAATAAAAAAAAATTAAATTTGGAATTTAGTTACCGTAATCGTCTGGATAAATGATTATTATTCGCCTTGAATTCGTGATTTGTACAAAATTAGATAATTGAGAATTGAGTTGATTATTACAATCAGAAAAGGAAAATTTATCTGACAGATTGTTTTTTCCTGCTTATAGAAAAGATGAATAGACATACACTTTGCATACATTAGAAGTTAAAAAGAAAAAATTTCTTCTAACATATTACCGTTTGAAATGTTTATGGATCCAGAAAATAAGTAGAAGAAAAGTATTTTTGAAATGTTCATCATGCAAATAAAAATTACGTACAGTTCAGTGAACTATGGTTTTGTTATATCAATTGTGATAAGTGCTAGAGATACGATCAAATTGATACACTTAATGGTGATTGTGTCAATATGTCCGACTAATTGGTGGTCGCTTTCTGAAGATTAAGATATTTAGGCTCACCAGACATGAGAAGGGGACGACCACACCATTTAAACGAGATCATTCCACTATTATTTGTTATTCTTAGTTTGTTGATTTGCGTTGGCAACTATTCGACGCAAATAAACTTAACTTTATGTGTTTATTAACTTCCCGTACGTTGATCCCACAAATATGTCGTGACTGAGAACCATAAAATACCATTTAAATGAATTAATAAATGTCAAGCTCATTTTATCGACTAAAGGTAACAAGCAATCAAAAAAGTGTGTCAATTACCATGTTTACTTGTAGATAGTGAAAATGCAAATTTTACTTTTCTGGAAAACTGATCATGTAGTAAATAAACTAGTTTTTCAGAATAAAAGACACTTATTCGGAAAACTTGTGATGATTCTATCCTTTTATGGTAATATTACATTACCAAAGAGATAAAGACAACATTGCTACTTAAACAATAACCTACGTGAGATATGCAAAGTCTGTGAAGTAAGTGAATTGTTGTAGAATAAGACTAATATTACAGGTTTACATTTTTTAGTTAAACAACTAGGATTCCGGGTCTAATCTTGTGTAAAACGGGTCGCATCTACTGGTTGAGTGTCCGGACGGGCTGAGGATTAGGGCAGGCTTCGCGGCATTGTCACAACTGTGAGTGGATTTAAACAGATAGATAATTGATTGATTGTTTGATTAAAGAGTCAAAAGACCTTTATTGTGTGAGCGCTGTTGTCATTGACAACACAAACTGTATACAAATGGATGATTAAATGAGCGATGTTTCTTTTTCCAATGTTCAAATGGTCGTGGCTTATTCCCGGGTGTATCAACAACAACAACGTTACATGGTCAAACAGCCACATAGCAAGAAAGCGGATAATTCTCCGCATTCACTGAGATTTAAACAATCGTTCAAACAAATAGTCGTACGAGATCGAAACATAGCTAAATACTACGAAAAATGCAATCAAAAGGTTAGGGATTAGTAATTTTGGCAGGGATAATTGATGATGATCCACAATCATCGCGGGAGGTTTTGACACCTTCATTTGCCTCAGAGCCGTGACGGTGGATTTTATTGCGCTGATCCACAGTCCACACCCGGAATTTGTTGGCGGGTACATCTTCCCATATAGACGGTCTTATATAGGCAGGGACAATCACAATAATCCGTGATCATTGCGGGAGGTTTTTAGGTCTTCATCCGCCTCACAGCCGTAACGATTAGATGGTCGCGTGACCAAGAACCGGTATTTATTATTATTGCACGGGTTTACTTGCCGCATCAGCCCATTTATGAGCAATATATTGACAGCGACAGATCAGAATGTCAGCTATCGGGCTTAGTGAAGATCAAAGAAACAAACAAAAAGCAAAGATGTCTCAAAAGTCTGAACCACCCTAAATATTTCGTGAGCAATTGCATCTAGGCAAACTTTGATAAAGCGATCGTATGGGTGAGAGCAAACCAATGATGTCATCAAATTTGACCTTGAAGGCCATTTTGAAGGTCATTCACTTGCTAACTTCTAAACCAATCAGGTTAGAGAAAAATTTTCAATTACAAAGTTGTAGAGCACCATCTAATTAGTCTAGAACTGTTCTTAAAAAAATTATCTCCTACTGAAACGTTTTGAGAAAAAAAGGTTTGAAATGTTAGTCTACTCATTTGGAGAACAATAAGGATTAGTGACAGCTAATCGGACACCAGAATCCATGGACTTGCAAGTCACTTCAGGGATTAGCAAGTTCGGACCTTACAGAAGACTCGGTCCAAAAGAGCCCAATTTTGTTTGTTGCACTTCAATTCCCAGTACATACCGGTAACTTAAGTTAGATCTCCGATGGTTACAAGATCAATGCTTCTTCTTATTTTTATTCAGTATTTTTCTTCCCTTTTATCTCTGGATCCCACGCTGACCTGTGGTGATTCAGCATCACCTGAAGAAGTAATTAGCGGTGATTATTGTGTTACTAATACTCGCCACTAGAGCGCGCTAGAAATACCGACTAGACTGACTAGTCGCGTGTTTCTGCGAACCTGCATAATCAGAAGGATTTGCATATGACGTCATTTCCGGTTAATATATATAGCCAATGCTTGACCGGAAACGACACTACAGTTACCACATTTCAGCAAGAGCACCATTTACCTCACCTTTCAGGCCGTTTCACGGATTGATCGAGGACCGGTGCCCGCTGACCATTTCAACTGTACAACAGCCACATTTATTTAGCGTAGCCAATCTACGCTAGAATAAATATTCGAACGATATTCGTTTAATTCGCACGAGAAAGCGAATTCTCGCGTGTTCATAATAACACGTGGAAATACCCTAGACAACAAACATAGACCACGCGTAGGACTAAACAATTGGATCCGCCATTGTTTAGCGGCAACTCGTATTCGCAGCCGAATCCGAGGACCAACACAGGAAACATCTTGACTTATATTTGTATTAGTAAGCGTGTTTTAATAAAGCAGTATTTGAAATATATTGTATTCCCGAGTGTATTATTTATTATCTTTAACCACAAAGTCGAATCACGACACGTGGGGGCCTGTCCGGGATAGATTTGCTAACCTTAAGACAATACTTTAAATAATAACCGGGATCTTTCAATCGATCATTATATCGTAAGAAATGACAAAAACTACCGCAGAAGATAGAAAAAGGCGTAACGACGAAAAGGATAGAAAAGAAGCCGAAGAAATCGAACGCCAAAAAGCGGAAGAAGCGAACCACGTGGAACCAGAAGTCGAGACTAACTCGACTAAAGTTTCAACGGAATCATCAAGTGAAAGCCTTCCCCTTGCAAGACAACTTCCGTTTACGGGAGGCGAATTCGAAGGATCAGGAAGCTCTCACGAAGAAAACGGACTAAATAAATCGTTCGAAAACCCTCGATTCGGATTGAAAAGCCCAAGACCAGTCGAAAAGGATCCCAGTGAAATGGATCTAATGACTCTTCTAAATAAAGCGGCAAACACAAGTGCCGCAATTATCAACGAGGCTGCCCGCGCAGACCAAGCAAGAACAGTCGCGTTAGAGAAGAAGAAAAACGAATTGATGGAAGATTTAGCCAGAGAGCATCGCGAGAAATTAGCTGCCATGGAACAGAGCTTGGCACAAGAACACCAAGCTAAACAAATGGCACTGGAGCGCGAGCTGGCTCGAGAATTGCTCGCGAAGCAGAAAATAATCGAACGAGAAATGGCAAAGGACTGCCAGATCCGGCCGCCAAGCAACGGGTTAAGCCAGCATTCGGAGCCAAACTCCGTACAGAGCTCCCCAGAACGGTCTCACACAGCTAAGGAGCTGGTAGCCAAAGCAATAGAAGTAACTCGGGTAGCTTGCGCACACGGCATCGAGATCGACCAGGACAAGGATCCCTACGCAGAGCTAAGCCGAGTAATCGACCTAGTAAATCAGAGGACTGAAAAACGATCGGCAGATAACACGGCCAGACGCGGAGAGAAACGACGTCGGGTCGGAGCAGATCGACAACAGTCCGAGACAGGCGGCGAAGCAACGTCAGACAGCGAAAGTATCGACTCTCAAGCATCTCACGGCAGTATTCGAGTCAACGGACTAGATAGCATCTTGAACGAATCGGACGAAGTCAAAGGAGAACTGTACGAGGCGTTTATACAGGATAGGAGGAATAATCAGGGCGCACAATCATGGGCAGTAAAAAACTCATTCGCAATGAAAACTGGCCAAACCAGTAATAACAACCCAGGCGACCCTAACGCAGAGCTAATCAGATGTATAAATCAGAAGAATCAAATACGCAACGAAGTAGGTCAAAATAAACTGGCCATGCCGACGCTCGAGGAGATTAACGCAGTTAAAAATCACCTCGAAAAGAAACACGCCGCCGAAGCGTATGCTGGGAGAGATTCCTACGTTTTTATCAAAAAAACGAACGAAGGCCTCACGGGGACCCGACTGGACGATCTGATACCGCCCGGAACAAAGTTGAGCCAAACCTCCGCTCCAGAGAAAGCGAACCCAGATAACTCAACCATAGCGCAAGACCTCACGAATAACCCGAACACCGCGGGATCATCAGGGAAAACGTCGTTCCAACACAATCAGTTCGGACTGACGGGCAACGGTACGCATTACCCAAGCCTCCCTTCCGACAATCCACGATCATCACCGCTGCTTAGTGAGACTGACTCGCTAAGCAACCAACTACGGACGATGAAAGACGAACTCCTTCAGGCCATGGACCAAAAACTTCAACAAAGCCGTGGCCAAGAGACCGAGGAGGACGATCGAAGCGAAGGATTGTTGAAACGTTACTCCGCAGACCGATGGCTGTATTCTCGCAAGGATAACAACATCAAGTGGACGACCCTGAGACTAATTAAGTTCGACGGATCCTGGAACGCCGGCAACTTGTTTTTGGACGAAGTCGCCCTGACGATTAATCGCTTAGGAGCGGAACCCGACGAAATGGTTGCACGCGGAATACCAGAAATGCTGATCAACCGGGCCCGAAACTGGTACGCTGATGTCCAACCCCGAAACTGGGAAGATTTCGTCATAAAGTTCCACAATCAATATGGCGAGACGAGCCAAGAAATCCAGAAAAGAGTAAGCTCTATGAAGCAAGCTCCCGGGGAAACTCTGAGGGAATACGTACAACGAGCCGACAGCCTGTTCCGTGAAATGGACAAACCATTTGACCAACACGCTCAGAAAGCTCTCTTCGAACAAGGACTAAACGAAACCGCAACCAAAGTCCTACGAGAAATGAACGCTCCTAAAGGGGATAATTTCAAAGCCATCCTAGCTTTCGTCGAGAAGAAACACACCGAAGTAAATGCTCGGTATAACGAAAATCTGACAAAAGAAGAGCGAGCTCTAGGAGTGGCCCGACAGCAACGAATACAGGAGCGCAGCATAGACTCCACTAAGCTGCTCCAATCGCGAAATTATCTAAACGGAAGTATAGAGCCACTCCCCTCAAAGAAAAACCAACAAGCTTCTAACCCTTTACCACCTCCGAATAAGGCCTATCGCACGCAAACTAACGCCGCCGAGGAAAAGTCGGAAGACGAAGTAAGCGAAGACTCTGAGCAATTCTCGGAAAGCGATGAGGCTGACGAAGGTATCAACGATGTGGTACACGCAAACATGGGGAAGGAACTGGCGCCCAGCTACCGACCTCAGATGAAGTCCAGAAAATCGGAACACCACAACCCGAAAACAGAGGCGACTTCCGAGAAGAAGGACTACCCCAAAAAACCTTTTGAGCGGGAGGGAAAGAAGAAAAGCCCTTGTAATTTCTGTAACGAAGACGGCCACTGGCGTCAGGCCTGCCCAAAACTGGCAAAGAAAAAAGCCGACGACAAGGCCGCAGAGCGTGAGGAGCTAGTGAAATTGCTCGCGAAGGAACAAGAAAAAATCTTGAAGGAACTCACCGCCAAATTCGACAGTATGACAAAAAACTGGAACTCGCGGGCGGAACAAAAGTGATTCCACATCCGCTCGCGATAACTTCGAAAACGATGGACCTTACACTGGTGGAAAAACAAATTAAAGAAATGAAAAAATTGTTGGAATTCTTCGAGGAAGCTGCCAACGAGGAAGTCACAACTCCAACCAAAAAACGGAAATTCGAAATTAGAGACGAAGACGGTATAGCCAACGCTTTCATGACTTTGCCGCTTGACCAAGGGGCCAATCCTCTTAAAAAGCGAATACTTCGTTGCAACCTATCAACAGAAGCGAAGAGCGTACTGGCTAAAATACCAGTCTCTTTCGGCAAAAAGGTGTTAATGGGACTACTCGACTCGGGAGCGGATCAGTCGTTTATCTCCACCGACTTATTCGAATCACTCGAAGAAAAAATACAGAAAAAATTACGGGGAATGAACGAGAATATTCGAGTTCTTACAGCAGCGGGAGAAGTTAGAGCAGTGGGGACGTTATCAACCGATTTTGTATGGGAAGGAGGCACGATTAAGCATTTCTTCATCGTGTTACCAACCCGAGACACAATCCTGCTGATAGGAATGGATTTGATGGAACGGATGAACATCCAGCCCAACCCAGTCACACGTTCGTGGAATTACATCGACAACCACGAGGACCCACGACTACCCATAATACCTCCGGAACTCCTAGACAAAGCTAAGGACGACGAGGAATGGGGAGGAGGCGAAATTAAGAAGTTCATCCAAGACTATAATTTTAAGTCGTTTAATACTATCCTCCAAGAGGAGAATTTAATACATAATCTGGCCATGGACGCCAATCTTGGAGAAGAACAAACGAAACTCCTCGAGGAAATGCTCAAGAAGCACTCGAAGAACTTAAATAAAGATCCAGGAAAGACTAGTTACGTAATGCACGAGATCGAATTGGTTACGGGAAAACCGGTGCGAGTACCTTTTAAAACTATGAATCCCCAAAAGAGACATATCGTAAGAACGATGTGCAACGAGTTACTCGAAAAAGGGATCGTGTCGCACGCCATCGGAGAATATGGAATGAGGATTGTCCTCGTCATGCGACCCGGCTCCGAACCGCGCCTCTGCATCGATTATAGACCTTTAAACGCCATAACCGTCATCGACCCCATCCAAATGCCGTCAATAGAAGCGATTCTACGGGAGCTCGCCCCATTTAACTGGGTCACGACCATGGACTTGTCCAAGGGTTACTGGCAGGTTGAATTGCGGGAAGAGGATAAAGAGAAAACAGCTTTTTGGGCACCACAGGGTCGACTGATGTTTAATGTAATGCCCTTCGGGTTAGTAAACGCACCCGCCACCTTTCAAAAACTAATAGAAAAAGTTCTCGGCGATGCCTTACACAAATACGCATGGGCTTACCTCGATGATATAGTCATAGTCTCCCAAACTTTTGAAGATCACCTGATACACGTGAATGACGTCATGGAGCGACTCACAAAAGCCGGTCTAAACATTCATCCAGGGAAAAGTAAATTTTGCCGCAAAGAATTGGCATTCCTGGGTTACACAGTCGGAACAGGTGGCCTATCCATCGACCCGAAAAAGACCCAGGCGATTAGCCAGTTCCCCGCCCCGGAAGATGTAAAAGGAGTCCAACGTTTCATGGGCATGGTGAATTTCTTCAATCGATTGCTCCCAAATTTGGCAGACGTCGCGGCGCCCATCACAGATCTGTTACGCAACGATAAAGATTTCGAGTGGACTGACCACTGCGAAACATCGTTTAACAAAATAAAACAAATGCTGATCGATGTAAAACGAATTCCCCTACCAGATCTTAATCGAGAATTCACTCTTCACACCGACGCCAGTCGAATTGGCCTAGGTGCTGCGTTGCTTCAAAAGCATGACATCGACGGAGTAGTGTTAGAGGTCCCGACGATGTTCATCAGCCGGAAATTACAAGCAGCCGAAAAGAATTATAATGCGACAGAGTTAGAATGTCTAGCCGTCGTCTGGGCAATCCGAAAATTCAGACCATACCTGGAATTTACCAAGTTCAACGTACAAACTGACCACGAAGCACTAAAGTGGTTAATGGCGTTGAAGGAACCGTCCGGAAGAATGGCTCGCTGGCAGCTAGAATTAATGGCTTGTGACTTAATCATTGAATACCGACCCGGAAAATTCAACGTCGTGGCAGACGCCCTCTCACGAGCCCCAGCTTCAGACCCCGAAGACGAGACCGACTGCGGAGAGGACGACTCACGCCTCTTCTACTGTCCGAACCCCGTCCGAAAATGGGAATTTAAAAAGCTAAACGAATTACCCAAGGAGAAACTCGAGTCAGGAGACCAGAATTATTACAGTTATTGGCTCCGAGCGTACCAGTCGGTCAAGGACGCTCACCCAAATTATGAGCTAACAATAGAACCTCGAATCTCCGACAAGTACGTTCGAGCATTCGTCGCCCACGTAAGCAAGGGGACGAATAGCAAACCGCCCACCAGGGACGAATTAATAGCCGCCCAGATGGCAGACGACTTCTGTAAAACTTATCGAGACTTCATCACAGATAAAATATTTCCCGACGAGAATTTCGACGAAATCCAACGTGAAGAATTCGAAAGAGAAGCCTCCACGTACTTAATCGAGGATGGACTTCTACTAAAACACCACCCGAATTTCCGCGATGATCTGACGGAGACAGGAACTTCGATGAAAGTCGTTATACCCAGGAGTCTGCTGACAAGGTTTCTGTGGATGGTCCACGGACACCCGCTCGCCGGACATTCTGGAGTGGCCAGAACGATCTACCGAGCAAATCAACTTTATTTCTGGCCAAAAATGACCCGAGATATTGTTCGTTTTATTCATCACTGCCCCAGATGCCAAGCGTGCAAGCCGAGGACGCCCAAGAACTACGAGAGAATCTCACTTGGCCCTTTCGCACCCTTCGATTGCTGGAGCGTGGATTTAATGGGCCCAAAACCCACGTCATCCAATAAAAGCAAATATATATTAGTAATCATGGATGTCGCGACTGGATGGCCCGAACTCTTTCCAATGGAGAGACCAACTAAGCAAAAAATCATTCGATGTTTGTACGAAGTGGCGCTTCATTTTGGATTCCCTCGAAAATTAATCTCCGATAATGGACCACAATTCGCGTCAAATTTGTATAAAGACTTCTGTAAAAAATTCGACATCGAGACATCATATACATCAACCTATAATCCACGGGCCAATCCCGTCGAAAGGTTAAATCGCGATATAAAATATGCACTAGCAATTTTCACCGATGTTCACTCCAGCTGGGACGAATATCTTCGTGAAATTGCCTTCAGCATCCGCACAACGATCTCAAGGAACCGCAAATTTTCTCCCGCGTTTCTAAACTTCGCTCGGGAACTCAGAGTACCCTGGGACCCACGAATACCGGAGGAAATACTGGAAATTGATCCTGAGAAGCCTCATATTTATGTCGACAGACTGGAGCAAATAATTTCGGCCACTTATCAGCACATGATGTCACACATATTCGACATGAGAGATCGTATTAGCATTGCTGGAAAGGATCGGCCCTTCTGCAATTTTAAAGTCAATGACCTCGTCTGGAAAGACACACATATTCAGTCCAGCGCCGATAAGGGGATCCACGCAGGCTTAGCAGACAAACGCGACGGCCCGTACGTCATACTCGAAGCCCACGGCGGAAACGCTTTCAAGCTAAAAAGATTGGCAGATAACGTTAATTTTAGATCGATCCACGCCCGAGAATTAACTCCATACTTACCTGAGTTTCCTCAAGAGGCTTGGACGGAATATCAGACGAAACCAGCGAAAAATCCAATTATTCGCGACATGTTTTTAGATGAACAAACTGGCCCAACCAATTTAGTTCAAGATGAGTTACTCGAAGTGGCCGACGCCCCGGATGAGATTTCGGGGAGGGAGGAAATAGTCGCAGAATCTCCTAAAAAAGGAAAGCAATCAAACAAAAAGAAGACTACAGGAATCCCCAAACCTGATAAAATATACGGTATGCGCCGACACAAGCCAAACCCGTTCATAAAAGACGGGAAACTCGTCGGAAAACAAAAAGCGACTCCGGCCATTGTCTCAAACAATCGATAAAAACAACCACAGGGGGGACACCTGTTACGTCCCACAATGCGTCTTAATTGGCCAAACCAATCAAAGATGACATGAGACTAATAGTTAACCTCTAACCCGACCCACACTTATCACTGTCATCTCCGACTAAGCAACGATCACCTCGAGACAGCCGTGAAATCAAATTAGTTTCCGAAAAATGAGAAATGATTGGAAGAAAGAAATTGAACGGGCCGTAAACAACGCTTCCGAGGATGACGATGAAGATCAAGTGGATTTGTTACAAATCATTGTAAACAACGAAGAGGGAAATTGGGACGAACCCAATGAACCCGATGTCCAACCCGACGTAAGTAAAAAATAGAAAAAATTCAATTATCGATAATCAAAAATACGAAATAAGTTCGTGGACTGACCACAAACGAAGAAATAATTTAACTTTAAGTGACAAATTATCAAAATTAATCAAATACCGAAAGAAAAATTAACTTCAAGACACGTGGTCGAAAAGCACATGGCCGACCATGACGCCATCTTGTGTTAGACGAAAGAATCTCTACAAAAATATGACAAATTAATCAACGATCCTAATATATTTATTAATATTCTAATATTTAGGACGGATATCGCACTACGTGGGGGCAAATCGACCCGAAAAGAGTTTCCGCAGGCAGCTTATGGCGCGAAGTAATCCCCATACTGTTCCGACAAGCGCTCGAAGAAGCGGTCGACTTTGAACCATGGAAAATTCGCCTTTTATTGTCCCGTGCGATCAGCCGCTACTGGTCCAGCCAGCAAACGTTGATCCACTACATGCCGCGCCAATATCAAGCAGCTTTACGGGCAGTTATCTCGAGAAATATGGACCCGCCAGCGCCAATCCCGAATCCACTAATCCGAGCCGCCTTTCCTGACGACCAGCGAGGATGGGACGTTTACGAACAATGGCGCGACGCCGAAACAGATGAAGAAAAACACCAGATTCATATGGCATATTACGAAGAAGTAAGGCGGACCGCACATGACGAGGTTTTCAATTATCTACAGCCGGACGGTTACTCGACCGAGGAAATCAGGTTTTGGCTCCTTCAGATCCGCGAAGACCGGCCCGACCGCCCAGATTGGAGACCGAGACACGGTTTCATCACCTCGCAACGAGCAATGCATCAATTGCATTTTTTGGGCTTCTTTGGTCGCAAACGCCAGAAGGCCGAGAAACGTCTCTCCAACGAGCACGACGAAGCAGGCTGCTCAGCGAAGAAACCATGCCTGGACAAGCCAAGCACTTCCAGCAGCGCGCAGAATAAGAAACCCGCGACAGAGAAACGCCTGGCCAAACCAAGCGCTCTCTCTCGCCTGGGAAAGACGGAGATCCCACAAACATCGCGATTTCAATCCAGGGATGCCCCGTCAACCAGCCGAAGAAGAGAAAATGTACGCGAACGCCCCGACCGCCGAGAAGATCAACGCCGACGCGATAGGAACCAAGAAAATTGGGACGATTATCGTAGAAATTACTTCCGACGGCGGGAAGAAAACAAGGAATCCTGGAATAGACACCGAGAGGAGTTCCTGCGCGAACGTGATGAAAGAGCCCGACGTGAACGAGAGAACCTCCGTCTACAAGACGAACGAAGAAGGAGAGGATCGGAGAGTCGCGCACGTTCATGGAAAGCGTATCGTGAAGAAGAAATTCGACAGCGAGATAGGAGGCGCTGCGAAGATACACGATCAATTCGGGACAGTCCCGAACCAATGAAGATCGACGATGAGGTAATTATCGACGAGGTCCCCGAGCAAAAGAAGATGTATACTCAGGCGGACCTCCTCGCGGTAGTTATGCAATACCAACAAATGCAGCCGAAACCAGTCTACCGCCCGACTCCCTCGACCGCCTCGAGTCTAGAGACGGCGCCAAGTGCTTTCATCAAGCCGGAACTCTCGCAGACGAGAAGCGTAACATCCAGCGTCAGCCTCCCAAGCGCCTTTCGCAAGAAAGTGATAATCGGCGCACCGACACTGAGTTCTGAAGAACAACTCAGACATCGAGAAGCTCGCTTTGGACCGGCCAAAGTCGAACCTCTCCCAACTATCCCCGAAGCCTCAACTTCAACGAGAACTCCAATCGTTTGGGACAAGCCCGAACCGGAAAAATCAAGACGTCTGGTCAGATCTGTGCCTCAGCCAACGACATCCACGGGACCCAATCCGATGTTGCCAGCCCCAGCAGTCATCCAAGCCTCGACTCCAATCAACCCTTCGGAGGTAACGTTGCAACAGTTTCTGGAGGTAACGACCGTGGAGCAAGCTAGAGCGCTTTTGTGCGAGATGGACTCCTACCAACAAAACGTGATCCAAAACGTCATCACGAACCTTCAGCGGATCTCGATTGAATATACGCAGAACAAAAATCGGGATCATCCAAATTGGAATACGAGGATCGTGGTTGCCATTACCGACTTGATGTCGATTTTGCTGGCCGCCGCCACCTTCCGAAACGCACGTGTTGCTGTGGCAGCCTGGATCGTGGTGGCCCACGAGGGTTTCCAAGTCCCGCCGGCTCTCGTAGACAGCTGGACCCGCCTAGTGCCCTCTGCGGCAGTAATTCGAGCCCAAATGGTGGCCCAGGACCCGGATCCAGAGACCTCCTATCAGGACGTTCGAGCGATCATCCAACACCCACGCCCGTCGTCTTCAGTGACCACACCCGTCGTGGAAACTCCGGCTCCCAGGGATCCGACGCCTCCTCCTCCGCCTCCGCCGAAGGAAAATAGACCTTCCGAACCACTGGCCGAACCAGTCTCGCTCAAAAAGAAGGAAACAAAAGGAAAATTGCTCCGCCCAAAATCGAGCATGAAAGCTTCAAAGACGGCCGAACCTCAGATCGCCGCCAGACTCCGGATGTACTTCCCGGGGTTGTCCTTGACGAAGGATACTGAAACAAAATTACTCCAAACCCCAGACCGTGGCTATTCTCTTTATGTCTGGATGAAGAACGCTATCGAAGCTGGAGCCGGAGGCGATCGCTTCATCCAGCATCAACGACTACTCCGAGCCCATCGCGCGCCAACCAGCATTGCCGAGGCCCAAAGAATCCATCACACCAATCAGGGAATGTCGCCCTTTTTGCCGCCAATTTGGGCCCACGAACGAACGGGGAATCCGCTGGAAGCACCAGGTCACTTACGTTTCTACTTGAACGAGAGCGAAGACCCCTCGGACTACTCTTCAAAATTGACCACATCTCCCAACCTGGACGAACCAAGTTCGGAAGATAAGCCAAGTTACGCCGATAACTTGAAGAAATAATTAATTACATATTCATAACGAGAAGACTGTCTTCTCTAAAAAACCCTGAAATTATTTATGTATCAATTTCAAGAATGTAAAATATTTTGTTCATCATTCATCATTATTTAATAAAAAGATTATTTATGATTAAAGATACTGCTCCACCTTTATTTAAAGGGGGGGCCCCGATGATTTATTCTCGGGGAGGGACGTGTGGTGATTCAGCATCACCTGAAGAAGTAATTAGCGGTGATTATTGTGTTACTAATACTCGCCACTAGAGCGCGCTAGAAATACCGACTAGACTGACTAGTCGCGTGTTTCTGCGAACCTGCATAATCAGAAGGATTTGCATATGACGTCATTTCCGGTTAATATATATAGCCAATGCTTGACCGGAAACGACACTACAGTTACCACATTTCAGCAAGAGCACCATTTACCTCACCTTTCAGGCCGTTTCACGGATTGATCGAGGACCGGTGCCCGCTGACCATTTCAACTGTACAACAGCCACATTTATTTAGCGTAGCCAATCTACGCTAGAATAAATATTCGAACGATATTCGTTTAATTCGCACGAGAAAGCGAATTCTCGCGTGTTCATAATAACACGTGGAAATACCCTAGACAACAAACATAGACCACGCGTAGGACTAAACAATTGGATCCGCCATTGTTTAGCGGCAACTCGTATTCGCAGCCGAATCCGAGGACCAACACAGGAAACATCTTGACTTATATTTGTATTAGTAAGCGTGTTTTAATAAAGCAGTATTTGAAATATATTGTATTCCCGAGTGTATTATTTATTATCTTTAACCACAAAGTCGAATCACGACAGACCATATCATCCATCTGGATTAGTTTTCAGTTTGTAAATTGACTTTGATTTTACAGCTTTGTCTCCTTTAGGCAATGTCATTATTTTCCCAACTTTGTGTTTTCTTATTGATCCCATTCCATCGCCTCTTTCCATGCATCTTTTTCTGGTGATTGTATTGTCTATTCATAGGTTTTTGGTGTAATAACTTCTTGCGTAATCATAGCACAACCTCGCAACCTCGCTGTTTAAATGACATCATTAGACTGTTGTTTGTTATTATTGGTTTGTTGGTTTACCATGGCAACTCTTAACTGTTTACTCGATAGCAATTTATGTTTAATAGCATCTGGTATATACTTCCTACAAATATGTCGTGACTGTACAAGACTGAGAACCATAAATTATCATTTTCTACAAGATAATAAAGGTCCCGCTCATTTTATCGATACTGTTTCATTAAATATTATATCACAATTTAAAAAATGGTTTGATGAAATACGAAATTCAGTTCAAAAATTCATCTACATCAAATAGACCAATATTCATTTTTCATTTAATCCATTTTAAATGCACTAGTACAAATCTATTATTCCAAAAACAGTAAATGTAAGCAGTGTAAGCACGCGCAATAAGTCAGTCTATAAAACACTGCTGGTCAAACCAGGACCAAGCAAGACGCCATCAATCGGACATTATTTTTGGCTCATTCCATCGTTACTTAATTTCCAGTTTTTGTTTGTTTTACTTGTGTTGGTGGTGGTTTGGGACATTTATCACAATCTATTCATGGTCAGGACAAATAACACTAAACAAACTGCGAAACCTAAAGTTTTGGACTGGTTGGATGCGAACAATGCAATTCTATAATTTTTGGAACATTTATTATTTTACATTTGAGTGAATATAGGAAAGTGTTCTTGCTTTATTTAGAGTTTGAAATTGTGCACGTAAGACAGTTTGTTTTAGTCACGTGGACGGTGCCAGGTAAAAACTTTGTCCAAAATAAATTCCAGGAGAAATGTTATGCCAGATCCTAAAATTCCTCCAATGACAATAAGGAATGCTGTGATTGTGTGATAAATAGAGATGGGCTTTTGGGTGAAATTTGTTGTTTTGCATAGTGTTGCTGGTTTGGACTGATCGCTAAGTTTGTTCATGATTCCTGTTTCTTTTAACTTCAAGATGCTGAAATGTATAATTGGAGTTTAATTTTAAATTGCAAGTCATTTTAAATGCACATCAGGACTCACTTCTGATTAAATGAATCTACATATTTGGATTTTTTATTAAATATGTAATATCCTGAGAACGCAATAGGGATTTTTATATAATGCAAGCTGCAGTTTGAGTTATATTTTCTCTTCAGTTTAACGTATGTACTAATGATGGCATTGTAATTTTTCGAAAGAACTACTTCAGCATCTTCATCCGATATGTTTCCTTTATTGGGACTTCTTTCCATACGATTCCAAATTTCTTGTGTAAGTTTTGTTTCCGCGTTCTGCAATTAAGAAAAATTGTTCGAGAAAATTTTTTCTTCCTGCAGTTACACACAAATTAATCAGCGTCAACAAATATCAAGGTTAGACTCCACTACGTACGGTAGGCGCGGCTTTACTGGCAACGTGGCAAGCCACTGCTACGAATTTTACTAGATTGCCAATTAATTCCAGCAAGAGTGAGACAGAATTAAAAGCATATCAACGAATTCACTTTTAGGGCATGTTAATGTAGTCTTTCATATTTTTTCCATTACCGTACCTTGATTTGCATGTAGACGAAACGGTTTCCAAAAGAGTATACGTTCACTCTGTTATCCAACAATATGTCTTGAATACTATTGTATTGGAATCGTGATGTTGTAACAGTGAGTGATGCATACAACACTACACTGTAGCTTAACGTAATTAGCAGTCGAAAGAAGTTTCTAGTTGAAGTAATTGTAAAAACTTTGAAGAATAATAAAAAATGATTTGTGAATTGATTAACAATCTTATTAAGGTGATATTACCTGAAGTTGTGGTGGTATTCTTATAGTATTTGGTTATTAAAGCCAGACATAGTTCAAGGATGACATACGAGGCTAAAATACACAACCAAACACCCGGGGAAAATGGTTTGAAAAATGTCATCCATAAGTATTCGTTAATGTTGCTGTCTTGCCGTATGGCTAGTCCAAATGCGTCTCGTTTGCATGGAAATACCGTAAAGTCGTAATTGAAAACACGATGAGCATCGATTCCAAATACTCCCCTGGGTATGTCAATTTGCTAATAAAACGATAGGTAATGATGAACTGTAAATGAATTTTTTAATTATGTTCTCTTATAGTTAAAAATAGATTTAACTATATACCGGTATATACTGTACATACACGTATACAGTACACAGGGTGTTTCGTTCAAGACGTTACAGTCAATTTCCATAATAAGTATCAGCTTTTTCATAAAACCAAATAGACTAGCCTACAGCAAAGTATGGATGACGAATCCAATGGTGTAATCAAATTTTATGCCAGACATGCAACAATGCACTTTTCATGCGCTAACCCGTTAACTGGTTGAGATAGAGCAAAATTTCCAATTACAAAGTTGTAGAGCACCATCAAATTAGTACTATCCAACCTATCTTCGTCATCTTAAGTTAAATGTTTTTATTTTATTGTGACAAAACTTAAATTTCTACTGCAAAAGTACTGAATTTCTTCAATAAATGTATTCAAATTTGCATTATTATGCAAGTAAACAAGAAAAACCACTTTCTTGTTTTAATGTTTAAATTATTTTATTTTCACAAGAATAAAAAATCTCAATTTGCTGATTTGTTTATCTTTTTTAAAAAAAAAAAACAGTTAACTTAAAATGACTAAGAGGTAGGTTGGATAGTACTAATTTGATAGAGCAAAATTTCCAATTACAAAGTTGTAAAGCACTATCTCGATCAGTTAACAGGTTAGCGTGCGAATGAAAAGTGCATTGTTGCATGTCTGGCATAAAATTTGATTACACTATTGGATTCGTCATCCATACTTTGCTACAGGCTAGTCTGCTTGGTTTTTGAAAAAGCATATACTTATTCTGGAAATTGACTGTAACGTCTTAATCGAAACACCCTGTATATTAGTGGAATGGAAAAATATCTTTAGATGTGTATGTGTACCACTGGTTACAAAAGTGAGTGATTGCGGAAATTGTTTATTATAACTAATATTATCAACATACTTTCTGTTTGAACATTACACTATAATCGGTACCTTCCTCGACTGAAAAGTTGGCCATTGAGCTACAAATATGTGTGAATTTTTGATCAACTTACTGAAAAGGGTGGTTTAAATTTTAACAAAAGCATTACCAGAAACTACCCATTTTATTGATTATGCCATGTAGAATTTCATCGAATAGTAAATCAGCATTGTATTTTATCCCTTTTTTCTACACAGAATAAAAAAAATAACAAATACATGGAATATTATTTACAATTTTTAACGCTTAATTTACCAGTCCTACAGTAAACTTTTTTTTTTTGAGAAGCAAAGTTGTTTGAGACATTATTTGGAATTGACATATTTGTTGTTTTGCACAATTTAAGCCCAAGTTTGATTTTGTAAATATGTTTTCATTAAATTGATGTTTCAGTGCAAACAAGCTAAAATTCTATAAATTGATGTAAAGAAAAAAAATTAATTCCAATTTGAATAATGTAAATAGTGTACACTAATTACAATAATAACACATGTGTTATTATTTTGAACAATAATAACACATGTGTTATTATTTTGAAGAGCAAATGTGTCATTTAAACTTGTTTATATTTTTTTCAAAATATAACAAATTTAAATGACTTTATGAGTGCACCTGTTGACGTGTGGTGTTTCACTTAGTGGCAAAATATGAAATTATTCACAATTTCAATTGCCAGCATAGAGTGAGGGTCCAGTTTTTTCGAACACGACTGTACATCTCAAATGCAAAAATGCATGAAAAATGCATTTTTTATGCTCAAAATGCCTTTTTTTATATGAAAAATTAACCGAAACATCAGAAATGGGGCCTCAACATGCCTGTGTGCTCAGTCGTTGCAGAAACCATAAATGGCTTCCCTTTTGTACATTTTTGGATCTGATACTTTAGAAATGCGTGATAAGATGAACATTCTGTGCACATACAGTAACATTTAACTACTATTGACTCTTACATTATTGTCTGGAAAATTTGTCAGTAGATAGACTTCATTTTGTCTCCATATGATTAGGTCCTGTAATAAGTTCAAATCTAGATCATGGTTTTGATGTCCAGTTCCTCGTGTGTCATCGATGACAAATACCAATACTTTGTTTTCAATTGAGGTGGAATAATAATGAGCAAGCTGTAATGAAGATTTGTTTTTTGTATCAAATAGAGGATTAATTAGCTTAAGGACTCTGGAAGTGTTGTAAGATCTTTACTTGCTCAAAACTTTCTGTCCAAATCAGAATCAGCTGATAAGGAGCATAATTGAGATCGAGTGATGTATTAGTAAATTGTTGTGCTGATATTTCTATTTTTTCGGTACAATTGGAATGGATCCATTTCAACAAACAGTATGGCGCTATAATTATAAAAAAAAAATTGGTAAATAGAAACTTGAAATGTAGAATTTAGTTACCATAAAAATCTTGATAAATGATTAGTATTCGTCTTGAATTCGTGATTTGCAGGATATGAGATAATTGAAAATTGATTTGATTATTACAACCAGAAAAGGAAAATTTATGTGACAAATTATTTTCCCATGCTTAAAGAAAAGATAAATAAACATACACTTTGCATAATTTCTTTCAAAAATGTTTATTTCTAATAGAATAGATTACCTGTTGAAATGTTTATGCATCCAGAGAATAAGTAGAAGATAAATATTCCTGAAATGTGCATCATGCAAGTAAAAATTCTGTATGGTTATATAGATTATGACTAGTTCTTGAATCGACAAAGACACAATTCAACTAAAGGGGATTGCTAAAATGGAAGTACGTCTTCGCTATGTAAATGACTTGATTAGACTGTTGTTTATTATTCGTGGTTTGTTGATTTGCGTTGGCAACTGTTAAGTGTCTACTCGATGGCAGTTTATGTGTATCAGCATCCGGTACATACATCCGACAAATATGTCGTGACTGTACAAGACTGAGAACCATAAAATATCATTTTGTACAAGGTAATAAAGGTCCCGCTCATTTTATCGGTATTTGGTCGATATATCGACTGTAGTAAAAAACATATTAGAGAGTTTGCGGGATGCATTTTTCCCTTACAGTTAAAGACTATACGGTATAAAAATAGTGTAAGGGAAAAATGATAAATTTTTCCTTATCACTACACTATTTCAGCCAACTACCGACACTCTCTCTCAGTAATCTTCGGCTTAACAGGAGATGGCGCTACTAGTCGGGTTACGTCACTTCCGGTTCTACTAACGGGTTGCGCGGTCAGGTTCGAATGCTCTACAAGAAAAAATTTGTTAATTTTATCGTTTTTTGTCCTTTTTTCCAAGGATTGTTTAATTCGAACCACTTTATAACACTTTATCTTTTTTCTAGTTATAAAGTTTTGTATGTATTCTCACTTTAAAGTTATGAATTACCCAACTATTAACGATACCGAAGAAGACCACGCGGAAGACCAATCGGGCCTAACTGACCAAACGGACCACACGATCGTTGTGACCGAAAAATCACCGCCACCTTCACCAAGAAGGATGAATAAACGAATAGATGTGCTGACCAACAGCATAGCAGATTTGCATACCTTGATGCGTTCTTTGGTCCCTGCCCAAACTGCGAGAACGGCCGTCGTTCAAACGCAAATCACCAATATTCCCGCGGGCGGACCAGGTGTCGTACCAGTCTCGCTTACCGCTAACGGGTCGGCAACGTTGCCAAACCCTGGGATCGTCAACTCCCTTGTTAATGGAGTCGGAACAGTTAACGGAAACCAGATTATTCTGGTCCCTGTCGGCCTACCGGCCACACCAAATCCCACGAGTGGTTTTGCCGATGTTTCCATTCTTTTGGGCGACGAAACGACCTTCGGCGATGCTTGGCCAGAGGAATTGGAAGCCCTGGTCAGTAAGTCACTGTTCCATACTACTACTGAGCATAGGGACAAACTTGTCGAGAAGTTGGTAATTCCGGAGAATGCCAAATATCTGGAGCCGCCGAAAATGGACGGAACCTTTTTCTCTGACCTTCAACCTTGGGTAAAGTCCAGGGATACAACCACGCAGAAATTGCAACGCTCCATCTTGAAAACGTACATTCCCTTGGCCTCGGCCTTGAAGGACATCGTGTCCGGGAAAATGGACCCCAGCACGTTGAAAGCACAAATTGCCGAAGCAATGACGCTTCTAGGGGCAATGAATGCTGCGGCTACGCTACGGAGACGTACGGACTTCGCCGATTCGCTAGCCCCGAAATACAAACAATTCGCGAAAGGGAAAGTTGTTTTCCCTTTCGACCTCTTTGGCCCCGATTTACCCAAACAGCTAAAAGAGTACGACGAATTAAAGAGAATGACGGTTAAAGCTACAGTTGACAAAACTGAATCCAGAAAGGACAAGGAGAGAACTGCCCGTCGTTACACGCCTTACAACCGGTACGACTCCAATAAGCGCTCGGATAATTCAAGGAATTTTGATTTTAAAAAATCTAATTGTACGAACGCTGTGTGTTCCAAATATGAATTTCCTTTCTCTAATACCGATTCTTGTTGCAGATTGGGGGAAGAGCCAGCGCGGACGACCGCAGAAGAAATAACGTTTCCCGAATCTCCTGTCGAATTTGTAAGAAATAAAAAATTAATTTCGGAAAAAATGCATCTATCATTTGAACCAGGTATTTTAAAGAAATACCTGCCAGCTTGGCGTAAAATTACCAAGAACCCCTTTATTTTATCTTCCCTGTCGGGAATTGAATTTGACTTGATCTGTGATCAACCCACGCAAGCGAAAAGAACGGAATATAAAATGTCAGCCACTGAAACCCTTGCTATTTCTCAAGCGGTTGATAAACTCTGCCATCAAGGCATAATTAAACCAGTACAACATGTCGAGGGCGAATATTTGAGCCCCATTTTCGCTGTGCCAAAACCTGACGGGACTGTAAGAATTATTCTTAATTTAAAGAAATTTAATGAGAGCTTAGAGTATCTCCATTTTAAGATGGCCTCTCTGAAAGACGCCATTAATCTCCTAAAGCAGGGCCAATACATGTTCAAAATTGATCTTACTAACGCGTTTTACCTTTTACCAATACGGGCCGAATACAAAAAGTTTGTTCGATTTTTATGGCAAGGCCAACTCTTCGAGTACCAGGTCATGCCAATGGGCCTGGCTAGCGCTCCACGGACCTTTACTAAGGTCATGTGTCCGGTCTTCGCCGAACTGCGGACTTGGGGTATCTGTGGGATCCCTTATCTAGATGACGGCATATTTTTATGCGACAGTTTTAACGAGGCAGAAGTCGCTTGTAGCGACGTTATCGATTTCTTTCAGGGTTTAGGTCTTTGTATAAACTGGGAAAAGTCTGAATTTGCCCCCAAAACCAGAATGGAATTTCTGGGCTTAACCTTGGACTCTAGAAAGATGGAAGTTTCTCTTCCAGATAGGAAAATTAAAAAGATCACAAAATTAGCTTCACAGCTCCTTTCACTGGAATATTTTACTATCCAAGAATTGGCCGTATTTATTGGAAATCTGGTCTCCGCCGAACCGGCACTTTTCCATGGCTTCTGGAATATAAAGCCATTAGAATCTTTTAAAACCGGCCAACTATTTTTACACAATCATAACTATAGCACCTTGGTGCAAAATTACCCTGATATTACAGCTGAATTGTTTAGATGGACTAATCCCATTTATTTTTTGCCTAAAAAATTGATTCGCAGCGACCCAGACACTGAAGTCTTTACCGACGCTTCTAATAAAGGTTGGGGAGCTAGTTGGGGGTCCCAAGAAGCAAATGGTCAATGGACTCTTGATGAGAGCTCGCTGCATATCAATGTAAAAGAACTTTTAGCATTATGGTTTGCTTGGAAGGTTTTCGCACTTTTCAACGGTAAAAAACACATTTTATTTCACTCAGATAGCTCCACGGTCGTAAGTGTTTTTCGCAACCAAGGCAGCAAGGTCCAACTACTTCACCATTATGGTCGATTAGTTTGGGAAGATGCCCAAAGACTGGACATTGACTTTTCCGTGGTACATATTCCGGGCAAAGACAACACCGTGGCCGATTATTTGTCGCGTAATTTCATTACTACCGACGGCGAATGGAGCTTATCAATTCTTATGTTTAATTTACTTACTAATCAATTTGGCCTACCTGAAATAGACCTTTTCGCGACGAGACTAAATAACAAGTTACCTAAATTTATGTCTTGGGGCCCCGACCCCTCCGCCTTCAAAATAGATGCATTTTCTCACTGTTGGAAAAAATTTTATACTTATGCTTTTCCTCCTTTCTGCCTCATCTCCAGAATTTTACAGAAAGTTCGCCGCGATCAATCGACGCTCCTGCTCATTGTTCCAAAATGGACAACCCAAGCGTGGTTCGCCCCCTTGCTGGAATGCTTGATAGTCGTCCCAGTATCATTCCCAGCCAAGAACCATCTGTCGTTTGTGACGATTCTACTTTTGGCTGATTTATTAGCCATTTAACAAGATAAATCGGTCGGAACAAGACGTTGTTAAGACTAACAACAACCTAACCGAGATAAGCTACGAAATGTGCGCTAAATAAATAAATGACCAAATAATACGTACTTACGGTTTTACCTGCTTGTTTCCACGAATACAAATGGTTCGGGGTTCTGGTTACGTGTAAACGGGCGGCTACACTGGTTGAGGATCCGGGCGATGCTCGAAGGGTACGGCTGACTTTGCGGCATCGTCACAAATAACGCTACGGAGACGTATTCGGCTCCGCAGCACGAACGACTTTGAATGCGAAGAATCCTTCGCATTCGCCGAGATCTAAATTTGCTGATCATTCAATCGAATGATTCAGACTTCGAATATAACTAGAACTATAAAAATGCAACAAATAAAAGTTAGATATTATTTTTATGGGCGGGGACAGTCACGATAGTCGAGGGGACCATCGCGGGAGGTTTTGACACCTCCATCCGCCAGCATGCCTTACGACGTCGAGATCTCGTGATCAGGCGCCGGGTAATTAATTAATGGATATACCATTTAGTGGATTTACCAGTATCCAAGTAGTTTGTTTAGCACGGTATTTTGTATACCGTTCACGGGCTACCAACCCGGAGCAACTACATTATATTAGCCCTTCACCGACCTTTAACGTACGGAAGGGCCAGCCATAGAAAGACTGGGACCTGAGAGATTGCGGCACATGATTGTCCATAACAACCATCCTTACCGCGACCATGGGCCAGTTAGTTGAGGGGCCCACTTTCATCTGGCAAGGCCAACTGTATATAAACATTATACTATGTCACCGTACGAAATCCTACTGCCCCTTAGAGCAGCTGGCTAACGTTACGGGACCATTTGGTAACCGGAGTTAGTCTTCCCGAAATGACGCTACAACGACAATATCCAGTCGGATGAGAGTCGAGGGGGCCTGATGTGTCGGTAAGAAAGAGAGAAATCAAACGATAACCAACAATACATACAAACATACAGAAAACAAGCCAGAGGCCTGGTAGAAAACCAGAGCTTATATAGTTCTTGAGAACAATCAGATTGGCGATAGCCAATCAGGTGCCTGGATCGACGGATTCGTGGATCACTAGTCCGGACCTAATAGAGACTGGGGTTCGGACCTAATATGGAATTGGGTCAAGAAGGGTCCGATTGGTCCCCTTCAACAAGTAAATATAAAATATAATATTGATTCGGTAGAATCAATTGTTTAAGTAAATAATACTTTATCAGGTTTAATAAATATCTTATATTTATTCACATCATTATAACAATTAATTATAATTGTTGCAATTCATTCGAAAATGCGCGCTTTTAATCAAATAGCGCCGTCTGGCGATAAATCTGGGAAAATACGGTTTTATAACCGTCACACGTTGGAACACCAGCCGAATGCAGAGTTCCCCTTGCAAGCCCTGCAGCTCCTTGGCTGCAAAATCTCTGGAGAGATCGCCAAACAGAAGGCTTTTCGCGAGACGCTGCCGAGTTGTTCACGGCCGGGTGGCGACCGACCACTATCTCAACGTATTCGGCAGGGGTTAAGAGGTGGACAGAATTTTGTGGTGAAGGGACACCTCATCCCGATCCGCTCCCTCTCAACCTCGAACCGCCCCTTGGATTAGCGGTCGCAAAAACCGCTAACTTTATCGCTGATAGGTTCCAAAAAGGCCTAGCCGCTTCTACGATCACGGGGAATTTGGCTGCAGTCACTGCAGCGGGCCTCATCTCTCCCTTGGTCAGGGATGACGAAAGAATTGTTCGCATGTTAAAAGGAGTTTCAAATTTGCGACCCAATCTGCCACGATACGCGGCAACTTGGGATGTGGGTTTAGCTCTTAACGAACTACGCAAGCTTTGGCCACACGACAACTTAGATTGGAGATGTCTGCAAGAAAAGACACTTATTTTGCTTGCTTTAACCACGGCAGCTAGAGTAAGCTCGCTGCAACAATTGAAAACCTTGGAAATGACTATGTCAACTGACGCCGTAATTTTCAACTCTAAAACTATGCACAAGAACTCTCGTGCCGGCCACCATACGGTTTACCGGGTTGCCCCATATTTACAAGAACGGGCTATTTGCCCTTTTAAGGCGTTGTACGTTTTTTTGCAAAAAAACAATTGATTTACGCAAAGGAAATTACCTTTTCCTAAAGCTCCAACCTCCTCATGCGGCGCCTACCAAGGACACCTTAAGGCGTTGGATAAAAAATTTTCTTAAGAAAATTGGTGTTGGACAAGAATTCGGAGCGCACTCGACGCGCTCCGCAGCCACCAGTGCTGCCGCTAATACGATTCACGTGCAAGAAATTCTATCTGTTGCGGGCTGGACGTCCGAGCAGACATTTGCCAGGTTTTATAACAAAACCATTGTGGATCAAAATGCTTTTCAAAACTCGGTCTTAAATAGACCAGTGCCAAACTATTTGTCTAGTAAATAAAATTACTAACTCATTATGAAAAAATTAAATTGTCTAGTAACTAAAATTACCATTTCAAAATAAAAAACTGTAAAATATATATTTTCGTCCAAATATTTTACCTTATTATCCTGAGAAAAGGCTATCTCTCAATTCTCCTGTTAAGCCGAAGATTACTGAGAGAGAATGTAATCTCGGCAGAACGAGTGAAGCGAAGCGAAGCGGAGCGAGCGAGTGAATGCCGAGAGCATTCTCTCGATGTAATCGTAGGTTTCACAGGACCCACCATCCTCCCTGAACACCACACCTCCGAACTTCACTAATTAATTATATTTTAGAAAGAGTTATAACATAAAACTCGCCTACCGTCATCACCGTTGATCCAGATGACTCCATTTTGTTTTTTCCTTCACTTCCCTTTTCCACAGGATATACTTTTAAGACTGACGTAACCCGACTAGTAGCGCCATCTCCTGTGAAACCTACGATTACATCGAGAGAATGCTCTCGGCATTCACTCGCTCGCTCCACTTCGCTTCGCTTCACTCGTTCTGCCGAGATTACAATTAGTAATTTTGAGCCTAAAAATTCAATTTGCGGGCGTAAATGTGCAAATTTCTGCATAAAATTCCATTATTATGCCTATAAAGTATGGTTTTGGGCCTAAAATTCAATTTTGGCCTCATTTATCATTCAATCTACGTACCTATGACTGTGATGTGTTTGATCGGGACAACAAAATAATCGCCATTTGCAATAGACGGAGCTAACAATATAGTGTTCTCAATTCTGATTGGCTGCGCTATATTTTAATTTAGTGTTGAAAACGATACACTAAAGATTTTTCCCTTACGATATGGCACTAAAATAGTGTATCGTGGAGCAAAATAAGGGAAAAATGCATCCCGCAAACTTTCTATTCACCTCATCACTAGTTATTCACTTCAGTTAGACGTAACTCAAAAAGCTATTAATGAATGGAATTAAAATTTTATTGGTTGATAGTACTTTTATTCAGCTCCAATTAAAAAAAAAATTGTAAAAATGTCTTAACTCGGTGAAACATAAATGAGAAATTTCAAATCTGAGGCAGAATTTTGGATCAAACATTTATTCATTCCGTTTGTGGTGTGACAAACTTCTTGCCCACGTATCACAAAAAGAACTCACGCCCAATGGCTAAAGTATATTTACATATCCTGTTTAAATAAAATATTCACTGTTCTCATGTAAACCGCTACATCTCATATTCTCATCGAACACACGGACAAACTCCACTATTTCACCCACCACCGAATGGGGATTATTATGTTAATCCTCATCTGCGATCACGTTCTCGTCCTTAGCCACACCTTATCTGTCGCATTCACACTCGCGTTAGTCGTATGGCGTTACATTGCCGTTAATTACCCGCTAAAGTCCAGTCAATGGTGAAACGTGCGACGAACACGCGTGGCAATTGTTGCGTGTTACTTTGAGCCGTTGGTTTTGTGTTTGCCCGTTTTCGTGTCGTTTTCCGTGCAGCCGAGGGACGGCGGAGCGTTTTACGAGGTCAGTTTAACGAAAATTGCGATGACTAACGGGCAATTACTCGTTAGGATCATGTTTTGGTGGATTAGCGTGTTGATTAAGTTGGTTCAGTGTGTTGTGTTGCGTTTTTTTTAATTTGTTTTTGATCCGTGGGCTGCGAAGAGTCGGTTGGTCCACGATCATCGGGAGTCGTTGAGCGAGGAGAAGGAGAAACGGGTGATGGGTAGGACGACGAGGATGTTGGTTGGAGTTTTGGTCTTATTTGTTGTTACGGAATTTCCGGTGGGGATTTTGGCGTTGATGACGGCGGCTTTGGGTGAGAAGTTTTAGCCCATGTGTTATTTGTATCTGAGAGAGGCGAGGACAATTTTGAACCAATTTTGATGCAGGTTAATTCGGCTTTGAATTTTGTGATTTATTGCGCGATGAGTCGACGGTTTCGGAAAACGTCGTTTGTGGATGTTTTTCGGTTGAAATATCGCGAAATAAAGTTTGTGACTCACGAGTTTGTTACCGAAGTGACCACTTCGATGTAAAAATTGGAAATAAATTTGAAATTCTTGTCGTCTTTGTCGCTGCTCTGGCAGGATTTTAACATTTTAACTTTTTTCATTGTTTTTCATTATTAAATTAAGAAATCAGTGTGCTTTTTTATTGATATTCATAACTGTTCCACTCTGTGAAAAGAAACGAAACTTATATCACCACCACTGGAGGTGCAACACTATTCCTTAATATTTTATGACGTTCTGTAATGTCAATTTCATGCCCCCAACATCAAAGGAACCATCCAACATTGCCATATTGTCTTTTCTCTATACTGTGATGTAAACTAACGTGTGTGCGCGTAAGGGAATGAGATAAGTTTTGACAAATATTTTATTTCACTATTTAATACATTTTATTTCTTCATTTTATGCATTTTATTTCTCCAGCATTTTATTTCTTTATTTCATGCATTTTATTTCGCCATTTTATGCATTTTATTTCGCCATTTTATGCATTTTATTTCTCCATTTTATGCATTTTATTTCTCCATTTCATGCATTTTATTTCGCCATTTTATGCATTTTATTTCGCCATTTTATGCATTTTATTTCTCCATTTCATGCATTTTATTTCGCCATTTTATGCATTTTATTTCTCCATTATACGCATTTTATTTCTTCATTTCATGCATTTTATTTCGCCATTTTATGCATTTTATTTCGCCTTTTTTTCATTTTATTTCTCCATTTTATGCATTTTATTTCTTCATTTTATGCATTTTAATTCTCCATTTTATGCATTTTATTTCTCCATTATACGCATTTTATTTCTCCATTTCATGCATTTTATTTCGCCATTTTATGCATTTTAATTCATATTTTCTTGAACTCCTAAACCACTCTTACGGTAATCTCGGCATATTTTCCCTTCCAGAAGAAATTGAATTTCTGAAAAACATTTTTGAGTGCTTTGTGTGTGCACTGACATCTAACGGCGAAGTTATGAGTTAAAAACTCTCGTTTCCAGAACTCACCACCAGACTGCATTTCACCCACAAGGTTTATTTTCTGCGCCAAGTTCAAATCCGCCGAGCACAAACAAGCGACTTACACAACCAACAACAATGAACAAGCGCTCATTGTTTACATGCGATTCGATCAGACTTCCAAGGTTTGTTCGTTGCCGAATTCGACGTGATGTGTCTTAATATCCACTCGATTTAAACATTAAGGTCGATGAAACAAATTTGAGAACGACAGATTCTGCCTCACGGGTGAGATTTATATCACTATCGAAATCCTTGAACTATTTAAACTCAACCCAAATGTTCTTACTCACAACTTAAGCCTACGATTTCGGGATGAACATTCTTCTTGGCACTCGCCATTAACCTTGAAAAGAAAATTCCAGTTTAAGTGGGTGCATTAAAAACAAATCATTTGGACACCAAAAGGCGCCAGAAAAAGAGGCTGCTGTACAAATTAGTCGGTTCAGATGACAACAAAAGAGGACCCTCGCATGGAAAACGACAAAGAACAGGACGCTGGTCAGATGAGCGAAGCTGGTGATGCGAGCGAAACCCCACCAAATGATGCTAGTGATACTGGCGGAGACGACGACATGGACGACAAAGCGCAGAAAAGCGAGAGCGAGGTCGGCCCGGACAGCTGTCGCGAGGACGAGGACGATCTGGAAAGTCAGCAGAGGAGCATTCAACGACTCGCGGTACTTAAGACGAAGTTGTCATCGTATAAAGGTGTTTAAACGTGGCAATTTACCTGGCTTTTCTCTCTTTTTTCTAGGCGTTAAAGGAGGAGGAATGCGAAATTTATAAAGGACTTGAGGAACGTATTAGCAATTCGATTTCTCAGCGCGACAGTAAAACGGGGAGCCAGGCCACTCGAAGCGCTCGCGCCGCTGGTGGTACTGGTGCCGAAAGTACTACTCGTACCACTGGTTCCGCTGCTGGTGCTCGTACCACTGGTTCCGCTGCTGGTGCTCGTTCCACTGGTCCCGCTGGTGGTAGTCGTGCTACTGGTGCCACTGGTGCCACTGGTGCTACTGGTGGTAGTCGAGCCACTGGTGCCACTGGTGGTACTCGAGCCACTGGTGCTACTGGTGGTACTGGTGCTACTGGTGGTACTGGTGCTAATGGTGGTAATGGTGGTACTGGTGGTACTGGTGGTGGTCGTTCCACTGGACATTCTGGTAGTCGTGCCACTGGAGCCAATGGAAAATCGACTAACGGTTCGCAAAAGACATCATCAAAAGCCGCTGGAAGTAAAGGTAGAGTTGAGTGGTGATTGACGTTTGTTGGGTTTGGTTATAATTTGGTGATTTGTAGCCGAGTGGGGAGAAGGCGACGGCGAAGACGACGCGGAGAGTGGCGATGGAAATGGCGAAGATGAAGGTTACCCACTTCGCCAGTTGGTTCCGGTGTTTTATGCGGGCGGATTTTGGTTTATTTATTGCCTGAATGCGATTCGAGCTTTTGTGCCGGCTCCGTGACATGTTTGTTTGAGACATTATAATGGGAATAGAGGTTTTCAACGAAAAAAAAAGTTAGAAAAAGAGAAAAATTTCTTATTGGATGTAAAATGTAAATTTTAATGTAAATTCTAAAGGAAAAAAGAAAAAAAATCTTTTCTCCACTTAACAGGTCTCAGATAAATGATTTTTGTCGTATAAATTTTTTCGTTTGTCCTTTGATCTGTGTTAAATCAAAAGCTAAAGCGTTCACAATTCCATAAAATGTTTTAAACGAAATAAAGATAAATTGACAATAATGCAAAATCAAATCGAAAAAGTCGAGTCGCTGCTTTAATTGAAATACACGAACAAATTTTTCTATTTTTTAAAAATAATACTTGTTGTGGGAGTTAGTTTTCGCGTCACGCTGATAGATGGCAGTGGGGTGCAGAATTCTGTCTGCCGTTACCCACAATGGGTATTTTTTTTTGTAAATTTTGCACACAAAAAAACAAATTTTTATGGCATGATCAATCAATTCTTCATTCTCACATTTATTTAACACCAATGTAACTCAATATAATCTATTGAACTCAAACAATAATTGTGACGCTTTAGTAGCGTATTTCGCCTCCAGATCGCGCCAGCTGCTACACACAACCACGCGCCAAATTCAACAATAATCACGTCGTATAATATTTGTATTGAACATTCAAACCAACGATCACTATCATCACAACGTGTTTACACGGAGGGTTCCACCCACGAATAAGACCGACACCACAAACTGCAAAAAGAAAAGCAAAACAATTTTTCCTGCGTTGACAACGAACAAACGATTCCTTCGCGTACAAACAGCGAATTAGACTCCGAAGCGGATATATCCACCCAAAGACACCCTCGTCGAGTCTTTTCTTCCTCTACCACAGGGCTCGGCCCGGATAATTGACCCAAGTGATAATTTAAGGCCATAAAGGGGTCGGATACGCGAGTCGCAACTGTCCACTCGACGAACCCGGCCCCACACTGCGGGCATTATTTTTTCAACACCTTTTCCAGGTGACAAACAAAGTGGAGACATCCGTATAAATCAGCCTCAAGATTTATGGTGTCCTGTAATGAAACGTGGCTTCTCCTTGTGTTCATCAAGCCAGCGGGTGACGTGTTGATCGCGTGCCTCGCGCTTCCATCTCCATCCCCCTACCGAGTTCCCACCCAGTGGGGTGGCGCTGATGGATGACCATCGCACAAGACGAGCTGGGCGGGGGCGTCCGGGCCCAGTTTAGCGGCGCCTCATCAAAGCAAAATGTCAACTAACGATCCCCCCACCTCCAAAATCACCCGAAATGGACCCGTCGGCTCCCCCAGGGGTGTGGACACGACCCAGCCACACACCTGAACCCATTTTCTCACCCACCCACGGGTCACTCGAAAATATACCCCTCCCCCATCCCCCCCCCGGAATTATGTTTGTCATTCGCAATTTCCTGCCACCGCTGACTCGATTTGCATTTAATTAACCAATTAATCATCAATCATGATTAATTATACGTGATTGAATCGATGGGCGGGGACGGATGCGTTCTCGGGCGATTCGCACCAATGGGGAGTGGTGTTTTGCGCGACGTCACGCGCGCGCGGGGCGGGGCCAAGCGTGATGGAGCGAATGGCGAGCGGGACACGTGACGGGAGCGCTGTGAGCGAGGGATGTGCACCGTTGCTTGGCCATTTAAAGTTAAAACGAATGCATTGGGCAGCGCCTCCCATCTGTTTAGGTGAGTCTATCTCAATGTTGGATTGGCGTCAACCTGAGCACGCGTTCCCTATTCAACCGGACGGTCATGCAACGACCGGCGTTCGCACCCTTCTCGATCGACTCCCTCATGTCGAGTCCCATCACGGCGCCGTACTCGTCGGCCGCGAGCTCGCCGCTGCCGCTGCCGTTCCTCTACAATGGCTACATGCTGCTGCCGCGGCCCGTGCACCCGCCGTTCGCCGCGTCCGGGAGCCCCGGTCTGCTCTTCCACCCGGCCTTATCGCAGCTGGCGCTCACACCCACGTCGCTGCCGCTCGAGCCGCGATCCCGGGCGGCTTCTCCGCGCAGGTCGCCGTCGCCCGTGCGGGAACCGTCGCCGCAGCCGCAGGATTTGTCAGGTTTGTTCGCCGGGTTTTTTCCTCGCGTTTTTCGGGGTTTGTTTGGGGGGAATTAGGCCTGAAATGGGACGGGGTTGTTAATTGAATGTCCCGACCCTTTCTTCCCTTTCTTCCCCGGTAGGGGTTCCATGGGATATCACGTCGTGCTTGTCGAACGCGGCGTGATTTATAGTCTTTAATGATGGCACTCGCTGCCCGAACGCGGGCATTGTCGGTCCGGGGTGCCCATGGGAGGGGATGGGTCGGCACTCCCTGTCGGTGCCCATTAGATGCACATGCGTTGCTGGAAATTGGGTGGGTTACGACCCTATGGGTCCGTCGATGGACGTTGTAAATGACGAGTTATTAACGCTCGATTTACCTCAAATGACGTCATTAAGATTGCGTAATCTGCAAGTCGGATGGCCAGGCAGTTAACCCTTTGAGCAGATGTTGCACTTCAAAAGAATGATTTGCGTGTCGTTTGCCCTCTGGTGACAGCTGTTGTGCGGGTAATCGATTGGCAAAAGTTTACTCGGGATAAACAACGGAGGTTTGGCGGCACCCGCACTTAATTAACGCCGGAAACGAATGTCCAAATGGGTACTGCATCGAAAAAAGTTGATTTCGAGGCTCCGGGAGTCGGAATTTGTGCTATTTGTCGATATAAACTCGCCGAATGTCCAAAAGTTGTAATATTTTGTGTTGAAAAAGTCTGAATTTGCGCTGTTTTATTTGTAGTGTCGGGCAGTGATGCGAGCAACGGCAGCCGCATCGAAACTCGTTCGCCCCCCTTGTCGAGGTCCGAAGTGGGATCCCCCGGCTGCCAGTCGGACGACGAGAACATGCGAGACGACTCTCGAATCAGCGGAGACCCGTCGGCACCCTCGCGGACCCCGAGCATGGGCGGCAAAAGCCGGCGCCGACGCACCGCATTCACCAGTGAACAGTTACTCGAACTGGAAAAAGAGTTCCATTCCAAAAAATACTTGTCGCTCACGGAGCGGTCGCAGATCGCGCACTCGCTCAAGCTGAGCGAAGTGCAGGTCAAGATCTGGTTCCAGAATCGACGGGCAAAGTGGAAACGAGTCAAAGCCGGTGTGGCCGGCGGACGAACACCCACGACCAACCCGATGGCCCCGAAAATCGTGGTCCCAATCCCCGTTCATGTGAACCGGTTCGCCATCCGAAGTCAACACCAGCAACTCGAAAAGGTCCTGGGACGGACGTAGTAGTGTGCGCGCTGCTTTTCTTTCGCGCTTTGTATCGGTCACACTTTTGCCCATCCACCCCCCGCGTGTTTCTAGTCAGTCTCAGTCGTTCCTAAAATCATCTCCGCTGACTTTTACACGGGTCAGTTGAAGATTAATTAATAAAATCAGTTTTTAACTCGTTTTTCATTACAAATGGACTCGATTTTTTAATTTTTTTAAAATTTTTTTTAAATAGAATTTCGCCCCGAAGTAGTTTTTAAATTATATATTTCAACGTTTAATTACACATATCTTTTTTATTTTGACGTTTGTCAATTGAGGTAAGCTCGTTCGTGACCGGTCATGACCTCTCTTGATGCTTTTATTCGGTACTTGACCAAAAATCTTTCTTCTTTCCTTTATACATGTATATATATATATTTTTTTTTTCTTCTTCTTCTTTTATTTTTTTTTTATTGCTGGTTCCTCGAACATGATCGAGTGTAAATGCCAGCACCCTCTTGCGGCTATCGAAAAAGATTTATGTGGACATCGATTGTGGTCGGCCGAAGGGGGTGGGGGATGAAATGACGTCATGTGTAAATGGTTGACGAGTTTGTAAGAACTTTGAACTCGATGGACACGGAAAAGTTTCGATACACAGTTAGAGACAGGAAATGTGATGATTTATGTGCCAAGTAAAGGATGAGGAGGAAAGTTGTGATGTGTTTCTATCAGCTCATTAATTATTGTTCGTGTGGAAAAAGTAGACTAAGCAGCAACCCTTTGGCTACTTGTTTTTATCGTGGAGCGATAAAGAGACATTTTTACGACGCATCAATAGAAGATAAAAACGCTCTGTATAGTTATCAAACTTATTGTTATTATAAAAACAAGTTGTGGCAGAATTTTATTAAAATATCATTTTAAAACAATTCATTTGTCGGGTCATTTTTTTTTTTAATTTTGGGGTTTTTGTACGGTGAATAAGCCTAACTTAGCATCTCAACTGCGAGTTATTAACTTATTTTGTTAATATTAAACCTGGATCGTAAAAACTATTTCTCTCAATGCATTTATACTGGTGTTATGAATCTCTCAACCAATAGGAGTATTTCAAGTACTTTTCGGAATAGAGTTTAGTTGTGGTTATTGACGATGGTTTATGGCTTTTTTGGTGTTCGTTCTGGTCATGGATACGCTAAAAAGATGAAGGAAACAATTCGAATTGATTTTTTACAAAGGAAAATTAAAATTAAAATTAAAATTAAAATGTAAAGCGGTTTTTATTTTTTTTTCAATTCATTTTAAACGAGAAAAAAATGTATAATTGACAAATCCGGTTGTTTTTGCCAACTCGAACCGAGACATCCACCCAGTTCATCTCTATATTCGCTTTCTTGTCTCATTATTCATACATACCCGTCAGCATTCGTGAAATTGCTCTACAATCTTGTTTTTTACTCGTGTATTTTCAATTCTTCAAACATATGGAATGCGATGTTCACCCCGTGGCAATTTATGCAACTAAATCCCAAAAATTGTTGATGGCACAAGACGAAAAAGGATATTTTATCCACGATATACGTATAATATCGTTTGGAAATCAATTTGCAGTTGGATTTAAAAGGCATTTGTGGGATTTTCCAATGCTGAGACGGCAAAACGAGTCGACCTTTTTGCAATAATTTGATTTGATGAAAAAGAAGGGGAAAAAATTGGAAAGAGTAATTTACATAACTTGTTGCACGATTGAACCACTCTAATGATGATGTAGCGAGAAGTTGTCTGTCGTTAGACGAGATAATTTCTACTTCCCATGTCACAAGTGGCCTGCTCCTGAACTTACTCGTTACAAGCATCTCACACGTTTTGTTCCAACTGGTCATTAACTTGTATATACGCGCTGCACATGAATACATAAAATTCAAAATTATTCATTTCCCACTTTTCAAAGAAAAAAAAAATCGTACAAATATTTTCACATAATTTTACTCGGAAAACTCAGAAATCGGTGAACAAAAAAAAATAGGATATAATTACTGAAATTACACACCGATTTATAATTTCCCACATGGCTGAAAAATATATTTTCCAAAAAGTAAATTAAGTAATAATATAATTTGAATGGGAGACACATCGGACAAACTAAGACAATTCACTAACGTGTATTAAAGGAAATAAATTAAAAATTGCGGTGTTTCATATTTGAGTATTCTGCGATTGATTTGGTGCGTGCAGAAATCTGATATAAGAAATATAAGCACTTGAAGAGCCAACTGAGCAATCATCTCAAATGATTATTATTATCCATTCAATAACAATTTGTGTAATCCTCCTCTTTAAAAGTGCACAACCTCTTCGGTGGTCAGTCTAAAGTCACCAGACGAGCGAGAGCGTGCAACTAATGTGTTGGATCTTTACTGCCCAACACAAGTAATGGCTTCCTTGACCTCGTTGCGAGTATGCGGCGACTCGAACATCGATCAGCAACTAATAAAAATTTCATACACTGATACATAGAACTCGGCATCGGCATCAGAGCGCGAAAGGAGAAAAGGTCAACTGGCAGCGCGCAGAGCGGCGTTCGCACTCGGAAAAGAAAAGAAAAATCTCCTCTCGAATAAAACAGTGACTGGCCTGAAATTGGCCCTGGCAAATTGAGGTCAAGAAGATTTTTCTCCGAGAAATAAAAGACATGCATCCACCCGAGTTTAACTAGTTGATAATAGCGACAAAGTTGACACTGCGCTTTCTGGCCTCGAATTAAGACGGAGAAGCGTCTTAATAGGAAGCAGCTGTTTTGAATTTCTAATTAGCTTTAAATAGGCATTTGACAGCAGCTAACTGACAAGGCTGTCCGGCAATTACCGACAGAAAACGGATGCTTCGGCCAGGAAGCGGGGAATCGACCTAATGAGAATCGTCCTGTCATTACACTCTGACCCATCGCCTCGATTCAATGACCCAAACTAAAAAAAAAATTTTTTTCAAGTCACGAATTTGGATCTTTCTCATTTTCTTCGCAGCGTTCGTTCTCTCCTTCCTTTTCCTCTTTTTTTTTATGGCACTCCATACCCGCATTTGTAATCTGGGTCTGCGGCTTGGGAAGCTGATGCGTACGCCCCCTCTTGCACTCGGCTAGATGAGCAATGGTTTTCCGGGTCTAATCGTTTCCTGTGCTTGCCGACGCTACATCTAAGACTGGTGCAGTCGCGGAAGGAGTAATTACGGAGCCCGGAGATGAGTTGAGCACTAATCGCTCCGCCATCGGAAACCACCAACGTTTTCTGTGAATCGGAAAGACTAAAGCGCTTTCTGTTACCTTGAGTGATTGTGTGGAGCGAGTCATCGAGATGAGTTGCGCTTTTTCGGGCTTGTTCTTCAGTCAAGATTTTAACTCTTTTCAAGTGTAATTAATGGTGGGGGAAATATAGTTTTCAATGCGTCGTTAGGAGAAACAGAAACGTTTTAAAAAGATACAAATTCTTTTGTACGATGAATTTATCTGTATCGTATGGGAACGGTCAAATAGTGTAATAGTGTAATGGCTTCCCGTGTGGGTATTGGTCCAAAACATTAAATTTAGGGTATCATGGACCAATATACTTATAAAAATGTATTGGAGGATTGTTATGCTTCCATTTGCAGATGATGAACTGTCTTTGACGTGGATATTTCAGCCGGAAAATGATTCTAAGCATAAAGTCAAGTCGATTGCTCGGTGTTCCAAACCCATCACGTTTAGGTTTTGACTTGTGGTGCTAAACTTTTGTCCAGCAACAATTTGTACACAAACAACTAAAAATTACTTTTATTAATTACAATATATGATTGGTTTAAATGTTTTAGCATTTTCTAAGGCAGAATTTAATGCTAAATTCATATTTTGTATCGGAAAGATGCTGCAGGCTTTACTTTTTTGTCAAAACACAAAATAGTGAAAGTGACAGTAGTATAGTTTTATGTGTTTTCTCGTGAATCCAGACGTATACACAATCCCATTCATTTATTTATCTTCGCTTTACAATACAATAATTTGTTTTCCCACTCTCTTTAACCCACAAAACCAAACAAACAACAACACTTCCTTTCTCCCACTATTCAGCAATTCGATTTGTCAGTCGGCACGTCGGGGGGAGAAGGGAGGCGCATTGGGTCAGAAGAATGAGACTTGCACTTGCACCATTCCCTTTTTTTCTCCTTTTTTCACGCCACCCCTTTCGCTCACAACTCATTCCATTACACCAATTAGAACGGCAGTGGCGCTGTCGTCATTCATTGTTCTAATGTTTTATTTGGGGCGCCCGCTCGTAAAATCAGTCGCACTTGTGACAAACTAGGCGATTAATTTTCCGACAGCTTTTCCTTGCATACACTACTCCTCATCGGCCGATCTGCTCATGACAAGAGCGCACGCGCATATACTAATCGAATCAACTGGCAATCGCTTCATCTGCAGAAACAAGTTAAAAAGATTCCTCTGTCTCTCTCTTTCTCTCTCTCTCAATTCCCCTCCCCGTCTCCCCCCCACTCTTTTTCCTCATTCCAATAATGACGCACGACTTGTGTCTCCTCCTCCGAGTCCCTGGAAAGCCCAGAATAACGCCGTAAGGGGGCGAATGTGGTCGAGAGGCCTCTTCGGACAAGCCGCCGTATTATACCGCAGACACCATTGAGATTTGTTGTTTGAGTAGGAGAAGTGTGCCACTGATGAGATTCACTCGACTGCCCCACCTCCTCGACGGTCCATAAACATTCCCTAAGGGGCGATGGATGGGAAAAAGACGCCTCTCGGCAACGCATGGGTGATGTTGGCATGTGCACCATGACAAGAAGCTAATCCATTGCCGCCTTCTAACGAGGCGACTTGTGTGTATGTGTGGGAGTCACATTTAACCTAACATTCCCCGCACCACTTTTTATCGCACCCACTCCTCGTATTTTAGCGACAAATAGACGAACGACGGGCTCGTTTCGCACCCAAACAAAACCGATTCGTCAGGAATTCGTACTAAATATTCCCAATGTCAGCTCCGGATAAATTCAGAAATGCATAAGAATTATTTTTATTCAATAAAAATGATTTTACTTGAATAATTTTTTTTATTTTGCATAAAATTGAATTTTTAGTGCATATTTTATGTGCGTAAAACGAATTTTATTTTGCATAAATATCCGGGGTCTAAATATGAGACTTCGTAGTATTTATATAACTTGATTCGTGGAGAATTTATATTTATTTTGCTGTCGATATCCTCGATTATCCAATTGATGGACACAAAGCAAATGATTTGACACTTGGTTTGAAGCCGGCGCGATCAAATGCAGGTCGATTAAAAATGCAGGAGACATGTGTGGCATATGGGGCATCGAGTTGGCAACAAGGACGAATGGTTTCCGCACGCGGGGCATGGCCGCGTGTCGGGACCGGGGCGCGGGAGACGACGCCATTTCGCCACGCTTGACGGAACACGCACCGCGCGGGAAACGGCGCTCTGCTTTCACGTCTCACTTCTTCAAATCTCACACGCTTTTTATTTTGCGCCTCAAAACTTACTTGTTAGTGATTTATTCGCGGCTAATGAACGTGCGCCCTTGAGGACAAGTTAAACACAATCTTTTTTTATTTATCTTAAACGTGTTATAAGAGTTAATTAGCGGATGCGCTTCACAGAACCACCGATATCCAAAAACACACGCGTCCAATTATTATTATTTTCTTTTTTCGCTTTGCGTAATGATGTTTTAATTGCATACTGTCAACGACGTTCGGCGCCACATGGGGCTTTGAAAATTCCCTCCGCGAATAATTTTTTTTTTTTTTTAAATTTTAAATTTTAAATTTTTTTGGATAAAGAATAATAAAAAAAATGTGTAAAGACATTGAATATACACGAATATGTTTACATCGAGGCTTAAATTCACGCTACATTAAACTTATTGCTGTCAGGAGAAGCAACATGAGCCAATTATTAATTGAACTTGGTCCATGTCCGCACTTAGTCGAAGTCATTAGTCGCTGTCCCGACATTTCTGTTTTGCTCTTTGGCTAAATCCACCGCGCTTGGATGCGTTTCGCTGACTCCACCCACTTGTGAGCGAACCCCACGATGATTTGGTTATTTTTTGGCTATTTAAATTCACCCCCCTGACGGCCCTGACTCGAGTTTTTCAAATGTGTTCGGCTTGTCAAGTTATTGTACGTCTAAATTTAGTTTTGAGGTTTTTTCTTTTTTTTCTTTTTTCTTTTTTGGAGATGAGTTTTAAAATCGTGTAGTTTTAATTAAGTGCTGAATTATTTTTTAATTACGGGCGTTGTTAATTGCCATTAGAAGCGTGCTGTTTGATGATTGCATCACAGAATCGTTATAATTCGCTCTTTTACTGCAATTAGGCAATAAATGACTTCCGGTGGATGATTCACCATCAATTGCATTGCAGCCTCTATTTTTGAGAGATGGTTATTGCTCGTGGGTCTGTGTGTGGAAGAAGTAGGTTGGAAGTGTTTGTGTAGATATGTGTTTTATACAATGGAAATAAGTGCAATTTTATTTATTTATTTGAATTAAATTATTTTTACTAAAAAAATTTTTTTGTTTTAGTTTATTCCGTACAAAATAATCATTTTCGAGTAGAATTAAAATCGATGTGTTTAATGCAGAAAATTACAAACTTGATGCAGATTTTTAAAGTTTTTGCGGTTTTTTTTACTGCAGAAAAATACCTATTTTATGCAGATTTTCAAAGTTTTTGAAAGTTTTGCTTTGTAAATTAACCAATTTCGTGCAGATTTTCAAAGTTTTTGCAGTTTATTGCAGAAAATAATCAATTTGTATGCAGATTTTCAATGGTTTTTGCGGTTTTTACTGCAGAAAAATACCAATTTTTATGCAGATTTTTAAAGTTTTTGCAGTTTATTGCAGAAAATAACCAATTTCGTGCAGATTTTCAAAGCTTTTGCAGTTTATTGCAGAAAATAATCAATTTGTATGCAGATTTTCAATGTTTTGCGGTTTTTACTGCAGAAAAATACCAATTTTTATGTAGATTTTTAAAGGTTTTGCAGTTTATTGCAGAAAATAACCAATTTCGTGCAGATTTTTAAAGCTTTTGCAGTTTATTGCAGAAAATAATCAATTTGTATGCAGATTTTCAATGTTTTTGCGGTTTTTACTGCAGAAAAATACTAATTTTTATGCAGATTTTTTAAAGTTTTTGCAGTTTATTGTAGAAAATAACCAATTTCGTGCAGATTTTCAAAGCTTTTGCAGTTTATTGCAGAAAAATACCAATTTTTATGCAGATTTTTAAAGTTTTTGCAGTTTATTGCAGAAAATAACCAATTTCGTGCAGATTTTCAAAGCTTTTGCAGTTTATTGTAGAAAATAATCAATTTGTATGCAGACTTTCAAAGTTTATGCAGTTTATTTCAGGAAATAACCAATTTCTTGCATGTTAATTTGAATATTAGACAAAAAAATGCTTTGCAGAGAAGTTCCACTTGACTTTGTATTTTTTAAAATACTTATTCATTAATTTAAGCAATTTAAACGCCATTCACAAATAAACCCACTCTCATTACCTCGCCATCTGTTTGTAATCTATCTCATAACTAATTGCTAGTTTAAATTGAGTTTGGTCGCACTTAATTTAGGACACGTGAGATTAATTCAAACCCCAAAAAAAAAAACCACCAAAAAAAGCCCCAGGGTTGCACTATGTAACGCTGGTTCACAGCAGCCAATTTGTGGCTAAGTGAGGGTCATTTTGTCGGATACTTTGCTATGGATGAGGGATAATTTGGGACGCCACATGGCCTTACTCATGGGCATCATCTGTTGTCGGGAATTGCCCGTCGAGCCAAATATATGCAAAAATCAGCGCCGTCTTGTGAATAAAAAAAAAAAAAAACCCAACTCGAGGGGGTCCGTCGAGGAAAAGGCAGTAATCAAACTTAAGATGACCAGTCCACAGTTGGAGATGACGAACGCTGATGGCGGAATCATAGAAAGAAGGAGGGGGACGGCAAGAAATCTCTCGAGTAGTGCGGGTCGATTGATCGCGCATGCGTCAGACGAGCAAATCGATAGCCGTCCCTTACGGCTGTCACGAGTTTGGAAATATCAACGCCCCTGCACAAGAAGGCCGTGTCAGGAGCCATCTTTAGTGCCAACCCGTATTTGCAAAGTGACCACTGAGGAATTATGGGTAAGTTGAGGAAAGTGTGGAGGAAAAAAATAAATATTTTCGATGTGCAATTTCCATGCGAGACGATCTCGGTTCTCAACGTCCCACGTGTCGATTTCTGAAGGTTTTTTTTTGTTTTTTTTTCCGCGGCCGAAGTGTCGCCGTGTTGATGCGTAGCGTGCAGGTAAATACCGAGTGTCCGTGAGGGCATCAACCGATTCAACCGGGTTTGTTGGGCAAAAAAGGGATGAAAAAAGATGTTTTGGGATGAATAAGATTCTTGGATGTGTTCGCGGAATTTTGTCGAGTGTTGCAGACTGGGAATTTCGTCTGTTTTGTCGACGATCGGTGCCAATGCCAACCACCCTTGTGTGGAGTTGCAACTGTTGATTTTCGGGCCGATTTTCTTGCCCCGAATAACCGGTTTTTGAGCACGTTGAGTCAGTTTAGAAAGGATTTTAATTTGCATATTGTGCTCCGTTGACCGGGATAGAGAAATTTTTGATTGGGGAAGGTCATTTGCACGAGATGAATGAGGTGGTATAAAAAAAATATATTATTGGGAGAAATAATTCGATTTTGAATTAATTTTGCTTTTATTTTTTACAATGACAGGATTGGGCGAGGATGTTTGCTACGAACAGGTGACTATTGAGTTATTTCGTTGTTGTGATTTTCAGGGGCTCTGGAATCCCAGAATAAGAAAGGGATTTTTAAAAAAGTTGTTTTTGAAGACATACAAATTTTCAAGAATGGGGGTATTTGAATCTGGGGTGCAGGAAGGGCCCCACAAAATGGTGGGGACTTCTCTCCCTCTTCCCAGTTGTGTTTTCCATATTTTCTTAACGTGTGAAAACCCAATCGTACGAACAAAATCGACCCAATTAGTCCCGTTTAATTGAGTTTGTATATTTGACGGCCGTGATTTTTATTGCACTTGAAAACTCGTGCGGTCGTTCTGCTCGGTTTATCAAGTGATTGAGATTTTTGTTTAATCAATTACGCCGAGTGGCGTGATGAAGCGTGAATGAAAACGAATAATGATACGTAAAAAAAATGTTATCAAGTTGTATAAAAAGAAGTGATAAATCGTTATTTTCTTATTTTTCTTAAAAATTGTTGCAAATAAACGTTGCAAGAGCACCCGGGCCAAAAGAGGGTCGTTGTAAAGATGATGTGTGATGCCATCTGGAAGATTTTTCTCTATTTTAGCTGTAGGGAAGTTTAGCTCATTGATGAGTGCGCTCTTTTCCGTTCAGCCCGGAGGTCGGGCGTGGACGGACGGTCATTAGGCGGAATGGCATAGCGCAGTAAAGGAATGCGTGGGCGGTCGCAGGAGAAATGGTTGAGCCGCCACTGGGCGGAGCGGAGGTGAACGCGGGATGGTGTTGCTTAAAAACCAATTGAGTGTAACATTCCACCACTTTTTTTTTTTTTACTTCTTTCCTCTTGCGTTCTCCTTTTTCTCTTTTTTAAGCTCTCGAGACAGTGGGTCCCTCGAAACAAGTCTGTTCGAAGGCAGAAACTCAAGGAACCACTGTCTGCACTTTTTAAAAGAAAGAAAAAAAATTGTAGAAAAAAAAAGATTAAAATTCGTTCAACCCTTGCTTCCACCTGGATAAATATCTGATTGACACCTCACGACCTAAGGGGTAGTACAAAAGAGGGAGAGAGTGAAGTTGGTAACTTCATCTGATTAGAAAAAAATGAGCAGTTTATTTGTTAGATACCCCATTCCAGGCGCGAAATTTTCAATTAGGTTTTTTCTCTGCTGGTTTTTCTTCTGACGACTTCATTATGGGAGATCGGACGAAAAATTTATTTTGTTTCGCCGCGTGGTTCGAAAATGCGTTGATATTGCATTTGGGGTGCAATTGAATATTTTGAGTTTTTGTTTGGTTTTCTGCATTTTTGTTTGGTTTTCTGTATTTTTGTTTGTTTTTTTTGCATTTTTGTTTGGTCTTTTTGCATTTTTGGTTGATTTTCTGCATTTTTGGTTGATTTTCTGCATTTTTGTTTGGTTTTCTGCATTTTTGTTTGGTTTTCTGCATTTTTGTTTGATTTTCTGCATTTTTTTGTTTGATTTTCTGCATTTTTGTTTGATTTTTTGCATTTTGGCTTAATTTTCTGCATTTTTGTTAAATTTTTTGCATTTTTGTTTGATTTTCTGCATTTTTGTTTGATTATCTGCATTTTTGTTTGATTTTTAGATTTTTTTTTGATTTTCTGCATTGTTGTTGGTAACATAGTCTAATTGACCATTAATTCAAATTATTACAACATAATTTTAATAATAATCCACCGAAAACGAATAATCCCATAAAAATTTAGGAAAAAGTAAATTTTTGCTTAGTGTCGCCGCGCAGCAAAGCTCTAAGGGGCAAAATACATCTAAACAGATCTGTTTATTTAACATTTACCAAACGACGAAACATGAATTTTAAATGCCAAAATGACACTTTTAAGTAACTCCCTTCATTCCCGTATCCCCTCCCCTTTGTCTACATCCAATTTTTTAAATAATTTATTCACGCGTCGACATTCTCCAAACATTTCACGTATATTAAAAAAAATAGAACGTCTAAATGGTGAGACTACATGTTTTGCAAATTAGTGCCAATGTCATATGGGGAAAGTGTTGAGTGAATTGAGCGGTGTTCGTGCCGCGTCTGGCATTGCTAATAATAAACTAGAATCCTATATCTCTTTCGCCGCCACGTGTGGAATGTGTTGGCCACATTTCCAACTCGAAGCGAAAAGAAATTGAAAAATATATATATACAACGTATATAAAGAAGAAAAATCTTTTCTGCCCGTCTCTGACTGTCAATCATTTGCCGTTGGGGAAATGCACACATCTTTTTCGCCCATCATTGCTTAATTTCCGGCTAATATGTCGCGCGCGCGCGCATGACGTCACGTGTTCGGTTTCCTGTGTGCGTGGGATTAATTTGCTGGACGGAGATATTCTCGGGGGGAGGTTCGTTTTTTTTGGTTGTGTGTGGGGGAGGCGAGAAACGTTATCCGATCCACGGAAGAAAAAAAAAATCAATATGCAAATGAAGAGCGCTCGAGACGCAATCGGAGTGTAAAAGCGTTGTTGAAAGAGAGAGAATGAAAGAAAAAAAAGTTTATCCAGAATTAGGGTTGGTGTGGGGAAAAAATATCGTGTTAGGGGAAACATTTCAAGTGCTGTCATGTGTGTTCAATTTGGAAATCAAATGGTTTGTGACTAAATGGTGGGAATTATAAACATGTATTTGGTTGGTGTTGACGGTTTGTTTCCTTGGATCAAAAACCTGTTTGAAGAAAATAATTCAGAGTAATTAATTTTTTTAAAAAATGTGTTTTTTCGTGTTTTGAGATCATAAAATGAGAACTTTTGGTGGTTTGTTGTGTTTTGTGTCTATTTTAATCTATTTTAGTCCTTAAAATGAGAGTTTTTATGTGTTTTGTTGTGTTTTGAGTCTATTTTAATCTATTTTAGACCATAAAATAGAATTTTTTTGTGTTTTGTTGTGTTTTGAGTCTATTTTTGGTTCATAAAATGATACATTTTTGTGTTTTGAGTTCATTGTAGTTCATAAAATGATACATTTTTGGGTTTTGAGTTCATTTTAGTTGATTGAATGAGTGTTTTTTTTAGTTTTGAATTCATTTTACTTGATAAAATGAGAATTTTTGTGTTTTGCTGTGTTTTGAGTCCATTTTAGTTCATAAAAAGAGAATTTTGATGTTTTTTCCTCTGATTTGAGTTCATTTTAGTTCATAAAAAGAGAATTTTGATGTTTTTTTTTGTGATTTGAGTTCATTGTGATGTTTTTTGATGTTTTTTGCTGTGTTCTGAGTCCATTTTAGCTCCTAAAATAACAAATTTTTGTATTTTGAATCCACTTTAGTCGATAAAATGAGAATTTTTCATGTTGCGAGTCCATTTTAGTCCACAAAACAAAACTTTTTAGTGTTTTTATTTTCTTTGTGGTATATTGTGACCGTCAATGCAACAGCAGAGCTAGCCCATGCAACAATCGAGTAAAATGTAGTAACCTTAAAACGCAGGCGGCTTTCCAACCTCAAGCACGTCCCATCTCGTGATTTCCAAGGTCGAAGTGCAGCATTTCTGAACGAGGCCAGCCACTGACTGCCGACCCTCCTCATTACGAATTAGATCTAATGACCAGGTAGAAGATCCCCGAGGTGGGGGAATTTCTTCCTTACTTGCTTTGTCATGTGCCTGGCTCCTCACATGCCAAACCGCGACGTCCTTTAATCTAGGGCGGCAACCACGGGGCGCCAAGATGCTAAATTCATGCCAACTTCATTAATTTAAACAACACAAAAACTAAAAAAGAAACAAAAGTCGACTCAAACGTAGTAATCCTTGGGCTAAAACGGATTTACAACCGCGGCCTTGTTGTCAAGCGAATACGAAACGATAATGTAAACATACGATAGCATTGTAAACACGCCAGTAAAATGTACAGTTGCGATACAATAAAACAGTTTAAACTGCCGTTAGAAAATCTATTTTTGTTTGATCTTTTATTTATTAACGTTTTATTTATGTTTCAACTTCGGACTGCTTTTTCTGCGTATTATTGATGTGCTGCTATTAAAACAGAATGCGATTGAATCGAGTGTACACGGAATAAAAGATCGTCTCGTCTGGTTGTCGTGGCAACTGATCGCAGCGCCGTTTCTGATGGATGCTTTATCTCCCTGTCGAGTGCGAATGCAGATGGATAAACAAGTCCGACAAGCGTAAATTTCCAACCTTTCAAAACGAGCGTTCAGTCTCGCTCATGCGCATCTTCAACGCACATGTTACGAGTGGTAGATACGTGCAGCCGTGACGACCAATCACGGCCCGCTAATTGTCCGTATGCTCTAGAATTTGTAAAACCACTGCAGTGTATGAAAATTTAATATTTACGAGCTGAAAATTTAGAAAATTGGACATGAAACACGTTTGTTTGTTTTTGGTCCCTTGGAGCTTCCCTGCATGTCCCATAGAAATAACATGGGAATGCGTGAATTCTTTTGCTGAAATTGTGTACAAAGAAAATGTTTAAGTTTTGAGTTTACTTTCTTTTACACAATTATTATTTTCTTAAAATAAAAGATTATTTAATGCTAATTGTTCGGATGGTCTAGAATTTCTAAAACGACCGCAGTGTACAGAAATCTAAAATTTAGAAAATTGGACATAAAAGGCATTTGTTTACTTTTTGCCCCCTGGAGCTTCCCTGCACGTCCCATTGAAATAACATGGAAAAACAAGAAATCTCTCGCCGGAATTAAAATTCTCCGAATAAAACAATACAAAAAGCTAAAAGTTTGCGTTTCCTTTCTTCTATTTTACAGATTTTTATCCCAAAAAAAAAAAAAAAAGATTATTTTATCCCAAGGCCAAAATTTAGTAATTAAACTGAGACTAAAGGGACAGTGGGTGTGCGTTTCAGGGTGGGCGTGGGGCTGTCAACTATTTTGTTGGCAGGTGTCCATCCGCCCCCTGACGTGAGCCATGGGAACTTTTCTTCGACTCTCCACTGCGGCTCATTACCAATCTCATTGAGTTTGAGCAACAAACTCAAACCCCGAGCTTAAAAACATTATGCGCACACAACTCTCCAACGCCCTGACAGCCGTAACGTCAACCGCGCTCGCTGGCCCTGCGCCTAATCCACCTTCCGGTTCCGCTTGGACAGCGATCCAGCGTTTCGTTCCGCTCTTCAACGCGGCAAAAGCAGCTGCGTCTTGGCTTAACTCGACCATTTTTTTCCCTCTCCCCCGTCTCAAACATTCTTCTTTCTGACGAGTTGTTTGATACACGCACAAATACGCCCGGCGTTTATTCTCTCTCCCTTTGACGTCAATCTCCGATTGACTCATTCACGGACCTCGGATGAAGAGATGTTCAAACCGCAGGATTAAATCCTCAGACACTTTGTTGACCACCGTACAAGATCGGTAAATGGCAGAAATTTCTGTCTGTCAGGTGCGAACGGGTCGCGATGGCTTGTGGGAAGTGAAATCAGGTCGAGGTGCGAAAGCGTACGCGCACACAAGCGTCTGACACGAGGGGGTGTATGAGATTTCCATCAGTCAACAGTGATGACAAACCGCAGAGTGTTGTCATCGATTTAACACGCGCGAGCAACAGGTTAGCGGTCCCTGCGTCTCTGGCCCGAGGACGCGGAGCACTTAATTTGCGGTTTTATTGATAATTAGCCTTTCGATGAATGTGCTTATCGAACAATGGGTGCCGCGAGGCTCTCGTGCGCAGCGTCCGTTGCATTGTGCACCCATTTTTTCAGTGTTTTTGCTGTTTTTTTTGGGGGGGGGGTTGGGGGGGGGGTTTCTTCCTGACCCAAACGGCGCTGCACGCAAGTACACAAGAGTCTGACCGGCGAATGTCACTCAGGGTTAATTGCGGGCTGCCGGTTGGACGCCGAATTCCGCAGGGGTGAAATTGACCCCTCGGGGTTTGATTTGCGTCAAGGATTTTTGATTGCGAAAATGAAAATGCGGTTGAGGAGTGTGCGAGGGAATTGGGCTCTGTGCGGTTAATTGTGATTGCGTGGACTCGTTTGGAGGTTCGGGGGAGGTGGGGGAAGGCTTCGCTCTGGGGATTTGGGTCCTTGGTGGTAGTTTTTGTGGTTGTTATTTGGGTTTTGTGGACGGAAAGAAATTAACATTGTGTGCTTAATGTTTGGGAGAGATTTTTTATGTTTCTATTTTTAATTCGTAGAAAAGTTTTCCTCTAAGTTCGCAATTTACAGAAAAAAATTAATGTATACTAAATTAGGTGCATTTAATAGAAAAATTTACCATGGACTAATTTCTAACATAATTTTATACCTTTTCATATAGGAAAATATACTTTTTTTATGGTGAAAATCAAAAATTTCTGGCAAAATAACGTTAAGTGCATTCGAAGTTCCTGTTTGTACCGTTTTTGATGTTTTTTTTAAGCAGAGTGGACATCAAAAACCGCGAGACGAAAACACCGCTCGAGTTGCTTTTGAAATGGTTCATTATACGTCGGGTTTTGGTTTTTAGTACAACCAAATTCAAAATGGCTGCCTCGAAAGTTAGATCGAGGGGTTAAACTTTCCGATCGTCGTGGTGCTTTCAGGCGATGCACCCACTTCCTAAAATGTGAGTAAAAACATAATTGTGCTAAAAAAATGTAAGCCACAATTTGTTAGGTGAGTAAAATGATGGAAGCTGTAATCACATTTAAATCACAAAACCGAGCATTAGACCTAAAAACTACAGTACAAACAGGCCCAAAAACGACCACATTCATAGTTTGGCAATTTTTTTGCTGTTTACAAAAACACCAAAAACAACAGAAACAGAAACTTCGGAATGCACCTGTTGTCTATAGAAGTTAAAATGAAAGGCCGGCGCCTTATGGCTGTAATCCGCCACTGTTTTGCAATACTTTATCACGCAAGCCAAAGAAAATACTGTAAAAAAAAATAAGTGCTTTGTAAGTCATGCATGTTAAGCTCTGACCCAACCTAATGTATCTTCCAAGTAGTTTGAAGTGATGAATCTCGATGTAAAACGTTGAGTCAAGAAATGGCAGCCATCACATCAGGTACTTGTAAGTAAAAATTTACATGTGTTTACTTTTAGCATATTTTACACAGGGGTCGCGGCAGCGGATTTATAACTACAGGATGCGGATTTGGGAGAGCGTTTGTTGGAGGTGCAGTTGCACTTTGTAGCATCACAAACGAGCCACCACAACAATCATCCCTCTCAATTGAGAGCGGTGCACCAGTCGTGGAGTGTCGTCGCAATTGATCAATATGGCAAGACCAAATTACTCCGTATGCAATTTCGATTGCATAAGTAGTGGACGAAATTTTCTCTTTTACCACGCCAGGAATCCACTTTTCAGTGTGTCGATAATCATGAACGTAGACAGCATCCCGACTTCAAAAGTTCTGGCCGTCGCCAAGAGCACGGTGTCTGGAAGCAACCGTGGATTGAGTAGATGGAGCCCAGTGGACATCGTGCGGCTGTGAAATATTTCTGCTGGTGTCTTGCGTGTTGTCGTGTGAGGCTTGGTTCTGTAAGAAAAAAGGAATTGTCGCAGGGAATCTGTCGCTTGAAAGTGGCCACAAATTTGATTGCATCCTTTCTTGTCTCCAAAAATGGAAATAAGAAGTTAGTGGTCCTTCGAGATCCTAAAACCGAGAAATTTAATGATGTTTTGAAGAAAGTTGCACTTGCCCATGTTCAATGTCAGTCCAGCAAGGTTGAAAGTGGACAGGAGCACGTCCAAATTCTTAAGATGATCTGCGTTGGTTGGGCCTGTCACTGCCGAATAATCAATGTAGGGCTGTGTGTGCTCCACATTTGCCGTAAGGGGGTCCCTAGTTCTCTGGAAAATGGTGGAAGCTGTGGAAATACCATAAAATCATCGGTCTACTTGGAACAATCCTACATGCGTAATTATCGTGCTCAACTCTCGGCTGGTCCAACTCGAGCTGGTTGTGGGCCGAGTTCATGTCCCACGTTGAATAGGACTCTCCTGACAATTTGGCAGCGACATCGGCGAAAAATGGCAGCAACATCGGCAAAAAATGGCAGCGGATATGAGCATGGCAACACAGCTTTGTTTGCAGTGCGGTTATAGCACCCCGCCATTTTGATCGTTCTGTTTGCTTTGATGTGCATAGTGACCTTAGCCCAGGCAATTGATGTTATGATACCAAGCATTTGCAGGCGTTAAAGCTCGGTCTCCAAATCCTATTTGATTGCCAATGGAACCTGAGTACGCTTTAAAAAAAAGGGTTTATTGTCTAATCCACATCGATGTTTACCGTTGCAACGTTATAACAACCGATTTTGTCGCGAAAAACGTTGCGGTGTTCGTCCAAAATTGTTTGGAGCGAGCTGAGCGTATTGACCAGTGCCTCCAATTGATCTGCATTTGTTGCTGTTGCGCTGAGGTCGAAGACGGTCGAACTGCTTCTACTGCTGCTGGTATTGGTGTTGACCGAGGAGTGTTTTTCGCCTTTCTGCGAGTTTGCGTGTTGTTTGACAAAGTTGCCTTTGGGGATTTGGTGGACGGCAACTTGAGCGTCGGCGAAGCTAGAAAAATCTGAACCTGCCAATTCAGCGGCTAAGGCTGTTTCGAGAGCCAATTCGAAGGCAAGGTCCTTTTGCAGGTACAAGGTTTCCTGCACCTGCCGCATGTTGAGCCCAACAATGAACTGATTGCGAATCCTCAAAGTTGCAATATTTTTTCATGGTTTGCAGTGCTGTTACAAACTCTCCAACAGTCTCATCCTTGTTAAGTTTTCTGTTGCGAAAGCGAACGATTTCGCCCTGAGCGATGGGTTTTGGTCATTGATGCTTTTCCATGAGGTTGACCAGTTGTGTATATGTTAATTCTGTCGGGTTTTTTGGACAGGTCACAACCATGATTTTCGAAAAGGTTGCCATGCCAACGCATGACAAAATAGTGTTGACCTTGGCATTGTCGTTGACGATCTTGTTGCAGGCAAAAACGCACCCCATCTGCATGATGTACGTCTTCCAGTCGTCTTGCGGGTTGTACTTGTCGGGTGTGCCAGCAAGAGGCATGATGATGGCAAAAAATTGATGGAAATACACGAAAAACTGATGAAAACGTAAAATGGGCCTAATGGTCAGCAGGTGGTCCAAAGCGGGTGGTCGATGGTCTATTTTTCATCAAAAACGCTCGAAAAAGAACACAAAAAGTGAATAAACTTCAGTGGGTACTTAATAAGTCATCTCGTAGTCAAGTGGCTTGAAGTGATGAATCTCGACGTGAAAGGTTGAGTCAAGAAATGGCAGCCATCGTGTAAGAGAAAATTTACACGTGTGTTTTATTTTAACATATTTTTAAAATATGTTAAAATAAAACACACCCCTATGTAAAATATTATTTTACATAGGGGTCGCGACGCACGTAACGCGTCACAAATTAACAAGTGAGAAGGGAGTGGAGCCAGAACACTCCAAAACCCACAAAAGCAAACACGAAAAATGCGGACAAACAAATCCAGCAACACTAAAAACAACACAAAACGCAACACAGATCTCAAATACAAACATCATCAAATAAAAAATCAATATTTAAACCTCCGCAATCAAATCAAGAAATATTAGCTACATCTCAAAAGAAAAAAACCTCCGTGAATCTCAGATTTCCTCGTATTATACATTCCACTTTGTGTTGGAAATGGCGGTGAATAACAATCACCTGATACGAGGAACGGGACGGTGCAGTTGATTCGGGTTCAGGGGGGTGTATCAAGGGTATCACGGATGCACCAATTAAAGGGAAGTTGTTTCTCCTATAATCACACATTTCAAGAAAAGAGAGGAGGAGCGCATCAAGGGAAGAAAACCTGCGTTTTTTGATAACCGGATGCTGACAGAGATGGTTCACCGGCCTCATGTGAAAAATAAACTATAAAGGCTGAATTCATCTTCGAGTTTTCTCACAACTTTTTTCTTTCAATGTCTCAAACGTCCGCAAAAAAAATGTTAAAAACAAAAAATTAATAAGAAAAAATGAAGAAAATACTGGTCGTGGCCGTCGTCACTGACGGGGTTGAGTTGGCGCTCGTTAGTGCGTGACCGCAGCGTTTCATGCTCGGAGGTGTGAATGTTTCGGTAACGAACTTTCCTCCCCGCACCCCTCCAAGCTTATAGTCCGAGTGAATCAGACGATGGGAGTGATGAGGGGTGTGAATGTTTTAAAAGGTTCTAATTAGCCAATCAGTGGAACGCTATACATCCTTCATTGAATGGGCGTTTGTTTTTTGTGCAGGACGCTTCCACGCCTTAAAACAGTGGCCAACTTAACAGCATTTTTTTTCTCGCTTCCCCTTTCCGTATTGAAAACATGAAAATACAATGACAAGGGGAAATACCAGCACCTGTGAACAGCAGGTGTGCAACTTTATCTACACCTTAAAACGCTTCCATATTTTCTTTTTCTTTTTCTTTTTTTTTTTTTTTTTCTCTCTCTCTCCTCCCCTTCTTGTTTATATACGGCAAAAAATTGGGAATGGGTTGTGTGTTGTAGTAAATTAATTGAAAAGAATGAATTTATATGTGAGGTGATTCGGGTGTTTGTTTGTTTTACGACTTGGATTGCTTAGAAAACGTGTTTTTATGAATTATATGTTGGATGAACATGCATGTATTTTGAATAGTTTGTCTCCATGGACGAAAGCCGTTTTGAAAGCCGTAAACAAGAGAAATGAATAAGTATTAAACAGCGAAAGAACAATCAGGAAATAAAACAAATAAAACAATTTGTAAATAAATTGCAATAAAAAGAAATAAAACAAACAAAACAATCAGTAAATAAATTGCAATAAAAAGAAATAAAACAATTAGTAAATAAATTACAATAAAAGGAAATAAAATAAATAAAACAATTAGTAAATAAATTACAATAAAAGGAAATAAAACAAATAAAACAATTAGTAAATCAATTACAATAAAAGAAAATAAAATAAATAAAACAATTAGTAAATAAATTACAATAAAAGGAAATAAAACAAATAAAACAATTACGGAGTAGTAAATAAATTACAATAAAAGGAAATAAAACAAATAGGATTAATTAGGATTATGGAAATAAAACAAATTTAAAACGTTAAAAAAATTAGTAATAAGATTAGAATTCTTAGTTTTTTTTAACCACGTGTACAATAATAATCAAATTAAACACAAGAAACAAAAGGAAAATTATTTTATGCGGTGTATATAAATAAGTTGATTTTTCAACATCTTATTACACACCAATTTATTTGCACGCAATATTTTCATTCACAAATTCTTCATATTTTAAAATATAAACGAAAAATTGTCTATAGAATTGTCGATTCCATCTCATAACGTTTAATTACGCCCTATACACATCCATCTTGACTCAACAAACACGCCTAATGAGCTAATCCCAATGTTTGGATTTTTTCTTACAGAAAACGCTACAAGTGAATCGTGACAATACAGTAAGTAGGAAAAGAGATTAGGCCTATTTTTATCAGCGCGCATTCTTGCGTCCATTTCGAGCGAGGGGAGAAGGGCAACACAAAAGACTGCGGGACCTCTCGCGTCGTCTTTGGCACTAGGGGGCGGGGTGGAGCTCAGGTGAATAGCGGCAGCAAATTGCTCCCAATTTTATTCAGCCTTGCTTTCACTCGCATTGGCGCCATTTGACTCGTGAGAACGCGCGGCAAAAGGCGCGCGGAAACCGGCCCGCCATTGTTTGTCCGGGTAAGCGATAGGGTCGGAGCCACACCCCATCGTGAGGGGGCGTCTTTTGTGTACGAAAAGTTTGCGCAGTTAGTCCCGCTCCCCGACCCCACGGACCAAACCCCAGTTTAGATTAGGTTACAGTAAAACGACTCGAGAGCTGCACAAAACCTGCTACAGGAGTTAAGATAGAAAGGAGACGTTCGAGGGGTCTTTTTGACTCCTAATCTCGTGGCCAGGTGCCGCACGTTCGGCCTCGATTCAGTGTAAATACAGTGCGATGCGAGTGCATGATGGCGATGAAGCTTTAATGATGTGCGGCGGGAGCGACTTGTGCTATTGACGGGCGCAATTGTTTTCATTCAATGCCGTCAATCGATGATGCACAAAAGGTGGTTGTGAATCACGCCGCTCGCTTTTGTTTTCTTATGTGAGTGTCGATAGCATCGCACTCGCAGAAATTGCTATTGTTTTTCACACACAGGACACCCCCGTGCTATTATGGGTGGGCAGCTGCGGTACACTGATAAGGTCAGGGTCGGCTAATCTTCCTAAACACACACTATCTAGTGTTAGGGATAAGCTCGATTCAGAAAAATTGGTAAGCCGTTTTAGACTTCGACATGGGGGGCTGGACACCGAGATCACCCTGCTTGCTTCCCCTGCTTTGGAAAAATGGAAACGATAACAAGTGGCGGACTTGTCCGTTTACTTCTAATTCCATTTATATTGTGGATGGTCAATAGCTGAACTTGTGTTTCCGAGGTTTTATACCTCGGATGTTTATGTAAAATAAAATTCGTTTTATGCGCGTAAAATATGCACCAAAAATTCCATTTTATGCGAACTAAAAATAAATCGCCTTTTTTTTCCGGAAAAATGGCGATTTATGCATTTATTTTCTCATTTTTGGAAAATATGCATTAATAGCCAATTTGGGCTTTATATATTGAATAAAAATAGTTCCTACGCATTTATGCATTTATCCGGGCTTTATTCATTATGGTATCCTGATTTTAAAATTATCATTTTTTTCTGCGGTTATTATTTCCGCGGTTATTAACGAGTAATATCGATTAATATCAATATTTAATATATCATTTAATATATCAAATATCAAAATCAACTGTTTTTAAATCATATTTAGGCAGAAAATAAATTCATTAGTTCCTTCATCTTCACGAGTCTTATTTGGTTCTCACAACTGTATACGAGTACGAGTTTTTAAATACCGGTAATAATAATAATTATAATAATATTGATGATAGATTATACGGTAATTCAATACAAAATAATTTTATTTTGTTCAGCAGTCGGTAATGGAGTTTAAAGTAGTTATCCAGACCCCGTTGCTGGTTGCAAAGAGGCCCTAGAACAGTTCAAGCTTCAGGGAGCCGAAAATGTAAGATCTGCCCTGCTGTTATTTTGCAAATTATTGCAGATATGTAGAATTTGATGGTGGGTTGTGATGAGACATGTTTCATTATTGTAGCATTGTTGCAACGTTGTTTTTGAAGTTGTAGATAGAAAGCGTGGTTTATTTAGTGGGAATTTAGCAGTTTTTAGGGTTAATTTCGTTTCAGTCGCATATGTTTGATAGGAAACTATAATTTAAGACAGATGTTGTAATGCAAATACACTTTGTGGTTTTTAAAATTCAAGATTTGTATTTTTTTTTTGTGTTCAATCTTTGACATGTGAAACAATCAAACAAGTCTGAACGAAAATTCCATGCCGACAAACTTCAAAACATCAATTTAAATTCCAGAAGCAGTTTATATAAAAACCAAGAGTTTTTTTTTTTTTAAATCCATTATTTTATATAAAAAAAAAAAAAAAAAAAAAAAAAAAAAAATTATTATTTTCAAATTACTAACCGTGAAAAAAAAAATCAACTCAAAAACCATGATTGACATCGCTTACTTTTCTTTCTGACCCTGACCTTTTCTCTTGTGATGGAAATGAAGATAAAAGTCAGTGTTCCAGATCAATCGAAAGTAGAAGGGGGCTTGTCCATCAAAAATATATCTCATCTAATTTTTTTTTTTAATTTTTTTTTTTTATAAAAAAAAAATATATATATAAAATAAAAAAAAAAAAATTTTTCCCGCCCATTTCCACCACCCCACAAAACCCGTATTAATTAGCGCCGCATTCGAGTAACAATCGATGACATAATCCCCGCTTGTTGCTGATGCAATTCCATCGAGCAACCCTTTAATTACGCGCTAATTACTCATTAGACGAGTGTTAATTTCGCATTTCCAACACGCCCAACGAATCATTATTATATGTTAATTACCCGACGACGATTTCTCCCGCAACGAGCGCTGATCGCCGACGATGCAAACGACGGAGCGATAATTCGAAAAGCAACATTTATTTCTCCATGAATATTTCACGAGATTTAAGTCGCGAAATAGAAAAGCGTTTCAAGTAAAATGGGGGCGGTTCGGGTTACATTAGTCACCAATTTCGCGTACTTTAAAGAGGGCGCACGTGCGTCTGATCAGTTGACTGATCCCAATGAATTATTTATCGGCGATCAAGCGCTGCTCGGCCGCTTGTCACGGTCCGAAAGGGTTTGCCGAAGTGGGAACAACGAAGCCGAGGCGATGCTTGGCCAATTACTGAAGCGCATCCCGTGGCACCCAAGGTGAAAGGTGATGTTGGACTCCCCCCTCCCCCCAGGGGTGGCCTTTTGGCTCGGTGAACACGCATTTCCTTTTGTCGCTTTATATATCGCTCGCCACCCGACTCGTTCCTCTTCCTCCTCCACCTTCTCCTCTTCCTCCATTTTGTCGGCTCCTATCACGTTGCACCATCTCGATCCGGAGGGATCTTTTTGCTCATCTCTCGATTGACAGCACCCTAAAGGAGGGGAATTGTGGAAACCCAATAAAACCACAAAGGGGGAGGGAGGGAGGGGGACGAGTTTTTCTCTGACTTATCGGGGTTTTGGTTACATGTATCATGACTTTATTTCGCCTTGTAGTGGTGTGATTAAAAGGCGAGTGATTTCGGGTGGTGAGATGTATAGTGTTTCAATGCGAGAAAAATTTGTGTTGTGTTGAGTTACTTGTGGGTTGTTTTAAAGTGATTGATGTTTAAGTCATTTGTATATAGGCAAAAATGGTTCAATTGTTTGTTTTATAGGAATCTGCATTTGTTTTTTTTAGTATTGTACGGTAAATATGGTGTGTGAAAATAAATTTTTGATCTCAAAAAGTTGATTTTTGCACATAAAAAGTGCGTTTTGTAGATTAAAATACATTTTAGGCATATAGAAATTAATTTTTGGACTGGAAAAATGCATTTTTGGACTTTTAAAATGCATTTTTGACATGAAAAATGCATTTTTGGACTTGGAAAATGCATTTTTTGACTGGAAAATTAATTTTTGGACTTAAAAAATGAATTTTTGACTGGAAAAATGCATTTTTGGACTTGAAAAATGCATTTTTGGACTTGATAAATGCATTTTTGCATTTTCCATCCGCAGTTGTTAAAGATACCACGATCATTCAGCATCCTATGCGCTCAATGAAAGCATTTACGGACAAAAATCTTCAATTTAACACGGGATTCTCGTTAAACATGACTTGAGATTGGTTATTTAAGAAAGAAAAATGAAAGAACCCGTACGAATATTCTCGCTATAGTGAGAATCATTTTCTCAAATTATTCCTTTCATCTAAAATCAGCCACAAAAGAAAGAACAACAAAAAATGGAAATAATCTCACTACAGAAACACCAAAAAACCACACAAACAGGTCATAAAACTACATTAAAAAAAAAAACAGACAGAAGCATGAAGAATCACGACAGACTAAAGTATATAGTTTTAAAATTCCCCAAACCAAACCCTTAGAAATTAAAACGTCCCACACAGTATTCTATTTACCCGCAGACGGTTCAATGCTGCCAACTTGTTTTTGGCCGACTCCTCACTCGAAATTATTGTTCCCCTCTCCTACTAATGGGCGCTTAATCGAGTCAATTATAGGTTCCAGCTCGACCCTGCACAATATAAATATTATTTGTGGGCACTAGACTCGCGGCACGCACTTCCGTCCGCACCACGCATGCGTAGTTTGTCGTTGGCGTACTTACTCGACCCATCTTTTGTCCTATTAATCAGCCACGTGTGATGTTTACATTTAATCCGGCGCTCACCACGCGCCAACAACAAAGGCATTAAACACGAACAGATGCGGGCGGGAAAATCACAAAAAGTGTAAATAAAACCCCTAATGGGCGCCTCCGACGTCCACAAAAAGAAGTATTGACGCGTCACACACGGATGGATTTCACTGCCAACACTCGCTTTGGCTTTGATCGTGCCCGAATTTGACGTCATTTGTTCCATCAGGTGCAGAAGGCGCCATGTGTGACAGGTGTTTGTCTCGCTCGCCCTGCACCTCCCCAGTCTGCGACTCGAGGCTCGAATGTGATCCGTCCCCAGACGACCGACTCTCCGGCCCATTTTTCCGTCCTCCCACGGCGAATTGACGACTTGACGCGGCCATTTTCACATCAAATCAAAATGTTTATTGTTGATTCGTCCACTCCATCTGTTGACAACGTGCAAAATTTTTTTTTTGATTTGGATTTTATTATTAGATTGGCTGGGGCGTGGGTTTATGGGTGTTAATAAGTGTGTGTCGGCTTGTTTGCGGATGAAAAAGAGGTTCAAAGATGGTGTCGGCACATGAAACAGTGGCTTGGACGCCCTCCGGCGAGAAAAGGGTGCGCGTGGGAGTCGTTCTGCCATCTTTGGCACGGGTGAGCAACGCCGCCAAGGCAGAGGTGCCGCGCCAAATGGCCCACTTAGCCTCGTAATGGGGGTCATGGCGCATCTGCAGTGCACGGCCCCGTCATGGGTAAGGTGAAACTGGAGACTCCACAAGAGGACTCTGCTGCGATTGAGTGCCAATTAAGAAAGGGCAAGGAAGAAGCCTTTCTTTTTGCGGGTGACACCGATAGTGACGATGATCCAATTTCACGCGCGCAGACAAATAAATCACAATAATAATTTTTTTTTTAGATTTTTTTTATTTATTTATTTATTATTATTTTTTTTTTAAGTTTAAAGTTAGAATTTTTCTTTTGATTTTTTTTTTTTTTGTGGGGGAGATTTATAATGTGGAATTTCTTGACAGACGTACATTTTCTCACCATTGATTCGTCCTGCATTAATGTTGTCATCGCGCCGGGTTTATGGGCTTCGACATCTTGTCAAACGCGCCAATCAAAATTACACGAATTTTTTGATGTGTAAAAAAAATATATTTTTTTTTTATTTTTTTTTATTTATATATATATATAAAAAAAAATTGAATCAAAACTGATAATTCATCGCAATTTTTTTGTTGGTATAAGTTTCCACACGAAAGCTTCCCTGCAACTCACCTAAACCGCGCAGGCAAGCCGAACCGAGTAACCGACCTTAGCATTTTTCACATCATAAATCCACTTTTATTTTCTCGCGATCAAGGTCTGGCCACTTTTTTACCCGCATTTTAATGTCGACAACAGTTCCTTCCGTTGGCTGCGAGGCGTGCTTCCCTACCGAGAAGGGAAGTCTTGTGCGCACGCGCTCTGATGCAAACTCGATTGGAAGGCATCATTTCTCTCACGCAAACCGGAAGACGACTCGGAGGACTCGCAACCGACCTTCGGGCCGTGAATCACTGCACCCAGCCGCATTAAATTCAATCACGGCTGCCTGCAGCTAGATTTATTAAAGCAATTAAAAACCAGTTCCTTACACAACACCCATTAACCGCACACACAACTCATTGACAATATTTTGACCCGCACAATAAGTTAAATAATTAATTAAAGATGCACGAAATTGTTAAATGTGTTGGTTTTATTTGTTTTTTATTTGGATTTTGATTTTATTTTGAATCAATTGTTGCTTTCGCCTCCTTCGCCCTCCACTTGATCCGAACGAGTAGGTTTTGTATGTTGTACCTCGTAAAAATAAGTCGTAGAATATTCGTTTCAGTTGGCAGGCAAAGAGGGGGCTTCGAGTGGCCGTCCATCACTTTGAGGGCGGGCGCGTGTGGGTGCGAGAATTGCAGCAATCTGCTTGAAATGCAAAGTGCAGGCAAGGAGCGCACGCCTTTCAATCTTGTCTCTCACTTCTCTTCTCTTCTCTTCTCTTCGCCTTCCCCGCGCCCTTTTAACGCCGTTTAGTGGCGCGTAAGAAATGTCCCTGTTCGACATCGACGACGTCTTAAAGCCCTCTTTGAACAACTTTGCTGATACACAATTGACTACCTGAGATGACCCCGATGACGCGTGCCGGCTCTGATGCACGCGGCTTTCAATGACGATTTGCCTGCCGACGAATGGCGATGCACTTCGCATTGCGGAATGCGCGATTAACTGCTTTAGAGTTAATTTCACGTTTGTAATTTAGTCACGAAGCAAAATCTTTTTTATTTTTCTATTATTCAACTTTACTTTTTCATTTTTTGAAATTTTTGAAATTTTTTTTTTTTTTGATGGACAAAATTAATTTTTTTTTTTCATTTGACCACTTCAGGTGTGAAAATTGACCCTTGAAGTAAAAAAAAAGATTGAATTTTTTTGGGTGGGAAAAAAATTAATTCTGTCTGGCCCTAAACCCTGGGGGTCCCTATATAAGGCACCTGCCCAATGGGGTCGCAATAGGTCAATGGGTTTGTGTGCAAATTTAGCAGTCGTAGCGAAGATTTTTCGGTATTTGGCGAGATATATACAGTCGGTTTTTATCCTCTAGGCTCGTGGGCCCGTGACAACCGCACGCGCTGCACCCCCGCTTGCTATAACGCCATTGCACCTGCCTATAATGCGCCTTATTGGTAATCCGCCATTGCCCGTATTAAGCGCATTAGATAGTTTCGTGTTGCGAATACTTCATGGTGGTCCGTAAAGAAGTTCCTAAACGAAACGTTTAAAACGCCTACACGTGTATAAACCTAACAATTTTCCCCTCTGACATGCCCAATTCAAAATGGTATCCTCTGCGCATGCTCTCAATGTTCTCATTGAACGCGGGATGCTGATTGAGCGCGGTGTCCTTCACAACACGGCTGGAAAGTGCAAAAATCAAATAAAACCCGTGAAAACCTTCCAAAATGCACATTTTTCTTTATTTCTGTGAAAAATAAATAAAACAAATAGAAAATTGACCCTTTCGCACGAGTTTGGGAGGGTTAAAAACCCTAATGGAACGATTTAAATCGGGCTGCAATAATCCCCTCGTATTTCTCCGCGTTGCAAACGAAATTCGGCTTTTGTGTGTAGGAGACTCGCACCGGGAACTGCTTCCATTTGACCCCGAGGGGAAGCCAGCTTTGAAATTTCATCGCGGGAGCAAATTACCATCCAAAGTAATTGCTCGGCTACCGATCCCATGATTAGTGCGGGCGTCATGCGTCATCCGTGAGTGGCGTCTGCGACTCGCGCCAATTTTTGTCTTCCCCCCTTCAAGGGCCATTACGGCCTCCTAATTGCTTCTAATTGAAAAAAGCTCTCGAGGGGGGAGGTGGGGTGGGGGGTCGGGGACGACGAATTGGGAGAAAACGCGTCCAACGTTTATTCACGACGGTCGCGCACGTGCGGTCCGTTCGCGTTCCCACTCTACTCATGACCCCGCTAATCCGTGCGCATGCGCGCGACCACGTGTTTGTGTGGGGTGGCCGCGTCCGAAGCCGCTATTTAATCCCATGACGCATCCATTCACATGGAGATGGGATTAGGTCGCTCGTAATGGATCCGTTTGGTCATTTCGCATCACGGCTCCGGGGGTGGAGGAAAAAAATGCTCTTAACCGTTTCAACACCGGGTGGAAAGAGGAACATTGTTGTTTGGGTCACCGGGTGGTCGTTTGACAGATGCGTCAAGGATGGGTTGAGAGTCACGTGACTTTGACGAGTGTCAAGATAGATAGGGAAGAGGCGCAGCCGCTGGTTCGAGTTAATTGGCCGACTCAGCTTAATCCCATTTAAGCGATCCCTTTGGCTTTCAATCGCCGATTGATCCCCCCCAACTGTGGGGGTCCGCCACTCAAGGGACTCCTCCATTCGACCCCTGTGGGTGTGATGAGTATGGGAAAGTGTCATAACACCTTTTGCTTTGTGTTTGGGTGGGGGAAAAGTGGTTGAGGAGCGAAATGTGATGACAAATATCGAATTACGCGGAAATTCCGTGTTGGAAATGGTGAAAAATTAATATTTATATTAATATTTATATATTTTTTTGTATTAAATAGATTTGTGATTACTATTTTGTTTGTTTTCAATTTGTTTAGCGCCATTGATGTCGTTAAACTAATTTTTATTGTTTTAGGGGAGATGTTTTTTGTTTTTGTGTTTTGTAATTTAATGTGATGATGGCGTTGTATGCATTTTGAATTTTTTTTTTCCCCTCGCATTAAAAAACAAACAAATTTAAGTATGCAAATCCATAAGCAGACGGCAATCGCGACCTCGTATATTGTATATACACCATCTGTAAGGCGCAAACACGTTTTTTTTCTCCCCTATCTCTTTGAATTGCACATGCGATTAGTTCATAACACTTTATAGTCATAACATTTGAGTCAGTGTGGGAAAAAAACACGTTTATTGTATATTAGTGTCTGGAGCGTCGTGAAACGAAGGTTTAAGCAGTGAGCACCATCTAGGGGCGAATAGTTGTTTTTGAAATTCTCTACGATTCGTTTTTAAATATATATTTGCTTTTTACTTTTTTGTAATACAGAAAGGATTTTTTTGCGAGTTATTTTTCCACCAAAAATTAAATATCCAAAGAGGAAATGTCTTTTTTTAAATCAAATAACATATAGTAAGATATTAAGGCGCTCTTTACTGCTTATTCTGCCATCTAGTAGCCTTAAAAATAACTATTGCCGGCAATAATGGACGTACGTGCACTTAAAAATCGTTTATTGTTTTACTTTACTTTGCTTCTAACACTATCACGGCTACATCAACCACATATCATTTCTGCACAACCTTCAAATAGATTTTTAATCATGTTTCTTCTTTCTCCATTAGGAAACGAAAATTTCTACGACACTTACAACTCAGTTTACAAAACTGATTACCAAAGAAAGGACTTGACAAACCATTGTGCCAATGGAAATCCAATGATGGAATCCTTCACTTGGAGTCCTACTATTGGAGTGGTAAAATCTCTCCCAAAAATAACAATAAAATAATTATGACTAACTTGAAATCGTCTTTCAGCCTCTCGTCAAGTCTAAATTCCCTGAAAAATACAAATACAAGCCAAAAAATCCAGCAGCGGTTGAAAAAATGAAGGAGGTCGTTTCCCTTCAAGAGCATGCTGACACTTGCAGTACGACCAAGACCAGAGATTACGATTCGGACTTAAATGGTGATTTTTGAATCGTGTAGGAATGATTTAAATTGATGCACGTTTGGTTTTCAGGTGATAGAAATTTGGCGGAAGTGCCGTTTGTTAAAAACAACGAATTCTACAACCCTCCATACACTATGAATACGGTCGAGAGAGTATCTTATTTCAACGAAGTGAAACGGGTGAAAGATGCTGTGAAATCCGTATCCCAGAAACCAACTCGCATTCCATGCAGTGGAATGAGTACGTATTGTCACGCAGTAGAGCCGTACCGTGTGTCGGCTGGCTCTAACGCGCATTTCATAGCAATTTAGTTCAATAAACCATCACCAGATGTTCGTGGGTCAGGAGAAAAAGGTTGAATTAATAATTTCTTGTTTGGAAATTGACAGTGCCTTTGATGTACCCGGTTACTGTTGACAACAAAATGCTGACTTGGAAGGACACAAATTATTACGAGGATTATGTTGCGAAAAAATGCACTGCGTGCGTGCAGCCCGACACTCGACTGGGATGCGTAACGCGCAGAAATATTTACGAGCCGAAACGTACTGAAGATTATTTGCCAGTTCCGATGCAGCCATTAAATACTTTCACGGTCTTGTAGCGTTTTTGGATATTTAATTATACTGAGAAAACAAAGCATGTATTTTTTTTTTGGTTTTTTGACTCGTTTTTAAATTTGTGAATAGAAAGTGTGAAGAAAAAAGAAAAATAAAATCCCAAATTCTTTAGATGTTATCGAAAGTGTTTTTTTTTTTTAAAGATATAAAAATTAATAAAGAGAAGACAAAACGTGATGCAATAGCAACGTGATTTATGAAAAACGACGCCACATGAAGAGATGATGTGTTGGGAGCTGAAGCGCCATTGAAATTTGTAGGTCAAGGGAAGGAAATGTGATAGTTTATAAAGGAAATGGTGTACCGACATGATTTCTTTCTTATTTTTTTATTACCAAATCATTGAATGACACGAAGTGATACAACTTTGAATTTAAAAATGAATTTATTTTTTTCGCTACATTTATTTTTGCAATAACTTGCCTTTTGTTTTAAAAAACTACTGAAACAAGCTGTGCAATAAGATTCAAATAAGTTATAAACCTGAATGCGAAGCCACGAATTTATTTATTTTAATTTAATTTAATTTAATTTTTAATTTATTTTTTAGTAAGTATAAATGCAAGCGTCGAAATACGATTTTGTAAATACAAAAAATGCAAGCAAAACAACGTTAAACGTGTCCAATTTCAGAGCTGAACTCACTAATTTCTCTTCGTCCGGATACGGACTTCCGCAATCCGATTTCTCGTAGACTGCGAGCGTGATGTTTTCGTGTAAGTCGGAACACCAAGGGTCAAACGAAGAGCACTCCGCAGCTTCGTCCACAGCATCCCTGAAGACGACAATTCGAAATGACGTCGCGAAAATCGAAATCAAACGAAACTCTTACTTGCAATCGAGTGAATCCAAATCGACAGCTGTTGCTGTCTTGTTCAATAACTTCATAGCGCAATTTCTAGCTGTGTACCAACAAGCCGGCTTCTTTTCGAACTCTAAAATGTGAAAATTAACAGCGACCAAGTATCCGTGTTTTGAAATATTTACCTTCTCGCGTGTGGTCGTTGTCGCACACGGCGTCGTGAATAATTTCGTAGTTTCGGACCATTTGTTTGCTCTGTTTTTGCACTTCCTTGTCGCAAAGACGCATTTTTTGCGACGCGTCTTGACCACACACAACAACCGGGTCACTAATTGATTAAAAAAATTATATATATTTGCACACAATGTTTTGAATACGTGATTGATGAATTCTGGCACCTGTTTTCACAGTCTGGCAATTCCGAATGTTTCACCCAACATTCATCAATTGTATTAGCCGTTTTTTTGCATTGTTTATCGAAGATTTTCAAAGTTTCTTTCTGGCTAGAAAGTGCCAGAAAAGTCGCAACTGCAAATAAATAAATAAAATGATTGTATTTTTGACTGAATGAAGGGAAACTTACGGATAAATGCAATGAGGAAGAATTTCATGAGCATGTTGCCGCTTTGAAATTGTCTATATTTTCTGACACTAAATCTATTTTGACCCAAATCCTTTTTTGTCTAAGCTGTCTCCCTTACTGGAATTAATACGAATAGATAAACGGTTTGTTGTCTTCGTGGAATGTTAATAATTTGGTGGATGATACACAACACTTTGTATGATATACAATTTAATGTGGCGACCATTACATTACATCATAAATTTTGGATGTATTATTATACTGAAGTTGGTAACTCTATTATTTTTTTCCTAACTTGGGAATGAGGAAGTGTTAAGCAGATCCAAGATCTATTGAATTGCATCTGATGGAATCATTGCCAAAAGACGCGAGAAAGTTGAGCTGGTTATGAGTTTTGAATTTACGGAGAATATTGGACTGAAATCCGAAGCAGAAAATTTATTTTATTCGTATTTATTTATTTCAATTTAAATAATCATTAAAACACGAATTTATATTTTATTTACAAAACCGAAACCTTACAAAACCCTGCTTCGACGACCGATTTATATATCGGATTATCGGCTGCGTGACTCATGTTTTGTTTTTGTGAAAATTATAATAGAAGTCGTTCTGCCGCTAACCAATCTTTAATTATAAGTTTTATTAATTCTCATTTTAGATAAGATTTATTTATTTTGAATTTTTATTGTTGTTATGCCGAAACATGTATTGAGAAAATTTGTTTTCAAGGGTAAACATGGCGGCCTACTGCTCATGCGCAGTTTGAATGAAGGAGGCTTCGCTTTGAACAACAGGGTCATCGCTTCACTCTTTGTTCCACATTAAAAAATGTCATCAGGTACTTGAATTACTTACATGTTTATATAGTTTAATACATAAATCTTTGTTTATTTTGAAGATAAAAACACAATTCGAGCCGTCTACGAGTGTGCTGTTACCGGAACCGATCAACGAAAATTCGAGCCACTAAAATTAATTCACGTCTTCGACAAAAAGTTTGATTTTAATTTAATTTCAATTTATTGAAACCAAAAAATAATTTAATTTTTCTTCCCGTACTTTCAGCATGGCATACAAACAACTGACTCGCACGCGAAACAAAATGGAGGAACTGCGACAACAACAATACGGGACGGACGTCGTTCTAAGATGCATGGACGGGGTCATTCATGTCCACAAAGTGGTTTTAATTTCATCCTGCTCTTATTTCGAGGCCATGCTCACTGTAGATATGTTGGAAAAGAACTCGGGCGAAGTTAATTTTCAAATATTCGAAAAAAAAGTCATCGAAATCATCGTTGTTTACCTATACACCGCTCAATTGCCGGTTTTGGACAAGGATGACGACTTGCTGACAGAATTAATTTCCACCTGTCATTTGATGCGAATTCATGATTTGCTTCGTCATTGCTGGGACCGATTAGCCGATGACGTCAGTGTGGGGACGTTCCCCAAAGTTTGGAGTTTGGCCACTAAATTCGATCTCTGCCAACGAGATTGTGAATTATTACAATTCCTAATCCTAAGTAACATTGAAGCACTAGCAAGGAATGAAAGCATACAATTGTTGAGTGAATCCGAAATGCGTTATTTAATTGAATGTGTCAAAGACGTTGCTTGCTCCAATGCGATCGCTCGGTGCATTTTCAAGTGGAAATGCAACGGCGATCGTAATAGAGAGCGAGCTGCCGTTCGGTTGTTGCAGAAGATTAAACTGCAACATTTGGACGACGAAACCGTTTACAGAATGCTGGAGTTGAACCGCAGCACTAAGTGCAAAACCGTTCAAGATGTGTTGATTGGTGAAGCAGTTGCACGTTTTCCCGAACGATTTAACGCTGCCATGACTTTTGCTCATTGGGATGCCGAAATGGATGCCGAAAGAAATTGGCAGTAATTCTTGTGGTATATTAAACCGATAACGATATTTGTTTTATGTTTGTAATTTATACGTAATAGTTTATATTATTTATAGTAGTGTATTTATGATGCCTTTTCTTTTATGAGTGTTTGTTTTGGCTGTCAGTTTTGAAATTCCGTGCGTGTACAATGTGAATTTATAATTTCGTTTATCGTCGTCACGATGTATTTAATCAACCACGCGACACGTGCGTTTTTGTTTCCCATCTTCGAAATGTATCTCGATCGTAAGTCACGGTTGCGTATACGCGCCATTTTGATTTTCAACCAAGAATAAACGTTTCACTCGTTTGTTTTATACCGGAGTATCATTATTTAGTTAACAATACCTCTACACTTCTATCAGTCATATTTCACTAAACAATAGTCATCATGACAATTTTTTTTTGGATTATTGTCTCGTTTTGAGTCCACTCAAATACAATGCCCGGGCGTTTAAACGAGGCGGTACGGTATTTGCCCTCCTCCACAAAAAATTAAACCATGTCATTAAACATTTATTTCTTGTAAATGTTTGTCCCCTATATAAATTTTTTGGCTTTCTGTAGCAACTTGTGGTTATTTTTACTGTCAGTTAACAACGTTTAAGAAACATGATTTTAAACGTGTGACGCTATTTTTGTGCTATCATATTTTAATTTCTTTCATACCATTGTAAGAAATTATTCAATAAAACTGAGCATTTCAATGTAATTAATCATTAAAACAGAAATTTATATTTTATTTACAACACCTTACAAAACTCTGCCTCGACGGCCGATTTATATATCGGCTGCGTGACTCGTGTTTTGTTCTTGTGAAAATTATAATGGAAGTCGTTCTGCCTCTAACCAATCTTTAATTATAAGTTTTATTAATTCTCATTTTGGATAAGATAATGTAAAAGAATTATTTTTCTTTTTGTTGTGTCGAAACATGTACTGAGAAGGATATAGAAGAGAAGGATAGGAAAACGGGCTCTGACCTTGAAAGACACGTGGTTCCTCTCGCTAGATGTCAGCCCCGCCTTTTGCATACGCTTATCACATCGCAACGTGTACGAACCGTGTTAAATAATCAATGATTTCGCCTATTATTGTAAGTACAAAAATTTTCTGCCAGAAAAACTAATAGATTACTTACTTAATTTCATTTCATAAACCTAATAGAACACACAGGATACATTAAAATGTCAGTACCTGGCCCCGTTTTCCCATCCTTCTCTTCTATATCCTCGGTACAACGTGGCGACCTACTGCTCATGCGCAGTTTGAATAAAGGAGGTTTCACTTTGAACAACACGGTTATCGCTTTACTCTTTGTTTCAAATTAAAAAATGTCATCAGGTACTTGAATTACTTACATGTTTATATAGTTTAATTCATCAATCTTTGTTTATTTAGAAGATAAAAAGACAATTCGAGCTGTTTACGCGTGTGCTGTTACTGGGACTGGGACCGATGAACGAGCATTCGAGCCAGTAAAATTTATTCACGTTTGCGACGAAAAGTTTGATTTTAATTTAAATTTCGATTTATTGAAACCAAAAATAATTTAATTTTTGTTCCTGTACTTTCAGCATGGCATACAAACAATTGACTCGCACTCGAAACAAAATGGAGGAATTGCGACAAAAACAATACGCGACGGACGTCGTTCTAAGATGCAGGGACGGGGTCATTCATGTCCACAAAGTGGTTTTAATTTCATCCTGCTCTTATTTCGAGGCCATGCTCACTGCAGGTATGTTCGAAAAGAACTCGGGCGAAGTTAATTTTCAAATATTCGACAAAAAAGTCATCGAAGTTATCGTTGAATTCCTATACACCGCTCAATTGCCGATTTTGGACAAGGATGACGACTTGCTGCCAGAGTTAATTTCCACCTGCCGTTTGATGCGAATTCATGATTTGCTTTACCATTGCTGGGACCGATTAATCGATGACGACAGTGTGGAGACGTTCCCCAAAGTTTGGAGTTAAAAAGATATTAGTGGATCCCCAAAGTGTATTCGTAAGAAAAGGATTTATTTTAATCTTTTATTTTTCAATTTTTTATTTTCGAAAGTGTGGGGCCCCTATGAGCGCCGGGCCTCGTTCTGGGGTCCGAAAAACCGACGTCTGAGCCGACCCTGCTAAGATGCAAACCTTTCTTAGCTTTAGGTTATTCACACATGAATTTGTGCAGCATTTATTTGAATTTGCCGCCATTTTTCTTTTCTGGTAAGAAAAATCCAAAACCGATAATGGTTAGACCGAAAATGCTTGAAAATATGATATACCAAAGGCTGTGTTTATTATGTTCGGTATTTTATTTTATTATTTTATTTTACAGGAAAAAAATGCGCTATCGAGCATGCGCATAAAACATTTTGACTACTACGTCACGACAACTTTTAATGGCGGCTGCCGGTTTAACTCAATGCGACGCAAATCAAGGGAGTAACAATAATTTAACAATCAAATAGAATATGCCATATATAATAAAACATGTTTTCATTTTAACAGACATTGTAACGACGTGAAAAATGAAAAAATATATGGCCAATACATCTGATTCAGGAACAACGTCAATCAGCATTATAAATCATAAACGTAAGAAACGATAATTCTTATCAACTATTGTGAAATTTAGTTGTATCTTATAGTTTTACCGTTGACGCAGTCGAGTTGATGTAGTCAACTCAATGACTGAGGCAAATGAGGAATCAAATTATCCCACGTCGACAGTATAAAAAAATTTAAAATTTTTCAAACCGATGAAAGTAAAAGATAATAGTTCTAACAGTAAGTTTGTTATTTGACTGTGAAGTTAATTTTAAGAGGTGGACTAACTGGGAAAAGCAATTTAAAAAAATGTATGCAACAACTGTGGATTAAATTGCTGCAGAAACGATTAAGTGGAAAGTAAAAACAGAGTTGATTAATAAATATAAATACTACGGAATAATAAATAGTGCTGTAGTAGTGTAATTAATAATATAGTGTAGTATAGTATAATAGCGCAGTATAATAGGATAGCGTAACTAGTTAGCGTAGCCCACTCATCCTATCGGAGGATCAATTTTTAAGATTAAAAATATATAATGTGGGTAGAGTCCATAATCGCATGATGTAATAGATAGAATATTATATTACAGTAGTAGTAGTTGAAAAATTAATGTCTTAAAATACAAACCGAGAGGCTAAATTCTTCTGAAATGACACTTTTTAGTTTTTAAACATCTTTAAGGATCTTTTCCCACTCTATAACAACTAAACGTTTGGGAAACAACAGACAACAGTATGTTATGCTGACAAAAGTCGTCCGAGTTTATGTCAAATTAAAAGATAATATTTAAAGTTGTTTCTTAAGTGAAACTTAGTTTGTGGGTGATTTATAGAAAAGTTTAGCTGCATTGTGTGGATTAGTGACCGTTAGCCATGCTCCGTCTGTGTGTTGATTTTTTGTTATATTTATTTACTTATTTATTTACGTGCGTATTATTTATTAGGATGTGCTTTAGATTTAATTGTCGTTTAATTTTTGATTTATATCAGTGTATAGTATTTGAAAAATGTGATGGCAGATTTCAGTTTTTTCTGGTCAGTCGCATAAATTGCAAAACTATTTTTTGCGACAGCTGTGGAATTGCAAGAATTGAAAGGCCGAGCATTAGTGAAAAACAATTTCCAATGTCACAGCACAATGCAACTTCAGTGTAGGATAATATTTGCTTAATCTCTTCAATTATGTTGTTCATTGGAATTATAGTGAGAATTTTCAGTGGCCATGCTTTTGTGTCTTGAAAGAAAACGAATGTGTCAAACACTGGCTCTTCACAAGGTGGATGGCAACCGCAGTCTATCATTGCATCGGTAGTTAATGAACTGTTTATGAACGATGCCAATGAAGTTTTAGTGTCTTGAGGGTTGGTGCAATTATTCTTATTGATGTTGACCAAAAATGGTAACCTAAAAATATTTAAATAACATGTACAAACTACATCATATAAAGTTTAAAAATTTCATCTGTTGGTTTTCTTAATGTCCAAAACACAGATTTTTACATGTGTGAAAAGTGATGACACCACTCATACAGTAACTCCCTAAATGTCACATAGATATAAAAAGAAAAGGCAATACTCACCTGCACTGAATTATATTATAAATCTTTTTTTCGTAGCAATCATCTTGGCATCTCATGTATTTGTCATGGTCAAGGCAAGGTTGAGATTTCAGATTTAATCGAATGGTCTAAATTAAAACAATCGATTTAGTAGTTTTGTTTATATAATTGTCTGCAAACATACTTTAAACATTTTGAATGTGAGAATGGTAAAGGTGTCTGTTTTAATACTTCTTCTGCTTCTTAGTATTGAGGGAATTGATGGAATTGTTGCTTCGCTTTGTTTAAAGTACACCTACAGAAAGAAAACTACAGTTATCGTATTCTTGATATTTAGCAGGAAGTCAGTTCTGATCAAACAACGCTACAATTAACAAAAATACATGCTGGTGTAAGTACTGTCACGTTCAATCCGGTTGTTGGTGGATTTAAATAAGTTTACTACGCGCAAGTGGAAGTATGCGCGTGGGTCCAGGTTCGTGGGAAGTCCCAAAGATGGCCGCAATTTAATAAGGATGTCAGGCGGTCGTGAAATCCCAATTCGCTGAAGTTTACAACACTATTTTGTATTTGCAAGATTTGAGTGTTTTGTTAGTATTGACTAACCTAAAAGAAAGGGTTTGACTCAGGTCTCAAACTCAATTAGGGATGGAGAATGATCACTAAGCATGGCTTAAAATAGTGGGGAAATAGGCACGAGACAGTTAGAAATTGGATGGAGTGCGCTTGTTTAAGGCACAAAGGCTTATTCAGTTGTGAAATCCACCTTTAAATGCCACTAGCAGATGACTTGCGTTTTAACCAAGCTGCTGTGTTGTGCCAGGGTTTAGAAGAAGAGTGACTAACTAACTGAAAGTATAGAGAGATGTACTCTGTTGACAATCAAGCCAGCACTGCAAAAAATTTTGGATTTCCAAAAAAAAAGTTATTGGAAAGTTAATGGTGAAATTGGATAAATTCCAGTTTTGAAATATAATGGAAAGGAAATGGGAAATATTTTATGGAAAGTTGAATTTCTGTAAATTTACAACACTGAAAGATGATGTTGTAAGTTTTTGTTAAATGTATGGAAAGCTAATGTAAATTTGGTTTGGAAATTTAAATTTATGTAAATTTTCAACACCAAAAGATGACATTTTAGTTTTTGTTAAATGTGTGGAAAGCTAATGTAAACTAGGTTTGGAAATTTAAATTTCTATAAATTTTCAACACTGAAAGATGATGATTCAAATTATTATAATTGTATGGAATGTTAATGTAAATTAGATTTGGAAATTTATATTTCCATTCATTTCTCAAGCCTAAAAATTGATGACTAAAGATCCTATGTTTCCAGCTTGTAAAATTTATGGGTTTATCACCAGATGGCAAACATAATTCAAAACTAATTCAAAATTTATATTTATTAAATATGGTGTGAAAACTGACCGTTTTACACGTGTTATTTTCATCATTTTATAATTTCTTTCACTTTCCCTTTAATGAGTTATTTTATTTTATTTTATTTCATTCTATTTTGTGTTATCTATTTTAAGTATTATATTCAATATTTGTATTTTGTTTTGATTTGATTTAACTTTATAATATTTAGTATTACTAATCTTTATTTTATAGTATTTAGATAATAATTAATTATGTTATATTTTATTTCCTATTTGCACAAGTTTGGCCTCAGCCCCCAACTTTGGAATGTGGCTGGGGCAATAAAGTTAGGAGTGTTTGCTCCAATGGGAGCTTCTTTGTATATACTGTATGTTTTCAGAGGGTAATAAAAGAGTCACCCTAGTGTACATTACATTTGCGAGCTGAGCAGTCATGTTTTTTCAACTCTCTACACCATTTTTGACATTTCTATTTCATCACACCTTCAGAACAATAATTTATAATCACAGATTTTAAATATGGGATTGGTTTTATCATTTCTACTTCAACAAACAATTAGATTATTATTGTTAGAGTTAGATAAATTAAAAAGTTGACACAAATTTTGTAGTGTAACATTTTAATTTGATTCTAGAATTTGTCATACCATCATATCAATGCGAGTTTTTATCACTGCCTTCAGTTGATTTTGCTTATTTTTTGTATTAGGCTATGATTATAGCCTTGGTTTATGAATTCAGGATTCAAGATTATTGGATTCAAGATTCAGAATTTAGAATTTATGATTCAGGAATGAATTCAGAATTCAGTAATGAATTTAGAATTCAGGATTCAGAAATGGATTCAGGATTCAGAAACAAATTCAGGATTTAGAATTCAGAAACAAATTCAGGATTTAGAATTCAGAAACAAATTCAGGATTCAGGATTCAGGAGTGAATCCTCTGCATATTTTCAGGATGTATTAAATTTTTATGGAAATTTCTAGGGATTTATTTTTACGAGATTTATTTTGAGATTTAACTAATTTAGAATTTCTATTAAAAAAGAAATATCAAATTTTATATTTGGAAAGTTGTTATTTACTGATGGGAAACTCATATTTTACATTTGGAAATCTTAACTTTACTGGTTGAGAAATATGTGTTTAACTGTTTGGAAATTTAATATATTATGCTATAAAAAGTAGTTTGGAAACGGCTGCATTCAGTGTTGGAAAGTCATTGGAAATTTTATGTTTGTACAATTTGGAATATATAACTTTCGGGTTTGGAAATATCGCATTTTAGTTATATTTCCAAAATATTTTATCGACGAAAATCTAATTTTTTTTGCAGTGCAGAAAGTGAATTTTACAGGTCTGTTAGCCCAGAAATCAGCTCTGATCACATAAAAATAGTGTGTGAATAATTGGTGTGCAACTAAATAGATTTGGGGGATTTTTAAATGTATTTGGGGTGGTAACTAATTTGATCTCATTATAAAAGATCACTTGCAGAAATAATAGAAATAAAAATAGGTTAACTTAGAAAAATAATAAAATGGAAAAATCTAATAAATTAGAAAAGGGATGAAAACCATGCACATGACAGTACATTTCATCTCAGTGCTTACTGCAAATGTCTTTAGTAATTTATCAAAATGATTAATTACTATGACTCTTGACGGCGACTCTTGTCCGCCCAGTGGATAAGTATTGTGCAACTTGTGTATTTATTCGAGTACCGTGCAAAATTTAAGAGTTGATGACAAATGGAATGTGTTCATTACCTCGTACTGATTTTGGTTACAGATTTGATGTTTGTTTGGTCGAAAACTAAAAAATATTGCTGAAGCAGTTCCTGCATATTTTAGTGGTTCTAAGAAAATAATGTCATTATAATTGTTATAAAATTTGTGTACAAATTTTTAATTACCTATTTGAGATTGATAGCATGTTCCTGTGTGCATAGCTATTTTGCTCCAAGATACATTTGCTATTGTTCGTAGGTACTGTTAAGAAAATACATTTTATGCATACATTTTATGCACAATCCTGTAAATGATTGAATTTAGTAGAAAGGACTAGTTTGATCTAGCACTAGCACAGTCTATCTAACAGGTTCAAAATAGGTTTGTCAAATGCCTTTTGATTCAATGCAAATCGATCTACTGTGTATTCAATCACTGCCACAGTTTTCGACGCATTGGGGATTGGATGGCAGACATTGTTTTTCTGATGTTCTTTGACACATTTCGTGTGTACAAGTATTTTATGCAGTGTTTCTAAACAGATTGTGCATGAATCATGTGACGGTTGTAAAACTGTAAGGGGAATCAGAAAAGAAATTTAAGTATTTAACTGGTTAAGTACTTAAGTGTGGATATGCAACTGAGCATGCCCAGAACATTTTTTAAAGTTTGTTTTTACACTCTCACTTAAAACACAGGCTGCTAAACACTTAACACTGCTTGAAATTACAGATTTACAAAAAAAAAAGTTTGTAAATTTCTTGTTAAATTCTATATTTCGCTTTGTTTGTAAAGTTGAAGTGACACGCATGTTAAATTTCATTGCTAAACATGGACTTTACTTCAAATTTACAACTTTTTTGTTTATTTATAAAATATATTGTAAATTTCATGGAAATATAAAGTAATTATACTTTATTCATTTATTGGCATAAAAATTGTATGGAAACTGATAACAACATCCAAATGAACGTATCTATCTATCTAAATCGAATATAGCAATTTGTTGAAATTTATGAAGATAAAAAAATTCCATGAATTTGTGGAATTTTTTTTTCTTTTTCGAAATATAATTTATAATTCAAATTAATTCAAACTAATGCATTTTTTCTACAGTATTCATTCATAAACATTGTATAAATGCAGAATGGTGTGTGTTGTTGAAAATTATTATTGACACATTGCTGTTTTCATCTTTCTTATTTATAGTGATGCACAAAAATAAATAAAATTTATTCTTGTTTTATATGATTACTATACAGATTCTACTAATAAAGAATATAAACTATTACATTTCAGTTAAACAATTATAATTTCTACTTTGTGATATAATTTTATTTAGAACATTATATATCATTTTAAGCATAAAAAAAATTGTGGTATTTCTTCAAGTGTCTATATCTGAAAAAAGATCATGTGTTTGAATATGTCCAATTTGATTCATGGAACTTGCAATATTTTTTCAAATAAACTTAAGCTTTCAACACTGTGAGAAGATCCTTGTTGCTGACAAAGTTGAATGCGATCATAATAATGACTTCTTGAATAAGTTATTCCGCAATGAATGCATTTCCTTCTGTTATTACTGCTATACTTGCCATAACAAATAAGCTATGTGAATTAAAAATGTTTTGTGATCTAAAAATATATTTAAAAAAGTCAGTAATATCAAGACAAGTATGATTTATTTTAAAATAATGGCAGATATCTAAATTGTTTAATTAGCAAAATAATTGAGCTGGAATGGCAGTGTTTACCAATGACGTCACCCTTGATTCAAAATGAGGCTGTCCAGTGTAAACAAACACAGTATGGAAACAGATTAGCATCCCATTGGACACCTCAGGCTACATGTGTGCAGGTCATTCCCCACACTATTTTTCCCACGTAATCAGTGACGTGCAGCTGCCATTCCGTCCAACACATTCTAGAAAGTTCTATTCAATCTAGGCATTTATTTGAAGCTTTACAATATTTTTATATTTTTTACTGCATAAAACGAATTTTTTTTGCATAAATATTCGGTGTTTACCAATTAATAACTTTTCTGATAATCTTTTCAACAAAAAAACTTATTAATTAATTAATTAATACAGACTGTAATAAAGACAATGCAATTATTTTAAACGGAATGTAATTAAATATTATACCTCGTATGAATCAATAGTTTACACAAAATCTGTTGCTGAAATAAAACTTTATGTTGGAATGGAAAATTAGGTTCAGTTTTGGTGGATATATCATTCACAACTAAACTATATGTTTATAAAATCTATTTCCAGTCAATAGGAGTTGACCAATAAGTTGGAATTAATTGGAGTATTGAAGCCAGGAGAAAGATTGAGCAAGTAGTTATTTAATAAAACTTAAACATCAGATGAAAACTATGTGGTCAAGAACAGATTAGCATCCCATTGGATGCCTTAGGCTACAGGTGTGTAGGTCATTCCCCACACTTTTACCCCCACATAATCAGTGAAGCATATAGTGTGCATTCCGCCCAACACATTCTAGAAAGTTCTAATTCAATCTAAAACTTTTATGTACATAGAGAGTAATAATTGAACGTTGCACTTGGATTTCTCCATAAATGCCGTGTTATCTACTTGTATGTTGACATGTATTACACACAACCAGCAGAGCACGCAAGAAAAAACAGAAATCCTCAAAATAAAATAAATAAACAAATAAAATATTTTTTTTTTCTTAATTTTATTTTTTTTCGTACCGACAATAAAACAATAAAAAATCCACCTCAAACCCGAATGTACGGTTTTTAATTATTAATTCGAAAATGTGTTGGTTTTTTTTTTAAATAAATAAAAACGATATGGATTTGAAAGTGATAATATTCACATTTTTGGTTTACTGACCTCCCTCAGATTCTACAAACTCCAGCACCTGATAGCGAACTGCTACAGAAAGAAACGCTGCAACATTTATATGATAGTAATCGACGTGATTTTGAAAACGAATGGGAAGAAAAGTAATTTTTGCTATTTGCAGTTGCAATAACATCTTAAAATTTTCACTCGTTTGTGCACAGGAGAATCTTGTAGAAAGATCAACAGTGATTGTACTAAGTTCCACTTTTTAAAATGAAACAAACGGTTTATTTTAATTTATTTTTACGAAAAAAGTTCGCAATTTGCAATAAAAAAATCCGTTTTTGCAGCTAAATAGCAGCTGCATTCAGAAAGTGTTGTTTTAAATGTTTTTATATTTTAATATTTTGTATTTTGTATTCTTTAACATTCAAAACAAAAACACATACACCTAAAACACTTGAAACATTTATTTTTTAATGCAACCAGAGCGTATTGCCAATTTGTACAAATTGACGATGCTAAATATGATTTTTTGTTATTGATAAGCTGTTGACCTGTTGACTGTTGCTACAGTATTTGTTCATATGGATATGAATGTGGCATATCAGTTTGTAATAACCGTCGTCTGCAGGCAGAGTCTGAGATACAAAATTAAAAATACAAACATTTAAAAAACATAGACATGAACCAAATACACGTGAGCGGCAAACACAAACATTTAAAACACTTAAAAAATAGCACTCTTTAAATAGTTTTCGATGAAATTTAGTGATTATCGAATGAATTTTTATAAAAATTAGCGTTTTCTGAATAGTTTTCGATGAAAATCACAAAATTTCACCGAAAATCGGTAAAGTTCATCAAAAATCATCAAAATTTTCCAAAATTGCAAAATCTCATCGGAATTTGCTAAATTTTAACGAAATTCCGTCCAAAACTTAAATGTAACTATTATTTAGCTGAAAACATGTAAGATTTTTATTGCAAATTTCGAACTTTTTTCTCATTGCCATGTAGATTTGGTGAATTTTAGCTGGTAGAAACCCAAAAATTTGATTTAATCAGGGTCCGAATCTACTCTCAGTGGCCCTGGCAATGTTGATTTTATTACTTTATTTGTGTTATTACTTGAGTTATTATGCTTTTTATTAGCTAAATCAATTTAAAAACATTCATTTAGTTTCTTAGCATCCATAAATATTTGACTTTAATGTTTATTTTTAGCAAAATTTATTAGATTCATAATAAAAATGCTAAAAAATAAATAGGGGGTTTCATTATATGAATGATTTTGCAATTTTGTGATTTTGCATTAATCACAAAATCATTATTTTTTGATGCCTCCAAAAATGAGTTTACATTGAATTAACCCAGTCAATTTTGCAATTGTGTGATCTGGACAATTTTGTGATTTTTGAGTATTGTCATGTGATATCTGTTCTACCAATCACATTCACATTCACTAAAGCACAAAAGAGTAAAAACACAAAATCCCAAAAACATCTAAAAGGTAGTTTTTGTGATTTTGATAAGAAGTGATTTTGAGGCTTGTGAAACTCAAAACAAAATGGAGGCATCCAAGCTCTATCTAAGTGGCCAACTTGTATCCTTGTATATCATCAAAATGCTGATGCATCCATGACTGTATAACAGCTAGGAAACTCAATACTTCGATTCGGGTAAAAAAAAGTACCGATTCAGGGCGATTCAGGGCGATTTTAGCGTGTGCCCGAATGGAAATTCAGGCGGAAATGTTCGTCGCGTATCGTTTTTTATTGTTTTCTATGTCAAGATGAGCTCGGAAAATTATGGAACCAAGCTCATTTTGAAGAGGAGACAATTCTGCACAAGCCTGTATTTTTTATTTTTTGATTCGGGCGAGGAAAAGTGCCGATTCGGGCCATCTTAGCGGGGGACCGAATGGGAAAATTTGGAAATTTGGTGCAGAATTTGAATTCGAGATTCGACCATGACAAAACCAAAAATTCGTAAAATTAACCGAATGAAATGTTTAAAACAGGTTTCCGGAGAAGAAAATCCCGCTGAAAACGATGGTACAGATAACTTTTTGATCGGATTAACCGTTGATTTTAAATTTTGGAAAAAACGATCTTTTTTGGGTTGATTTATAAGAAAAAGTTGGAAAAAGTGGTTGAATAATAAAGGAGGACAAAATAGCAGGTTGCAGTGGTTTGGGCCAAAATTGAATTGGCTGGATTGGCGTTGGGTTTAGGTTAACTTTTGGGTTTGATTGTGTTTGGGTATTGGCCAGATTGGCATTGGTTTTGGTTTGGTGTAGTTTGGGTTTGGGTTGCATTATTATGGGTTTGGTTTAGTTTTGCAAAAATTTATTTTATGATTTGGTTGTATACATTTGTCTGATCTATGGCTTTGGCTTTGTGGGTGAACAGCTAGTATTTATTAAAATGCACCTTATTAAAAAATATTTTGTTCCATCACACAAATAAGAACTAGTTTTTTTGCATCACATTTTAAAATTGGTTGGATATAACTATAACCTAATATGGTGGATAGGAAGTCACGTGACTATTTAAATAATTGCAAAATTGCAAAATTATGAGATTGTTTTTGAAACTAATTATTAATCACAATTTGTGATGGCCACTTGGATTGAGTTTGGCTGCTGCCATTTTTGCCAAAATAACAAAACTACCTTTGATTTTGTGATTGTGTATTTTTTCTGTTTTGTGTTTTTGCAACTATGCACATGATTGGTGCAACTGATATCATGTGACAAATCCAAAAGTGCAAAATTGCTAAAGTTGCAAAATTACAAAATTGCTTAATTAATGAAACCCCCTAATATCTTCCAGCTGTATCAAACTAATCAAACCACATCTTAAAAATTAAACAGAAAACAAAATTAATTGTAATTGTGTGATTGGTTGAGCGATGCATTGAGATCCAGTGATAAAAAAAACTGAGTTCTGTCTTGTTTGCTAAAAACAGATTAGGTTAGGTCTGGGGGTCAAGGCCCCACTCGTTATAAAAAAAGGCTAACACCTCAAAAACGTCAATTTGAGAAAATGAAACGAACCGACATCGATGGATCTCAACCAATCACAACGCCGTCTTGAAAATAATACGTCAGAAACAGGCTGCTTAGACGTAAAATGAGCTGAAAAATCGATTCCCGTGTGCGAAAATTGCATATCTGACACACAGAGATATAAGCAAAAAACTGACTTTTTCTGTTTAAAAAGTTAGTTTTTTGCTTATATCTCTGCAACGGTGCCAGATATGCAAATTCTGTCAACGGGAATCAATTTTTTAGCTCATTTTACATGTCTTCAGTAAACAAACTTTCAACGACTTTCAAACACCCTTTAAATGACCTTCAAACAACCTTTGAACGACCTTCAAACGACTTTCCAATGACCTTTCAATGACCTTCCAACAACCTTTCAACGACCTTCCAATTTTGTTTAAACGACCTTCCAACGATCTTCAAATGACTTTCAAATGACCTTCCAACGACCTTTATATGACCTTTTAACAACTTTCAAACAACCTTCCAATAACCTTCCAACGACCTTCAAACGACCTTCCAACAACCTTCAAATGACCTACAAACGACATTCAAACAACCTTCAAACGACCTTCAACAACCTTCAACCAACCTTCAACGACCTTCAAACGACCTTCCAACAACCTTCAAATGACCTACAAACTACCTTTAAATGACCTTTAAACAACCTTCAAACAACCTTCAAACAACCTTCAAACAACCATCAAACAACCTTCAGCACGTTTTTGACACTTTAAAATTTGCAAAAAAGCCAAGGCTAATGTATGAAGAAATGGCCAAAAATTGAAAAAGTGTCAGAAACGGGCTGGTTAGACGTAAAATGAGCTGAAAAATCGATTCCCGTGTGCGCAAATTGCATATCTATGAATTTGGGGGGGGAAAATTTAGGGGGGGAAAATTTGGGGGGGGGAAATTTGGGGGGGGGGTTTCGGGGGGAATTTGGGGGGGGGGGAAATTTGGGGGGGGGAAATTTGGGGGGGGGGAATTTAGGGGGGGGGGAATTTTAGGGGGGGGAATTTTAGGGGGGGGGAAATTTAGGGGGGGGGGAAATTTAGGGGGGGGGGAAATTTAGGGGGGGGGGGAAATTTAGGGGGGGGGAATTTAGGGGGGGGGGATTTAGGGGGGGGGAATTTTAGGGGGGGGGAATTTTAGGGGGGGGGGGAATTTTAGGGGGGGGGGAATTTAGGGGGGGGGGAAATTTAGGGGGGGGGGAATTTAGGAAGGGGGAAATTTAGGGGGGGGAAATTTAGGGGGGGGGAATTTAGGGGGGGGGAAATTTAGGGGGGGGGGAAATTTAGGGGGGGGGGAAATTTAGGGGGGGGGGAAATTTAGGGGGGGGGGAAATTTAGGGGGGGGGGAAATTTAGGGGGGGGGGAATTTAGGGGGGGGGGATTTAGGGGGGGGAATTTTAGGGGGGGGGAATTTTAGGGGGGGGGGCGGAATTTTAGGGGGGGGGGAATTTAGGGGGGGGGGAAATTTAGGGGGGGGGAATTTAGGGGGGGGGAATTTAGGGGGGGGGGAATTTAGGGGGGGGGAATTTAGGGAAGGGGAATTTAGGGGGGGGGGAATTTAGGGGGGGGAATTTAGGGGGGGGAGAATTTAGGGGGGGGAATTTAGGGGGGGGGAATTTAGGGGGGGGGAAGTTAGGGGGGGGGAATTTAGGGGGGGAATTTAGAGGGGGGAATTTAGAGGGGGAATTTAGGGGGGGAATTTAGGGGGGGATTTAGGGGGGGGATTCATACACTAGGCCTGATTGCTCAGATTGGATGCATACACAGACAAAATAGTGCAAACTTTGAGCTCATTGTTTGCATTGTTGGCTGTTTATGGAATGAAATTACTTTAGGGTCTCATTCAGCATGATATAACAATCCTTCTTGTTTAATATGACAACAATCTGTGAGTGTGTTATTCATGTGCTCCCCTTGTGAGTTACAAAGCTGAGTAGACCAATGTTTCAAACCTTTTTTTCTCAAAACTTTTCAGTAAGAGATAATTTTTTTAAGAACAGTTCTAGACTAATTAGATGGTTCTCTACAACTTTGCAATTGACATTTTTTGTGTAGCATTGTTGGTTTAAAAGTTACGAGTTGCAAAACAGTGATGCAACAATGTCACATGAATTTAACATGTTTCATTGAATTCGTCACATGTCAGTTCCTTCAATTCATAATCAAAAGTTTTTTTGAATTAACATGATTATGAAATAATTCACCTGGTAGGTGTTCGGCGAGACACCCTGTATAACAATTATCCAAATGGTCAAATTAAATCTTAAAAGTTATCCAATTCTCAAAAGCCATGTTCTATTCCGCACGTCCCAGTCCCAGACCCAGTCCCAGCTTGTGGTCCCAATTCTGCGCCAAGTGATAGAATTGCATGTGCACCAAATTTGTGCAGACCCAATCTACAGGGTGAACAAAAAGTCTATCACTATAGTAAATATTTCTGAAAGTGCTGACAATTCATCTGATCTAATGATGGTAAAGTATCAAAGTTGAGTGGAGCAATCTTTTGGTGATCTGAAATTTGACCTTGGGATGTTCCTTCAAGGTCATTGGGAAATTATCTCGGAAACCGTTAGAGATAGACAGAAATTTCCAATTGTAAACTTGTAGAGCAACATTAGTTTAGTCTAAAAATGACTAATTCTCAAAACTTTTGTACTAAAAAATTTTAAGAAAATCGCAATTGAGAAGTAGTTTTGAAAAGAAAAAGTCATAAAAAAATTCAGTTTTCTGCCCATATCTCTGCAACGGTGCCAGATATACAAATTCTGACCAGGAGAATCGATTTTTTGGGTCATTTTACATCTAATCAGCACGTTTTTGGCACTTTTTCAATTTTGGCCATGTTATCCTTTGACTTGTGTCTACTTTTTCAATTGCGATTTTCTTAAAAATTTTAGTACAAAAGATTTGAGAATTAGTCATTTTTAGACTAAACTAATGTTGCTCTACAAGTTTACAATTGGAAATTTCTGTCTATCTCTAACGGTTTCCGAGATAATTTCCCAATGACCTTAAAGGAACATCCCAAGGTCAAATTTCGAGTCACCAAAAGATTGCCCCACCCAACTTTAATACTTTACCATCATTAGATCAGATGAATTGTCAGCACTTTCAGAAATATTTACTATAGTGATAGACTTTTTGTTCACCCTGTATAACGTAGTATATCTTATTTAATATCAAAAATAAATACCGATGACGCCGAATTGAAACGACGCAGAATAGGGACTGCGCAAAATAGTGATGCTTAGGCGCCGAAATGGAACGTGCTGAATCGGTGCTAGCAGGTGCAGCACGACGCACTTACCCACAGTTTTTGCCAATTGCTCTAAAAACAAAAAATGAAAGATGTTTTGTTAATCACTGAAACACACATTAAGTCTATAGTTTGAATTGAATAACTTACTGGTTTCTGCTGTCAAAGCAGCTAATTTGTTTTCAATTTCCTTGGTTTTGGCAGATTGTTGAATTTGTTGTTGAGTTTGTTGTTCAGTTTGTCGGTCTGTAACAATTATCCAAATGGTCAAATTAAATCCCACAATTTATCCAATTCTCTACACAATATATGTATAAATTTTACCTTTGCTTTTAGCATAATCTTCCTCAAATTTCTTTCTTTCCATTTTATGGCCATCTAAGAATAATTTAAATAGCACAATTAAAGTGATGAGAAATAGATAAGTAGGCAACATTTTTCCAAAAGTTTCTCCAGCTCCTTTTGTTCATTCGTCAGATGATCCATCTTGACTTTGAACAAATTCTTGCTTTCATCTAAAACAAAGTGATCAACTTGGTTTGAAGCCAAATTCTTTACCAACTACTCCAAACCCAGACATCGTTCCATCAATTCACTTTCTTTACTTTTCTTTACTTTCTTTACTTGCATGAATTAATTTCCAATTCTTGGCATCAATTTAATAATTTCCATTAAAATCATCGTTACAAAAACGCGAGAAGAGAAAACATAATAAATTTACCGAGACGTTTCTCCACGGCATCAATTCTTTCTTCTAACTTCTTTTTGCCATTAACTGAAACAAAATGTCAAATTTAGTTTGTTACATGATATACAGATAAATATTACAGAAGTAAAGAAACTTTCAGTAATATCAGAGTATTTAATTTTAATCTAAGATGACATGATGGTCAACATTAGTTGAAACTTATATTGCGTATTGTATGTTATTTAAAAATCATTTATTATAGTAGGAGTTATTTCTACGATATAACGGCAAATCTAATTCAATACCATCAAAATACCTATGTTATACAGGGTGTTTCGTTTAAGATGCCCAGTCAATTTCCAGAATAATTATATGCATTTTTAAAAAACCAAGCAGACTATCCTATAGAAAAGTAGGGATGACGAATCCAATGGTGTAATCAAATTTTATGCCAGACATGTAACAATGCACTTTTCATTCGCTAACTCGTTAACTGGTTGAGATAGAGCAAAATTTCCAATTACAAAGTTGTAGAGCATCATCAAATTAGTACTATCCAACTTATCTTAGTCTTCTTAAGTTAAATTTTCTCATTTTAAAATGAAAACAAATCAGCTGAAATAAAGCCAGCCATTGTGGCAAAAATTAAATTTCTACTACAAAAGTACTGAATTTCTTCAATAACTGTATTCAAATTTGCATTATTATGCAAGTAAACAAGAAAAACCACTGTATTTTTTTATGCCTAAATTATTTTATTTTCTAAGAATAAAAATTTTCAATTTGCTGATTTGTTTTTCTTTTTTTTTTTTAAAAAAAACAGTTAACTTAAGGTGACTAAGATCAGTTGGATAGTACTAATTTTATGATTTTCTACAACTTTGTAATTTGAAATTTTGCTCTATATCCACCAGCTAACGAGTTAGCAAATGAAAAGTGCATTGTTGCATGTCTGGCATGAAATTTGATTACACCATTGGATTCGGCATCCATACTTTGCTATAGGATAGTCTGCTTGGTTTTTTAAAAAAGCATGTACTTATTCTGAAAATTGACTGGGCATTTTAAACGAAACACCCTGTATACAATTAGTTGCAACTGGATATGCTGGAGATATCAATGTTTCATTCTCGAAATCAAATAAAAATTTATTTAGTTTGAACCCATTATCACAACACCATACCACATACCATACCATTATCACATCTTCGATACATAACAACCGATCTCCATACTGTATGGTGATATACAGGGTGGTCAGAAAGTCTGGTTCTATGTAAATAATTCCCAAACTGTTCTAGATGTTGATTCAGCAAAATTATTATAAGGGTAGTATGTCGGAGGAAATCCAATTATGACATCCAACATGACCTCAGAGGTCATCTTCAAGGTCATCCATATTGTAACTCGAGAACCGTGACAGATAGAGAGAAAAAGTGAATTAGAAAGTTGTAGAGCATCATCTAATTAGTCTAGAACTGTTCTTAAAAAAATTATCTCTTACCGAAAAGTTTTGAGAAAAAAAGGTTTGAAATGTTAGTCTACTCAGCTTTGTAACCTAAAACAATCATGTTGGAATGTATTTCTAAAATAAATTATTTCTTTTCTTTTGTGTTTCCTCTTTTCCACTTACAAGTATGACCAAATAAAGTGTCCTAATTGAGGATTAGCTTGGTTGCCTCTATAGTTTTAGGTTACAAAGCTGAGTTACAATGCTGAGTAGACTAATGTTTCAGACCTTTTTTCTCAAAACTTTTCAGTAAGAAATAATTTTTTTAAGAACGGTTCTAGACTAATTGGATGATGCTCTACAACTTTCTAATTCACCTTTTCTCTCTATCTGTCACGGTTCTCGAGTTACAATATGGATAACCTTGAAGATGACCTCTGAGGTCAAATTAGATGTCATAATTGGATTTCCTCCTACATACTACCCTTACAATAATCTTGCTGAATCAACATCTAGAACAGTTTGGGAATTATTTACATAGAACCAGACTTTCTGACCACCCTGTATAATTAACGCTAATGTCATATTTCTTATCTCCTAATTCTTGAATGGTGGATTGTCTACACCAATTGGACATGTCAAGGTCCTTAAAGTGACTTGATCCACCGTCATCCAGCAATAAATTCATAATAGAATTTGACCGATACTCATTAGGGGGTTTCATTATATGAATGATTTTTCAATTTTGTGATTTTGCATTAATCACAAAATCATTATTTTTTGATGCCTCCAAAAATGGGATTACATTGAATTAACCCAGTCAATTTTGCAATTGTGTGATCTGGACAACTTTGTGATTTTTGAGTATTGTCATGTGATATCTGTTCTCCCAATCACATTCACATTCACTAAAGTACAAGAGAGTGAAAACACAAAATCCCAAAATCATCTAAAAGGTAGTTTTTGTGATTTTGATGAGAAGTGATTTTGAGGCTTGTGAAAGTCAAAACAAAATGGAGGCATCCAAGCTCTATCTAAGTGGCCAACTTGTATCCTTGTATATCATCAATATGCTGATGCATCCATGACTGTATAACAGCTAGGAAACTCAATTAATGGCTCTGGTACAATCTGTGAAACTTATATTTATTAAAATGCACCTTATTAAAAAAAATTTTGTTCCATCACACAAATAGAACTAGTTATTTTGCATCACATTTTAAAATTGGTTGGGTATAACTAAAACCCAATATGGTGGATAGGAAGTCATGTGACTATTTAAATAATTGTTTTTGCACCTAATTGTTAATCACAATTTGTGATGGCCACTTGGATTGAGCTTGGCTGCTGTCATTTTGTCAAAATAGCAAAACTACCTTTGATTTTGTGTTTTGTGTATTTTTTCTGTTTTGTGTTTTTGCAATTATGCACATGATTGGTGGAACTGATACCATGTGACAAATCCAAAAGTGCAAAATTGCTAAAGTTGCAAAATTACAAAATTGTTTAATTAATGAAACCCCCTATTGTTGTATGAAAAATATTGATAAGCATGTGATGGTAAGCGACATTTTTATCTTTTACTTGACCTCTCTCACACATAGTCACAAGCCACATATGCTCAGCAGATGTGACATACTTGTCCCTATTTTTTAACATTGTTCTCCTCGAGCATTTTTATTGGTTGACATGACTAAGGAAAGGAAAGGGATTAAAATCTTGACCTATTTTTCTACCTACTTTGAAATTTCAACAGGAAACTGCAGCAATTGTTTATTACCACAGGTAAAATTTTAATATTTCTTTAAAATATTCTACATCATTATGTTTTTCAACTTTATGATGACTTTGATTGAACTTTTGATAGATTTGATAGAATTTTTGATAAATTTGATAGAATTTTTGATAAATTTGATAGAATTTTTGGTAAATTTAATGGATTTTTTGATGGATTTAATGGAGTTTTTGATAGATTTAATAGAATTTTTGATAAATTTAATTAAAATTTCTGAAAGATTTCTTTCTGTTTTAACAAAAGAAATTAACATAAATTAACAATTTTGATGAATTTTTGCGATTTCTGAAAAGATTTAGTGATTTCCAATGAACTTTAGTGATTTTCGATAAACTTTAGTGATTTCCGATGAACGTTAGTGATTTCCGATGAACGTTAATGATTTCAATAAAATTTAGTGATGATTTCCGATGAGGTTCAGCGATTTCCAATGAGATTTAGCGATTTCCGATAAGATTTAGCAATTCCCGAATGAATTTTTATGAAAATCGCTAAATTTTATCAGAAATCACTTAAGCTCATCAAAAATCACCAAAGCTGATAGAAAATCACAAAAGTTCATTGGAAATCACTAAATTTTTTCATAAATTACTAAATTTCATCGGAAATTGTTACATTTCTATGAATTGCCTTCCAAAATTTTTCTTAATAAATTCGATATTTGTATACTTTTTTAACTATACTGTTTCAGAAAAGTTATTAATTGGTAAACACCGGATATTTATGCAAAAAAATTTGCTTTATGCACATACAATTTGCAAAAAAAAACCTATTTTATGCAGTAAAAAATATAAAAATATTCTAAAGCTTCAAATAAATGCCTAGATTGAATTAGAACTTTCTAGAATGTGTTGGAGGGAATGCCCACTGCACGTCACTGATTATGAGGGGGAAATAGTGTGGGGAATGACCTGCACACCTCTAGCCTAAGGCATCCAATGGAATGCTAATCTGTTTCCATATTCATCAATGTGTACTGTGTTTGTTTACACTGGACAGCCTCATTTTGAATCAAGGGTGACGTCATTGGTAAACACTGCCATTCCAGCTCAATTATTTTGCTAATTAGACATCTGCCATTATTTTAAAATATGTTTACATTTTTTGTATAGTATTTCTTATTTTTTAAAATTTAATTTAATATTAAAAAAAATTTATTATTTATCTCCAAAGATCCAGTTGTTTCATTCTCAGAATGTCATCATGTCATTACCAATTGAAGGAAAGTGAAATGAGCGAAATTTTACATAACAGTAAACATGACGACTCATTTGTAAGTAAAATATACACCTCAAAGGTATTACAATCTAACTAATCTTCTTTTTGAATAATTTTCAGGAAAGTTCAATGAATATTAATGCAGAATCATCAGGATTTGGTAAGAAAGGTATTAAAAAGATTAGTAATAAAAATTATTTACAGGGATCAAAGAGACCACCTGTAACTGATGACAACAATCCATTATTGCGGTCATCTTTAAGTGAAAGAGAGGCTAAAAAAGTTGCAAAATATTTAAAGGTAGACAATTCAGACAGAAGATGGAAGAATTAAAATATGTCAATTATTCTTTATTTATAATTTGTTTAGAACCAACCATTTGCAAGAAAACACTTGGAATTTAATAATGCAGAAGAACAAGGAACCAGTATGCCTTCAGTATGTATGCCTTCAGTTCAATAACAAAAAACATCATTTAAACATTCTTAAATTCAATATTGTTTCAGCTTATCATTGCTTTTGTTCAAGAGAACAAATCAGCAATGAAGATCCTCCAAAAAAAATACGTAGCCTAAAAAAGAAGCAACCTAAGGAAAGCAGACAGCAGCAGGAAATAATTAGTAGGCCACCAAATAAAACAGTTGCACCAGAAATTAGTGTAAATCAACTTGTCATTAATTTAATATACTTTAAAGCATAAATCTAATATATATATATTTTTTGCTTTTATTTTTTAGGAATGTGTGAGAATGGCATACAGAGTACAAGTGATCAGGAAAAGATTGGAATATTGGTTCACAATTTAAGTTAGTCTACAGTCAAAGTTATTATACCATAGTAATATTTTTAAAGAAATAATTAAATATTTATAATTTTTTTCAGTATTTTTAAACCTGAAAATCAAGCATTGACGAAGTACATTAAGGATTACGTCTAAGCGGATAAACCAAATGTCACAGAATTAGAAATTGACTGTAAGCATAATAGTCTTTTTGATTTTGTTTGTGTAATAACATATAATTTTAATCCTAGTGGCAATGAAGTGTTCTTATTTATCCCAGAAGGAAAAAGCATGTCGGCAAAACGAACGGATGGAGCAATTCATTTATAGCAATTCATGTCCTCCTAAAAATGCACCTGCGTGGACAGTTGAATTAAATCATATAAGTTAGGTTTTGATGTGGTTTTCCTAAATGATTAAAAACAGTTGGCCACATTAATATATTTTCATTCTCCCAACTATGTTTTAAAAAAAATGTAAAAAAATTTTTCAATTAAAAGAATATTTTCAATTATTTATGACTGATGGTGGTTATTTATTTCACATTTTTTAAAAACATTTTCAAGCCTGAATCAAAATTAAAATCTTTTTTTTCACATTTAATGTTGTAAATATGCAGAAAAGGTTAAAAAGTTCACTTAAATTTCTTGGAATGTTTGTGTAAATTTACAGAAATTTTCTGGAATTCATTAGCAAATGTACTGTAAATCCAATTTAAATTTACTGTAAATATCATGACAAACTTAATTAAACTTGTTGTAAATATGCAGTAAAATCTGTTTGTAAAGTGTCTGTTTACAAGATGATAAATCCTTGTTAAATTCCGTATTTAACAATCATTGTAAACGCAGTTAAACGTATGTAAAGTTGATGTTTACAATATGTTTACAAGAATTTTACAATTTGTAAATATTAATTTTCAAGCAGTGTAACTGATAACTTTAAGTGTTTAGCAGCCTGTGTTTTAAGTTAGTGTGTAAAAACAAACTTTAAAAAATTTTCTGGGCATGCTCAGTTGCATTTCCACACTTCAGTACTTAACCAGTTAAGTACTTAAATTTCTTTTCTGATTCCCCTTTGTGTAATGTGAAAGTTTACGCTAGATGGCGCTGCTCAATCGAACGCGCACTGTTTAAACATTGAAACCAGAATTATAATGAATGTTATAATTAAACGAATAAATATACGATATGTATTAACCTAAATAAGGTATTATTTAGTAAAATATTGATACAAATGAATCAATATCAATGTGAAGAGAGCCAATTGGACTCTTCGAGATTTGGTCCTATCTTTAGAATGGACCCCCGAATCTCTAGATTCTGGTACCCAATTAGTCACCTCTAATCCTATTGTTCTCAAGAACTATATAAACTCCGGTTAACACCGGAACTGCGGCTTTTTCTGTTTAGTTTGTGTCTTTGTGATCTCTATTCAAAAGCATTAGGCCCCCTCAGTAGCTTAACTATAAAGGTGATGACTTGTTATCGTGTGTTCCGGCAATAGCTCGCCCGAGTAATTGAATTGCTGTTGTATTTATAAAGTGTTATCATGCGGGAAGGAACACCTGGAAAATAAATCCCGGCCATGGATCATTCATGATTCTACGACCGTCATGGCTCTTAGTTGTTATGATTATGTGGCGGATGGAGGTTTAATAATCTCCCGCGATGGCCTTAAAACCATCATGACTGAACCCACCAAAAATATTAATATCTAACATTTATTTGTTATATTTTTGTAGTTTAGTATTGTTCAAATCACGATTCCAACGATTGAATAATCAATGGTATAAATCTCGGTAAATGCGGAGGATTCTCCACATTAGGGTTTCGATACTGGGAAACCGGGCTACCGATTTCCCGGGAATCCCGGTGAGAAATCATGGTACCGAAAACCGGGCAATTGGAGAAAAACCGGTTCCGTCAAAAATTCGTTGCTGAAACGTCATTTTTGTCATTGAAACGTTACATTTTGTAACGTTTCAATGATGAAAATGGCCATTTTTAACTAAAAATGGCTAGAATAACCAATTTTGACAAAAAATGGCTAAAAACAGCCATTTTTGACGAAAAAGGCTATTTTTGACAAAAAAGGCTATTTTTGACAAAAAAGGCTAATTTTCACAAAAAAGGCTATTTTTGACAAAAAAAGGCTATTTTTGACAAAAAAAAGGCTATTTTCGACAAAAAAGGCTATTTTTGACAAAAAAGGCTATTTTTGACAAAAAAGGCTATTTTTGACAAAAAAGGCTATTTTTGACAAAAAAGGCTATTGTTGACAAAAAAGGCTATTTTTGACAAAAAAGGCTATTTTTGACAAAAAAGGCTATTTTTGACAAAAAAGGCTACTTTTGACAAAAAAGGCTACTTTTGACAAAAAAGGCTATTTTTGACAAAAAAGGCTATTTTTGACAAAAAAGGCTATTTTTGACAAAAAAGGCTATTTTTGACATAAAAGGCTATTTTTGACAAAAAAGGCTATTTTTGACAAAAAAGGCTATTTTTGACAAAAAAGGCTATTTTTGACAAAAAAGGCTATTTTTGACAAAAAAGGCTATTTTTGACAAAAAAGGCTATTTTTGACAAAAAAGGCTATTTTTGACAAAAAAGGCTATTTTTGACGATAAATGGCCATTCTTGATCAAAAACGGCCATTTTTGACGGAAAACAACCATTCTTGACGGAAAAAAAGTAGAATCGTTACAACCACCTGGGGGTGCAAGATAGATATTCTAGGGGTACAAAGCCAAATTTTGGCCAAATGATGTCTAAAGTGAGCTTAATAATTGCCTAAATTTTTAAATATCCATGGTCAGCTGATTAACCATGATAATTATCCCAAATCTGTACTCTTTTTGGGCTCTAGTAGACATTTTGAGTGAAAAGGCTGTGTGTAGGGATATGGTAAACAACTGGTTGCTGAGCAACAACTCCAGGAAAATAGTTCTGGAGCATTAATCCAGAACTATTTTTTCTGGAGTTGTTTTCTGGTCACATGGTCACATTCAGGAATTTTATGACTGTCTTCATGAAGACAATAATAGTTTGTAGTTGTGGTCCAGTGGTTAAGGCAATACACTAAGAATCTTTCCACACAGGTTCAAATCCTGCTGTCTGTGAAAATTTTTACTTTTATTTTTTAATTTTTTTAGCAGTAATTTTAATGTTTGTAATTTTATGTTTGTTAAAAAATTAAATTAATTAATTAAAGTTTTCTAAAAACAAACATAAAATTACAAACATTAAAATTACTGCTAAAAAAATTAAAAAATAACAGAAAAAATTTTCACAGACAGCAGGATTTGAACCTGTGTGGAAAGATTCCTAGTCCATTGCTTTAACCACTGGACCAGAACTACAAACTATTATTGTCTTCATGAAGACAGTCATAAAATTCCTGAATGTGACCATGTGACCAGAAAACAACTCCAGAAAAAATAGTTCTGGATTAATGCTCCAGAACTATTTTCCTGGAGTTGTTGCTCAGCAACCAGTTGTTTACCATATCCCTACACACAGCCTTTTCACTCAAAATGTCTACTAGAGCCCAAAAAGAGTACAGATTTGGGATAATTACCATGGTTAATCAGCTGACCATAGAGATTTAAAAATTTAGGCAATTATTAAGCTCATTTTAGACATCATTTGGCCAAAATTTGGCCAAAATCTAAAATGACTTATTCATCTGGTTCCCTTGTTAGTTTCCTTTGGTGAGCTGTGAGCAGAGACTGCAAAAGTCAAGGGTTGCCAACTGCTACAAAGGTTAAGAACCAGGATTTAATGTCATCCCATCCCACAGATGAAACATAAAGACAACGATTACTGTTCTTTTACACTTTTGGACATCAGACCAAACACTTACACTTGCAGCTAATTCCATGGTGATCTTATCCATAATAGGTGTTTGAAAGCGCCATACATCTTCCATTGATGGCTTTTTCTCTCTGATAGTTGTATTCATTAAATCAACAAAGTGAACTTTGCATTCTGGAATGCCTGTAATTTTGGCATATTGGTTCCTGTAGCGTGTTGTTAAGGGTCCATCCATACATGCAATAATGTTGGGCATATATAATGTGTCATTTTCTTGAATATTTACCACATATCTTGTTGGTTCACTCAGATATAATGTAATTCTTTCTTTGCTCACATAAACTGCTAAGAAAGCACAAATCAAAATGAGAATGAAAAACGTGCGTTGTAGCATGGGCGAGGTTTGAGGCAAAGTCTTCTTTGCCTTTTTCTTCAAATTTGACATTTTAATTTGATAAATGACTTTTGTTTTAATGTAAGTTTGTAGTCGAATAGGTCTAATATACTTATTGTAGCACAAAAGCGAAACAAATTGTACAATTTCGATTATAGAGAGGAGCGAATATCCCAAAGAAAATCCTAGATTACCGCCAAAATCGATGACCAAATTAGAAGTTTTGTAAATGTAGATTTCTGTCATTCTGACAAATGTTTCTTCCATCACTTTAAGATTTAAACTTGCTAAATCTTTACTACTGGGTTCATCTTCAAAATCTAACAGTGAAAATTGAATAATTTTGTTATAATTACACCTAAAAATGATATCGTTTGACTTAACTAGTATCGGTCTTGACTATTAGGATATAAGCACTCGTTTGACAAGGTCTTAGGCAACCACATTCAATTGTTGCCAGTGTGGATATTTCGGGATGGTAGGAGTCGTCATACACTTTCAACACAATTGATTTGTTTGCTTCTAAACTGCAGTCTGGCAGATTTTTGTCAGCCATGTAAGGCAACCTAAGGAAACAATCTACAGTATCAGCATTATCAATTGTTTCAGTGTACTAAGTTTACAGACCAGCACTGTGGATGTTTTTTTAGAGTTTGTTTTGACACACAGTTTTCATAACATTGGGTTTGCTTTATCAGGCTGGGTTCACAGTAGGGGTTTCTTGAAGGCAAAAATTGATACTTGCAGAAAAGAAATACCATATCACTATTTTTGTTAAATGTATCGACATTAATAACTGTCACAAGATATCTGTAATCTTGCTGCATCATTGAATAAATTGCAAGAACTAAAGAAACAAGCAATTAACTCACTTTGCGCAAAATAAATTGATATTCAGTTTCAATTCCCATCTGCACTGGTAAAGTGTAACGATAGGGCATGACACCATCCTTCAGAGATACCTAGTATTAAACGGTGGAAGTGCAATGAACAATTTGTATGGCCGCAATTGTGCAATATTCGGATAGCCACGCTAAATCAGGTTAGTGTGAACAATTTATATGATCAGGATTGAACGAAATATGCCACCCTCTTGAAGGAGAAACAATTTGACGGGCCTCTATCATACATGCGATATTCTTACTTGCGACGTTGCGATAATGTTTGCATGCATACACCGCGACGACAAGTTTTGTAAGTGTTTTCATGCGCGACGTCGCACATGTGCACATCATAAGTATTGTGACTGGTATGGTCTTCGCCAAGGTAACCCGAGGACTGGTCATCCTGGTGTGGAACGCATACTCACGAATAAATGACAAAGACTCCCTATTATTGGTTGCTGGCCTTTAATATGTGTTGTCTAGGGGTATGGGGAATGCCGTCACGCCCCGCAGTGTGGAGCGGTCAGTGCATGATTGGTAGAAGTCAGTGCCAACATCGCAAGCAAAGCGACTTGGAGTCGGCACCGACATTTTCGGCCGATTTGTACGCCCGTTAATTGCGCACACACATGCCTACGTAATTTGTACGCGTCGCAGGTACGAATGTTTGCACTATGCAACACCATTCTTAGGTGTGATTGGTATTATCGCGCGTAAGAATATTGCACATGTTACGAATCCCCAATTTGGCAAAGTGAACTGACTGCAACCGCTGGTTCGTCACAGGTTCCATTTTTTTTAAAAAGGATATGCAATTTTCTCTTTTGAACCGGTAGTAAATCTTAAAAAAATAAAAAAATAAAAAAAATACAGCCAAAAAGATTATACAGGGTGGAACAAAAGTCTGTTCCCCTCAAATATTTCCTGAGCAATTGCATCTAGGCCAACTTTGATGAAGCGATCATATAGGAAGTTGAGTGAGAGCAATCCAATGATGGCGTCAAATTTGACCTTGAAGGCCATTTTCAAGGTTATTCACTTGCTAACTTCCAAACCAATCAGGTTAGAGCAAAAAAGTCAATTACAAAGTTGAAGAGCACCATTTGTTTAGTCAATATCCACTTTTAAATCTTATTGTTACCTTATCTTATCATGTGAAAAAAGTGAAAATATAAATTTCAAAACTCAAAAAAAAATGTGACAAAAAAAATCAGAAACTAAGCATGTTAACTGAACATAAAAACTTAACTGTCAGTTCAGCTTGTCACGGTCCAGGGATACGCGCACGAGTTCTACGCGCTTTTTCCCCTGTGTTTCCAATTGTTTTGTTGGCATAATTCGTGCATTGTTTGTTTTGTTCGTTCATTAAACCTAATTCCTAGTCCTACCTTATTTTGTGTTGAAGTTTGTTATGTTAGTTTCTCTTAACTTTTTCTTATTTTGTTTCAATTTCGACCTTTCTTTCCTGGTTTACTTTCTTTTCTCTATGTTTTGTTTTGCATATTTCTAAACCTTCAATGCATCGTCATGAGTCATACCCATTTGGTATGCACCGATGCATTTGATTGGTTTCCTGACCTTTCCGTGATTGGTTAAGCTTGGCCCAGTCTATTCTGGACCAAGTTTAGCTCTCACCTCTTTTTCCTTTTTCAAGTCAGTTGTGCTTTGAGCTTTGAATGTGTAAGAGCTTTAACTAGCCGGTATTCTCACAAGCCTGCATAATTCACTTGGGAGCTGATATTTTGCTTTCCCATTGCTCAGTGTGGACCAATTTCCTGACCACTGAGTTTTTTCCATTTTCACCACATTTGAATACGCATTTCGTTCGTTTTTATTCCATTTGAATTCCTTTGTTTTTTCCCTTTGTTTATTTTAGCAACGTGACGTGTGCCTCAGAATAGGGCAAGATTTATGTAGCCATTATTTCCGTGTCTAGTTTCTTTTCGGGCGTGCTGCCTTGCATTTGCTTGGTCAGTACGCGTCAATTTCCAAATTTCTTTGGTTTCAACATTTCTGTCTCCATTTTTAAGGCTTGGTAAGGCCCGGTAAAAAATAAAATTGTGTAAAGACTAGAGGTATTTGGAGTGTATGCCACCAACTTCCGGTGTACATTGACTGCCGGGCAGGTACTCAAACCAGGCTCCTGAGATACTGCATTTCAAAACGTGTCTAATTTAATCTTAGAAACGCGATTCATTACAAGCTGATCCTAATAAGTGCTTGCTTTTCAGTACAAAGTTCTCACGTTCATTTCCCAGAAAAACTCAAAAAATTTCCAGATCCAAATTTCAGACATTATGTCAGAATACACAAACCAAGAAATGGTAGACATGATGTTCTGCTATGGTGCAGCAAATGAAGATGGTGCAGCCGCAACTAGGTTGTACAGTGCAAAATATCCAAATCGACGTCATCCAGTACCACGAACACTTCGATCAATTGTTCAGAGATTCCGGGAAACGGGAAGTGTACAGTCACGTCCTCGACAAGGTCGGCCAAGAACAGTGACAAATGATGACATGAGCACAACAATTCTGGCAGCAGTAGGAGCAAACCCACATCTCAGCAGCAGAGCAATTGCTAATGATGTTGGTTGTGCCCATACATCTGTGTTAAGAGTACTGCACACCAATCATTTCCATCCATACCATTTACACTGCCACCAAGAACTTCATGGAACTGATTTCAATACTCGAGCAGAGTATTGTGACTGGTTCCTAACCCAAACTGATAATGATGAACTGTTTCCTCAAAAAGTCTTGTGGTCAGACGAGGCCCAATTCTCACGCAATGGAACTGTCAACAGACACAATCTCCATTATTGGGCTTCAGAAAATCCTAGATGGTTACGCCAAGTAGCACACCAAGTAAATTGGCGCTGTAATGTGTGGTGTGGAATCTACAACAAAGAAATCATTGGTCCTGTGTTCTTCAATGGCACTTTAACAGGCCAGCGTTATTGTGATCTCATCTTGACAAATACAGTTGAGGAGTATGTTGACAACTTACCACTGGCCTCGGCACGTCAAATGTGGTATCAACATGACGGTGCCCCTCCACATTTCGCACTTGCTTCTCGTCAGCATTTAAATGCCTTATTTGGAGTTCATTGGATTGGACGAGGAGGGCCAATAGCATGGCCACCAAGATCTCCTGACCTAACACCATTAGACTTCTTTCTTTGGGGTCATGTAAAAGATGTTGTCTACAAAACTCAGCCAGCATTTATAGATGAAATCAAAGATCGAATAACAGCAGCATGTGCTGGAATCACACCACAAACAATCGATGCAGTGTACAAATCTACACAAAACCGAGCAGAATTGTGTCTTGGTGCTGGTGGTCGGCACATTGAGCAAATACTGGACTAATTATCCTTTCCTTATCCTCATTATTCTAATACAGAAGTTAAAGAAAACTTCAATTTGATTTGATTTGATTTTTTTCTAGTAACTGAGGAAGTTTTGAAATTTATGTTTTCACTTTTTTCACAAGATAAGAAAAGGTAACAATAAGATTTAAAAGTGGATATTGACTAAACAAATGGTGCTCTTCAACTTTGTAATTGACTTTTTTGCTCTAACCTGATTGGTTTAGAAGTTAGCAAGTGAATAACCTTGAAAATGGCCTCCAAGGTCAAATTTGACGCCATCATTGGATTGCTCTCACCCAACTTCCTATATGATCGCTTCATCAAAGTTGGCCTAGATGCAATTGCTCAGGAAATATTCGAGGGGAACAGACTTTTGTTCCACCCTGTATAATAAATGTAAAATATGATTATATGAATTTTACCTGTTTTCACAATCAGTGTACTGCCGAAAACAGAATTCTTATATTTTAATTCAACTGTTGACTCTTGGTTTGTGTAATTGCCACTTCTCGTCTTGGTCTCAAGTAATACAGTTTTGCCCTGAAAAAGTAGTTATTAGCAAAATACTGGCAAAAATATTTTTTAATACAGCTCTTTTATTTATCCAAGGTTACTTACCTGTCTGAACTTAAAGTGCTGCATATTTTCTGAAATGTTGGAATGTTCCCACAAGTGTGTGTAATTTTTAACTTTGACTTTCTTCAAAATGATTCCTCTCACTGGGGCCTTGCAAGCTATCATTCTCTCTTTTACATCATCAAGTGAATTACCTTCTGGTATTTTGTCCCAGTACTCCGACATCAGAGGAGTATCAAGGGCCATGAATCTAATTTCAGAGAATCTACTTTCTTGTATTGGAACAAAATCAATTTCAACTTTGAAGGGTCCAGAAATGTAGAATTGTAATCTTTCCCATGTTTGATAACCGCAAATGCCGAAACAAACCAACCAACCAACCAACCAAACTGCACGAACTATTCCAGTGTTCTTGACAACCTTGTTTATATATTTCAAACTATCTTTGCCCGACAGTGAAGTTTGCAATTCTTGTCGCACAAATTGGCGAGTACGGACACGGAACCGGCGGATGCGCAATGCTCTAGGAGCGGGCATTTTGTCTACAAATCAAGTTTAAAAGATAAAAGTACGTAACTTGTATGTAGTTTAACAATCGATGGTACATAAATGATCAACAAAAATTAATAAACTTGTCCTTTTGGATTAAAATTTGTATTTAATTTAATTTGTTTTTCCCATAAATGTGTATGGTTGTAAAACTTCAAAAATTAATTTGTTTCCAACTGAATTTTCCATGAAAAAAAAATTTTATACCAAAATATAGAAATGTAATTTTCAAAAATAATGTTTGCTTTCAATTTGTGAGCAACAGTAAAAGAGGAACTAAAGTCATAACATTGTAATTAAATATTGATATTTCAAAAGTATGATTTATCATGGTTGTTTTTGAGTGAGTGTGACGATTTTACCTTTTGATAGGTAAATAATACAAATCTAACCGTGGAAGGGAATACTACCTGGGTAGGGGAGCACAATACTAGTTTTGCTCTGCTTGATGGCAACCCATGCTACACCGCTGGTTCTGATGGGTTTATACAGGAACCTTTTTAACACGTTACTGTGCATTCGGATAAACGTCGTAGCTTTGGTTGTCACAGCAATCCGAAAATAATGCAACTGACGTCTTTCATTAAAAAAAAAAACAGAACTTAAAACCGTGTGATAATTACATTCTTGTTGAAATACTGACTATTGATAGTATTGAGAGAGTGGGATTCACATAAATTTGAATGTTATTTTGCAAATCCAGTGCTTTTTTTTTACTATGATTTGATCCAGATTCTCAAAACTCGAATATGATTGAATATCTCTGTCATAAGCTCATAATGAATTGAATATAGACATGAAAAAATACATACGGTTTTAAAGTCCACTCAGGTGAAAACGTGGCACTCGATCCACTCAAAAACACCGCATTGCAGCTATATTCATGTTTTATGAAAGTTGACAAGTAATTACTACTCTGTATTTTAAATAATTCATGGGTTTTCTGAGAAAGTTGACAAGTAATTACTACTCTGTATTTTAAATAATTCATGAGACTTCTGAGAATTGTAATGAGTGGTTCGTGACTTACCGTATACTAGTCAAATCCATATATCCTCATACTGCTGTGAAAGTGAAAAAATAAAATATTTGGATTGACCTCAAATTAAATCTAGTTTTAATTAAACCTCGAAATTTTAAGCAGTTAAATAAATAGCACAATAAAATAAATAAATTAAAATAAAGTAAAAATAAAAATGCAAAATAAAACACACTTACAAACAATTCAATGGAAAGATTAATAAATCAATTTCAAAACAACGCATATTTTCAACATCTATTCAATCCACCGCGTTTTGTATCACTAACTCTGCTTTTTCAGTGTTATTGCTTTGGCCAGCATATCCGCCACCATTCGGTCGGTTCCTAGATGTAACAGCTGCACTTTTTCCCGCTCTTCGCATCCCGGTTGTTTCTCCCAAAACATCTTCTCGGCCAAATCGCTGTGCCGAAACGCATTCCTCATGTCGCATTGCCGGATTGGTCGTTTCTTCTTGGTTTTGAAGGTCCATTGTGGTTCTGCAGCATTGGGTACAGCCGCTCGTTTTACTCGTCCCCTCGCCACTTCACTAATCCCGTCGACCCACTGCTTACATTTGGCAGGCTCTACGATGAACTTTACGCTTTCAACGCACCTCGCTCTTTTCGGTCGCACCACCAGTCGGTCTTGTGGTCTCGTCGCTTGAGTCGGCTCCCGTTTTGGCGTGTGGCACCGGCTCTTCGAATGCCCCAGATGGCTGTGCCCCACATCGACCACAGTCGATTGCTGACACACGTCGGTTTGTGCGCTCTCAACAGTTTCCACATTTAGTCGATAAATGTCGCCTATCTTCGTCGGAAATCTTCGGATCTTAAGGCGGGAGACAGAGTGTTGTTTTCAAAAGGTCCGCGCAACAAGAAGTTCGAGACGTTATTCACGGGACCATTCGAGATCGTGAAGAATATCGGTAGCGAGGTGTTTTTAATACAACACTTTGTATGATATATAATTTAATGTGGCGACCATTACATTACATCACCATTTTTGGATGTATTATTATACTGAATAAAAATAAAACGGCAAAAAAGCACAATTTTTGACACGTGTAAACAAATACAGTAGTTGTTGCAAAGATTCTGTGAAATCTAATGTGGTTTCGTGCGTATTTAATCACTACGTATAATAGGGGGTTTCATTATATGAATGATTTTGCAATTTTGTGATTTTGCATTAATCACAAAATCATTATTTTTTGATGCCTCCAAAAATGAGTTTACATTGAATTAACCCAGTCAATTTTGCAATTGTGTGATCTGGACAATTTTGTGATTTTTGAGTATTGTCATGTGATATCTGTTCTACCAATCACATTCACATTCACTAAAGCACAAAAGAGTGAAAACACAAAATCCCAAAAACATCTAAAAGGTAGTTTTTGCGATTTTGATAAGAAGTGATTTTGAGGCTTGTGAAACTCAAAACAAAATGGAGGCATCCAAGCTCTATCTAAGTGGCCAACTTGTATCCTTGTATATCATCAAAATGCTGATGCATCCATGACTGTATAACAGCTAGGAAACTCAATACTTCGATTCGGGTAAAAAAAAGTACCGATTCAGGGCGATTCAGGGCGATTTTAGCGGGTGCCCGAATGGAAATTCAGGCGGAAATGTTCGTCGCGTATCGTTTTTTATTGTTTTCTATGTCAAGATAAGCTCGGAAAATTATGGAACCAAGCTCATTTTGAAGAGGAGACAATTCTGCACAAGCCTGTATTTTTTATTTTTTGATTCGGGCGAGGAAAAGTGCCGATTCGGGCCATCTTAGCGGGGGACCGAATGGGAAAATTTGGAAATTTGGTGCAGAATTTGGATTCGAGATTCGACCATGACAAAACCAAAAATTCGTAAAATTAACCGAATGAAATGTTTAAAACAGGTTTCCAGAGAAGAAAATCCCGCTGAAAACGATGGTACAGATAACTTTTTGATCGGAATAACCGTTGACTTTAAATTTTGGAAAAAACGATCTTTTTTGGGTTGATTTATAAGAAAAAGTTGGAAAAAGTGGTTGAATAATAAAGGAGGACAAAATAGCAGGTTGCAGTGGTTTGGGCCAAAATTGAATTGGCTGGATTAACGTTGGGTTTAGGTTAACTTTTGGGTTTGATTGTGTTTGGGTATTGGCCAGATTGGCATTGGTTTTGGTTTGGTGTGGTTTGGGTTTGGGTTGCATTATTATGGGTTTGGTTTAGTTTTGCAAAAATTTATTTTATTTTTGGTTGTATACATTTGTCTGATCTATGACTTTGGCTTTGTGGGTGAACAGCTAGTATTTATTAAAATGCACCTTATTAAAAAATATTTTGTTCCATCACACAAATAAGAACTAGTTTTTTTGCATCACATTTTAAAATTGGTTGGATATAACTATAACCTAATATGGTGGATAGGAAGTCACGTGACTATTTAAATAATTGCAAAATTGCAAAATTATGAGATTGTTTTTGAAACTAATTATTAATCACAATTTGTGATGGCCACTTGGATTGAGTTTGGCTGCTGCCATTTTTGCCAAAATAGCAAAACTACCTTTGATTTTGTGATTGTGTATTTTTTCTGTTTTGTGTTTTTGCAATTATGCACATGATTGGTGGAACTGATATCATGTGACAAATCCAAAAGTGCAAAATTGCTAAAGTTGCAAAATTACAAAATTGCTTAATTAATGAAACCCCCTATTGATAAGCTGTAATTGAACGGTTAATTCCACCCTGATTTCTGATGTCAACAAAACAACTGGAAAGTCTCGTCAAGTCAAAATCCAATGAAGTTGGTGACACTATTATTTTCTTCCTAACTTGGGAATGAGGAAGTGTTAAGCAGATCCAAGATTTATTGAATTGCATCTGATGGAATCATTGCCAAAAGACGCGAGAAAGTTGAGCTGTTTATGAGTTTGGAATTTACGGAGAATATTGGACTGAAATCCGAAGCAGAAAATTTATTTTATTCGTATTTATTTATTTCAATTTAAATAATCATTAAAACACGAATTTATATTTTATTTACAAAACCTTACAAAACCCTAACTCGACGACAGATTTATACATCGGATTATCGGCTGCGTGACTCATGTTTTGTTCTTGTGAAAATTATAATAGAAGTCGTTCTGCCTCTAACCAATCTTTAATTACAAGTTTTATTAATTCTCATTTTAGATAAGATTTATTTATTTTTTATTGTTATTGTTGTTATGTCGAAACATGTATTGAGAAAACTTGTTTTCAAGGTTACAACATGGCGACCTACTGCTCATGCGCAGTTTGAATGAAGGAGGCTTCGCTTTGAACAACAGGGTCATCGCTTCACTCTTTGTTCCACATTAAATAATGTCATCGGGTACTTGAATTACTTACATGTTTATATAGTTTAATTCATCAATCTTTGTTTATTTTGAAGATAAAAAGACGGGTTACAATAACTGGCGCGGAATGAATGAGCGCGGAAAGAAATTCCGCGCTTATTCATTCGCGCTTATTCAGTTCTCGGCTGATCATTCCGCGCCCGTTCAGTTGTGGTAATGAGAATTCCGCGCTCAGGCAATTCCAGAACTGACTAAGCGCGGAATTATTTACTGAACACCATTCCGCGCTTATTCAGTTCTTGAATTGCCTGAGCGCGGAATGGTGTGCTGTAGAGAATTCCGCGCTTATTCAGTTCTTGAATTGCCTGAGCGCGGAATGGTGTGCTGTAGAGAATTCCGCTAGGAGACGGGAGGGGGCTTTACTGCAATGAGCGTTTGTTCAATTTTTGTCGTAATTTGCTGATTTCTTCTTTTTAACTAAATTTAATGAGAAATATAAGGACGCCAACGTTTTCAGCGGCAGATTACACATAGGATTCATGTGTTAAATATTCCTAAAGGTCAATTTTGAAAATTAGTCTTTTTTTTAAATTTCAAAATTAAATTTTATTTTGGTCACGGCTTCCGCCAGATAAAGCTCTAGTTTGTTTACAATTCGTGGTCAATCGAAATTCAAAATGAAAATGGTGAACATGAAAGTTAATCGGTTTTTCAAAAAAATACCCAAGTTTAATTACGAAGACATGCATTTTAAAATTAGAAATTTGAAATAAAATGGTGAACATGACATAAATCACCGATTTTTTAAAGAAAAAATGACTACCGTATTTTATCAATTAAGAGCTGCGGCTCTGCAAAACTGCAATTTTTGTCAGCAATTACAATTTCGGTTTTTCGTTTGTTATAAAAAGTGTCCCAAAAATAACGCAAGATTTGAATTTGCCGCCATTTGTGCAGTAAATTTTTGGCGACCCTGAAACAACAACAAATTGACAGCTAAGAGTTTAGGGTTAGGTTTAGGGTTAGTGAAAATGGAGTGTTACACGATACAACAACGTGTTTAGGGTTGGTAAACATGGAGCATTACGCGATACAACAACGTGTAACAATACAATTACTCAAGAGACATTTCCTGGTCGTGTACTCTCTCGTTTCGGTGATCAGAATTGGCCCCCTAGATCGTGTGATTTAACACCATTAGATTTCTTTTTATGGGGTTATTTGAATTCAAAGGTCTATGTCAACAAGCCCACAACCACCCGTGCATTACAATTCTGATCACCGAAACGAGAGAGTACACGACCAGGAAATGTCTCTTGCAGTAATTGTATTGTTACACGTTGTTGTATCGCGTAATGCTTCATGTTTACCAACCCTAAACACGTTGTTGTATCGTGTAACACTCCATTTTCACTAACCCTAAACCTAACCCTAAACTCTTAGCTGTCAATTTGTTGTTGTTTCAGGGTCGCCAAAAATTTACTGCACAAATGGCGGCTAATTCAAATCTTGCGTTATTTTTGGGACACCCTATATTTGTTTAATGTAACAAACGAAGTCCAATTATGTCCATTGAAAGGGCTATCTAGTCCAATAAATTTTTTGGATTGGACATAGGGGGGCCAACTTAACGAAGGTCACTAATTGGACGAATCGTGTCGTTAAACGAACATTTTTCAAGTGTGAGAATTTTGGTTGAAAAAACGTCCAAAATTGACTTTAAAAGCCTAAAAACCACGAAAATAAGTAAATTCGATTGGAAAACAACAAATTAAAAACTTGTATTGCTTTTCGTATTCCGCGCTTATTCAGTTCCAACTTTTGTCCAAATTCCGCGCTAATTCAGTTCCAAACTTTGTCCAAATTCCGCGCTAATTCAGTTCCAAATTTTAACAAATTCCGCGCTTATTCAGTTGACAATGTTGGCATTCCGCGCTAATTCAACAATTGAATTCAAAATTTCGCGCTTATTCAATTCGCGCCAGTTCAATTTACTGAAAACGGGTTCTGTGAAAAAAAAATAATTCCGCGCCAATTCATTTCGCGCCAGTTATGAATCCCCAAAAAGACAATTCGAGCCGTTTACGATTGTGCTGTTACTGGGACCGATGAACGAGCATTCGAGCCAGTAAAATTAATTCACGTTTGCGACAAAAAGTTTGATTTTAATTTAATTTGGATTTATTGAAACCAAAAAATAATTTAATGTTTCTTCCTGTACTTTCAGCATGGTATACAAACAATTGACTCGCACGCGAAACAAAATGGAGGAATTGCGACAACAACAATACGGGACGGACGTCGTTCTAAGATGCATGGACGGGGTCATTCATGTCCACAAAGTGGTTTTAATTTCATCCTGATCTTATTTCGAGGTCATGCTCACTGCAGATTTGTTTGAGAAGAACTCGGGCGAAGTTAATTTTCAAATATTTGAAAAAAAGTCATTGAAATCATCGTTGAATACCTATACACCGCTGAATTGCCGATTTTCGACAAGGATGACGACTTGCTGCCAGAGTTAATTTCCACCTGTCTTTTGATGCGAATTCATGATTTGCTTCGCCATTGCTGGGACCGATTAGTCGATGACGTCAGTGGGGAGACGTTTCCCAAAGCTTGGAGTTTGGCCACTAAATTCGATCTATGCCGACAAGATTATAAATTATTGCGATGTATATAGGGATCCTCATTGAGGCACTAGCAGAGAATGAAATCATACAATTGTTGGATGAAACCGAAATGAGTTATTTAATTGAATGTGGCAACGACGTTGCTTGCTGCAATGCGATTGCTCGGTGCATTTTCAAGTGGAAATGCAACGGCGATCGTAATAGAGAGCGTGCTCCCGTTCGGTTATTTCAGAAGATTAAGCTGCAATGTTTGGACAACGAAACCGTTTACGATTTGTTGGAGTTGAACCGGAGCACTGAGTGCAACACATTTCAACATTTGTTGATTACTGAAGCAGGGCCTCGTTCTGGGGTCCGAAAAACCGACGTCTGAGCCGACCCTGCTAAGATGCAATTTCTTTGCTTTAGCTTGTTCACACATGAATTTGTGCGGCATTTATTTGAAACTGCCGCCATTTTTCTTTTCTGGTAAGAAAAATCCAAAACCGATAATGGATAGACCGAAAATGCTTGAAAATATAATACACCGAAGGCTTTGTTTATTATGTTCGGTATTTTATTTTATTATTTTATTTTACAGGAAAAAAATGCGCTATTGAGCATGCGCATAAAACATCTTGACTACTACGTCACGACAACTTTTAATGGCGGCTGCCGGTTTAACTCAATGCGACGCAAATCAAGGGAGTAATAATAATTTAACAATCAAATAGAATATACCATATATAATAAAACATGTTTTCATTTTAACAGACATTGTAACGACGTGAAAAATGAAAAAATATATGGCGCTTCGTAGCCAATACATCTGATTCAGCAACAACGTCAATCAGCATTATTAATCATAAACGTAAGAAACGATAATTCTTATCAACTATTGTGAAATTTAGTTGTATCTTATAGTTTTACCGTTGACGCAGTCGGGTTGATGTAGTCAACTCAATGACAGAGGCAAATGAGGAATCAAATTATCCCACGTCGACAGTATAAAAAAATTAAAAAAATTTCAAACCGATGAAAGTAAAAGACGGTAGTTCTAACAGTAAGTTTGTTATTTGATTGTGAAGTTAATTTTAAGAGGTGGACTGACTGGGAAAAGCAATTTAAAAAAATGTATGCAACAACTATGGATTAAATTGCTGCAGAAACGATTAAGTGGAAAGTAAAAACAGAGTTGATTAATAAATATAAATACTGCGGCAGGGTTTCCCAAACGGTGAGGCGCGCCTCACTGGTGGGGCGCTGAGCTGATTATTGGTGGGGCGCACCTATCATACATGCCTAAATAAAACAAGCTTAATTTGCAAATTTTTGTAAATTTTTAAGCAAAATTATATAAAATTATATAAAAAATTATACAAAGTTTTATGCAAAATTATATAAAAATTTCTTTTTTTCTTTTTAGTAGTATATTTTTTAAAAATTTAATGCACTGGTAGATGAAGTGGGGCGCAGAAGATCGCCTTGCTTAAAAAGTGGGGCGCGATGCTAAAAAGTTTGGGAACCCCTGTACTACGGAATAATAAATAGTGCTGTAGTAGTGTAATTAATAATATAGTATAGTATAGTGTAATAGCGCAGTATAATAGGATAGCGTAACTAGTTAGCGTAGCCCACTCGTCCTATCGGAGGATCAATTTTTAAGATTAAAAATACTTGTATATAATATGGGTAAAGTTCATAATCGCATGATGTAATAGATAGAATATTATATTACAGTAGTAGTACCGTACTGCCTTGAACAATGGCCCGGCGTGAATAAGCGCCAGGACTCGAATAAACGCCGGGGGCTCGGCGGCGCTTAGTGCACCAAACGCCGCCCCGAACTGACCCGACCGGGGTGGGGTCGGGTCATGAAAATAAATAAACGCCCGGGCCATTGTTCAAGGCAGTACGGTAGTTGAAAAATTAATGTCTTAAAATACAAACCGAGAGGCTAAATTATTCTGAAATGACACTTTTTAGTTTTTAAACATCTTTAAGGATCTTTTCCCACTCTATAACAACTAAGCGTTTGTGAAACAACAGACAACAGTATGTTATGCTGACAAAAGTCGTCCGAGTTTATGTCAAATTAAAAGATAATATTTAAAGTTGTTTCTTAAGTGAAACTTAGTTTGTGGGTGATTTATAGAAAAGTTTAGCTGCATTGTGTGGATTAGTGACTGTTAGCCATGCTTCGTCTGTGTGTTGATTTTTTGTTATATTTATTTACTTATTTATTTACGTGCGTATTATTTATTAGGATGTGCTTTAGATTTAATTGTCGTTTAATTTTTGATTTATATCAGTGTATAGTATTTGAAAAATGTGATGGCAGATTTTAGTTTTTTCTAGTCAGTCGCATAAATTGAAAAACTATTTTTTGTGATAGCTGTGGAATTGCAAGAATTGAAAGGCCAAGCATTAATGAAAAACAATTTCCAATGTCGCAGCACTATGCAACTTCAGTGTAGGATAATATTTGCTTAAATTCTTCAATTATGTTGTTCATTGGAATTATAGCGAGAATTTTGAGTGGCCATGCTTTTGTGTCTTGAAAAAAAACGAAGGTGTCAAACACTGGCTCTTCACAAGGTGGATGGCAACCGCAGTCTATCATTGCATCGGTAGTTAATGAACTGTTTATGAACGATGCCAATGAAGTTTTAGTGTCTTGAAGGTTGGTGCAATTATTCTTATTGATGTTGACCAAAAATGGTAACCTAAAAATGTTTAAATAACATGTATTGCAAACTACATCATATGAAGTTTAAAAATTTCATCTGTTGGTTTTCTTAATGTCCAAAACACAGATTTTTACAAGTGTGAAAAATGATGACACCACTCACACAGTAACTCCCTAAATGTCACATACAGTGTAGGCTGCGTAGCCCGGACATAGGACGGGACCCAGAAACTTGTCCGGTCTAGGGAATGTCCGGACGGGAGAGGAGATTTAATATTGCTGGGTATTGGGCGGGACCAAATCAGGCCTTCCAAACTGTCCAGACCACACAGCTGTCCGGACGGTGCTATGTCTGGGCTACGCAGCCTACACTGTACTTAGATATAAAATGAAAAAGAAATACTCACTTGCACTGAATTATATTATAAATCTCTTTTTCGTAGCAATCATCTTGGCATCTCATGTATTTGTCATGGTCAAGGCAAGGTTGAGATTTCAGATTTAATCGAATGGTCTAAATTAAAACAATCGATTTAGTAGTTTTGTTTATATAATTGTCTGCAAACATACTTTAAACATTTTGAATGTGAGAATGGTAAACGTGTCTCTTTTAATACTTCTTCTGCTTCTTAGTATTGAGGGAATTGATGGAATTGTTGCTTCGTTTTGTTTAAAGTACACCTACAGAAAGAAAACTACAGTTATCGTATTCTTGATATTTAGCAGGAAGTCAATTCTGATCAAACACCCCTACAATTAACAAAAATACATGTTGGTGTAAGTACTGTCATGTTCAATCCGGTTGTTGGTGGATTTAAATAACTTTACCAGGTTTGTGGGAAGTCCCAAAGATGGCCGCCATTTAATAAGGACATCAGGCGGTCGAGAAATCCCAATTTGCTGAAGTTTACAACATTATTTTGTATCTGCAAAATTTGAGTGTTTTGTTAGTGTTGACTAACCTAAAAGAAAGGGTTTGACTCGGGTCTCAAACTTCATTAGGGATGGAGAATGATCAGTAAGCATGGCTTAACATAGTGGGGAAATAGGCACGATACAGTTAGAAATTGGATGGAGTGCGCTTGTTTAAGGCACAAAGAATTGGCTTATTAAGTTGTGAAATCCACCTTTAAATGCAAAATGCAAAATGCAAAATGATTAATTACTATGACTCTTGACCGCGACTTTTGTCCGCCCAGTGGATAAGTATTGTGCAACTTGTGTATTTATTCGAGTACCGTGCAAAATTCAAAAGTTGATGACAAATGGAATGTGTTCATTACCTCATACTCATTTTGGTTACAGATTTGATGTTTGTTTGGTCGAAAACTAAAAAATATTGCTGAAAGAACTCCTGCATATTTTAGTGGTTCTAAGAAAATAATGTCATTATAATTTTATACAATTATAATTTTTGTACAAATTTTTAATTACCTATTCGAGATTGATAGCATGTTCCTGTGTGCATAGCTATTTTGCTCCAAGATACATTTACTTTTATTCCTAGGTTCTGTTAAGAAAATACATTTTATGCACAATTATCTTGTAAATGATTGAATTTAGTAGAAAGGATTAGTTTGATCTAGCACTAGCACAGTCTATCTAACAGGTTCAAAATAGGTTTGTCAAATGCCTTTTGATCCAATGCAAATCGATCTACTGTGTATTCACTAACTGCCACAGTTTTTGACCCATTGGGGATTGGATGGCAGACATTGTTTTTCTGATGTTCTTTGACACATTTCGTGTGTACAAGTATTTTATGCAGTGTTTCTCAACAGATGGTGCATGAACCATGTGACGGTTGTAAAACTGTGTAATGTGAAAGTTCACGCTAGATGGCGCTGCTCAATCGAACGCGCACTGTTTAAACATTGAAACCAGAATTATAATGAATGTTATAATTAAACGAATAAATATACGATATGTGTTAACCTAAATAAGGTATTATTTAGTAAGATATTGATTCAAATGAATCAATATCAATGTGAAGCGAGCCGATTGGACTCTTCGAGATTTGGTCCTATCTTTAGAATGGACCCCCGAATCTTTTGATTCTGATACCCAATTGGTCACCTCTAATCCTATTGTTCTCAAGAACTATATAAACTCCGGTTAACATCGGAACTGCGGCTTTTTCTGTTTTTCTGTTTGGTTTGTGTCTTTGTGATCTCTCTTCAAAAGCATTAGGCCCCCTCAGTAACTTGACTATAAAGGTGATGACTTGTTAACGCGTGTTCCGGCAATAGCTCGCTCGAGTAATTGAATTGCTGTTGCATTTATAAAGTGTTATCATGCGGGAAGGAATACCCGGACAATAAATCCCGGCCATGGATCATTCATGATTCTACGACCGTCGTGGCTCTTAGTTGTTATGATTATGTGGCGGATGGAGGCGTAATAATCTCCCACGATGGCCTTAACCTTCCCATAGCCATGGTGGGTCAGAAAAATAACAAAAGTAGTAAAATAACTATAACTTTTTTTTCCCTGAAAATTAATTTAGGGGACCAGCTTTAATTCCTCCAAAAAATTTTTTTTTAAATTTATAATAACAAAGTTCTAATGTTATTTCGGTTAGGAATAAGTTAAACCAATAATAATTATAATATTTACAACCTAAAACACCATTACGTGAGCGCCGTACACTGTTTTGCCACTTTTTAGCACTAGGCGGTATATTGAAACGTGTGACGATTCTACTTTTAGGCTAATTTATTAGCCAGTTAAGATAGATATTAATCGGTTTAAACAAGACGTTGTTAAGACTAACAACAACCTAACCGAGATAAGCTACGGGATTCAGCGTGACATGAATGAATAATCGAATGGAGACAACTTATGGTTTTAATGTGACATAACATATTTATTACTGAATAATAATAACAAGGTTGGGTTCTTGACGCGTGTAAACGGCGGCATCAACTGGTTGAGGATCCGGGCGAAGCCAGAGGGATACGGCTGACTTGCGGCATCGTCACAAATAACGCTACGGAGACGTATTTGGTCCGCAGCTCGATTATCTAATAATGCGAAGAGTCCTTCGCTTGAATGGGAATATTCGGTAGAATATTCTCTGTTCCAATGAATAAAAGTAAAGTGATTATTGAAATATAACAAATGAAATGTTATATAAATATTAATTGGGCGGGGACCATCACGACAATTGAGAGAACGTCACGGGAGTTGTTGAGACTCCATCCGCCAGCATGCCTTACGACGACAAGATCTCGTGATCAGGTGCCGAGTATTTAATTGTAAACGTTAATTTGCTATCGGTGGTACCAACCACCAGGTAAACATTTCTATGGACTTACCGACATAATAATTATTGCCAATACAGGATTACCAATGCCCGAGTAATTTGTTTAGCACGGTATTTTGTATACCGTTCACGGGTTACTAACCCGGAGTGTACAATGGGGCGGGGACCGTCACGACGGTCGGGAGAACCATCGCGGGAGGATTTGACTCCTCCATCTGCCAGCATGCTTTACGATGGCGGGATCCTTTTGATCGAGCACCGGGTAAAATATTAATCAGCCACTGCTGTTGGATTACCATTATCCAGGTAGTTATTTAACCGACCTTTACCGACCCTTTACCGACCTTTAACGTGCGGAAGGACCAGCCACAGAAATACGGGAACCTGAGGGGGCTGTTTACAACAGCCATCCTGCAGCGGACTGAGGCCAGTTAGCTGAGGGACCTACTTACAACTAGCAAGGCCTTACTGTATAGGGCCATTATATTAAGCTACCGTACGAACTCTAACTGTCCCGTAGAACAGCAAGCTAACGTTACGGGGCCATTTCATGTTATTAACATGTCTATTACCGGAGTTAGCCTTCCCGAAAGGGCCCTACAACAACAATAACAATCTAGTAATGAATACTAATTGTGGAGAGCTGAGGAGGCCTGATGTGTCGATAGAGAAAGTGAGATCAAATGATAACAACATATCAACTACAAACAATATAAACATATTCAGAATCAAGCCAGGGGGATAGTGGGTGGAAAACCAGTGCTTATATAGTTCTTGAGAACTACTAGATTGGCGACAGCCAATCAGTGTACGGATCAGCGGATTCGTAGGTCACTAGTCCGGACCTAAAAGAGACAGGGGGGTTCGGACCTAATATGGAATTGGGTCAAGAAGGGTCCGATTGGTTTCCCTCGAAAGGTAAGTAAGTGTTGATATTAATTCGATAGAATTAATATCATCAAGTAAGTAATACTTAATTTATATTGAATAAAATAGTTATATTTTCTTCACCGTGTTAAGTAATGATTTATCACAACTTTTTAGTTTTCTCGAGTTTGAATTACGCGCGTTTAGTAAACAGCGCCATCTATTGTGAACATTGATGAATACGGGTTTATAATCATCACAAACGATTCTGCGCATGTGCACAATCTTACTTTTCCAGGTGCAATCGCATTTTTTCTGGTTTGAGCACATTAAAACATGTGCTGAGGCCAGGAAAAATGCGATTGCACCTAGAGAAATAAGATTCTGCACATGTGCAGAAGCATTTTAAAAGAAGGCCGATTTGACTGACCACAGCTAGCAGTGATGGAAATTAGGCTTGGCTATGGGAAGGTTAAAACCATTATGACTGACCCCGCCAATAATATTAATATCTAACATTTAATTGTTTTATTTTTATAGTTTAGTCTTGTTCAAATCACGATTCCATCGATTGAATAATCGATGGTATAAATATCAGTAAATGCGGAGGATTCTCCACATTAGGGTTTCGATACCTGGAAACCGGGCTACCGATTTCCCGGGAATCCCGGTGATAAATCATGGTACCGAAAACCGGGAAATTGGAGAAAAACCGGTTCCGTCAAAAATTCGTTGCTGAAACGTCATTTTCATCATTGAAAATGGCCATTTTTAACTAAAAATGGCTAAAATGGCCATTTTTGACAAAAAATGGCTAAAAACAGCCATTTTTGACCAAAAAGGCTATTTTTGACAAAAAAGGCTATTTTTGACAAAAAAGGCTACTTTTGACAAAAAAGGCTATTTTTGACAAAAAAGGCTATTTTTGACAAAAAAAGCTATTTTTGACAAAAAAAGCTATTTTTGACAAAAAAAGCCATTTTTGACAAAAAAGGCCATTTTTGACAAAAAAGGCTATTTTTGACAAAAAAAGGCTATTTTTGACAAAAAAAGGCTATTTTTGACAAAAAAGGCTATTTTGACAAAAAAGGCTATTTTTGACAAAAAACGCTATTTTTGACAAAAAACGCTATTTTTGACAAAAAAGAGCCATTCTTGACAAAAAAGGGCCAATTTTTATGGAAAACAGCCATTTTTACCATGAAAAATGGCTAGAAATGGCTAAAAATGGCCATTTGTGACAAAAAACGGGCATTTTTTGCCATTTATTGTCGCCTCTCGCCTGACCTTTTTTAGTCCCAAGAGTACCGATTTCCCGGGAGTCCCGGGAGTACCTGCTATTTTGGTACCGGGAATTAGGAATTTTAAAAAGGTGGGAAAACAGAGGCCCTACTCCGCATCTTTGTGCATTTTCGTCACGTGGCCGAATACGGCCACGTAATGTTATTGTGACGATGCCGCGAAGCCAGCCCTATTCCTTGGCCCGCCTGGATCCTCAACCAGACGATGCTGCCCGTTTACAGGTGCCCAGAACCCAGTTGTACTTTGTAATAAACATAATCACCTGTAGATCGTAAGTTTGTATTATTCTGTTTTTCACTTAGTGCACAGTTTTAGTCTATCTCGTTTAAGTTAGGTTTAAAGCGTAATATATTCAGCCAAAAGTAGAATCGTTACAACCACCTGGGGGTGCAAGATAGATATTCTGGGGGTACAAAGCTACTTCAGAAGTGGTTAAGTAACACCAGTAAAAACTTAGTTCAAAAATATTTAACTTTGTTGAGCTGTGAGCAGAGACTGCATAAGTCAAGGGTTGCCAACTGCTACAAAGGTTAAGAACCAGGATTTAATGTCATCCCATCCCACGGATGAAACATAAAAACAACAATTACTGTTGTTTTACACTTTTGGACATCAGACCAAACACTTACACTTGCTGCAGCCTCCATGGTAACAATATCCATTATAGGTGTTTGATAGCGCCATACATCTTCCATTGATGGCTTTTTCTCTCTGATAGTTGTATTCATTAAATCAACAAAGTGAATTTTGCATTCTGGAATGCCTGTAATTTTGGCATATTGGTTCCTATAGTGTGTTGTTAAGGGTCCATCCATACATGCAATAACGTTGGGCATATATAATGTGTCATTTTCTTGAATATTTACCACATATCTTGTTGGTTCACTCAGATATAATGTAATTTTTTCTTTGCTCACATAAACTGCTAAGAAAGCACAAATAAAAATGAGTATGAAAAACGTGCGTTGTAGCATTGGTGAGGCTTGAGGCAAAGTTTCCTTTGCCTTTTTTTTCAAATTTGCCATTCTGATTTGATTAATGACTTTTGTTTTTATGTGAGCTTGTAGTCGAACAGGTCTAATATACTTATTGTAGCACAAAAGCGAAACAAATTGTACAATTTCGATTATAGAGAGGAGCGAATATCCCAAAGAAAATCCTAGATTACCGCCAAAATCGATCACCAAATTAGGGATTTTGTAAATGTAGATTTCTGTCATTCTGACAAATGTTTCTTCCATCACTTTAACGTTTATACTTGCTAAATCTTTACTATTGGGTTCATCTTCAAAATCTAACAGTGAAAGATGAATAATTTTGTTATAATTACACGTCAAAATGATATCGTTTGACCTAACTAGTATCGGTCTTCACTATTAGGATATAAACACTCGTTTGACAAGGTCTTAGGCAACCACATTCAATTGTTGCCAGTGTGGATGTTTCGGGAAGGTAGGAGTCATCATACACTTTCAACACAATTGATTTGTTTGCTTCTAAACTGCAGTCTGGCAGATTTTTGTCAGTCATGTAAGGCAACCTAAGTAAACAATCTACAGTATCAGCATCATCAATTGTTTCAGTGAACTAAGTTTACAGACCTGCATTGTGGATGTTTTTTTAGAGTTTGTTTTGACACACAGTCTTCATAACATTGGGTTTGCTTTATTAGGCTGGGTTCACAGTAGGGCTTTCTTGAAGGCAAAAATTGATACTTGCAGAAAAGAAATACAATATCACTATTTTTGTTAAATGTATCCGCAATAAAAACTGTCACAAGATATCTTTAACCTTGCTGCATCATTGAATAAATTGCAAGAACTAAAGAAACAAGCAATTAACTCACTTTGCGCAAAATAAATTGAAATTCAGTTTCAATTCCCATCTGCACTGGCAAAGTGTAACGATAGGGCATGACACCATCCTTCAGAGACATCTAGTATTAAACGGTAGAAGTCAATGAACATTTTTATGGCAGCAATTGTACAATCCAAGTCGCATAAACTGTTCATTGTATATTCGGATAGCCACGCTAAATCAGGTTAGTGTGAACAATTTATATGACCAGGATTGAACGAAATATGCCACCCCCTTGAAGGAGAAACAATTTGACGGGCCTCTATCATACATGGGATATTCTTACTCGCGACGTTGAGATAATGTTTGCATGCATGCACTGCGACAACAAGTTTTGTAAGTGTGTTCATGCGCGACGTCGCACATGTGCACATCATAAGTATTGTGACTGGTATGGTCTTCGCCAAGGTAACCCGGGGATTGGTCATCCTGGTGTGGAACGCATACTCACGAATAAATGACAAAGACTCCCTATTATTGGTTGCTGGCCTTTAATATGTGTTGTCTAGGGGTATGGGGAATGCCGTCACGCCCCGCAGTGTGGAGCGGTCAGTGCATGATTGGTAGAAGTCAGTGCCAACATCGCAAGCAAAGCGACTTGGAGTCGGCACCGACATTTTCGGCCGATTTGTACGCCCGTTAATTGCGCACACACATGCCTACGTAATTTGTACGCGTCGCAGGTACGAATATTTGCACTATGCAACACCATTCTTAGGTGTGATTTGTATTATCGCGCGTAAGAATATTGCACGTATTACAAATCCCCAATTTGACAAAGTGAACTGACTGCAACCACTGGTTCGTCACAGGTTCCATTTTTTTTAAAAAGGATATGCAATTTTCTCTTTTGAACCGGTAGTAAATCTTAAAAAATAAAAAAATAAAAAAATAGAGCCAAAAAGATTATATAATAAATGGAAAATATGATTATATGAATTTTACCTGTTTTCGTAATCAGTGTACTGCCGAAAACAGAATTCTTGTATTTTAATTCAACTGTGTTGCGTTCCTGATGGTTCCAATTGAATTTTCACAACAACACTAAATTTATATTTAGTCACTATGGGATTTTTCCAATTGCGAGAGATCCCGGCGTTCACCTGTGGAAGCAGTTGAATGCCGTTTATAGGTCTTCTATCGGGTGGGTTAGCCGTTAAGTCGGTGTCTAGGGATTTGATCTCGAATAAAGGCTAGTTTAGTTATTTTAAATCAAACAGTTAATCAATTTATTGAGCGTTAATTACAGGTTCAATTGAAGAGAATGTTAATAAAATGGGTTCTACGAGAATGATGTCGTCGGCGTGGAAGGCGACGTGCTCGAAGCAGCGCGGGACTCCTTCGGGCGGGAAAAAGCAGTGCAGAAATGGCGACACGTCGCCGCGCAAATTCTGCGAAGTGAGAAAGGAAGCGTGAAGCCGAAAGACTTCACAAAGAGTGTCGGCTGTTAAGCCTGACAAGACGGGAAATCTTGGGTTAAACCCTAGATTGCAACGGGAGATTTCCGTTGGAGACAAGTAGTCAAACGGCGGGTACCGCCGATCGTTAAAACCTGACTGGAGATCCGCTGCAATCTGAATCGGAATCGTCGTCAACAGGTCGAGGAGCGGCGACGATGGCTCTGCAATCCTCGGCGGCTGGCTGGCGTCGATCTTCAACGGCGTGGGCGCGTTGGTCTTCGGGCGGCGGCGGGAACGACGGTGGTTTGGGCCGTCGTGCGTCGTCTTCGCGGCTCGGAAAGTGATTCGTTTGAACGTTGGTTCAAACAAATCGGGTTGAAACTTGGCAAACTCACGAGTCACGGACAAAACAGTGTTTCTGGTTAGTGAACAAAGCTGTGTCGGTGTGAACGGTATGAGTGTGATGCGAAGAGTGAGTAATAATTCGAATTATTACTCGGAATATGGCCGGAAAACGGCCAGTGCGCAGGCGTGGCGTGTGCCAAGGCACGCTTCAGCCCTAGCAACGGTGCAAAATTTGGGGATTGACTTAGCAACGCCCCAATCCAGGGCTCAAAATGCCAGGGCAGCCGTTACAGCTTCTGGGCCAATTGCCCAAAAGCGCAACAGGTGCATGGCAAAAAACACAATTCTAATGATTACGGTTAAAATATAAATAATATGTTAAAAACGTGGTAGAAAAACTTCTCCACAAATGAAGTGAACATTTGAGATCGCAACACTTCCCCCCAATTAACTTTTACAATTTTTTGTTTGTTTCTTAGTTAATTACAACAAGACCAGGTAATTTTCTTTTTTCAAATTTGACATAGATATTTTTTAATATTCGTTATACTGTATAATAATAGATACATGCATTAAAAGAAAACATTGGTGATTAAATAATTAAATGAAAGGGATATTCATGAAAATAAACGTTTCTCGAAAAGACTTATTTTCGGAAACAACCAGATTTATTTATGCTTTTTGGCCGCAATCGGCCTACTCGGGTGTTTTGGGTGAAGGTAAGTCTATTGACATCATGTCCGTCTCGTCGGACAACGGATTTCCGCTCTCGTTGACATTGATAAACGGTTGTCCCGTATTCGGCCCTGACGAAAGGCCGGGGTTGACGTGTATCCACACACTTCGGATGAGTCGGGATAAGGCGTCATCTCCAAACGCCATCTCATAAAATTCTTGCGGGTTGGACGGGCGTCGGCGAGCTCGGATCAGCCGTTGGTGCAACATCCACGGCCTCTTCTTTCGTATTTTCCGCTCGAGCCAGTTGAAAACGTGGTGGCAAAGCTCCACATTATGTTTGAGCAAAATCCTCGTGTGCGGATGCATCTCGAGTCTTGGGTACGTTTGTCGCAGCTTAATGTAGATTGGGCTGCTCTCTTGCTTCTTGGCTTCGGCAGTTCCGGCCGCCGATTGGATTGAATTCGGTGGATCGTCCTTCTTGGGCGATGGAGTGGGCGCTCGAATAGGCGAATGAACACTCCTGGGTGGTGTCGGCGGGTTGGGCGCCGCAGCTGACTCGTCTGGACGTTTTACGCAACAAGATCGGCCCCCGGGCCGGAGGATCAAAGCTCCGCGTGGTTTCGGTCGAGTTTTGAGTCGCGCCCCCAAATCGGTGTTTTCGACGTGCGTAAAAAAGGTGGTTGAACTTGAGGTTGTAGCTCGACCTCGACTCGGTCCAGGTCTTGGATCGTCGAAATTTTCTACATCCATGGCGACGTGACTGTTGGACGGTTCAGTCGTGGTTTGGGTAACAGCTTGGCTTTCGATTGCGGCAGCAGTTGGCGTGTACGTGGCTTCTGGCGTCTTTCTCCTAGGCGTCTGATCCCTCGGCGGCATTCCTGCCGGTCGAATTGTTTTCAGCTCTTGCTGGAACGTGATTTTGCGCATGTCCCACTCGCGTCGGAGACGAATGGCCGATGCGGCCGGGTTTTCTCCAATGACGGCAACTTGGCGCATCAATTCGCTGCACATGGTGGGCGGATCCAATTGGATGGACCGCCAACAATCTAGAAACTCAGGTTTAACGGCCATGGCGGCCGTTCTTAGGCACGTGGTGGCAGCGAAGCCTGGTCTCGGGCTGTCGAACACCCCGGGAAACAAAATTCTCCGATAACTCGGCACAAGCTGTCGCTGTAACTCATTCAAACGTGGGTCGTCGGGTCCCGTCGGCTCCATTCGGTTCAGCAAGCCGGCGACACGACGACTACCTTTCAGACTCTCGGTGACTTGAGCTATTTGGTATAAGTCCATGTCAGACAACTCAATCTCCTGAGTCTCTAACGGCGCTTCACAGAACCCCTGCCACATGGCGTCATAATGCTGATCGAATCCCTTTTTCAAAACTTGGGATACCATCCCGAATTTTCTCGTGGGCAATCGAGGCTCTGGAAGGCTCGGGTCTGGGTTTATTGAATCCGTGTACTCTCGACACTCTACAGGAATCGGCCCTTCGATTGGCCGGTGGTTCGCCTGGTCATTCGAATTTTGTGTGTTTGGAAGGCTCTTCCATTCACAGGCCGTGTTGTCGGCCATTGTTGGAGGTGAAATTCTGTAGCTTCGGTCTACGATGTGGACTTCCGCGGAACTTCCTCCCTCCAAGGCGGACACTGACGTTGGTGTATTTAACATCAAAGTCTCATTGGATCCTATCGTTGGTTCTTCTGCATCAGGCGATTGGAAACAGGCGTCCCAGTCAGCTTGCTGTTGCTCTAACGCTGCTTTCTTGCGAAGGGTGACTTGCATGGAATGCTCTTCGACTTCGCGATCCCATCGGCCAGGCAATTCGTCGTCCTTGGGCGGTGGTGGCATCAGGGCCAAGCGTTCGCGCTCTAACTTTTCGCGGTTTTGTCGGCCTGCACGATGCTTGAGTCGGCCGTTGGCACGAAGCAAATCTGGTCTGGTTCCTGGGCGAGCGACGTACGGATCCACTCCTCCAGGGTATCGGCAAGCCGCGTCCCATCGTGAAACTCTGGCTTCCAAAACATTATCAACGGCTCTCGAAGCCGTATTGTGGTGATTGCCACAGGTCATCTTGGCACGTGGTTCGTTTGATGCAACTGAACTCGACCGTACACGCTTATCATTGCGTTCTTGGTCGTGATATACGTCTCTTTGACGTTCCCAGTCACGGAATCGGGCACGAGCGTGGCCGAAATGTCCGGCCAACCCCAGAATGTGCATTTCATATTGTGAACTGGCGAGATCTGCTAAATCGTAATGTTTGTGACGATCGGCCCACCATGCTTGCTCTTCTTGTAGCTTTCGCATAACTTCATCCTTCCGGGCCTTGAGTTTCTCCCAAATGGCGTCCAAATAGTCATTCCTTTTGGCATGGGCAATCCGGAAAAACCCGTAGAAGTCCGTGTCTTCCTCCTCCGTGGGAAAGAGCCAGCCAAAAAGCAATCTGGATCTCAACGGTGATGGCGAATCGATTCTTAGGTTCCAGGAAACAGGGTCGGCTACCATTAGCCGTCCACAAATTCGGCATCTACAGCCCCAATGTGCGGCGATGGCATTTGAGAACTCTTGTCTCACATCCTCCCACGTCTGACCAAGTTGTCGTAAACGTCGGACTTCGGCGGATAATTCGCCTCTAAAGATTCCTGTTACCATGGGTACGTAATCTGGTAACGCATACGGCTGATTGATTGCCATTAATATCTACAGAAACGTTTGAAAGTTTTAATTATTAACTGGTGAATAATATTTTGTTTAAATATTTTTTAGCAAAAGGAAATTGAGCGCTGTCGTCATGGCAACTCCCTCACAACGCTTACTAGCCGTCGGGCGAAGTCACATGATCATAAAAAATGGCGCCATTTGAAATTTGTTAAGTGATTTTTTGAACTGACAAAGTTTTTCTTGAATTTTTTCGGTCTTTTTAGCCAACTTTTGTGATAGAAAAGTGGAACATAACTACGTGAAATTCAACGAGCTATTCGTTTAACATACTTTCAACACGATCTGTCTCAGTTTTTACGAACTTTCGGTATTTTTTGAGCGTCCGTCGGGCTTGGTTATAAATTCGTTTGTCAGCCGATTTCAACATTTCAACGGCTTTTTTAATTTTCTCAATGGCGATATTCACCTGATTTTGCAGATCGAAATCTTCATTTAACATTTCGTCGGGCGGATTCATCACGAGATTTCTTTCGGGCTCCGAGTCCGAATCGATGTTGGGCGGTCCTTCGCCACCTTCGGCCATGATTCTGTGAATGGGCCGTTTGTTTTCCGTGAAAAATCTAATCATTTCAAACTAACTGTTTCACTTACGAAGTTGAATCTATTCTTTTCCTTCGTTAATCGGCGGATCGTCCCAATCAGTGTGTTGTCGGAGTGGTTTCACTTTGGAAAGTAACAAATTTTTGCAAAGTCCCCCAACATGATGCTGATTGGTCGCCGTATGAACTACGTCATTTTAATTACTATTTTTAGAATGATGTGACATCATTATGTCTCCATCACTCACTAGAGTACTGTCTTGTCGTCCGCGTTCTGCGCAGAATCGACTAGTTACTCTCTGTTTTGGTGATTTCCGGCTTCTCATGTTATATTTTTTAGCCGATTTCTCGTCATTTTTGTCTAAATCTGTATTTTGAGATACCACTGGGTGTAGCATGGATCTTCGCTTTGCTTTTTTCGGCTTTGTGGCCGGTTCCAACGTGGTTTGTAGATCATCCTGGGCTATTTGAATATTTTCAAAACTAATCGCCACGTGTTCAACTTCGTCATCGGAATTTGGCAGCGACGGTAAAGTTTTCACTTCGTCTTCAAATAATGTATTAATTTTATTTTCAGTGGGTTGTCCCACCACCTCTCCCCTCCGCCAAATTTCCTGAGTAAATTGAGGGAAATATGGTGTAAGTTCGGATGCGTGGATAGACGGGAATTTTGCATTATCTTCCAAGCGCTTTAACTCGAAGGCATTGCCTTGATGTGCACGAATAATGGCAAAAGGTCCAGTTCGGCGATCAGCGATTCCTGCTGAAATTCCTTTAACAGCGCTGGATAATACGTGAGAATTTTTCCAGACTAAGTCGTTCACTTTGAAATTATCGAACTTCTTTTCTGATTGGTGATCTTGCACTCTTTTTTGTAGATCAAATACATGTGACATCATGTGCTGATATGTGCTTGCGAGCACTTTCTCCAGTTGATGAATGTAAACATGAGGATTTTTCGGGTCCACGACAAGAACTTCATCTGGCAAGCGCGGATCCCACGGCACTCTCAATTCTCTGCCGAAATTTAAATAAGCCGGTGAGAATTCTCTTCCGGCTGCAACCGTAGTTCGCAGACTGAAGGCAAATTCTCGTAAATATTCATCCCAACGGGTGTGAACATCAGTGTATAAAGCAATCAAGTATTTAATATCTCTGTTGGTTCTTTCAACAGGATTCGCCTGAGGATGGTACGGCGAAGTATAAGCCGGTAACATTTTGAATTTCTCGCAAAACTTCTGGTATACTTGTGATCTAAATTGCGAGCCATTATCAGACAGTATTTTGCGGGGAAAGCCAAATTGTAGTGATAAATTATAAATACAATCAGCTATTTTAGCCGAAGTTGGTTTCGACATTGGCCGCATCTCTGGCCATTTTGTAGCGACATCGATTATAACGAGTATGTGAGTGTTACCTCGTGGAGTTTTTGGTTTCGGCCCCATGAGATCAGCACTCAAGCAATCAAAGGGAGCATACGGACCCATTTGAGCTGCTTCAATTTCTAATTTTTGCCTTGGCTTGCAAGCCTGGCAGCGTTGACAATGTTTGATAAAGCGAGTAATATCTCGTTTCATCGTTGGCCATGCGTAGATTCTTCTAGCTCGATACATCGTTCGAGTAATACCACTGTGTCCAGACAACGGGTGTCCGTGAGCTGTCCAGATGACTCTGTAAACGAGACTTTCCGGTACAACCACTTTTAACGCTCTTCCGTTTTCTCCTAACTCATCAGTTAGAGTTGGATGGAATTTTAGAAGTAAATCTTCTTCAATTAGATAAGCGGACGCCTTCCGTTTAAAACGTCTCTTGCTCATCGCGTGCTTAAGTTCAGGAGGGTAACAGCCATTGAGCAGGAAATTTCGAATTTTTTGGCATTCTTTATCTTGTTTTTGCCCAACAATAATTTCTTCTCTTGTAGGCGGCTCACATTCCAATTTCTTCACAACGTTGGCTGCAAAAGTGTGGACGAGGACATTTGATGACGGGAATTCAAACTCTTGTGTCATCATAAGATGAATTTTTTCATTGGATTCCACATTAGGAGGATCATAAGCATGCGACCAAAAATTGATTATTCTCTCGTCTTCAACAACTTCCGATGTGGGAAGCTGATTTGGTCCCCCCAGCTTCCAGTGTCGATATGGCGATGGACAATACGCCAATAAATCGTCATCTTCACCGTCTACGTTATCTTCTTCGGGCGTGCAGACAGGAGCTCGAGACAAAGCATCGGCCAACACGTTTAACGGCCCTTTAATATACTGGATTTCAAATGTATACGCCATTAATTCGAGTTGCCATCGCGCCAGACGTCCTGCCGGTTCTTCCAGAGACATTAGCCATTTCAAGGCCTGATGATCCGTTTGAACGGTGAATTTGGTAAATTCGATGTAAGGGCGATATTTTCTCAGCGCCCAAACAACGGCCAAACACTCTAATTCAGTAGCCGTGTAATTTACTTCAGCCGGCTGCAAGCTACGGCTTGAATAAACGCACGGTAGTTCTTCTTGTCCACCTTTTTCAGGCTGGATTTGCATTAATGCGGCGCCCAGTCCTTGACGACTGGCGTCCGTATGAATTATGAAAGGTTGATACAGATCTGGCATGGCCATTGTTCCTGAATCAGTGAGGGCTTTTTTAATTTTTTCAAAAGCCTCTTGATGACTGGGTTGCCAATTGAAATCCATATCCTTTTTCAATAAAGGCCTCAATGGTTCTGCCATGACTGATAAATTTTTTAGAAGTCGATGGAAAAAGTTAACCATCCCCAAAAAACGCTGAAGTTCTTTTAGATTGGTTGGGGTTGGAAATTTCGTAATTGCATCCAACTTCTTGGGGTCAACGGCGAGTCCGCCGGTTCCTAATTTGTACCCAAGAAAAATCAATTCTTTTCTACAGAATTTCGACTTATCCGGGTTGACACACAAATTAGCTTGTTCTAATTTTCCTAAAATTTTGTCGACATTGATTAAATGTTCTTCATATGTCTTTGAAACAGTTATGATATCGTCCAGGTACGCCCAAGCTTGTCGCCTATACATTTCGTCGAGGACTTTCTCAATTAAACGTTGGAAACTAGTCGGCGCATTTTTCAGTCCAAATGCCATAACTAAAAACATTAATCGGCCTATAGGGCTCCAAAAAGCCGTTTTCGGCTGTGCAGACGAGGTTAAACCTATCTGCCAATAGCCTTTTGTCAAGTCGATTGTGGTAACCCACTCAAATGAACCGATTTCTCTCAAAATTTCCTCGATCGTCGGCATCTGAGGAGGATCATATTCTGTATGTTCGTTTAATGGCCGATAATCTACACAGAGGCGTGGTTCGGCCCCCGGTTTGACCACTAAAACAATTCGCATGGCATAATCTCCAGTGGCAGGCACAGCAATTCCCTTGTCTACCATATCCTGACAGATTTGCCGAATTATTTCCCTTTTCTGAGGGTTATAACTTTTAAATGGTACCCTTATAGGTTTATCAGTTGTCAGCTTGATATCGTGCTGCACTATGTGTGTACGTCCAGGAACTCTCGATAGAATTCTCTGTCGTCTCTTCAATACTTCCGCCAATGAGAGTCCTTGCTCCAATGTCAGATTGGCATCATTCACCATTTTGGTGATATCATCTCCCATTTTCAGAGTAGCTGCGCCAGCCAAAATTCCTTCATGACATACAAATGTAGCATTGTCTGGCGGTAATTCTTCAATTTTGGTTTTATATCTGTCCAAAACTGACTGCGGTATATATGGTAAAGTTTCGGTCAATGGAGTAATAAAGTTCCATGACATTGTTTTTGGATTCGGCTGTATACTTAGCCGCTTCATGAAATCATTTCCCAATAAAATCATCGGGAAACGGTGTTCAATAACTATGAAAGGATGCACAAGGACTCCATGTGTCCATCGAAATGACAGCAACAGGGTTCCGACTGGTTGAATATCCTTGCCAGCCGTTCCAATACAGAGACCTGGTGAGATGTACTGTAATTCTTTTTCCAATTTCAGATTTTGCATTACTGAAGCCGCCATAAAGCTTCTATTGGCTCCAGAATCCAACAATCCAGTAATTGGTCCTTTCATGGTTTGTAGTTGTATTTTCGGAATTCCCGTAAAATCTTCCATGTTCAAATTGCAGGTGACTCTACGTATCCGATGTTCTAATGCAGGATAGTCAATAGGTAGTTCGTCCATTTCATCGTTATATGATAGAACGACTTTTTCCATAGCTCTAGTCATTTCTTCGATTTCATCGACCTCTTTCGACCTGGGACGGAATTTTTTCCAAAGTCGATCCATCCAATTTTTACTTGGTTTGGGATAGCACTGTAGCGCTTTCCTAACGTGATATTGAAAGTATCGTTTGTCGGCCGTTTTTTCGGCCAAGACTTCGTTAAGTTTTGTAAGGTCAACTTTAGGAAATCTCAGGTCACATGGTTTAAACTGAGCTACCATCAAATGTTTTTTATCTACTGAATCCCAGTAGTCTGAATAGTTCTTATCCAATGGTTCATGGTAATCATGGGTTACTTCAATCTTGGGACAAACGTCGACGTCCATCTCCTTAATTGTTTCCGAGGCAACGGGCGCGAGTTTCAGCGTATTCGCTGCCAAACCCGCGCTCACAAGTTTTTTCGAATCATTTCGCCCAACTTGCTGACAAGACTTTCTATCTCGGCGGCTGCTGGACTTCTATCAGGACACTGATTTGACCAATGCCCCAACTTTCCACATCTATGGCACGGATCGGTTTCCGGTGACTTGCGCCTAGGACTGTTTCCTGAAGTGGGCGACTTTGAACGAGGTTCTACGGCTTTTTTATCTGTAGCCGATTCCTTTTCAGTATCCGGAATCACTTCGGGCTTGATGGGTAGCGGCAAAGGTGATTTTGATCGAGCATCTGTATTAAGGTTTGCTGTATTAAAAGTAACGTTTTTACCAACCATTTTTGGTCTGAATTTATTCTCAGTGACATGCTTCGCGAGTAATACAATAGCATTCTCAACTAAAGGGTCTAGCCCTGCGCTGTCTTCTTCAACTGCATCTGCGTTGTCTCCTGACAAGGCAAGGTTCGCGTAAGCTCGAGAATTTTTGGGTAGTTTGTGGGGGTTCGGAGGTCCGGCACTTGAAGTTTTATCCGTCTTCTCCGCAAAGTAATCCCCTCGATCTCGGGGTTGCATTAAAGGAGCTTGTCCAAGCCTAGCTTCTTTCACATATTCTTTAATGCGTAACTGCCGTTTTTTAATAGCTGCAGTCTCCTCCGGAGTCAAATATTCATTATACTTTTCTTCAATTCTCAGGTCATTGTCCCTTAAAAATTGTGAGAGTTCTTTGAATGATCCGACCGGCGGTGCATCAACATTTTGCAGAATACTTCGGGAATATGGTGTCATCGCCTTTCGAAATTTTCTGTCCACATCATGGTCAGTAGATGGTGTTGGTAATGATGACAACAAATCTTCGGTTCGGCGAAGATAGGAACGAATGTCTTCTCCCGCTGATTGAGCTAGATTGTCCCATAACTGATAAATGTCTTCAGTAGGTTCAGCGTACTCTCGCATGAATGCTTCTACAAATTGATTCCAATGCACGAATTCACGCTCAACGAACCAATTTTCGGCGCGTGCCACCAACGATTTTGGGACTAATTTCTCCAAAGTATCTTGAGGTGTTATACCATTTAATCGAGCCATTCTTGTAATTTCTTCCAAAAAGGTTGATCCCATTTGGAATTCTCCATTAAAACGATCAGGGACTAATCGATCCCATCGAATTGTTTTTACATCGGCAATTTTATGCCGCCACTTATCAGTGGTGTATTTTGCAATTTTGCGCTTCAAGTCGAATTTACGTAACTCTGCTAGCCGCGTGGTTCGACTTGCTGACTGCGCTTGTTTTTGAAACATCGCGTCGATCTGTTCAGCAGTGTAATAACGTTCGTCGCTTGACTGAGATTTTCTTGATTTCATCCTTGAACGACTCTTTCGCTCTTTCCGCGTCTCAGATCGAGTAGATTGTTCGCCTTCCGAAAGGGATTCGTCCTTCGACCCTCGTGGCGGAGGTACATCGTCGTATTTCTGACGCTCATCCCCCTTATCACGATCTTCGGGGTCTGGAGATGCACTTCGACTTCCAGATTGGTCATAATTATCATTGGACCGACGCGAATCGTTTTGTATCTTCAAACGATTTCTCTCATCCATCATGGTCATGAGTTTGTCGCTATTAGTGAAAATTTCGGCATCTGAAGCGCCGTTCTTTTTTGATGTAGGCCCCTCAGCATTGGAACATCTTCTTTTGCGCGACTGTCGCTCATCTTCACTTGATGATTGAGACGATTCATCGTTTGCAGAGTCTCCTAGCCGCACGATTTTCTTTTTCACCTTGGCGGCAGGACCTTTCTGTTGTGAGGCGAATTCAGCAACACGTATTCGTTCTTGTTCCTCCTCAAATTCCTCTTGTTCTTTCAGCAATTTGGCTCGCCGTAGCTCATCTTCAGTTTCTTGAGCTTTTTTGTCGGCGGCTGCCATTTGCCTACGGAGTTCTTCATTAGATGATTCCTGTTGCTTTATGGAATCCCAAGCAATCTTCTGTTCTCTATTAAAGACTTCATTCTCTTTTTTAGACAAATGTTTCTTTCGAGCATCGAATTCCATGCGTTGGCGCTCCAGTTCGTCCGATTGTTTTTTCAGTTTTTCTTCACTGTGACGGTACTGAGCATTTATTTCTCGCAAAGCTTGATTCGATTTTTCAGCAGCTTCTTTGGCTTGAGACTCTAAGTTCATTTTCCGAGTAACAGCAGCCATCTGCTCGTTCATGTGGTCGACCAGGCGTTTTCTTTCATGATTAGACATAGCTTCGTAAATTTCCATAATTGTCATTTGGTCAGTCACTTGAGCTCCCTGGAGAATTGCTCGATCCAGAAGTTCCTTGTAACCCTCCGGTTGCGTCTCAGAAATCTCGATGTTGTCCAAATCCATGGAAGAATCGCCCCAGTTCGTTGGTCCAGCGGAAATTGCTTCTTCGCGTTCTTCACCGCCTGTTCCAACTTCCTTAGTCGTGGCACCCTCGGTGGCAACAGCGTCAATAGTTTCGGCTAAATGTTGAGCCGTTAGACTATTACGTGCCGTTCGAGGACGACCCGATCTACGGCGCTTAGCGCCCGTTTTTGTACGAGTCTGTACTCCTTCATCATCAATAGGAATTTCTCCTTCTGAGTTAGACATACTGGGTTAGACAGATAAGAGAGAAAGATGATAGGAAAGTAGGAATAAATTCTAATTTTAAACAATTGGTTATCCCGGACGGGCCCCCAAGTGTTGCGTTCCTGATGGTTCCAATTGAATTTTCACAACAACACTAAATTTATATTTAGTCACTATGGGATTTTTCCAATTGCGAGAGATCCCGGCGTTCACCTGTGGAAGCAGTTGAATGCCGTTTATAGGTCTTCTATCGGGTGGGTTAGCCGTTAAGTCGGTGTCTAGGGATTTGATCTCGAATAAAGGCTAGTTTAGTTATTTTAAATCAAACAGTTAATCAATTTATTGAGCGTTAATTACAGGTTCAATTGAAGAGAATGTTAATAAAATGGGTTCTACGAGAATGATGTCGTCGGCGTGGAAGGCGACGTGCTCGAAGCAGCGCGGGACTCCTTCGGGCGGGAAAAAGCAGTGCAGAAATGGCGACACGTCGCCGCGCAAATTCTGCGAAGTGAGAAAGGAAGCGTGAAGCCGAAAGACTTCACAAAGAGTGTCGGCTGTTAAGCCTGACAAGACGGGAAATCTTGGGTTAAACCCTAGATTGCAACGGGAGATTTCCGTTGGAGACAAGTAGTCAAACGGCGGGTACCGCCGATCGTTAAAACCTGCAATCTGAATCGGAATCGTCGTCAACAGGTCGAGGAGCGGCGACGATGGCTCTGCAATCCTCGGCGGCTGGCTGGCGTCGATCTTCAACGGCGTGGGCGCGTTGGTCTTCGGGCGGCGGCGGGAACGACGGTGGTTTGGGCCGTCGTGCGTCGTCTTCGCGGCTCGGAAAGTGATTCGTTTGAACGTTGGTTCAAACAAATCGGGTTGAAACTTGGCAAACTCACGAGTCACGGACAAAACAGTGTTTCTGGTTAGTGAACAAAGCTGTGTCGGTGTGAACGGTATGAGTGTGATGCAAAGAGTGAGTAATAATTCGAATTATTACTCGGAATATGGCCGGAAAACGGCCAGTGCGCAGGCGTGGCGTGTGCCAAGGCACGCTTCAGCCCTAGCAACGGTGCAAAATTTGGGGATTGACTTAGCAACGCCCCAATCCAGGGCTCAAAATGCCAGGGCAGCCGTTACAGCTTCTGGGCCAATTGCCCAAAAGCGCAACAGGTGCATGGCAAAAAACACAATTCTAATGATTACGGTTAAAATATAAATAATATGTTAAAAACGTGGTAGAAAAACTTCTCCACAAATGAAGTGAACATTTGAGATCGCAACAACTGTTGTCTCCTGGTTTGTGTAATTGCCACTTCTCATCTTGGTTTCAAGTAATATAGTTTTGCCCTGATAAAGTAGTAATTAGCAAAATACTGGCAACAATATTTTTTCATATAGCTCTTTTATTTATCCAAGGTTACTTACTTGTCTGAACTTAAAGTGCTGCATATTTTCTGAAATGTTGGAATTCTCCCACAAGTGTGTGTAATTTTTAACTTTGACTTTCTTCGAAATGATTCCTCTCACTGGGTTTCTGCAAGCTCTCATTCTCTCTTTTACATCATCAATTGAATTACCTTCTGGTATTTTGTCCCAGTACTCCGACATCAGAGGAGTATCAAGAGCCATAAATCTAGCTTCATTGAGTCTACTTTCTTGAATTGGAACAAAATCAATTTCAACTTTGAAGGGTCCAGACATGTAGAATTGTAATCTTTCCCATGTTTGATAACCGCAAATGCCGAAACAAACAAACCAACCAACCAACCAAACTGCACGAACTATTCCAGTGTTCTCGACAACCTTGTTTATATATTGCAAACTGTCTTTGCCCGACAATGAAGTTTGCAATTCTTGTCGCACAAATTGGCGAGTACGAATGCGGATCCGGCGAATGCGCAAAGCTTTAGGAACGGGCATTTTGTCTACAAATCAAGGATAAAAGATAAAAGTACGTAACTTGTATGTAGTTTAACAATCGATGGTACATAAATGATCAAAAAAATTAATAAACTTGTCTTTTTGGATTAAAATTTTTATTTAATTTAATTTGTTTTTCCCATAAATATTTATGGTTGTAAAACTTCAAAAATTAATTTGTTTCCAACTGAATTTTCCATGAAAAAAAAATTTTATACCAAAATATAGAAATGTAATTTTCAAAAATAATGTTTGTTTTCAATTTGTGAGCAACAGTAAAAGAGGAACTAAAGTCATAAAATTATAATGAAATATTGATATTTCAAAAGTATGATTTATCATGGTTGTTTTTGAGTGAGTGTGACGATTCTACTTTTTGGTAGGTAAATAATACAAATCTAACCGAGCTAAACTATTGTGTGCTAAGTGAATTATAACTACTGAATAATACGAACTTACGATACAACGGACATGACTATGTTTATTATTAGACCCCGGATATTTATGCAAAATAAAATTCGTTTTATGCGCATAAAATATGCACCAAAAATTCCATTTTATGCGCATAAAATATGCACCAAAAATTCCATTTTATGCAAAATAAAAATACAAATATGCAAAATAAAAAAAATTATTCGAGTGAAATCAGATGTTAAATTACAACTTAATGCCATTTCAAAGTGTTCTTGATGTAAATGAATTATAATTGGTAATTACAATTCATTTTTTTTTAGTTTTTTATTTGTTTATTTGTTTATTTTTTAAAACTTTTTCCAGACACTAATTTAGTGACTTCCCCTGGTGTCTGTTTTTGGCAAAATCCTCAGTTTTCCGAACGCAAGCATACGTACACTATATGTGTCTTAACAAAAATTAATACGTACATGTTACGTATCGTTAAAAAAAGACATAAATCGCGGTTTTTTCCTGGAAAAATGGCGATTTATGCAAAAAAAAAAAATTTTTGCAAAATATGCAATAAAAGCCAATTTCGGCTTTTTATTGCATATAAACATATTGTATGCATTTATGCAATTATCCGGGGTCTATTTATTATAAAGAAACCGGGGTTCTGGGTTCTGTACACGTGTAAACGGGTGGCATCGTCTGGATGAGTGTCCGGGCGGGCCGAGGGATAGGGCTGGCTTCGCAGCATTGTCAAAACAACGTTATGTTGCCATTGTTGTCCCGAAGCTTGTATTTTTTACCACTACAGTCAGCGCACGCAGGGCCGGTGCATAGGGTGAGGCGGTGAGGCGGTCGCCTCAGGTAGCATATTTCCAGGGGCGGCGTCTTTGGGCGCACAATCCGATTTCTTTACATCAAGAAAAACAAATATTTTACTGTTCAAAAGGGCGGTATATGCCTTGCTCGCCTCAGGTGGAAATATGTGCACCAGCCCTGATATCGATACAGTCTGTATTACTGCAAAAAAAATTAGATTTTTGTCCATAAAATATTTTGGAAATATAACTGAAATGCGAAATTTCCAAACCTGAAAGTTATATATTCCAAATTGTACAAACATCAAATTTCCAATGACTTTCCAACACTGAATGCAACCGTTTCCAAACGACTTTTCGTAGCATGATACTCGTATATTAAATTTCCAAACAGTTAAACACATATTTCTCAACCAGTAAAGTTGTGACGGTTACACTGTCATACACTTTGCTGGTTAAGGAGGATTATTTCGTCAATAGATGGCGTTCTCGTGTTGTAGCGTTAATTTTGAATTTCGATCATTCTAAGTGATTTAATATATAAATTATCATTTATATATTAATCCACTTTATCTCAGACAGTTCTTAAACATGTTGAATATGTTTTAATGTTGTTTTATTTAGTTTACTACATAATTCTATTGAATTATGTATAAACTTCACACCTGGTGTAGATGTAGATGTCCCTCACCACCCACCGTGAATAGAATTCCATTACGGATTATAATCAGAGACTTAATCCGAAATGTGTCCTGCGTATCCAGTTCTTAGAACGGACCTAAGAGAAGACTATGTCCTGGCTATCCACTTCTAGAGCCTAGGATTGGAAGGATTTAGGTGACCAGTGATCCCATTGGATCAATGATCAGCCTATTGTCCAGTACGAGTATACAGGGTGGAACAAAAGTCTGGATCCCTACTAAATATTTCTGAAAGTGGTAACAATGCATCTAATTCAATGATGGCAAAGTATTAAAGTTGGGTGGAGCAATCTTTTGGTGACCCGAAATTTGACTTTGAGATGTTCCTTCAAGGTCATTTGAAAATTATCTCGGAAACCGTTAGAGATAGACAGAAATTTCCAATTGTAAACTTGTAGACCATCATTTGTTTAGTCTAAAAATGACTAATTCTCAAATCTTTTGTACTAAAAGATTTTAAGAAAATCGCAATTGAAAAAGTAGACACAAGTCCAAGAATAACATGGCCAAAATTTGGAAAAGTGCCAAAAATGTGCTGATTAGATGTAAAATGACCCAAAAAAATCGATTCTCCTGGTTGGAATTTGCATATCTGGCACCGTTGCAGAGATATGGATAGAAAACCAAATTTTTTTATGACTTTTTCTTTTCAAAACTACTTTTTCAATTGCGATTTTCTTAAAATCTTTTAGTACAAAAGATTTGAGAATTAGTCATTTTTAGACTAAACAAATGATGGTCTACAAGTTTACAATTGGAAATTTCTGTCTATCTCTAACGGTTTCCGAGATAATTTTCAAATGACCTTGAAGGAACATCTCAAGGTCAAATTTCGGGTCACCAAAAGATTGCCCCACCCAACTTTAATACTTTGCCATCATTGAATTAGATGCATTGTTACCACTTTCAGAAATATTTAGTAGGGATCCAGACTTTTGTTCCACCCTGTATATTCCGTGTAAACCGGATATATCATGCTCTTGTCCTGTTTTCTGTTTTGTTACTTGTTACTTGAGCGCTTATTATACTTCTCGTCGATCCAACAGTCCGTTGTAGAAATACCAGTTATTTAGTGTAAGAATCTAGAGTGAGTAGAAGACTCACAGACGCACTGCCCGCCTCTTCATGCCAACATCCCGTTGTAGAAATCGTAAGTTTACTTGCATTTAAGTGTAGTATCTAGAGTGGGGTACAACCCACAGACGCACTCCCTCCGCTTCATGCCAACATCCCGTTGTAGAATGCAGAATCTAGAGTGGAGTGAAATTCACAGACGCATTGGTAATGTAGTATCTAGAGTGGAGTATTTATTATTTCACAGACACATTATCAGGGTAACCGAGCGGAGTAATTTCCCGGTTATTCTCCCGCCAGCCAGAACCGAGTGGAGTAATTTCCCGGCAATGGATAACCCTTCCTGCGAGAAACTTCTGATTCAATTCGTTGTTGGACGATGGAACATCTTAATTATTATTTTGATGTTGATTGCACTTGGGGCAAAAATAGCTTGGCGCTATTTTAATTTATTCTTTATTTTTACAGTTATTTTATCTCGCTTCGTGAATACAATATCATGTGGAATTCTATCGAATTTACATGAATATTTATTCAACTTATTTCGTCATATTTATGACCACGCTTTGTAATTATTAACCGTATAATAATTACATGTGTGACGACTGCAGAAAAGTCAACCGCACCTCTCGGATATAATTCACACAAGTCTAACCATTACACCCCTTTCAGAATTAGCCCAGGAACCACGAAAATCCATACTAAGATGACATCTTTTACGTCCCGACAATAAGACCGTTACATATTCTTATTTGTCCGACTGAAAACCGCAAGTGATATTATTTTAGGGCTTTTGCCGACCGATTGTATAGTTTAACTTGAAGTTAACTTAGCCATTTGTAGGCATAGTTTTTATATAATTCCCATTTGTAATAAACTGTCATATGATTTGAAAAATCACAAGCCTCCGTATTTTTACACTTTTACACGAGTTCTTGCTCTAATTTCTAGCAATTTGTATCTCGTAAAGTCAATCGTCACAAAGTTAAGATTTCCAAATGTAAAATATGAGTTTCCCATCAGTAAATAACAAGTTTCCAAATATAAAATTTGATTATTTCTTTTTTAATAAAAATTCTGAATCCTGAATCCTGAATTTGTTTCTGAATCCTAAATCCTGAATTCATTCTTGAATCTTGAATCCAATAATCTTGAATCCAATAATCTTGAATCCTGAATTCATAAACCAAGGCTATAATCATAGCCTAATGCAAAAAATGAGCAAAATCAACTGAAGGTAGTGATAAAAACTCCCATTGATATGATGGTGTAACAAATTCTAGAATTAAATTAAAATGTTACACTACAAAATTTGTGTCAACTTTTTAATTTATCTAACTCTAACAATAATTATCTAATTATTTGTTGAAGTAGAAATGATAAAACCAATCCCATATTTAATAAATATAAATTTTGAATTAGTTTTGAATTATGTTCGCCACCTAGTGATAAACCCATAAATTTTACAAGCTGGAAACTTAGGATCTTTAGTCATTAATTTTTAGGCTTGTGAAATAAATGGAAATACAAATTTCCAAATCTAATTTACATTAACATTCCATACAATTACAATAATTTGCAACATCATCATTCAGTGTTGAAAATTTAGATAAATTTTAATTAGAAAACCTAATTTACATTAGCTTTCCATACATTTAACAAAAACTTACATCATCTTTCAGTGTTGTAAATTTGCGGAAATTCAACTTTCTATAAAATATTTCCCATTTCCTTTCTATTATATTTCCAAACTGGAATTTATCCAATTTCACCATTAAATTTCCAATGACTTTTTTTTTGAAAATCCAAATTTTTTTGCAGTGTACGATTCTCGTAAAATCCAACTAAAATCTCAAAAACAACTCCAAGACTTTGTGTTTTTTAATTCTAGCTTGTCAAAATGATGCCTCATTTCCCGTGTTATTATTTTCTCCTGACAGGTTTCTTCCAAATCGAATTTATAATTTTGGTTTGAAAGTGTAAACACCATAAAATATTAATATTAAGTTATAAAAACTGCAACAGCAATGTAGAAGCAACAGCAGTACTTGTATATCCATATTTCATTATTTCAGTAAACTTTTTGGCAGTTGGAATATATGTTCCTACATCATAGAGTATCTCATAATTCTGGGATCACAAATCAATACTCACAGCAAATACAAACAACAACAACAACCTCACTCTCAACTCACACTACCTCATCTAAATAAACAAACCAAACATTCTGTTATCTTACTCCGGATGCACCCATAGTTCTAAGTTTTAGCACAGTATAGACTGTGTCCCTTTGCAATTGCTTAATTTTGTGGCCGCTTGGCCACCCGACTATGACTTGCGGCACTACCACACTCCGCCCAATAGCCCCAAGGTCAACCTTCCTCGCGGAGTTGGATTACCCAGTACGGAGAAGGAGGGAGCTGAGTGGTGCAGGGAGAGAAAAGAGCGCTGGGTCTCAACTGAGACAGACATGTGAAGTGAAGTCCTGAAGCTAGCAAAAGCAGTTGTGCTCTGTGCTGACTCAGCTTTCCTCCCTATTCACCACTGCGACGCTCAGTGGTGAGACGTCAATAGCACCACAGCCTCCATAAGCAGTTGCATGGGCATGGGCTGTACAGGTGAGTACAGCAGAATAGTTATGTCCAACCGGCCACGTCATTCATGGGGATCCCTCTCTGTGTGACAAGTCGGTTGCTGGTGTGGCGTGCCTTCGCCAACACGTGGGTAGACTGGAGACTCAAATCCCTAGACAACGATTAAAGGACAACAACCCAACAATCTGGAGTCCTTGTCTTATTTTACGTGAGAATGCGTTCCACCCCAGGTTACCAGGGGTAAGACGATACCGTCACAATATTTTATTTTTGGAATTAGGGGCCCATGAAATTCAGAGTCTTAAGGGGGCACCTCTTGTGCCAAGGTGGAAGGGAATACTACCTGGGTAGGGGAGCACAATACCAGTTTTGCTCTGCTTGATGGCAACCCATGCTACACTGCTCGTTCTGATTGGTCTATTCAGGAACCTTTCAAAACACGTTACTGTGCATTCGGGCAAATGTCGTAGCTTCGGTTGTCACAGCAATCCGAAAATAATGCAACTGACGTTTTTCATTAAAAAAAAACAGAACTTAAAATCGTGTGATAATTACATTCTTGTTGAAATACTGACTATTGATAGTATTGAGAGAATGGGATTCACATAAATTTGAATGTTATTTTGCAAATCCAGTGCTTTTTTTTACTATGATTTGATCCAGATTTGCAAAACTCGAATATGATTGAATATCTCTCTCATAAGCTCATAATGAATTGAATATAGATATGAAAAAATACATACGGTTTTAAAGTCCACTGAGGTGAAAACGTGGCACTCGATCCACTCAAAAACACCGCATTGCAGCTATATTGATGTTTTGTGAAAGTTGACAAGTAATTACTACTCTGTATTTTAAATAATTCATGAGATTTCTGAGAATTGTAATGAGTGGTTCGTGACTTACCGTCTGCTGACAGAGTTAATTTCCACCTGTCATTTAATGCGAATTCATGATTTGCTTTGCCATTGCTGGGACCGATTAGCTGATGACGTCAGTGTGGAAACGTTCCCGAAAGTTTGGAGTTTGGCCACTCAATACGATCTCTGCCGACGAGATTGTAAATTATTACAATTTCTGAGTAACATTGAGGCACTAGCAGGGAATGAAAGCATTCAATTGTTGAGTGAATCTGAAATGCGCTGCAATGCGATTGCTCGGTGCATTTTCAAGTGGAAATGCAACGGCGATCGTAATAGAGAGCGTGCTGCCGTTCGATTATTGCAGAAGATTAAACTGCAACATTTGGACGACGAAACCGTTTACGATTTGTTGGAGTTGAACCGGAACACTGAGTGCAACACATTTCAACATTTGTTGATTAGTGAAGCAGTTGCACGTTCTCCCGCACGATTGTACTCTTTCATGAGTTTTGCTCCTTGGGATGCCGAAAGAAATGGGCAGTAATTCTTGTGGTATATTAAACCAAAAACGATATTTGTCTTATGCATGTAATTTATACGGAACAGTTTATATTATTTAGTGTCGTGGTACTAGTGTTTATGATGTATTTTCTTTTATCACTGTACGTGTACGATGTGACTTTATAATTTCGTATGACGTCATTACGACGTATTTAATCATCCACGCGAAACATGCGTTTTTGTTCGTTATTCTATAGAAATGTATATCGATCGCAAGTCACGGTCGTGTAGATGCGCCATTTTAATTTTCATCCAAGAATAAACATTTCACTCGTTTGTTTTATATCGGAGTATCATTATTTACCCAACAATACTTCTATTCGTATTAATAAAAATAATAATAAATAAATAGATAAAATTTATTTTGGATTATTGTCTCGTTTTGGTCATCTGAATTTCTTCAAGTTTAAAAAATGGAAGAAATATATCTAGTAATTTCAATTTTTTCAAATTTCTTTGTGACCAATGAGGTGGCAGTTGTCGTAAGAAAAGAGAAAATGCAAGAAGAAATAAAAATGTATGCACTGTATCTTCATTTTATCTTGCTAAGATACAAGACTGGCTGCAGGTTTTGCAGCGCCTCGGTAAAAAGATATTAGTGGATCCCAAAGTGTATTTGTAAAAAAAAGAATTTATTTTAACCTTTTATTTTTCAATTTTTTATTTTCGAAAGTGCGGGGCCCCTATGAGCGCGGGGCCTCGTTCTGGGGTCCGAAAAACCGATGTCTGAGCCGACCCTGCTAAGATGCAAACCTTTCTTTGCTTTAGCTTTTTCACACATGAATTTGTGCAGCATTTATTTGAAACTGCCGCCATTTTTCTTTTCTGGTAAGAAAAATCAAAAACCGATAATGGATAGACCGAAAATGCTTGAAAATATAATACACCAAAGGCTGTGTTTATTATGTTCGGTATTTTATTTTATTATTTTATTTTACAGGAAAAAAAAATGCGCTATCGAGCATGCGCATAAAACATTTTGACTATTACGTCACGACAACTTTTAATGGCGGCTGCCGGTTTAACTCAATGCGACGCAAATCAAAGGAGTAATAATAATTTAACAATCAAATAGAATATACCATATATAATAAAACATGTTTTCATTTTAACAGACATTGTAACGACGTGAAAAATGAAAAAAATAGATGGTGCTCCGTAGCTAATACATCTGATTCAGCAACAACGTCAATCAACATTATCATTTACGTAAGAAACGATAATTCTTATCAACTATTGTGAAATTTAGTTGTATCTTATAGTTTTACCGTTGACGCAGTCGAGTTGATGTAGTCAACTCAATGACAGAGGCAAATGAGGGATCAAATTATCCCACGTCGACAGTATAAAAAAATTTAAAAATTTTCAAACTAATGAAAGTAAAAGATGGTAGTTCTAACAATAAGTTTGTTATTTGATTGTGAAGTTAATTTTAAGAGGTGGACTGACTGGGAAAAGCAATTTTAAAAAATGTATGCAACTATGATGGATTAAATTGCTGCAGAAACGATTAAATGGAAAGTAAAAACAGAGTTGATTAATAAATATAAATACTACGGAATAATAAACAGTGCTGTAATAGTATATTTAATAATACAGTGTAGTATAGTATAATAGCACAGTGTAATAGGATAGCGTAACTAGTTAGCGTAGCCCACTATCGGAGGATCAATTTTTAAGATTAAAAATATATAATATGGTAAAGTCCATAATCGCATGATGCAATAGATAGAATATTATATTACAGTAGTAGTAGCTGAAAAATTAATGTCTTAAAATACAAACCGAAAGGCTAAATTCTTCTAAAATGACACTTTTTTTTAGTTTTTAAACATCTTTAAGATCTTTTCCCACTCTATAACAACTAAACGTTTGTGAAACAACAGACAACAGTACGTTATGCTGACAAAAGTCGTCCGAGTTTATGTCAAATTAAAAGATAATATTTAAAGTTGTTTCTTAAGTGAAACTGAGTTTGATTTATAGAAAAGTTTAGCTGCATTGTGTGGATTAGTGACCGTTAGCCATGCTTCTTTGTACCATCGTCTGTGTGTTGATTTTTTGTTATATTTATTTACTTATTTATTTACGTTCGTATTATTTATTAGGGTGTGCTTTAGATTTAATTGTTGTTTAATTTCTGATTTATATTAGTGTATATTCTTTGGGAAATGTGATGGCAGATTTCAGTTTTTTCTGGTTAGTCGCATAAATTGCAAGAACATTTTTTGCGATAGCTGTGGAATTGCAAGAATTGAAAGGCCAAGCATTAGTGAAAAACAATTTCCAATGTCGCAGCACAATGCAACTTCAGTGTAAGATAATATTTGCTTAAACTTTTCAATTATGTTGTTCATTGGAATTATAGCGAGAATGTTGAGTGGCCATGCATTTGTGTCTTGAAAGAAAACGAATGTGTCAAACACTGGCTCTTCACAAGGGGGATGGCAACCGCAGTCAATCATTGTATCGGTAGTTAATGAACTGTTTATGAACGATGCCAATGAAGTTTTAATGTCTTGAAAGTTGGTGCAATTATTCTTATTGATGTTGACCAAAAATGGTAACCTAAAAATGTTTAAATAACATGTATTGCAAACTACATCACGTAAAGTTTAAAAATTTCATCTGTTGGTTTTCTTAATGTCCAAAACACAGATTTTTACAAGTGTGAAAAGTGATGACAGCACTCGTACAGTAACTCCCTAAATGTCACATACATATAAAAAGAAAAAGAAATACTCACTTGCACTGAATTATATTATAAATCTTTTGTTCGTAGCAATCATCTTGGCATCTCATGTATTTGTCATGGTCAAGGCAAGGTTGAGATTTCAGATTTAATCGAATGGTCTAAATTAAAACAATTGATTTAGCAGTTTTGTTTAAATAATTGTCTGCACACATACTTTAAACATTTTGAATGTGAGAATGGTAAAGGTGTCTCTTTTAATACTTCTTCTGCTTCTTAGTATTGAGGGAATTGATGGAATTGTTGCTTCGCTTTGTTTAAAGTACACCTACAGAAAGAAAACTACAGTTATCGTATTCTTGATATTTAGCATGAAGTCAATTCTGATCAAACACCCCTACAATTAACAAAAATACAAGCTGGTGTAAGTACTGTCACGTTCAATCCGGTTGGTGGTGGATTTAAATAACTTTACTACGCGCAAGTGGAAGTTCGCGCGTGGGTCCAGGTTTGTGGGTAGTCCCAAAGATGGCCGCCATTTAATAAGGACGTCAGGCGGTCGAGAAATCCCAATTCGCTGAAGTTTACAACACTATTTTGTACATGCAAGATTTGAGTGTTTTGTTAGTGTTGACTAACCGAAAAGAAAGGGTTTGACTCGGGTCTCAAACTTCATTAGGGATGGAGAATGATCAGTAAGCATGGCTTAACATAGTGGGGAAATAGGCACGATACTGTTAGAAATTGGATGGAGTGCGCTTGTTTAAGGCACAAAGAAATGGCTTATTCAGTTGTGAAATCCACCTTTAAATGCACTAGCAGATGACTTGGGTTTTAACCAAGGTTCTGTGTTGTGCCAGGGTTTAAAAGAAAAGTGACTAACTAACTGAAATTCCAGAGAGATGTATTCTGTCGACAATCAAGCCAGAAAGTGAATTTTACATGCCTGTTAGCCCAGAAATCAGCTCTGATCACATGATTGGCAGGTAATGTTAATTGTGATCAGGGGTGGGGCAGAACTAAAGATGAATCAGAAAATAATGTGATGCGCAAAGAAGTATCTGCGCATACATTATAAAAGATCACTTGCAGAAATAATAGAAATAAAAATAGGTTAAATTAGAAAAATAATAAAATGAGAAAATCTAATAAATTAGAAAAGGGATGAAAACTATGCACGTGACAGTACATTTCATCTCAGTGCTTACTGCAAATGTCTTTAGTAATTTATCAAAATGATGAATTACTATGACTCTTGACGGCGATTCTTGTCCGCCCAGTGGATAAGTATTGTGCAACTTGTGTATTTATTCGAGTCCCGTGCAAAATTCAAGAGTTGATGACAAATGGAATGTGTTCATTACCTCGTACTCATTTTGCTGACAGATTTGATCTTTGTTCGGTCGAAAACTAAAAAATATTGCTGAAGCAACTCCTGCATACGTTAGTGGTTCTAAGAAAATAATGTCATTACACTACCGTCTTCCCCCGAAAATAACACCATTGTGTTGTATTCGAGTTTTGCTCAAAATGGCAAGTTTGTAAACATTGAGCAAAAATTCGAATATATCACCACTTCAGCTATAACACCATGGTGTTATATTCGAATTTTTAGAAAAGTATGAAAGACGTACAGTGCACGCTTCCAAAACGCTACCGAAACGTGCACTGGATTTTACATATTAAACATACACATTTAACAAATTTGTTTATTGAAGGTGTGTTGTGCAGTGGTGCAAACAGGGTTGTTTAGAAATGTGTGAATTCAAGTTAGTGTTATTTAAGGGTGGGGTCGGATCGAATGCAATCTGATTCAAACCGAATTCGGATTGGATTGAATCGGTTTCAGATGGCCTCAAAGCAATCCGTTTTTTTTAATCGGATTGGATATTCCAAATTTTTATCCGTACATTTCGGATTGGGATGTTTGAAAAAACTGAAATCGATCCATATAATCCAATTTTTTTTTTGCTGATGAAATAAAAATAATGTTTTTAGGACGTGAGCGTTCGTGTATATGCTTGTGAAAACTAGGGTTTTAATGAATTTGATTTTAATTAAATTGGTGATGGTATTTTGGGATTTAATTGCTTTCTGTGAAATTTTGAAGGGAAAAAGTGAGTCTTTGTTATGTTTTCTGATAATTTATAATTTTCACCAGATGTGGTGACGTTTGTATTGTATTAGGGTTTTTGACTTTTTTTTTTGTCTTTTGTTCACATTTCTGAGAACAACCAATTATTTTTTGCATATAACTTCGTTTCTTAACATGAATAAAGTAGTACACATTTCACCTTAAACGAGGAGAGCTGCTCTTGCTGAGCACCTAGAAATTTATTGTATTCAACCACTGAAAAACTCAAACACTGAAAAAAACCGAACATTTTTTAAACCTGAAACATTACTTCACCAAAAAGGAGAACTTTACAACATTTGCGCTACTGGATTTCACATGGTGCCGAAACCCGGAAACATTAATTTAAACCGGCCTGAAAAATTGTGTTAAACGTGAGTGTTAAATGTATTTTGCGTGTAAAATGGCCGAAATTTCGGAAATAGACAAGTTGAAGCAAAATCGCACGACCGCGAGAACGGCGTGCACCCGACTGACTAACGCGACAGGCGGCCTACTCGCTGAGGTGCCGGTCGATTTGAAAAAATTGGCTCGACACAAGGCCCAACTCCTAGCCAAGAAGGAAATTTTGGCAGGATTAGACGAAAGAATAAGCAATTTAATCGCCGATGATGACGAAGCTGTGGCCTGTTATGTATTTTGGATGAACTTCAATCGATTAACTTCATTGCAGTTGTGGTTTTTATTTCAGTAGCCACGATGATTCGCTCACATACATTTAACATCAATTTTGTAACATGTTTTCATTCATCTCGTTATATGATTTAGAGTTCTGATTTCTGTTATTTACATTCTGTTCCTTTTTATATTGTACATTGTTATGTATATCACGTTACATCGTTTTGTCGTTAGCGCATGCTTGCTATCAATTAATTCAATTAAATTTTACAAAGTTTTACAAAATGTGTTTCCATATTTATCGCTTTAAACCTTACATCTCCCCGGAAATCTAGCTTGCTAATTTCCTTTACATTTTCTGTTGCTGTTGTTATTGTTGTTGCTGTTGTTGTTGCTGTTGTTATTGTTGTTGCTGTTGTTGTTGCTGTTGTTATTGTTGTTGTTGTCGTTGCTTCGTTGCTCGTTGATCTCGTTGTTTGTGCAATCCCGATGTGGATGCTCGATGCTCGCACGCCTGTACAGCTCGTATTTGTGCCGAGCTTCAATTCGACGCTCGTGCGTTTGGTCATTTCGATTATCTCACTAAAACGTTCGCCTATTTCGATCCTATGGTTCTGGGGTTCGTCGACCGCAGTTGCGACGCCGAATTCGATTCTCTGGCTGACATGTTTTGCCTCGGTCGCACGTTGGTCGATGCAAATCAATTTTTTCTTCACTTTTATGTCACCCACCACATCCAATTTGTTGCAAATTAATTTATGCAGCATGTGTTCAGTCTCTTGCGGTTTTTTCTTCAAGCTATTTAGTGAGTACGTTAACTGCTCAACATCCGAGTTGTGACCCACTTGAAGTCCAGCAATGCAAAACTCAATGTTGGGTCGTTTCGTTTGCAGCACTGTGTAACCTTGCTCACAAATTAGCGGTCGCACAATTTTCGCGATCGTTTTGAGCAGGTTTTCTATGTTGAATTGTATAGCTTTGACTTGGTGCTCGAACTTTAGATGACTGACGACAACCTTCTTTTCACCGATGCGACTATAAAACACCTGTTCCGTGGCGTTTAGTTCGTAGTACAAGTCTTCGGCGGCATGACTCCAAAACCAGTCTATTACACCAAGCAGTTGCGGCGATTGGTTCAATTCTAGTTACGCTTTGTTAAGGACGGCTGAAATCACTTTTTGCCAATCATGCATGGAAAACTCTTGTTCTTGGCCCAGATTCATGGCGGGCTGCTTGGCAGGAGCTAAATACGGCTCGCGATTCACACAGGAGTTGTCGAGTAAACCTTTTCCGTACAAGGTCATGTTGACAGCGAAGTTGTCCGCTCGGATTGCAATCATATTGTCGCCTAAATTGTTTTCAAGGAAGTAATGGGCGCAACAGTTGAATCGAATTTGCTCGAATAATTTCTCTTTGTCATGCTGAAACATCCCTTTGACTCCCACGATGTCATCTCGTTCATTTAGCAGATTTTCTTGAACTCCATCGTGCACAAGGTTGATTTCCTCTTGTTGGCCTCTCAATGTCAGACATTGATTCACAATATCCGTGTACAAATTTAAGCTATCTAGAGCAATTTGCACACGCAATCTGTTCATGTTGAGGTTTTCAATCTCGTCAGTTTGACGTCTGTCTACATTAGCTCGCCAGTAATCCACGTAATTAATCGATTTCTTGTTTTTGGCCAATTTGGTGAACCACTTCTCAAAGTTCTTCTCGTTGCTCGAGTCCACGTCCTGCTTACGTTTCAAACTCTTCTTCAGTTGCGCCAGGCGATTCGTGTTGTCGTTTTTGAATCCTTCCTCAAGCGCCACGAGTAAATTCGCTCGTTCGAGTTGCACCATTCGGTTGTTCGGTGCAAACTTGCACGATTTCCGCGAGCAGTTGGTCCCGTTCTAATTGGATTTGCAGGACGAGTTCGTTGCGCTTACGTTTTAGCATGTCGTCCAGTTTTTTACGCTTGGAGTCCATGGACGAATTGAGTTCGTCGCGGGTCTGTTCAATCGTGGCCATCGTTTTTCCTCATTCGAAATTTGATTCGTCTCTCCATTCACAACGACATAACCAATGGCCCATTTCAGACGTAATTCTTTATGTAAACTCTCGAATTTTTATGTTGTAAGCATTAGGGTTACCGCGATAAACAGTGGATTCGATCCGTTTACGCTCGTCGCCAGCATGTTATGTATTTTGGATGAACTTCAATCGATTAACTTCATTGCAGTTGTGGTTTTTATTTCAGTAGCCACGATGATTCGCTCACATACATTTAACATCAATTTTGTAACATGTTTTCATTCATCTCGTTATATGATTTAGAGTTCTGATTTCTGTTATTTACATTCTGTTCCTTTTTATATTGTACATTGTTATGTATATCACGTTACATCGTTTTGTCGTTAGCGCATGCTTGCTATCAATTAATTCAATTAAATTTTACAAAGTTTTACAAAATGTGTTTCCATATTTATCGCTTTAAACCTTACATGGCCGACCGAGAAACGGCGGATATTTATCAAAAACGATTAATCGATCAAACGGAGGATTTGACTCAGCATGCAGAGGAAATACGAAGAGCCGAGATGGGTCAAGCAAACGAGGCAACAGCGGCAGCCAACCAAAAAAGCTTGAGGACGCAATTGTCGCCCAGATGTTGTTAAACCAGCAGGCCATTACCGCCCAGATCGCCACGATAATGACGTCAAAACGGATATCAAAGCCTTCCTCGCGTATTTAAATAAACAAATCGGGTTGAGGGAACGAACAGCAGCCGCCAACAATTATGGCAAAGAATTGAACCAAGAGGAAAGGAAATCGAGTCGACCTCCGTTCACTAAAAACACTGAATGGAGCAAAAAGAAAACAACTTTGCCATCGGTGGGTGCACTCGCCATCAACACAAACGAATGTATTTATTGCGAGGTCATCGAGCAAGCAACCGAAGCCTGCCCACTGCTGTCCCACAAAAAACGGAGAAATTTGATGAGAGCGGGGCGGTGCTTTTTATGCTTCGACAAAGGGCATTGAGTGACCAAATGCGCAGCAAAAAAAAGATGCGAGAGGTGCAATCGGCGTCATCACACACAGATCTGCGAGGACAACGACACGGAGAAAGCCAAGTCAACAGCCGTGCTGGAAGTTAACAAAAATGAATTATATTTCCAGGTGCTGATGGTGGATGTTGAGTCAGAGACGAGACAAAAGACGGTACAGTGTTTTTTTGATGGTGGCAGCCACCGAACCTTCATCACCGAGAAGTTGGCCGACGAATTGGACGCGCCCGAGACCAGCCAGCAAAAAATGACCATCACACCATTCGGAGAACAAAGCTCAAAATCAACAATTCGTAGGCAGGTGCAAATCACACTTCGAGCGAGGAACGGGAAGGAGGGACGGATCGAGGTCAACGCCATCGTCGTGCCGTGGATAACGAGCTCCGTAGCGAAACCCGTTCACGAGGATGTGCGTGCCATGCTGAACGAACGCGGGATACAAATTGAGGAAAATTTGGTTCAGTGACGGTGCGGTGCAATATCAATTTTGGTGGGCACGGACTATTTTTGGCAGATAGTTAGTGGACGAATTGAAAGACTGGGGTCCGGTTTGGTGGGTTTGGACACATTGTTCGGGTGGACGATCCACGGGTCGAACGGATTTCGAGCGGCAACAACAAATGTTTAATAGTTCCGGTCAATTTGGTTAATTATGAGGAAAAACTAGATAGACAATTGCAATTGTTTTGGGAATTAGATGCCATCGGGATGAAACACGAGTCCAACAGTAGTAAGTGTGATGAGGAGATGCAGGCGCTGGCAAGTTTTCGCAATTCATTAAGTTGGAACGGGACGCGTTACGAAGTGAAGCTGCCTTGGCTCATAAATAAATCTGAGTTAGCCGATAATTATACAGTAGCGTTACGACGATTTTGGAATTTAGTAAGGAAATTCAAACAAGATTTAAAAATGTACGAACAGTATAAAGCAGTGATCGAAGCTCAACTCGCCGAGGGAATCTTAGAAAAAATGCCATTTGAAGCTGAAAAAGGAAAAAACTGTTATTATTTACCTCACTCCCCGTCATAAAAGAAAATCGTGAAACTACTAAGTTGCGTGTGGTTTGCGACGCTTCATCTCACGGGGCACACAATAAATCGCTAAATGACTGTCTTTTTACGGGACCCAATTTGTTGTCCGAACTGATCAACGTTTTAATTAATTTTCGAGCTTACATATTTGCAGCCACCCGAGATGTGGAAAAGGCGTTTCACCAGATTGAAGTGCATGTCGAAGACAGGGACTGTTTGAGGATTTTTTGGTTGCACGTGGAGTGGGACGGAAAGGGGTCCATACGACTACGAATACTGCGATACACACGTGTGCTGTTCGGAGCGACGCCGAGCCCTTTCCTGCTGAACGCCACCATTGACGAGCGTATAAAAAAGTTTGAGGATTAATTCAAAGACACGGTGGAACAGGTAGATGATAAATTTTACGTTGATGACTTCATTGATAGCCAACCTGATAAGAATAAATTGCAAAGAACCTGCCAAGAGATCACCACCATTTTGAGCGAGGCACACATTGAAACTCACCAAGTGGATTTCAAATTCAGACCAAGTTCAGACGGCAATGAATGGAAGTGTGGAGGACCCAAAAAAATACACAAAAGTTTTTGGGCAAATTTGGGACGTTAAAAAAAACTGCTTAAGTTTGGAAATGAGCAAAATAATGAAGTTACAATTACTAGAGGGCGAAACGAAACGTCAGGTAATCCGACTCGTTGCCAGCATTTTCGATCCACTCGGATTCTGTGCCCCATTCTCTAGAACAGGCAAAATGATTTTCTAAAGTTTGTGGAAATTAGGATTGGGTTGGAATGACAAACTGTCGACAACAGAAGAAAAGAAATGGAACGATTGGAAACGTCAAATACCAGATTTGCAACATGTTAATTTACCAAGATGGATTGGATTTGGATTGGACAATTCTAATGCGGAAATTCATTTGTTTTGTGACGCAAGTCCGTTGGCCTACGGAGTCGTCGCATATTCAAAAACAAGAGACGAGTGTAATAATCATATTTCGTTTATTTTGTCCAAGTCCAGGATTGCCCCCGTCAAGACAATAACGCTTCCGCGTCTGGAATTGATGGGTGCCTTGTTGACGTCACGTCTGGTGGTCTGGTTGAGTCAATTGCCAGCATCACGAGTGGTTTGTTGGACTGACTCTACAATTGTTTTGGCTTGGATAGTGCAGATAAACGGACATACAGACTTATTCGTGACACGACGAATCGAAGAAATCCGCAACAATGCTCCAGATGTGGAATGGAGACACGTGCCAGGCCGAGAAAATCCGGCTGATTTGCTCACTCGGGGAATAGACGCTCAAAAGATGGTGGATAGTCAAATTTGGTTGAAGGGGCCAAAATGGTTATCACAAAACGAGAACACTTGGCCACAAATAGACATTGAATACGAATTCGAAGACAAAGCCGACTAACAAATCAATGTCGTAGTTGATAAAGAACCACCATTGAAGGAACTTTTGATTGATTTAAACACGTGCAGTTCGTGGACGAGGTTGTTGCGCATAACCGGGTGGGTGCGACGATTCACAGACAATTTGAAACAAAACGAATGCAATGGTTCACCATTGTCATTAGACGAGCTGCTCCACGCCGAACGTTACTGGATTGGAGCTGTACAACAACGTTATTTCCCGAGTGTAATTAATTCGATAAAAGTGGGACGACGAGTCGAGACAGATTCCATATTGAGCCAAGTTGACTGCGCGTTTGACGACCACCATCTGCTGCACGTGCGAACGAGAGTCGAATGGGGCGAGGTTAGGAAAGAAGCCAAAGGACCGTGGGTGTTACCAGGGGGACAGCGAGTGACCGAACGTGTTAGATTCACACCGAAGAGTTTTTCACGGGGGTCTCGGCGACACTCTCGCGGAAGTTCAAACGTGTTTTTGGGTTCCACGTGCGAGATTGTACGTGAAAAAGATAATTCGAAATTGCTTTATTTGTAGGAAGGTTCAGGGACGCTTGATGCGACAAATAGAAGCACCTTTGCCAATCGATCAAGTCAAGAAAGCTGACCCTTTTCAAATAGTAGGGATAGACTTTGCCGGCCCTCTTTACCAGCGTACCAGAAACAAGTGTTATATTGCTCTCAAAACTTGCGCAGTGACAAGAGCCATTCATTTAAAATTAGTGTCCTCGATGAATACCGAAGATTTTATGATGGCGTTGAGAAGATTTTTTGCTCGTCGCTGTGTACCAGAAATAATATATTCAGACAACGCCAAAACGTTTAAGAGGGCCGATGCTGAGTTGAGAGTCTTGACGGGGGCCATTCGATCAACAACATATCACGTGGAAGTTTATTGTTGAGCGGGCAGCATGGTGGGGGGGTTTTTGGGAGAGGATGGTGAGAACGGTTAAAGTATCACTAAAGAAAATTTTGGGGCGTCGTGTGTTAACCTTTGAAGAACTAACCACACTTTGTGCGAAGTGGAAGCTACAGTGAACTCGCGACCTGTTTCATATGTGTATGCTGATGCCAATGAGAGAGAGGCTATCATGTTTATAAATCAATTTGGGAAACAATTTTTTTTTACAAACTTACATGTTATTTGACGAATACAACACCATGGTGTTGTATACGAATACAACACTAGGGTGGTGTTATATTCGAATACATCACCATGGTGTTATATTCGGGGAAAGACGGTAGTAATTGTTATACAATTATAATTTTTGTAAAAATTTTTAATTACCTATTCGAGATTGATAGCATGTTCCTGTGTGCATAGCTATTTTGCTCCAAGATGCATTTGCTTTTATTCCCATGTTCTGTTAAGAAAATACATTTTATGCACAATTATCCTGTAAATGATTGAATTTAGTAGAAAGGACTAGTTTGATCTAGCACTAGCATACTGGATAGTCTGTGTGTTCCGGCAATAGCTCGCCCGAGTAATTGAATTGCTGTTGTATTTATAAAGTGTTATACTGTTATCATGCGGGAAGGAATACCCGGACAATAAATCCTCCCAGCCATGGATCATTCATGATTCTACGACCGTCATGGCTCTTAGTTGTTATGACTATGTGGCGGATGGGGGTGTAATAACCTCCCGCGATGGCCTTAAAACCATCGTGACTGACCCCGCTAATAATATTAATATGGAATAATATCTAACGTTTATTTGTTATATTTTTATAGTTTAGTATTGTTCGAATCACGATTCCGTCAATTGAATAATCGATGTTATAAATCTCGGTAAATGCAGAGGATTCTCCGCATCTTTGTGCATTTTAGCCACGTGGCCGAATACGGCCATGTAATGTTATTGTGACGATGCCGCGAATCCAGCCCTATCCCTTGGCCCGTCCAGATCCTCAACTAGACGATGCTGCCTGTTTACACGTGCCCAGAACCGAGAACCCAGTCGTACTCTATAATAAACATAATCACGTTACCTGTACATTGTTTGTTCGTATTATTCTGTTATTCACTTACAAGGGGAGTGCACCAATAAGACTCTTTGGTCATGAGTCATGACCAAAATTTTTGAGGAATTTATTTAGCTCAAACAGGTAAATAAGCTGCCCAAATGTTTTTATGCCATGAACAGGCAGAATGAAATAAATCAAACATTAAATTCGGACTCTTTCTATGGTGATAGTGCACTTTTGGGAGTAATTAGGCTTGTGGAGGAATATTGTAAACAACTGTTGCTAGGTAAAAAATAGTTCCAAGATCCAGGTTGAATTTTATCATTTGATATTCAATGATGTCATTTCATCATTTGAGATTCAATGATGTCATGACATCAGAACTTTGTTCACCAACATGACTGTTTTCATGAAGACAACAATAGTTTGTAGTGGTGGTCCAGTGGTTAAAGCAATGGACTAGGTATCTTTCCACACAGATTCAAATCCTGATGTGTGTGAAAATTTTTACTTAATTTTTTTATTTATTTTTAGCAGTAATTTTAATGTTTGTAATTTTATATTTATATTTATATTTATATTTATCAGAAAATTTTAATTTAATTAATTTTACTTTTTTAACAAATATAAAATTACAAACATTAAAATAACTGCTTGTTCATGCTTGTTCTGCTTGTTTATGGCATAAAAACATTTGGGGACCTGTTTAAGGTAAATAAATTCCTCAAAAATTTTGGTCATGACTGAAGAGTCATATTGGTGCACTCCCCTTGTTAGCACACAGTTTTAGTCTATCTCTGTAGGTTAGGTTTATCTTTAAAAGCTAATACTGTATATTCAGCCAAAAGTACAATCGTCACAACCACCTGGGGGTGCAAGATAGATATTCTGGGGGTACAAAGCTACTTCAGAAGTGGTTAAGTAACACCAGTAAAAACTTAGTTCAAAAATATTTTCCTTTGGTCAGCTGTGAGCAGAGACTGCAAAAGTCAAGGGTTGCCAACTGCTACAAAGGTTAAGAACCAGGATTTCATGTCATAAAGACAACGATTACTGTTCTTTTACACTTTTGGACATCAGACCATACACTTACACTTGCTGCAGTCTCCATGGAAACAGTGTCCATTATAGGTGTTTGATAGCGCCATACATCTTCCATTGATGGCTTTTTTCTGTTGATAGTTGTATTCATTAAATCAACAAAGTGAATTTTGCATTCTGGAATGCCTGTAATTTTGGCATATCGGTTCCTGTATCGTGTTGTTAAGGGTCCGTCCATACATGCAATAATGTTGGGCATATATAATGTGTCATTTTCTTGAATATTTACCACATATCTTGTTGGTTCACTCAGATATAATGTAATTCTTTCTTTGCTCACATAAACTGCTAAGAAAGCACAAATCAAAATGAGAATGAAAAACGTGTGTTGTAGCATGGGCGAGGTTTGAGTCAAAGTCTTCTTTGCCTTTTTCTTCAAATTTGACATTTTAATTTGATAAATGACTTTTGTTTTAATGTGAGTTTGTAGTCGAACAGGTCTAATATACTTATTGTAGCACAAAAGCGAAACAAATTGTACAATTTCGATTATAGAGAGGAGCGAATATCCCAAAGAAAATCCTAGATTACCGCCAAAATCGATGACCAAATTAGAAATTTTGTAAATGTAGATTTCTGTCATTCTGACAAATGTTTCTTCCATCACTTTAACATTCAAACTTACTAAATCTTTACTACTGGGTTCATCTTCAAAATCTAACAGTAAAAGATGATTAATTTTGTTATAATTACGCGTAAAAATAAAATTGTTTGACTTAACAAGTATCAGTCTGCACTATTAGGTGATAAACACTCGTTTGACAAGGTCTTAGGCAACCACATTCAATTGTTGCCAGCGTGGATGTTTCGGGATGGTAGGAGTCGTCATACACTTTAAGCACAATTGATTTGTTTGCTTCTAAACTGCAGTCTGGCAGATTTTTGTCAGCCATGTAAGGCAATCTAAGTAAACAATCTACAGTATCAGCATTATCAATCGTTTCAGTGAACTAAGTTTACAGACCTGCATTGTGGATATTTTTTTAGAGTTTGTTTTGACACACAGTCTTCATAACATTGGGTTTGCTTTATAAGGCTGGGTTCACAGTAGGGGTTTCTTGAAGGTAAAAATTGATACTTGCAGAAAAGAAATACTATATCACTATTTTTGTTGAATGTATCCACAATAATAACTGTCACAAGATATCTGTAATGTTGCTGCATCACTGAACAAATTGCAAGAACTAAAGAAACAAGCAATTAACTCACTTTGCGCAAAATAAATTGAAATTCAGCTTCAATTCCCATCTGCACGGGCAAAGTGTATCGATAGGGCATGACACCATCCTTCAGAGATACCTAGTATTAAACGGTGGAAGTGTAATGAACAATTTTTATGGCCGCAATTGTACATACAATCCCAGTTGCATAAACTGTTCATGATATATTCGGCTAGCCACGCTAAATCAGGTTAGTGTGAACAATTTATATGATCAGGATTGAACGAAATATGCCACCCCCTTGAAGGAAAAACAATTTGACGGGCTTCCATCATACATGCGATATTCTTACTCGCGATGTTACTGTGGAGTTTTTCGGGTTTTGACGGGCGACAACGTGTCGCCAGGGGGCGGGCGGACGTACACAAATACGTCCGATAAACGTTTTAAGTGTAAACAGCCAATCGGGGCTGTTCCGTGGTAATTAACCAATGGGAACCGACCAGTGTGATATTTAAATAGGGTTATTGTTGAACAAAGTTACTTTTGAATTTAACTGGCGGTGTGTGTGTCATGTTACTTTCGGGTCAGCTAGTCTCAGTTTGAGATAGTTTACATTACGATAATGTTTGCATGCATACACCGCGACGACAAGTTTTGTGCGACGTCGCACATGTGCACATTGTAAGTATTGTGACTGATATGGCCTTTGCCAAGGTAACTCAGGAACTGGTTATCCTGGTGTGGGACGCATACTCACGAATAAATGACAAAGAATCCCTATTATTGGTTGTTGGCCTTTAATATGTGTTGTCAAGGGGTATGGGGAATCCTGTCACCCGTTGCAGGGATGCCAATAGGCACACCGCACCGGTAACCTACCCGTCACACACAGGGTGTGAGCCCCATGGGTGATGTGGTCGGTTCAACATGTTGTGACCCGACTGGACCGGGGTCAACGAAGAGTTTCTCTCGTGACCTCGTTTCGAGTGTAAGGGGAGCCGCAAGCGCGTCTCCCTTCCCTCAGTGCATTGACATCTAGTCAATGGACAGGCGTCTGCCCTGAGGGAGTGGGGATGGCTCGTCCACCCCACCATTGGGTGATTCCGGTCACCTGTCAACCCCGCTTTGTGCAAAGGAATGTGCCTTGCACTGAGCGGGCAGAACCAACACAACCATCAAACGAGAAACACACGTAAAACCCGTCGTCCTACAAGATCAGGCCCAAGTAAATATACTGGGATTGACCAAGGACAAAGGACAATTTACCGTGAGTACGTTTGGTCAGTGTCAAACTCCGCAGAGTAACCTGCGAGATAAGATTACCACACTATTTTAGCACACCAGCTAGAAATAGTAAAAACCACTCCAGTTTAGCGAGTTGTGCAGACAAACGGTCGCACAAGCCTAAACTGCAGTAAAACAACGACGAGCGTTCCCGCCGCTGTGTGACCGCCGGGAGCCAGAAGAGTCCGCCGCTGTGTGATCGCCGGACACCACACAAAAACCTAGACAACAGACCGAAGTAAGCCTTTTAACTAAGCATTCACTCGCGCCTGACCAGCGTGAGCCCGAAGGACCAGCCAGAGACGAGTCGAGGACGCCATATTGCCACGTTGGCCCAAGACGACATCACGTTGCCACAACGAGGACGCCATCTTGGACACGAACGAGACAACAGACGACCTCGCCGATTCCAGCCAGCTTTCATCTTACCTTTACCTTTCCATTCCCATCACCCATTCCGATTTACCTTTTACTTACCTTTCATATATATATATAAGATATATCTGTACATTGTCCCACAGAATAAATCTATATTATATTTTACCTTTTATATCTGTGTAATCATTTCTTTGGGTAAACCGCTCGAACAAAGCGGTAGTGAGTTAGTCGAATTAAGTAATCAACCCACGAGTCTGCAAGAGCGAAGTAGGGGCGCGACACGTGGGGGCCTGTCCGGGATCAAGTTGAATAACTGATTCTAACCTGTGATTACATCATACCCAAAGCAAGAAATGGCAGATAATACTCGAGTAACGGACTCCGACTCAGACGTTAACAAACGAGCCGGTAGTCGCAAAGGAACCGACTATCATTTGAGGTCGGGAGGTCCTTTGCCCAAAGCCTCAGCGCACGAGTCTAGGCAAAAACGCCGCAAGGCCAAGCCAGACCGACGAAGCGCTTCGGAGGCATCGCACCCGTCTCACGCCGAAACGAGGCAGCGATTAGACGAGACGGAGCGGAGTGAGGATCCGTCCCACCCCAAACCGCCGCGTCCCAATCGTGACGGCGAGACGAGCGGAAACGAGGTTTTATCCCGTAACCAATCGCCTCGCCTAACGCACGATACCGAGGTGAGCGATCCGAGAGCGACGTCTTCGATACAAAGGATGGCGTCCGACACGACAGCGAATTCAGCACTAAACACGCCAATTACGCACAGTCGACCAGCCTCGGTAATGTCTGAAGGGCACAAGTCCAACTCGTCCTCTGTCAAGCGTGTTTCAAGCCAGCCTTACAGCGTCTCGGGCACCTTGATTGATGCGATGCAATTGGCACAAGCGGAGGGAGTGAGATACACCCTTCCGACGGGGAAGATTACCGTGTACGAAACGTTACAGATCGTACGTGCAGCTTTAAAAGCGCACAGTGTATCCCCACAAATCACCATTGTTGAAGGTGCATACGCTCAACAATTGGTTGATTCCGCTCAATTTGAAGCGGATGCAGAGAATGAGGCTCGACAAGCCATTCGCGAGAGACGGAGGAAGCTGGCGGAAAGAGAAGCGCAAGCTCTCGAGTACGGCAGAACCCAGCCCAATCCGACTACTCCCGAGGAGGTAGAAATAGTTGACCGAGCCCTGAGAGCACATCGATATGCTTTCCACTCGCAACAAGAAGCAGAGCGAGCATTTATGGCCAGATTGCGACGAGATGACCCGAAATCCGTTCGCAAACCAGAGGTCAGTTCATCCGAGCTGTCCGACGAGAGCCTAGAGGGAGACCCAAAGCGCACGCCGAAGGCCAAACCCAAACCCCAGCCGGAGAGGGCAACGCCAGCTACTCCGCGCAAAAGAGATGCGTCGGCCAGAGAACAACAAACTCGGCCCCGCATGCAAGCTCTCGATTCAGCCACAAATAATGCGATAACGCGGTTAATCAACGCTAATAATGCTAAGCGAAATGAAGAGCAAGCTCTCACAAGCCAACAGCATGATAATCCGCAAGGGACTGAGTGGCAACAACCAGTGCCCATCCTTGAAGACGACGAGTCGTCAAGGAGACAATCGCATGATCGCACCTTTTCGCGAGAAGAAGGCAAACGCGATGAAAGACCGAAATATTATCACTACGGAAATAGTGATTCGTCGTCAGATGGACTGGAGTCAAATGCACCCAGTCATCACGATTCGGAGAGAGGTTCCGGAGAAAGACGAAGGGAAAGAGAACGCGATGAACGCAGGGAAAAGGAACGTGACGACCGTCGTAGGGGCCGGAAAGAGTCAAACTCTTCACGGCGCAACCCGCCACGCCGCTCACCGTCCCCCGACCCCAGCTCCGACCCCTCATCCAACGACGACAGACGAAAGGATAAATCAAGTAATCGCCGGAAGAGATCCAACTCTCCGCGTGATAGAGAGAAACGACGTCGATCGGAAAATAGCGACCACCGACGGGAGGAGTTTCAGGACCTTCCCCGACAAAGCGCGTTTACCGATTCGACGGGTCGGCAGTATACGATGGGAGAGCTTGGAAGAGCACTACTTGGCTCGTTAAAAGCCGAGGGAATCGATCTGAGCAAACGAAACGATCGTAATCGTAGCACTGGCGACCGCGTAAAGAAAAAATACGCTGTCTCCCGACGTGACACCATGAGTATTACCGGGAATATTAGGTGGCAGTTTTATATTCAGAACCGTTTCGACGGGTCATGGAAAGCGGGAGATCGCTTCCTTGACGAAGTAATTCGAATTAAGACTGCCACTAAAGCCACCGTAGGAGACATGCTCACCCACGGTATTGTCGAGCTAATGACAGGCTCGGCACGTGAGTGGTACCAAGGATTGAAAGGCGTCAATTGGGACGACTTTTTAATGAGATTCGACCTGCGCTACGGCGAGACACCCGAAGAGGTGAGCCGAAAGATGCGAGGTTTTCGCCAGATGCCTGGTGAAACCATAATGGATTACGACATTCGCGCCAGATTGTTGTTTGAAAAGGCCCCGATGGAATTTCATGCCACGGGATTCAACCTTTTCTTCCTCGGCGGTTTGTCGGAGTACTCGCAACGGGTGTTACTTGAAGAAAGGGCACCGACAGGAGGCAGCTACGAGGAGATGAGCGCCTTCCTGTTCGAGAACACGATAGATATCGAGAAGAGGTATTATTCCGCTTTACCAGAAGCGGAGAAAGCAGCAACCGCAAACCGTCTCAAGTTGAGTGCGGAAAGATATGGGGGGACAGATAAGATTATGCGCCCTACTGAATATCTTAGCGGTATAATGGAGCTGGCAGAAGCTAGCGTTGGTTTGCAAATAAAAAATAAACTGACATTCACGCTGCCTTCCAACCCTTTGGCCGCCCCTAAAAAGGCACCGACAGCGTCAGCCATGCAAGCGACACTGGAGGAGGTCAAGGAGGGGGAGGAAGCCGGACAAGATGCCGGAAAATCAGACGAAAAAGAAGAAAAAGACGATTATTCGACGGACGAAGAAATACGAAGCTATCGCGATACCTTATCAACGGGTTGCGATGAGGAAGGACCGCTAGTACATCTCATCCATCGAGATAGAGCGGTAGAAGAATTTCGCGCCAGGTTAAAACCAAATGCCGGCCGAATTCCGAAGTATTTTCGAAAAAATTACACGCCACCGTCGAAAGCAGACCCTGAAAAGAAAAAATCGACTGAAGCCCCAAGAGACAAATCAAATATTCGCTGTTTCAAGTGTAACCAACCGGGCCACTACTCCAAAGAGTGCCCAAGAACAGCGAAAGAAGACGCGAAGTTTGACGCGATAATGAAGCAGATGGCAGAGATTAAACTCGCCATGGCAAAAAACGAGTCAAAAAACGAGTCAGCGCAGGCGGCGAAGAAATAACTTCTCGACCGTCTGCGCCATTCATGAAGAAGAAGGGGTTTAACAAAGGGTTCGATAAGCCGCCACCAGTCAAAGAAATGGGTAGTGACATAGCCAACGCCCAAATTCAAGACAGGGCCAACAACGCTTTGCAGGTAATCACCGCAAACGCTGAGGCGGAAGAACCGAACCTACTGCTTGAAGAATTACCTCAAGTAGTCGAAGAGACAGAAGAATTTCGTGTTTTCATGTGCAACGTGGCGGTCGAATACACCAGCCGCCTATGTATGCTGCCCATGACAATAGAACGCGAAAAAATTATGGGACTATTAGACTCGGGAGCAGATCGCTCGTTCGTTTCCGAAGACATAGTAGCATCATTGGGTCTCGCCGATAAGATAAAAGGCGTTAATAAAAATATACGTCTAAAAACCGCCAACGGAATGGCGCGTCCAAAAGGATTTATATTATTGACCATGGAGTGGCTCGGAGGGGTAGAACAGCACCCTTTCCTGGTCCTGCCCACATGCGACAGAATTTTTCTGTTGGGCTTAGACCTCATGGCGTCAATGGAAATACAACCAAATCCAATAACGAAATCTTGGAATTATATCAGAAATGACAAGGAAAGACCCGCAATTGTCGTGCCACCAGCTCTTGTAAAAGAAGCGGCCGACAAGACACAGTGGGAGAAAGGCCTAAAGAAATTCGTTCAAGACTACGATTTTAAAGCATTCGTAACAGAATTGCAACGGGACAATGTAGTGGAAACGCTTGTCGCCGACGCCGCTTTAGAATTAAACGAAGCGGCAGCTCTACGAAGGGTCCTACTTAAATATGAGGGGATCCTGTCGAAAAAACCGGGCCGAACGAATAGGGCTATTCACGAAATTAAATTGACGGATAATAAACCTATACGAGTTGCGTATAAGGGAATGAACCCGCAAAAACGTGAAATAGTGCAAAAAATGTGCCAAGAAATGCTAGACAGTGGCATTGTCTCCGAGGCCCAGGGAGAATACGCGACGCGAGTTGTGCTCGTGATGCGCCCGGGCTCGGACCCACGCCTATGCATTGATTACCGCCCATTAAACGCGGTGACAGAGATAGATCCCATACAGATGCCGTCTATCGAATCCATTTTGAGAGAGCTTAGCCCCTTTTCTTGGGTTACAACGATGGATCTGTCGAAGGGATACTGGCAAGTTGAGATGAGGCCAGAGGATAAGATAAAAACAGCATTTTACTCGCCAATTGGACGGTTGATGTTCAACGTCATGCCATTTGGTTTAGTGAACGCTCCCAGTACCTTTCAGAGACTAATCGAAAGCGTATTGGGTGATATCCTGCATCAGTTTGTGTGGGCATACCTAGATGACATAGTTATTGCCTCCAAAACATTCAAAGAGCACATTGAGCACATCGACCAAGTGCTCACCCGGCTGGCAAAAGCTGGGTTACACGTTCACCCGGGCAAGAGCAAGTTCTGTCGAAAGGAGCTTGCCTTCCTGGGTTATCGCATTGGATTCAATGGTTTAGCTATTGGCCCCGAAAAAATCGATGCGATTAATCGTTTCCCACCACCCGAGGACGTTAAAGGTGTCCAACGGTTTATGGGAATGATAAACTTCTTCGGCAGGTTGCTACCGGGTCTAGCTGAAGTGGCAGCCCCAGTTACCGACCTCCTGAAGAATGAAAACGAATTTGTATGGTCAAATGAGTGCAACATCGCATTTAATGCGATAAAGAGGATGCTGACGAAAGTCGGCGTAATGCCTCTACCCGACCTAAACCGGCCGTTCATATTACATACGGACGCCAGCAGAGTTGGGTTGGGAGCCGCGTTGCTTCAAACACACGTGCGCGACGGAGTCGAACAAGACCTGCCGTGCATGTTTATAAGTCGCAAACTCCAAGGCGCTGAAAAAAATTACAATGCCACCGAGTTGGAGTGTTTGGCCGTTGTGTGGGCCATAAGGAAATTCAGAGATTATCTCGAATATACCAAATTTGTGGTCCACACAGATCATCAAGCGTTACAATGGCTGATGAAATTAAAGGAGCCAGCCGGTCGACTAGCCAGATGGCAGTTAGAACTGATGGCATGCGACTTGACCATTCAATACAAGCCCGGCAAATATAACGTCGTGGCTGACGCTCTGTCACGGGCACCAGTGTCAGATCCAATCGACGCTGACGATGATGGCGAGGATGACTCCCGCATCATTTATTGCCCTACGAGTTGTCACCGTTGGGATTTAAGGAAGATGAATGAAATTCCCACCGCGTCTCCGGCAGACGTAAAATTCTGTGGATTCTGGACGCGGTTATACCAACCAGCTGCTGACAATTACCCAAATGCAAAGAAGGAATTTAAGCTAGAGCAGAGAATAAATGACTCGCTTCTAAGCGCCTTCCACGCTCGTGTCGGCAAGCAAATGAAAAGCAATCCCCCAACAAGGGAGGAAATAATTGTGCAACAAAAATTAAACAAAAAATGTCAGGACAGAGCTAGATTCGTACTGACAGGAAAATATCCGCCCAACTTAACCAGAAGGCAGAAGCGTCGTTATGCACACGAATCCATAGATTATCTATTGGATGACGGCCTTTTGGTGAAACATCACCCAAATCACCAAGATGACTTGAGTGAATCGGACACCGCAGTAAAGGTAGTAATACCTGCTTCCTTAATCGGTCGCGTGCTGTGGTTGTTACACGGGCACCCGCTTGCAAGCCATGCGGGAGTAAGCAGAACACTCTATCGTGCTACACAGCTTTTTCACTGGACAGGGATGAAAAAAGATATTGCTCTTTTTGTCCACCAATGTCAGCGATGTCAAGCGTGCAAGCCGAGGAGTAAATCACCATTCGAAACTATTTTCTTAGGGCCTTACGCGCCTTTTGATTGTTTAACTGTCGATGTGATGGGCCCAAAACCCGTTACGGGAAATAAAAATGCGTACATTATCGTTATAATGGACGTGGCGACTCGTTGGCCCGAGTTGTACGCCGTCGCTAGACCTTCAGCAGAGAAAATCGTTGAATGTATCTACGACGCGGCGTTACGTTACGGATTTCCACGTAAAATAATATCCGATAACGGACCCCAATTTATCTCGAAAATTTGGGGTAAATTTTGTGAGAAGTTCGGGATTGTGGCGTCACATACTTCGACCTACAACCCCAGAACAAATCCCGTTGAGCGACTCAACAGGGATATCAAATATGCATTAAGTATATTCACTGACATCCACAATCGGTGGGATGAATACTTGAGGGAGATCGCGTTCAGCATACGAACAACAGTCTCGAGGACGAGAGATTTTTCTCCGGCCTACCTCAACTTCGCCCGAGAGCTACGAGTGCCTTGGGACCCGCGAGTGGCAGAGTCGGTAAATGTGGTGGACCCAGAGAAACCACATGAGTATGTGTATAAATTGGAGCAAACAATTTCGAGCACATACAAACATATGATGGCGCACATTTTTAACATGCGCGACCGCATTTTACAAGATAAAAGCGGTGGAAAATTCGTGAATTTCGAGATCAATGATTTGGTGTGGAAAGATGCACACACCCTCTCAAATGCAGCGAGAGGAATCACCGCCAGCTTGGCCGACAAGAGAGATGGTCCGTATGTGATCATCGGCAAGCATGGCGGTATGACGGTTTACAATGGCTATAAATGCCTATTTTCTATCAAGAAAGCGCTGTTGCGCCAATATGATGGTATTTTTACAATATTCTGTGTAAAACTGATAAATGTCTAGAATAAAGTCATTTATGATGTTTCAAATACAAAGATGTTCGTTTATTAAGAATAAACACTAATTTCCACATGATACTAAAGTATCACGGCATAATTACGAAGATTCGTCTGCTAAAACCCGCATTTGTCAATGCTCCATATTGCCACTAGATGGCGCGATCGCAATTAGCGATAAATTCGAATACGAACTTGAAAACCTCATGATTAAATATAAACGTATATTTAATCAAGTGAATAAATTGTGTTAAATATTAATATAAATATATATTAAGTATCTGACATTGTTAAATACAATGTAACTTCCATTTCTGCGGGACAGAATGTTTAGCGATCAATCGGTCAACCGATCAATCTGATTGGTGGAACCCATTTCCGGTCCTGGGTATCCAGTTCCGGTTGTAACAAGGATTAGCATAATTTGCATAAATGCTCCTCCGTATCCACTTCCGGTGATACGGGATTGGAGGGATTCGTGGAACCCATGTTCCAATTGGATGACTGGATTAATCCTTAAATCCAGTCAGGTTATATAAACCCAAACAATCGGCCATTCCGCAGCTCTGTTTGATTATTTTCTGTTTGGTATTGTTACTTAAGAAATATGATTCGTTGTTCACGTAAAAAAACCTTTTGGTTCTTTGTTGATTTATTCGCAAAGAACCGTTGCATGATTCTACAGAATCATGCCACCGCCGGCAATTGAAGTCGAAGTGCTGGGATTATTATGTTGCATAAATGTTACAGTCTACGGTTGCGACGCCGAAGGAGAACCCGCCGTTGTGCAATTCAGTATCCTCCGGACAGGACCAAGTTGTCTTTTTCGGTATGAACGTATTCCGTTACCACGAGTAGCATCGGTATTGTTGAGAATCGGTTCCTTCACCTGATGGTGCCAAAGCAGTCTGTTTTACAGTAACCACGAGTAGCACCAAGTGTTTGGCAAGCTGATTCTCATGGTATTCGATGCCAAAGCAGTCGGTCTATTATTAGTACCGCGAGAGATAAAACTGCTGTGCGGAGCCGCGAGCTATCGACCCCTGTGTACGTGGTACCGTCAACCACTCGATGGACGACCGTGCTGCGACGCCGGGGACGCTTGATACCGTTCTGCATGGCAAGGCGTATATTCTAATCGATGGCAATTGTGTGTTGCGACGGGAAGCTTAATCTTCATTTTATTTATAACAGCAAAACTTAAACTCGACAACCAGTTGGACCAAAATCAAGTCAGAAGACTTAATCTCATATTGAACTCAATATAACCGATAAGTTGACGACAACTTATTCCCGAAATATCTAAATAAGAATTCACAACGATATGAATTAAATATAATTCATAAGTGGAATATTGATAAGTAAATGAATACATTTACTTACACCAATATCCTCCCAAAGTTGTGGCGGTGCAGACAAAGTCAACCGCAATGCTCAGATCATTCGATTTATCGACGTGCGATAGTTTACACAGCGAACCAAGGAAACCAGCGAAGCCGTATCGGACTCCAGGACACAGCCATCCGGCTTAAGATGACATCTATAATCAGGTCGAGCGATGGGGAAACCGCTCCCATATTCCAGACCCGTAGTGATATTATTCTAGGGCCAGTTGGCCAATTCTTTGTATAGTTTAATAGCTGATTTAACTTGCCAAATGTCGGCATTAGTCCTATGTATAATTTAGCTCATCCATATTGTTTGCCAACAATAAACTGTCTTGTATTTATCTCGTATTGTATTCACTGTTTATTTATTGCGATCTCTTCCCGGTACCATTGTTAAATGGGAGTTGTGGTCGTCACCGTCACACGTGGAGGTCCCACCGAGATTAGGTTGCAATTAAATTCGATTGAATTGCAACAGTGAATATTGGAGATAAATATTTAACTAAAAGATTTAAGTTAAAAATAGACAGATTAAATTCTCAGTTTATATTTCCATGTGAAGAAGTTAAACTGATGAAATAGAAATACGTAGTAGATTTTCCTTCATTATTTTCGTTTGAAGATTTTAGGGATTTCAAAGACTACCACCTAATCTCACACGTGGAGGTCCCACCGAGATTAGGTTGCAATTAAATTCGATTGAATTGCAACAGTGAATATTGGAGATAAATATTTAACTAAAAGATTTAAGTTAAAAATAGACAGATTAAATTCTCAGTTTATATTTCCATGTGAAGAAGTTAAACTGATGAAATAGAAATACGTAGTAGATTTTCCTTCATTATTTTCGTTTGAAGATTTTAGGGATTTCAAAGACTACCACCTAATCTCACACGTGGAGGTCCCACCGAGATTAGGTTGCAATTAAATTCGATAGAATTGTAAAAGTGAATTTTGAGATAAATATTTAACTAAAAGATTTAGTTAAAAAACAGACCAGTTTCAAACCATGTTTATTTTCTTGAGAAACACCAAAACTGTCCTTTAACTAGGAATTTCGGAAGTTATAGACCTATCACACGATCACTGAAATAGGTTGCAAATTAATTCGATCGAATTGCAAAAGCGAATCTTGAATCCGATATTAACAAAAAAATTTTAGTTAAAACAGACAAATAGATTTTCAGTTTATATTTTCATGTGAAAAGTTAAACTGACGAAATGGAAACGTTTAGTGAACTCTCTTTACTATTTTCGTTCGACAATTTAAGGAATACGAAGTATTTTAAATAAGAAATCAAAAAAAAGTTTCGAGTGAAATAAGAATACAGATATTTTTTTCGAAGTTTGTTTTATTTCGAAAAGCTAAAAACATACAAGTTTAGAAGGCGGACTTCTTACGAATTTATCTTTCCACCTGAAAAGTTAAAACGAAGAAAACACCGCAACTATTTGGAAATATTTACAAGAAATTAAGTTTCTTGTAACTGTACGTCGACACCGATAGCCAGCGACCACGCGCCATAGCAATACGCGTCGATCTCCGTATCAAACGCAGCAGGGAAGCTACTCAAACCTTCAACGCAAGGTGCGAACGAATGCTTGGAAATTATGGCGGACAACAGATAAAAGACAGCGGAGAAATGTTACAGAAGGTTCGTAGAGATTTATTTAAGTGTCGCGAACTAATTTTTCCACTGCCATCGGTACCAAAGATAATTTAGTTGTTGGAGAAAAACAACACACTCCATTTCGCAGAAAAGATTTGCAAATCGAAATGAATATTACCTTTATTTGAAGGAATTAACTATTTTCACAAAAAGTACATTTTTTCCTTCGGGACAATGGAAATTAAGAAAATATAAAATGGCGGCGAATGAAGTTGCCGACCACATAGAATAGTATTTTTTACATTGAAAGTTACGAATCACGATAAACGCTTTCCCTCGGAAAAGTAAAAGGATTTCATTCAATCTTTCCTTTCGGAAATTTAACAAGTGTTTTAAGTTTCCAACGATATTTGGGTCTCCCAAATTTTGAGAATTTCTAAATGAAATTTAGCTGTTTGAAAAACAACGAATATTTTTAGTAATCTAATCGGACATTTTCCCACATGATTTCTTAAAACCGGAATAACAAATCCATTTGTGGCTATGAACTTTGCCACATGAAATATTTACGGAGCGAATATTTTTTGATTGGATTGAAGCTTTAAAATCAGATAGCTGATTTAAACGAAGAAAATAAGTTTCAAAGTAATTATTTTTCTTTCGGAAAAATCAAATAAATCACCGCTGATGAAAAGTTGTATTTTTCCATTCGAAAAAACTAAGAATTGCACAAGATTTATCTTCTATTTTGAACATAGATTTTATTCGGAAAAGGAAAGATTCTAGATACATTATTTTTCTCTAAAAATTAAGAATTTAGTCAATTTTCCTAAAGGTTAATGGAATGTCATCATATATTTCGTTCGTAATTTACGTGTTAAAGTTTAATCAGAAAAACGATTGAATATGTTTTATTTGCGATAAGTAAAAGAAAGGTTCTTTAAAAATGGAATTTCGATGCAAATCCCACAGTAAAGGGAATGTTATGTGTGAGCAATTAACGAAAAGTTGGAATAACTTCATTTTATTTCATTCAAAAGTAGTTGTGAAAAATCAATTTCAAATATTTTTCAAAGAAAAATTATTTTTATCGGAAAAAAGTAATTTACATGTCCTCGCGCGGACCGAGTAGTAAACTGCTTAATTGTGACATCGATACTGTTATTGTGTCACGTGTTATACGGAATTCCAAACCAGTGAATTACGAATTTTGGCGCGATAGGAATAGAAGTTTGACAGTGAAAGTTCTCCAGATTTGTCTTTTCATTTGAAAAGTTCAAATTGAGGAAATGCTGCAGCAGATGAAGGTATTTACGACAATTGAGATTTAAATATTCTTTCATTCAAAAGATAAAAGATCTCTGCAAAAACATCTCGTTATTAGAGATAAGGGGGACGAAAATTATTAAAACGAATAATCAAAGACACGTCCTTCGTAAATATCGCAAAGGAATAACTAATTGTGAAAACAATTGTCCGCTCAGGAAAAGTGGAATTTAGCTAGATATTTTCTTTCGAAAAATCAAAGCAATTGTCATCAAAAAAGAAAGATTTGATGAATAATTTTTACCCAAAAGTCTAAAGGATTGTCGAATAGTTTTCTCCCGAAAAACAAGTACACATTTGTACCAATAACTTTATCGTTTAAAGTAAAATTTCGAATATTTTCTTTTGGAAGATTAGAGAATTAGATAATTTTTCTCGCAAAACAAATTTAAAGAATTTTAACGAATTTTTATTTGTTAAAAAAATTTGTTAAAAAGGGGGAGATGGATGGTGAAAATTTATTTTTTCACACTCGAAAAATGGAATTTAAACCCGAAAAAGTAAAGACTTGGTCAAATTATTCTTCCTATTGGAAATGAATACACAATGTTGGGAATCGAAAATAGATTTCAATTACAAAGGAATGATTATTTGAACGATAATTGAATAAGAATAAGAAAAATTGAGAGTTTGAGAAAACTTTATTAAAACTGTGGTTGTAATGATATTACACACTAAACGGAATAATCAAAGAAAAATATTTTTTGAAGAAAAGTTATTTAATTATTTGGATTGGTAAAAATCCCAAAGTTCAAGAAGATTGAAGTAAGTTTATTTTATTTTCATTTGAAAAATACAATATTTTACGAATGTCTTCCCGAAGGAATTTTATTTTATCGGTAAAATTGAATCTCGAAGGGAACGGACTTAGTAGAGAACTACTAAATAGATGTAACGTCCTTTATACCATTGGCCGACACTAACATCCGCCAATCAGAAGTTGGGAGATCTAGGGATCCCCAGCCCCCTGCTATTAAAGGAGGACCAGATCAGATACTGATCATTCGCATCCAGACCAGACCAGAAGACGTGTTCCAGAGTCATCTTGACCACGCCGTCCCGATTTCAGTCACGATTCGAATTTTGTGTGCCGTGTAACCTGCAAAAGCTAACACGTGTCAAACAAACGCGAAGTTTAATTTTATTTTGTCAAAAGTAAAGTTTAGAAGTGTTTCTTGTTGAAAAGTGTATTATATTCGTCTTCTTTATAAATTAAAGAATTAAAATCGTCAGATTTTGAATTTTTTTATGGCTCAAAAACCATTGAATATGATCGATCCAAAAGGAAATAATAAGCAGACAAACTTAAATTTAAGTTCTGTACCACTTGGCGATCAAACAGAAAAGATTCCCGATCATTTTACTCTGTATTGTAATCGTCATGGACTGGATAAAACCAAGTTTAAAAATATAATCGAAGCTTCAGACTATGTAAAAGCTAGGAACTGGCGAGATCGTACCCAATCTCAATCTTCACATCAAGATCCAGTACGGAATCCACAAACATACAGCCGAAACTTAGTGAATCAAGATTCTCATACTATGTTTCAAACATCCAGTAGGGGATCTAAGTTAGAAAAGTTTAAACCACCTAATTCGGTAGATAAGGGGGAAGAGAATTATAAACCTAATAATTCTCATCCAGAGAGTTCGTTAACTAACCAGTCGGTTGTTCAGAACAAATTAAAACTCGTTTACAATCGAGATCAGCTAATTTCAGTTCGATATGCTAATCCAGCTGAAGCACAACGATATGTGGCTAGCCTTAATCTGTCGATTAACCTACCGCTATCAAAAGAATTGGGAACCGTAAACAAAAGTTTTGGGCCACCAATATCAACGCAAAGGAAAGATATTCGGACTCCAAACAAACATTTGCAGTCAAATAACGTACAACAACGTGCCCGATCGCCGATCACAAACTCATGTTTGCGGACGTATGATTTGTCTACCAAGAAGAGTCCCCAGCCAAGACAATTCTACCTAACGCCCATTTCAAATCGAAAAAAAGTCAAGCAAACTTTTCCCTTGAAAAAGTATTACCAACACGATAATGAGAATGATTTTAAACCTAAAAAAGAAAGTTTTTTGACTAACCCACGGGAGATCCGGTATCAATTCGAACAGTATTGTAAACAATACCAGTTAAATTCAGCTGAATTTAAAAATATAAACGAAGCGCAACAATTCGTATTTCGAAATCAATACCGTAACCAACGACTAAAACCCGTCCCAGTCGTCAATCTGACGGAGATACAACAATTTGCGTCTGGAAAGCAACCCTGCAATATCCAGAATAATTCATCTCAACGAGAGGAATTAAGAACTTCAAAAAAGCGTTTTCGGTCACCAAGTCCAGCTGGTGATGAAGAAACTTCAAGTACAAACCAACATGTTCAAAAACTGACTGAAAACCCAGGTTTCCAATCATCAGTTCCACGACTTAGAGTCAAATATAGATCCCCTCGTTTGTTGCGGGATTTCACAATTCCAAATATGGGTCCTTTCCACGTATGGTTTTCCAATGAGGGTCCCATTCATGTATGGTTTTCCAGAGATGACCTAAAACAAAAAGTTGGGTCGTCACGGTCATTTACACTGCCAAGTCAGTACACTGTATGTAACTGCCCAAAGGAAAAACGTCGAAAGAAATCAGTACAGCAGGCTGAGAGATCTCGGAAATTCGCAAATATGCGAGCTCAATATTTAGCAAAGAATCATGTTGATTAACATGATATGATACACAAAGATTCCCCGATTATAGTGTAAACAGAAAATCCTCTTCTAAAAATCATGACCTCTCTTCTAAAGAAAAGGGGGACAAAATATAAAGTTAAAATTAACAATTCTCGAAAAGTAATATTACAGTATTAAAAGACAACTAGTTTAAATTAAAATTAGTCAATTGTACAAAGAATACCAAGTGACTCCGGTCATGACAATTAAGGGGGACATTTTGATTCTTAAATTGTCAACTCTTATCATCTAAAAGCTATTTATTGTATATTTATAGCGATACATCTGACTAGGCATATGAAATAAATATTTTGTGATAACACAAATGATGATTTTATGTATGACGAAAGTTTCTTCAAAAAGAAGACTTGGAAATAAATTCTGGACTTGAATTTAGGCTATTAGAAAAGATTATTTCGGCAGAAAATCAGAACTTAGATAATTCAAGTTAGTTTATGTAAACTCAAATTCGAAATTGGAAGTCACGGTATCTCCAAGATACATCAAGTCCGAAAATAGCATTTATGCTAATTAGGAGAATAACGAAAACTCTATAAAATATTATATAGTTGTGTTATTAAGGGGGATGTATGACGGTTTACAATGGCTATAAATGCCTATTTTCTATCAAGAAAGCGCTGTTGCGCCAATATGATGGTATTTTTACAATATTCTGTGTAAAACTGATAAATGTCTAGAATAAAGTCATTTATGATGTTTCAAATACAAAGATGTTCGTTTATTAAGAATAAACACTAATTTCCACATGATACTAAAGTATCACGGCATAATTACGAAGATTCGTCTGCTAAAACCCGCATTTGTCAATGCTCCATATTGCCACTAGATGGCGCGATCGCAATTAGCGATAAATTCGAATACGAACTTGAAAACCTCATGATTAAATATAAACGTATATTTAATCAAGTGAATAAATTGTGTTAAATATTAATATAAATATATATTAAGTATCTGACATTGTTAAATACAATGTAACTTCCATTTCTGCGGGACAGAATGTTTAGCGATCAATCGGTCAACCGATCAATCTGATTGGTGGAACCCATTTCCGGTCCTGGGTATCCAGTTCCGGTTGTAACAAGGATTAGCATAATTTGCATAAATGCTCCTCCGTATCCACTTCCGGTGATACGGGATTGGAGGGATTCGTGGAACCCATGTTCCAATTGGATGACTGGATTAATCCTTAAATCCAGTCAGGTTATATAAACCCAAACAATCGGCCATTCCGCAGCTCTGTTTGATTATTTTCTGTTTGGTATTGTTACTTAAGAAATATGATTCGTTGTTCACGTAAAAAAACCTTTTGGTTCTTTGTTGATTTATTCGCAAAGAACCGTTGCATGATTCTACAGAATCATGCCACCGCCGGCAATTGAAGTCGAAGTGCTGGGATTATTATGTTGCATAAATGTTACAGTCTACGGTTGCGACGCCGAAGGAGAACCCGCCGTTGTGCAATTCAGTATCCTCCGGACAGGACCAAGTTGTCTTTTTCGGTATGAACGTATTCCGTTACCACGAGTAGCATCGGTATTGTTGAGAATCGGTTCCTTCACCTGATGGTGCCAAAGCAGTCTGTTTTACAGTAACCACGAGTAGCACCAAGTGTTTGGCAAGCTGATTCTCATGGTATTCGATGCCAAAGCAGTCGGTCTATTATTAGTACCGCGAGAGATAAAACTGCTGTGCGGAGCCGCGAGCTATCGACCCCTGTGTACGTGGTACCGTCAACCACTCGATGGACGACCGTGCTGCGACGCCGGGGACGCTTGATACCGTTCTGCATGGCAAGGCGTATATTCTAATCGATGGCAATTGTGTGTTGCGACGGGAAGCTTAATCTTCATTTTATTTATAACAGCAAAACTTAAACTCGACAACCAGTTGGACCAAAATCAAGTCAGAAGACTTAATCTCATATTGAACTCAATATAACCGATAAGTTGACGACAACTTATTCCCGAAATATCTAAATAAGAATTCACAACGATATGAATTAAATATAATTCATAAGTGGAATATTGATAAGTAAATGAATACATTTACTTACACCAATATCCTCCCAAAGTTGTGGCGGTGCAGACAAAGTCAACCGCAATGCTCAGATCATTCGATTTATCGACGTGCGATAGTTTACACAGCGAACCAAGGAAACCAGCGAAGCCGTATCGGACTCCAGGACACAGCCATCCGGCTTAAGATGACATCTATAATCAGGTCGAGCGATGGGGAAACCGCTCCCATATTCCAGACCCGTAGTGATATTATTCTAGGGCCAGTTGGCCAATTCTTTGTATAGTTTAATAGCTGATTTAACTTGCCAAATGTCGGCATTAGTCCTATGTATAATTTAGCTCATCCATATTGTTTGCCAACAATAAACTGTCTTGTATTTATCTCGTATTGTATTCACTGTTTATTTATTGCGATCTCTTCCCGGTACCATTGTTAAATGGGAGTTGTGGTCGTCACCGTCACAGCGGTAACGCGTATAAATTACGTAAGCTCGAGGACAATACCGAGCATAAATCGATACAAGTACGAGAGTTAACTCCGTACATTCCGGAATTCCCGCAAGAAATGTGGGCCAAGGGCCAAGTCAAGTCAAAAACTGACGGCCAAATCGTCGATATGTTCGCTGGCGAGTCGGAAAAAGCACCGCCAAGTGACAACGAGGAGTATTTCGACGCCCCTTCACCTCCGGTCAACGAGATCGTTGAATCCGTTCCGGATCAAATTTTGGTCGGGGGGGAAACAGGAGAAACTCCTGAAACAAACACAAAAAACACGGATAAAAAAGAAAACAATAATGAGGAGGTACAGACACTAAAAACAAAAAACGTCGTACCTGTCTCGACTCATCACCTGCGGCCCCGTAGAAGTAATCCATTTATAAAAGACGGAAAGGTCGTAGGAAAGGAGTAAAAAACGTTACGAGTCGATGGCGACGCTGAAAAACAAAAAAAAAAAAAAAAAAAAAAATTGATCGATCGACAGCGCTAGCCATCAAAATCCGAGACTCTACAAAAATTTCGCTAAGTCCAACAAAGCGGATATCGGTCGAATTCACGTCACGAGATGGCGTGAAATGCGGGACCCGTAGGAAAATCGTCGCCACGGGTCGGAAACCGCGTGCAAAAGACACCGTAGCAGCAATCGCGCACGGGAGTGAAAACCAAGGAGACCCGTAGCGTAACATGCGCACGGGTAAGTGCGCACTAGTCTCAAACACCCGGGTTCTGGAGTATATTACCCAGAATCCATCGCGATTACCTCGTGTTCACACGGACTTCCGCTTTTCACAGCTGATCGCTGCGTCCGTGCGTGATCCTCGTTTTTAACATTTTTACCGAGTTTTTTACCGAGTTTTTGAGATAGTTTTATCATCCTTTTTAATCGTGATTGAGCTTTTTGTGCGCGCTCCTCGCCATGGACGAGGAAGAGAACGACGTGCTTGCCATCGAGCACGAGGATGAGGCAAATTGGGACCACGATGTAAACCAAGTTCCACCCGATCAGGTAGAAGTCGGCATTGGCGCACGAGAATTATTTCCGTGCTGCTGAAGAAGAAATTTTGTTTGACTAATACCTGACATGAGTGCTTTGCACTCGCAATAGCGTATAACTGATTATTAACCGCGATCGCTCACACGATCGTATTTTTTCCTTGTTAATTTGTTTTCGGGATGCGATCGCAGACTTCACGTCGCCTCGCGTCTCGAAAATTCCTCATGACATGAGTCACGAGCGAGACAATGGGCTCGAGCCATAAATAATTTTATGACAAGGGGAGAATATTCTGTAAAAAGAATATTTTCTCCACAAGTAATTTGACGCATCGAATTGATGCAACTTAACATTCGTACGATGAATTTTTTGGTGTGTTGGATAAATTTAATTTGACTTTAACTTTTGTAAAAAAAAAATTAGACAAAGTCCGACTTCGGAATAATTCTTTATTGGATTTATTTATTTAATACAATTTCGACAAGCACTTTCATTGTGCATTTTTAGTAATAATTTACACCCGACGAATTCTTTTTACGAATGACTGATAATTATTAATTTAATTATTAGTAATGTTCTAATTAACGTTAGAATTAATGTGAAGTAAAATCTGATGATAAAAATCCGGATTAAAGGCTCGATTCCGTCTCGCTGTGCGTTTTGGACATGAGACAGATTTTTTACGTGATGACTTCTCTTTTTCTATCCGACGAGGGACAATTCGTCCTACGTTTGCACCGATAGACAGGAATCGGTCTCGACGGACGGCTGCACGTATCGGCAACGTCCCTCGAAACCAACCATTTATCTACGTATTTAATATTAACTTTTTATTAATTGTTTATTTCTCCATCCTTCCAGATGGCATTACGTAGAACATGGGGACCATTAGACCCCGCTTGCATCGCTCGTGGCGGGATATTTCGAGGCGCGCTGCCCGAATTTTACCGACGATGTTTCGGCGAGGACGCCGACCCTTGGCGCCTGCGAATACTACATTCCCGATGCATCGCCCGACGTTGGGTACGAGACTGCACGCTCCTGGACACGTTCCCGGAGGGGATGCGCGAAGGCATCGCCACAGAGTTAGCTCGTGACGATGACCCGAAATCGCCAATTTTCCACCCCGGATTGTCAAGTCAGTACACTGGCAATCCGGCGGAGGAACACGTGCTGTATGCGTGGCAAGCAGCCGAGACAGAAGAGGCCCGTGAGGCCATCTATCAGCAGTATAGGCAACAGCTGGTGGATACCGCTACGGCAGTGGCCGAGCGCATCCTCCAAAACGAGGGGATGACCGCGGATGATATTCATCTGTGGTTTGAGAGGCTGCGATTGGGGGAGAGTACGCCCCAGTGGAGACCTCGGATGGGAGTTTTAACGTCCCAAGCCGAGATGTGGCAGCTCCACCACCTGGGGATTTTGGGGCCCAAAAGCAGCTACCCGCGGAAGCGCAAGCGCTCCAAAGGCGCCGGGAACAGCCAGTCGCGTTCCCCGGTGACAACCAAGAAGCAGCGTGTCATTCAAAACACGACTGAAGGCAACGAAGCTGGGCCATCCACTAGTACGGTGCGTGACCCTTCGCAGTATTCCCGACCGCGAATTTTCGTAAACCGTCAGATTAAAGACGGTAAGGAGTGCAAGGAGGTTTGGATGTCTGGCGACGAAGAGCGAGTCTCCCGTCCCAGCACTTCTAGACGTCCGCTGACTCATCGCGAGCAGCGGAGAAGAGATCGCAAGGAGCGATACTTCGCGAGGTGCGAAGCTCGGGGCCGTCCCATCCCCGAACCCGCCTACATCTCCAAAAGAGCGGGTCGACGAAGTGGTAGCCAGTCAGGTGAGCGAAGCGTCCCAGCGGCAGATACGCGGGACCTTCGCGAGATTCTGACCCAGATGAAGCGGACAAAACTGACACGTTTCGATCCAACTATGAAACACGCCAGGAAGATGGGTGTTGTCACCGACGGGATGGTGACCCCACACGAGGTGGCAAGGTGGCTCGCAGACTACATAAATTCGCGACCGCGACCCGATGGCATGCCAACCGCCATCGTACAGCCCTCAAGCTCCGAACAACATCTCCCGGCGCCCCAAGTCGCAATGACTGGGGTGCAGACGACGGAGACGCCACCACCGCCGACGCAGCCACCACCACCGCTGCCGACGCCAACGCTGCCGACCAAGACGCAGCCGCCTCCGAACCTGCCGCCGCCGTCGTTGCTGAATTCGAGCGATCCGCCGGATTTACCCACCGACCGCTCAGTCCTTCTCCCCGTCGGACAGAGCATTTTGCAGGAATGTCGAAACAATTTGACCGACATTTACAGGCCGAGCCGACCCCGACCCGGTTCCTCTGCCCTGTTCTTCGAGAGGCGAGACGAAGAAGCGCGACTCGCGAGAGAAGCCGCCAACCCGACTATCTCCGAGCTCTCAGCGTTTCGTTTCGTGATGGAAGACCCAAGAGTCTCCGCACCTGCCTTGCGAGGTGTGGATCAAACACAGCGATATTTTATCGAATGGGCAATCACGATGATGAGTAAGCTCTCGCGTGCCTTCACTGAGGATTCAGAGCGATCGAATCCAGTGAATCGTCGCAGCCTACAGTTATCATTGACCAAGGTCATGATGCAGCTGCTAACCCCAGCACTCTTCGGAGAAGGGCGTCAGTCGATGGCCGCATGGTCTGCCGTGGACAGAGAGGGTGTACAGGTTCCCCGTGCACTCCTCGCAGAGTGGAGCTCCATTCTGCCCGACCCTGTGTTGACTCGCTACGAGCTAACCAGGGATGTGGTAAACCCAGAATTTGAAGGGTACAAGTTACGAAGCACGGCGTTTCGTTACACCTCCGCCACCTGGACAGCGGCGCCCACCCAACAACTGCGCGCCTTGACCGTCCAGACGGAAGAACCGGCAGAGGAAGTGGAAATGATGATCTCGCCGACGAGCGGAGTTCCGATTCCGCCACCGATGCCTGCGAAGATGTCCCCGCAAGGACCCGCCCTGTTCGAAGTGGCGGGTAAACCAAAGCGCTTACTGTGCCGAACGCCACCCGTCAGGTCCGTCGAGCAAACGAAGCCGACACCGCCCGGGACCCCACCGGCCCGAGCGGCGACAACGACGCAAGCCGTGATTCCCGCGGCCACCCAGAAGCCGAAGCCGGCACCGCCTCCACCAGACTATTATGGGCGAATCATCAACGAGTTTCCCCATCTTTCGATGACAACGGCGACCAGGAGGTTTATCCTCGCACAGCGGGACAAAGGCAAATCGGTCTTCATCTGGCTTCACAACCAGATACGGAAGACTAAAGACCTCATCTTCCACCAGAGGTTGCTGAGAGCCCACCGTGCGCCAGTGACGCCAGCGGAAGCCAATGCCATCCGGCATACGAACACCGGCTTCTCCGCCTACATCCCGAGCGTTTGGTTGCACGAGAGGACGCGTGCCCCGCATGAGCCAGTTGACGGCCATGCACTATGTTTCATTACGGAGCATGAGGACCCCCGCGATCGGTCCTCGGCGCTAGTAGGCGATCTATCCGCGCCACCCGGCACTCAACCGCCTGTCCCTGGAGTGAGTTACGCCCAGGTGACGGACTCAGTGTCGGGTCCCCCAAAAAAGAAGTGATCGCTCAGCCCCACGGTCTGAGCTCGGAGGGGGAAGTGTTGTGACCCGACTGGACCGGGGTCAACGAAGAGTTTCTCTCGTGACCTCGTTTCGAGTGTAAGGGGAGCCGCAAGCGCGTCTCCCTTCCCTCAGTGCATTGACATCTAGTCAATGGACAGGCGTCTGCCCTGAGGGAGTGGGGATGGCTCGTCCACCCCACCATTGGGTGATTCCGGTCACCTGTCAACCCCGCTTTGTGCAAAGGAATGTGCCTTGCACTGAGCGGGCAGAACCAACACAACCATCAAACGAGAAACACACGTAAAACCCGTCGTCCTACAAGATCAGGCCCAAGTAAATATACTGGGATTGACCAAGGACAAAGGACAATTTACCGTGAGTACGTTTGGTCAGTGTCAAACTCCGCAGAGTAACCTGCGAGATAAGATTACCACACTATTTTAGCACACCAGCTAGAAATAGTAAAAACCACTCCAGTTTAGCGAGTTGTGCAGACAAACGGTCGCACAAGCCTAAACTGCAGTAAAACAACGACGAGCGTTCCCGCCGCTGTGTGACCGCCGGGAGCCAGAAGAGTCCGCCGCTGTGTGATCGCCGGACACCACACAAAAACCTAGACAACAGACCGAAGTAAGCCTTTTAACTAAGCATTCACTCGCGCCTGACCAGCGTGAGCCCGAAGGACCAGCCAGAGACGAGTCGAGGACGCCATATTGCCACGCCGGCCCAAGACGACATCACGTTGCCACAACGAGGACGCCATCTTAAACACGAACGAGACAACAGACGACCTCGCCGATTCCAGCCAGCTTTCATCTTACCTTTACCTTTCCATTCCCATCACCCATTCCGATTTACCTTTTACTTACCTTTCATATATATATATAAGATATATCTGTACATTGTCCCACAGAATAAATCTATATTATATTTTACCTTTTATATCTGTGTAATCATTTCTTTGGGTAAACCGCTCGAACAAAGCGGTAGTGAGTTAGTCGAATTAAGTAATCAACCCACGAGTCTGCAAGAGCGAAGTAGGGGCGCGACAAACATAACATTCATGTCGTACTCACTCATGACCCATGCAGCCACTCATGGAGGGTGCACTAAGGAGACCGCCATAGTACTGAGCTTTGCTGTGGTGAATGGCAAGGAGTGCAGAGTCCACGATAGCCCGGGACACTTCTTGTCCCCTCGATGATCACAGCTCCTCTCTCCCTCACAGTCGGAGAGAGACTCACCTCTCTCTAGCACGACCGGTCACAGACAGAGAGACAAACCAACCTCTCTCTCTCACCTCTCACACTTGAGTCTCCACCACACCACTCAGCTCCCTCCTCTCCTAGGCTAGGTCAGTCCACCCATAAAGGGGATGACTTTGGGGCTGTAAGGTGGTGTGTGGCAGTGACGCAGGTGACCCTGGGTGGCCAAGCGGTAACAAAGTTCAATACGGCATCTCAAAGGTGATTATTTATTATTCCTTCCGAATATTAAATAGAAAGACCCGGATCGTTGCAGTGTGGAGCGGTCAATGCATGATTGGGAGAAGTCAGTGCCAACATTGCAAGCAAAGCGACTTCGAGTCGGCGCCGACATTTTCGGCCGATTTAGGCATCCGCTAATTGAGCAAACGCATGCCTACGTAATTTGTACGCGTCACAGGTACGAATATTTGCACTATGCAACACCATTCTTAAGTGTGATTGGTATAATTGCGCTTAAGAATATTGCACATATTACGAATTCCCAATTTGACAAAGTGAACTTACTGCAACCATTGGTACGTCACAGGTTCCATTTTTTTTAAAAAGGATATGCAATTTTCTCTTTTGAACCGGTAGTAAATCTAAAAAAAAATAAAAAAGAAAAAAATACAGCCAAAAAAGATTATATAATAAATGGAAAATATGATTATATTAATTTTACCTGTTTTCCCAATCAGTGTACTGCCGAAAACAGAATTCTTGTATTTTATTTCAACTGTTGTCTCTTGGTTTGTGTAATTGCCATTTCTCATCTTGGTCTCAAGTAATACAGTTTTGCCCTGAAAAAGTAGTAATTAACAAAATACTGGCAACAATATTTTTCTTAGACTTTGACCCATATTGATCTTTTGCAGTATCGCCTATACCGATAATCGGCAACCGAATATCGGCCGATACCGATACCTGCGCCGATATTAAAATTAAAATGTCCGACCCCCTCCACCACCCCCCAAAATAAAAAAAAATTAAATTAAAATTGCGTTTATTAATTTATTTTATGTTTTAGAAACAGTATATAATTTATACTGCTTCAAAAGCGTTTCTAAAACGTATCGTTTAGTCTAAAACGTTTTAGTAACGTGGCAATATCGGTGTCGGCCAGGCCAAAAAATATCGGATCCGATATCGGTGAATACCGAAATATCGGCCGATAGCCAATACCGATACCGGTATCGGTCAAAGTCTAATTTTTTTCATATAGCTCTTTTATTTATCCAAGGTTACTTACTTGTCTCAACTTAGAGTGCTGCATATTTTCTGAAATATTGGAATGCTCCCACAAGTGTGTGTAATTTTTAACTTTGACTTTCTTCGAAATGATTCCTCTCACTGGGATGCTGCAAGCTCTCATTCTTTCTTTTACATCATCAATTGAATTACCTTCTGGTATTTTGTCCCAGTACTCCGACATCAGAGGAGTATCAAGCGCCATGAGTCTAATTTCAGCGAATCTACTTTCTTGAATTGGAACAAAATCAATTTCAACTTTGTAGGGTCCAGACATGTAGAATTGTAATCTTTCCCATGTTTGATAACCGCAAATGCCGAAACAAACCAACCAACCAACCAACCAAAGTGCACGAACTATTCCAGTGTTCTCGACAACTTTGTTTATATATTGCAAACTATCTTTGCCCGACAGTGAAGTTTGCAATTCTTGTCGCACAAATTGGCGAGTACGGATACGGATCCAACGGATGCGCAAAGCTTTAGGAGCGGGCATTTTGTCTACAAATCAAGGTTAAAAGATAAAAGTACGTAACTTGTATGTAGTTTAACAATCGATGGTACATAAATGATCAGAAAAATTAATAAACTTGTTTTTTTGGATTAAAATTTTTATTTAATTTAATTTGTTTTTCCCATAAATGTTTATGGTTGTAAAACTTCAAAAATTAATTTGTTTCCAACTTAATTTTCCATACAATTACAATAATTTGCAACACCATCTTTCAGTGTTGAAAATTTACATAAATTTAAATTTCCAAACCTAATTTACATTAGCTTTCCATACATTTAACAAAAACTTACAACATCATCTTTCAGTGTTGTAAATTTACAGAAATTCAACTTTCCATGAAATATTTCTCATTTCCTTTCTATTATATTTCCAAACTGGAATTTATCCAATTTCACCATTAAATTTCCAATAACTTTATTTTTGGAAATCCAAAATTTTTTGCAGTGTATGATTCTCGTAAAATCCAACTAAAATCTGAATAACAACTCCAAGACTTTGTGTTTTTTAATTCTAGCTTGTCAAAATGATGCCTCACAGGTTTCTTCCAAATCAATTTATAATTTTGGTTTGAAAGTGTAAACACATAAAATATTAATATTAAGTTATAAAAACAGCAACAGCAACATAGAAGCAATAGCAGTACTTGTATATCCATATTTCATTATTTTAGTAAACTTTTTGGCAGTTAGAATCTATGTTCCTACATCATAGAGTATCTCATAATTCTGGGATCACAAACCAATACTCACAGCAAATACAAACAACAACAATACCTCACTCTCAACTCACACTACCTCATCTAAATAAACAAACCAAACATTCTTTTATCTTACTCCGGATGCACCCGTAGTTCTAAGTTTCGGCACAGTATAGACTGTGTCCCTTTGCAATTGCTTAATTTTGTGGCCGCTTGGTCACCCGAGTGTGACTTGCGGCACTACCACACTCTGCCCAACAGCCCCAAGGTCACCCCTCCTCGCGGAGTTGGATTACCCAGTACGGAGAAGGAGGGAGCTGAATGGTGCAGGGAGAGAAAAGAGCGCTGGGTCTCAACTGAGACAGACATGTGAAGTGAAGTCCTGAAACCAGCAAAAGCAGTTGTGCTCTGTGCTGACTCAGCTTTCCTCCCTATTCACCACTGCGACGCTTAGTGGTGAGACGTCAATACCACTACAGCCTCCATAAGCAGTTGCATGGGCTGTACAGGTGAGTACAGCAGAATAGTTATGTCCAACCGGCCACGTCATTCATGGGGATCCCTCCCTGTGTGTTACAGGTCAGTTGCTGGTGTGGCGTGCCTTCGCCAACAAGTGGGTAGACTGGAGACTCCAATCCCTAGACAACGATTAAAGGACAACAACCCAACAATCTGGAGTCCTTGTCTTATTTTACGTGAGAATGCGTTCCACCCCAGGTTACCATGGGTAAGACCATACCGTCAAAATATTTTATTTTTGGAATTAGGGGCCCATGAAATTCAGAGTCCTAAGGGGGCACCTCTTGTGCCAAGGTGGAAGGGAATACTACCTGGGTAGGGGAGCACAATACCAGTTTTGCTCTGCTTGATGGCAACCCATGCTACACCGCTCGTTCTGATTGGTTTATTCAGGAACCTTTCAAAACACGTTACGGTGCATTCGGGCAAATGTCGTAGCTTCGGTTGTCACAGCAATCCGAAAATAATGCAACTGACGTCTTTCATTAAAAAAATAACAGAACTTAAAGCCGTGTGATAATTACATTCTTGTTGATATACTGACTATTGATAGTATTGAGAGAGTGGGATTCACATAAATTTGAATGTTATTTTGCAAATCCAGTGCTTTTTTTTTATTATGATTTGATCCAGATTTGCAAAACTCGAATATGATTGAATATCTCTCTCATAAGCTCATAATCAATTGAATATAGACATGAAAAAATACATACGGTTTTAAACTCCACTGAGGTGAAAACGTGGCACTCGATCCACTCAAAAACACCGCATTGCAGCTATATTGATGTTTTGTGAAAGTTGACAAGTAATTACTACTGTGTATTTTAAATAATTCATGAGATTTCTGAGAATTGTAATGAGTGGTTCGTGACTTACCGTCTGCTGACAGAGTTAATTTCCACCTGTCATTTGATGCGAATTCATGATTTGCTTCGCCATTGCTGGGACCGATTAGCTGATGACGTCAGTGTGGAAACGTTCCCCAAAGTTTGGAGTTTGGCCACTCAATACGATCTCTGCCGACGAGATTGTAAATTATTACAATTTCTGAGTAACATTGAGCACTAGCAGGGAATGAAAGCATTCAATTGTTGAGTGAACCCGAAATGCGTTATTTAATTGAATGTGGCAACGACGTTTCTCGCTGCAATGCGATTGCTCGGTGCATTTTCAAGTGGAAATGCAACGGCGATCGTAATAGAGAGCGTGCTGCCGTCCGGTTATTGCAGATGATTAAACTGCAACATTTGGACGACGAAACCGTTTACAGAATGTTGGAGTTGAACCGGAACACTGACTGCAACACATTTCATCATTTGTTGATTAGTGAAGCAGTTTTGAAGATTCGTAAAGTCGATTTGTAACTAATTTTGACTAAAACTGTGTAAATTTACTACTGTTCTAACTTTTATGAATTCTCGAAATAAAGCATGTCTTTTTTGGGTTAAGAACAAGTTTATTGTAATTTCTGGGGGTCGCAAATACAAAATCAGGGGAACAAAAGGTGAAACAAGATAATTTATGACACTTTTACAGCACTTCCGGTCACGCGTCATCCAATATCACTCAAAAACACCTCCTGCAGGTTGGCTTCTCTGCGCTGCGCTGTGCTTTTCCCCTCGAGTACGTGCGACCTTGCTGCTTCTAACAACGCCAGTTTTTACACTGGGGCCAGAGTGGTATCACCACTCAACTCTTCCATGTCGTGAGTTTCCAGAACGCACAATCGCTGTACGGGTCGCCGCAAGTTCTTCCCGACTGATAATTTTATCTCGCATGCACGAACACGACCGTCTCGTCCTCGGAATATTTCGACGACTCTTCCTATTTTCCAGGTCATCCTGGGCTGGTTTAACTCTTCTACGAGAACAACATCTCCTTGTTGAACTTCTCGTGAATTCTTGTCATTCTTACGGTGAACTCTCAATTCGGTGAGATATTCCTTTTGCCATCGCGTCCACCAATGTCCTAACTTCAGTTGACGGAGTTTCCAACGCTTCAAAATCGTGACTGATGTCGATGGCAACTGTTGAATGGTTTTTTGGCTGGGGTCTGGCAATGTACAGCTTCGTTTTCCGACTAAAAAATGAGCTGGAGTTAATGGGTAATTATTTTCGTCTTCTGTATACACGTAAGAGAGGGGGCGTGAGTTTATGCATGACTCAACTTCTGCAAGAACAGTGGTTAACTCTTCAAAGTCAAGAGACGATTTCCCCAAAACTTTCTTTAAACTGGACTTTGTTGACTTCACCATACGCTCCCAAAAGCCACCCCACCATGGCGCACGTTCGACGATATACTGCCATCTCACGCCTCGTTCGGTCAGAAATCCCTGCATTTGTTCGCCTCTCACTGCATTCAACAAAACGCAAAGTTCTTTCTCCGTTCGCTTGAAAGTCAACGCATTGTCGGAGTAAATCGTGCTCGGAACTCCTCGACGTGCAAAAAATCGTTTCAATGCCTGAATGAATTGCTCCGTATTCATGTTTGAAACTAATTCCAAGTGCACGGCTCGAACAACCGCACACGTGAACACGACGATGTAGCATTTTTCTCCACTACGTTGGTACAGGGGGCCAGCGAAATCGATTCCAACGACTTGAAATGGCTCTGCTTGAGTGACACGATCTGGTGGCAATGATGATTCTGTCTGGCGCACGAAACGTCCTTGCACTCGCTTGCACACGAAACATTTGTGCAACACGCTTTTTACTGTCCTTCTCAACTTTGGCATCCAGAACCTTTGACGAATTTCTGCCAAAGTTTCTCCAAGTCCACCGTGGAAAATTCTTTGATGTGCTTCTGAAACGATAAGAGTGGTTAAAATGTGATTTGAGGGCAAAACATATGGGTTTTTCAAGTCGCTGTTGACTGCTGCCCATCGCAATCTGGTATTCAATCGCATTAAACCATTTTCGTCTATATAACATGTCACTTTGTTCAAAAAAGAGTTAGGAGCGAACTCCTGACGATGGCTGAGAGTTGTGAGTTCTGTTGCAAAGTTTGATTGTTGAATTGCACGAAACCAATAAAGTTCAGCTGCTAACAATTCATCCACTGTCAACGGTGCGCCATTTCGAACTTTGTCTCTGCTATTTTGGATAAATCTTTTCACCCATCCGGTTATTCGTATTAATCGCCTCCAGCTGCCGTATTTTGATGGCTTGTCCATCAATGGTGGCTCTGGAATCACGACTGTTGCTGCCAAATAGTCCTCTGAATCGATCTCGTCGCTATTCTCGTCTATTTTACTGCTTGGCCATTCATTCTCGTCCTTCGTGAGCCACTCGGGGCCACTCCACCACGCACTCGCTTGAATCAACGCCTCTGCATCTATTCCACGTGTTAGGAGATCTGCTGGATTTTGGACTTCTGGACAGTGTCGCCAATTCGAAAAAGGTACGTGCGTTTGGATTTCTTCCACTCTCCTGGCTACGAATGGAATGGCTTTCCTTTTCTCGTTTAGCCAACACAAAACAATTGTCGAATCTGTCCAAGCTGTGACCTTCGCGGTCGTGAATTGTTTCAGTCTGTGTGCAATTCTGGCTAGCAGCAAAGCTCCCATCAACTCGAGTCTGGGCAATGTAATCGTCTTAATTGGCGCGATCCTGCATTTGGAAAGAATAAAAAATACATTACAACTTCCATTTGGGTGACGCACACGATTGTACGCCACCACCCCGTACGCTAAGGGGCTCGCATCACAAAACAGATGGATTTCGTGATTATTCAAGTCTGCATCCAAGCCAAAATGTCGTGGCACGCAAATATTTTCCAACAATGGCAACTGCTTTTTCCATTTCTCCCACTGTTCGAGAAGTTCGAGGGGAAGACGACTGTCCCATCCAATCTGCAATTTCCACAACTGCTGGAAAAACAGCTTTCCTGAAACTGTAAACGGCGACGCAAATCCTAACGGATCGAAGATCTGCGCAACCAATTGAATAACCTGCCGTTTAGTGTTCGATTCACGTTCCAAAGTTGCTTTCACATCCTCGAGTTCTAGTGACAAGTCGTCTCTCTCGCCATTCCACTTCAGGCCCAACACCTTTTGCTCACTTTCGAACGTTGCAGTTGGGTGGTCAACAGCAAATTGCTCTCGTAGCACTGGGGAATTGCTGTACCATTTCACCAGCTCCATGTTGGCCTCGAGCATGATGGTTGATGTCTTCTTGTAGACGTCAATGGCTTCTGTTGTCGTTTTTTCGCTGTTTAAAAAGTCATCCACATAAAATCTCTTTAGCAATTTGACAATTAATTTGGGAAAACGATCTGAATATTGTTCGAGATGGTGTTGTATTGTTCCATTCAACAGGTAGGGACTTGGAGATGCCCCAAACAGGACTCTGGTTTGTCGGAGAATCTCCAACACGATTGGTCCTTCAACGTCCCATCCGTCTGCGATCCACAGAAACCTCACCGCGTCTCGGTCAGCCAAAGCCAGCAAAATTTGATGGAATGCCTGTTTGATGTCGCCAATCATTGCCACAATATATTGTCTGAAAAATAAAAGGGCGTTGATTAATTCTGGTAGGAGATTGGGTCCTGTAAACAGGCAGTCATTGAGAGAGCGACTCTTCTGCGCGTGTGACGAAGCGTCGTAGACTATTCTCAATTTTGTGGTGCTTCGCCGCTCTCGAATTACTGGTCGATGCGGGAGGTAGTAACACCCACTCTGGTTGGCGACTTCTGGGGCCGTTTCGATTATTCCAGCAATTTTCTGGTCGTCCAGAACCTTCTTATAGCGATGGTACAAGTCCGGATTTTGTTTAAACTTGCGAACAAGATTCCACAGTCTCTTAAGTGCAATTTGATAGTTGCTGTCCAACTCTGATTTGTCCAGCAACCAAGGCAGTCGTACCTCGTACCGTTCTCCCGTCCAGTTGATGGACTCTTTAAACTTTGCTACTGCTTGATCATCTTCGTCCTGGGCGCTGGTGAGAGTTTCGTGGGGAATGCCTACTGCCTCCAACTCCCAAAAACGTTGAAGAAGGTGGTCGAGTCGGTCTTCATACTGCACAAGATTCACGTGGGTTGCTGACTGTCTAACACTGCTTGAAAATTAATATTTACAAATTGTAAAATTCTTGTAAACATATTGTAAACATCAACTTTACATACGTTTAACTGCGTTTACAATGATTGTTAAATACGGAATTTAACAAGGATTTATCATCTTGTAAACAGACACTTTACAAACAGATTTTACTGCATATTTACAACAAGTTTAATTAAGTTTGTCATGATATTTACAGTAAATTTAAATTGGATTTACAGTACATTTGCTAATGAATTCCAGAAAATTTCTGTAAATTTACACAAACATTCCAAGAAATTTAAGTGAACTTTTTAACCTTTTCTGCATATTTACAACATTAAATGTGAAAAAAAAGATTTTAATTTTGATTCAGGCTTGAAAATGTTTTTAAAAAATGTGAAATAAATAACCACCATCAGTCATAAATAATTGAAAATATTCTTTTAATTGAAAAATTTTTTTACATTTTTTTTAAAACATAGTTGGGAGAATGAAAATATATTAATGTGGCCAACTGTTTTTAATCATTTAGGAAAACCACATCAAAACCTAACTTATATGATTTAATTCAACTGTCCACGCAGGTGCATTTTTAGGAGGACATGAATTGCTATAAATGAATTGCTCCATCCGTTCGTTTTGCCGACATGCTTTTTCCTTCTGGGATAAATAAGAACACTTCATTGCCACTAGGATTAAAATTATATGTTATTACACAAACAAAATCAAAAAGACTATTATGCTTACAGTCAATTTCTAATTCTGTGACATTTGGTTTATCCGCTTAGACGTAATCCTTAATGTACTTCGTCAATGCTTGATTTTCAGGTTTAAAAATACTGAAAAAAATTATAAATATTTAATTATTTCTTTAAAAATATTACTATGGTATAATAACTTTGACTGTAGACTAACTTAAATTGTGAACCAATATTCCAATCTTTTCCTGATCACTTGTACTCTGTATGCCATTCTCACACATTCCTAAAAAATAAAAGCAAAAAATATATATATATTAGATTTATGCTTTAAAGTATATTAAATTAATGACAAGTTGATTTACACTAATTTCTGGTGCAACTGTTTTATTTGGTGGCCTACTAATTATTTCCTGCTGCTGTCTGCTTTCCTTAGGTTGCTTCTTTTTTAGGCTACGTATTTTTTTTGGAGGATCTTCATTGCTGATTTGTTCTCTTGAACAAAAGCAATGATAAGCTGAAACAATATTGAATTTAAGAATGTTTAAATGATGTTTTTTGTTATTGAACTGAAGGCATACATACTGAAGGCATACTGGTTCCTTGTTCTTCTGCATTATTAAATTCCAAGTGTTTTCTTGCAAATGGTTGGTTCTAAACAAATTATAAATAAAGAATAATTGACATATTTTAATTCTTCCATCTTCTGTCTGAATTGTCTACCTTTAAATATTTTGCAACTTTTTTAGCCTCTCTTTCACTTAAAGATGACCGCAATAATGGATTGTTGTCATCAGTTACAGGTGGTCTCTTTGATCCCTGTAAATAATTTTTATTACTAATCTTTTTAATACCTTTCTTACCAAATCCTGATGATTCTGCATTAATATTCATTGAACTTTCCTGAAAATTATTCAAAAAGAAGATTAGTTAGATTGTAATACCTTTGAGGTGTATATTTTACTTACAAATGAGTCGTCATGTTTACTGTTATGTAAAATTTCGCTCATTTCACTTTCCTTCAATTGGTAATGACATGATGACATTCTGAGAATGAAACAACTGGATCTTTGGAGATAAATAATAAATTTTTTTTAATATTAAATTAAATTTTAAAAAATAAGAAATACTATACAAAAAATGTAAACATATTTTAAAATAATGGCAGATGTCTAATTAGCAAAATAATTGAGCTGGAATGGCAGTGTTTACCAATGACGTCACCCTTGATTCAAAATGAGGCTGTCCAGTGTAAACAAACACAGTACACATTGATGAATATGGAAACAGATTAGCATTCCATTGGATGCCTTAGGCTAGAGGTGTGCAGGTCATTCCCCACACTATTTCCCCCTCATAATCAGTGACGTGCAGTGGGCATTCCCTCCAACACATTCTAGAAAGTTCTAATTCAATCTAGGCATTTATTTGAAGCTTTAGAATATTTTTATATTTTTTACTGCATAAAATAGGTTTTTTTTTGCAAATTGTATGTGCATAAAGCAAATTTTTTTGCATAAATATCCGGTGTTTACCAATTAATAACTTTTCTGAAACAGTATAGTTAAAAAAGTATACAAATATCGAATTTATTAAGAAAAATTTTGGAAGGCAATTCATAGAAATGTAACAATTTCCGATGAAATTTAGTAATTTATGAAAAAATTTAGTGATTTCCAATGAACTTTTGTGATTTTCTATCAGCTTTGGTGATTTTTGATGAGCTTAAGTGATTTCTGATAAAATTTAGCGATTTTCATAAAAATTCATTCGGGAATTGCTAAATCTTATCGGAAATCGCTAAATCTCATTGGAAATCGCTGAACCTCATCGGAAATCATCACTAAATTTTATTGAAATCATTAACGTTCATCGGAAATCACTAACGTTCATCGGAAATCACTAAAGTTTATCGAAAATCACTAAAGTTCATTGGAAATCACTAAATCTTTTCAGAAATCGCAAAAATTCATCAAAATTGTTAATTTATGTTAATTTCTTTTGTTAAAACAGAAAGAAATCTTTCAGAAATTTTAATTAAATTTATCAAAAATTCTATTAAATCTATCAAAAACTCCATTAAATCCATCAAAAAATCCATTAAATTTACCAAAAATTCTATCAAATTTATCAAAAATTCTATCAAATTTATCAAAAATTCTATCAAATCTATCAAAAGTTCAATCAAAGTCATCATAAAGTTGAAAAACATAATGATGTAGAATATTTTAAAGAAATATTAAAATTTTACCTGTGGTAATAAACAATTGCTGCAGTTTCCTGTTGAAATTTCAAAGTAGGTAGAAAAATAGGTCAAGATTTTAATCCCTTTCCTTTCCTTAGTCATGTCAACCAATAAAAATGCTCGAGGAGAACAATGTTAAAAAATAGGGACAAGTATGTCACATCTGCTGAGCATATGTGGCTTGTGACTATGTGTGAGAGAGGTCAAGTAAAAGATAAAAATGTCGCTTACCATCACATGCTTATCAATATTTTTCATACAACAATAGGGGGTTTCATTAATTAAACAATTTTGTAATTTTGCAACTTTAGCAATTTTGCACTTTTGGATTTGTCACATGGTATCAGTTCCACCAATCATGTGCATAATTGCAAAAACACAAAACAGAAAAAATACACAAAACACAAAATCAAAGGTAGTTTTGCTATTTTGACAAAATGACAGCAGCCAAGCTCAATCCAAGTGGCCATCACAAATTGTGATTAACAATTAGGTGCAAAAACAATTATTTAAATAGTCACATGACTTCCTATCCACCATATTGGGTTTTAGTTATACCCAACCAATTTTAAAATGTGATGCAAAATAACTAGTTCTATTTGTGTGATGGAACAAAATTTTTTTTAATAAGGTGCATTTTAATAAATATAAGTTTCACAGATTGTACCAGAGCCATTAATTGAGTTTCCTAGCTGTTATACAGTCATGGATGCATCAGCATATTGATGATATACAAGGATACAAGTTGGCCACTTAGATAGAGCTTGGATGCCTCCATTTTGTTTTGACTTTCACAAGCCTCAAAATCACTTCTCATCAAAATCACAAAAACTACCTTTTAGATGATTTTGGGATTTTGTGTTTTCACTCTCTTGTACTTTAGTGAATGTGAATGTGATTGGGAGAACAGATATCACATGACAATACTCAAAAATCACAAAGTTGTCCAGATCACACAATTGCAAAATTGACTGGGTTAATTCAATGTAATCCCATTTTTGGAGGCATCAAAAAATAATGATTTTGTGATTAATGCAAAATCACAAAATTGAAAAATCATTCATATAATGAAACCCCCTAATGAGTATCGGTCAAATTCTATTATGAATTTATTGCTGGATGACGGTGGATCAAGTCACTTTAAGGACCTTGACATGTCCAATTGGTGTAGACAATCCACCATTCAAGAATTAGGAGATAAGAAATATGACATTAGCGTTAATTATACAGGGTGGTCAGAAAGTCTGGTTCTATGTAAATAATTCCCAAACTGTTCTAGATGTTGATTCAGCAAGATTATTGTAAGGGTAGTATGTAGGAGGAAATCCAATTATGACATCTAATTTGACCTCAGAGGTCATCTTCAAGGTTATCCATATTGTAACTCGAGAACCGTGACAGATAGAGAGAAAAGGTGAATTAGAAAGTTGTAGAGCATCATCCAATTAGTCTAGAACCGTTCTTAAAAAAATTATTTCTTACTGAAAAGTTTTGAGAAAAAAGGTCTGAAACATTAGTCTACTCAGCATTGTAACTCAGCTTTGTAACCTAAAACTATAGAGGCAACCAAGCTAATCCTCAATTAGGACACTTTATTTGGTCATACTTGTAAGTGGAAAAGAGGAAACACAAAAGAAAAGAAATAATTTATTTTAGAAATACATTCCAACATGATTGTTTTAGGTTACAAAGCTGAGTAGACTAACATTTCAAACCTTTTTTTCTCAAAACTTTTCGGTAAGAGATAATTTTTTTAAGAACAGTTCTAGACTAATTAGATGATGCTCTACAACTTTCTAATTCACTTTTTCTCTCTATCTGTCACGGTTCTCGAGTTACAATATGGATGACCTTGAAGATGACCTCTGAGGTCATGTTGGATGTCATAATTGGATTTCCTCCGACATACTACCCTTATAATAATTTTGCTGAATCAACATCTAGAACAGTTTGGGAATTATTTACATAGAACCAGACTTTCTGACCACCCTGTATATCACCATACAGTATGGAGATCGGTTGTTATGTATCGAAGATGTGATAATGGTATGGTATGTGGTATGGTGTTGTGATAATGGGTTCAAACTAAATAAATTTTTATTTGATTTCGAGAATGAAACATTGATATCTCCAGCATATCCAGTTGCAACTAATTGTATACAGGGTGTTTCGTTTAAAATGCCCAGTCAATTTTCAGAATAAGTACATGCTTTTTTAAAAAACCAAGCAGACTATCCTATAGCAAAGTATGGATGCCGAATCCAATGGTGTAATCAAATTTCATGCCAGACATGCAACAATGCACTTTTCATTTGCTAACTCGTTAGCTGGTGGATATAGAGCAAAATTTCAAATTACAAAGTTGTAGAAAATCATAAAATTAGTACTATCCAACTGATCTTAGTCACCTTAAGTTAACTGTTTTTTTTAAAAAAAAAAAAGAAAAACAAATCAGCAAATTGAAAATTTTTATTCTTAGAAAATAAAATAATTTAGGCATAAAAAAATACAGTGGTTTTTCTTGTTTACTTGCATAATAATGCAAATTTGAATACAGTTATTGAAGAAATTCAGTACTTTTGTAGTAGAAATTTAATTTTTGCCACAATGGCTGGCTTTATTTCAGCTGATTTGTTTTCATTTTAAAATGAGAAAATTTAACTTAAGAAGACTAAGATAAGTTGGATAGTACTAATTTGATGATGCTCTACAACTTTGTAATTGGAAATTTTGCTCTATCTCAACCAGTTAACGAGTTAGCGAATGAAAAGTGCATTGTTACATGTCTGGCATAAAATTTGATTACACCATTGGATTCGTCATCCCTACTTTTCTATAGGATAGTCTGCTTGGTTTTTTAAAAATGCATATAATTATTCTGGAAATTGACTGGGCATCTTAAACGAAACACCCTGTATAACATAGGTATTTTGATGGTATTGAATTAGATTTGCCGTTATATCGTAGAAATAACTCCTACTATAATAAATGATTTTTAAATAACATACAATACGCAATATAAGTTTCAACTAATGTTGACCATCATGTCATCTTAGATTAAAATTAAATACTCTGATATTACTGAAAGTTTCTTTACTTCTGTAATATTTATCTGTATATCATGTAACAAACTAAATTTGACATTTTGTTTCAGTTAATGGCAAAAAGAAGTTAGAAGAAAGAATTGATGCCGTGGAGAAACGTCTCGGTAAATTTATTATGTTTTCTCTTCTCGCGTTTTTGTAACGATGATTTTAATGGAAATTATTAAATTGATGCCAAGAATTGGAAATTAATTCATGCAAGTAAAGAAAGTAAAGAAAAGTAAAGAAAGTGAATTGATGGAACGATGTCTGGGTTTGGAGTAGTTGGTAAAGAATTTGGCTTCAAACCAAGTTGATCACTTTGTTTTAGATGAAAGCAAGAATTTGTTCAAAGTCAAGATGGATCATCTGACGAATGAACAAAAGGAGCTGGAGAAACTTTTGGAAAAATGTTGCCTACTTATCTATTTCTCATCACTTTAATTGTGCTATTTAAATTATTCTTAGATGGCCATAAAATGGAAAGAAAGAAATTTGAGGAAGATTATGCTAAAAGCAAAGGTAAAATTTATACATATATTGTGTAGAGAATTGGATAAATTGTGGGATTTAATTTGACCATTTGGATAATTGTTACAGACCGACAAACTGAACAACAAACTCAACAACAAATTCAACAATCTGCCAAAACCAAGGAAATTGAAAACAAATTAGCTGCTTTGACAGCAGAAACCAGTAAGTTATTCAATTCAAACTATAGACTTAATGTGTGTTTCAGTGATTAACAAAACATCTTTCATTTTTTGTTTTTAGAGCAATTGGCAAAAACTGTGGGTAAGTGCGTCGTGCTGCACCTGCTAGCACCGATTCAGCACGTTCCATTTCGGCGCCTAAGCATCACTATTTTGCGCAGTCCCTATTCTGCGTCGTTTCAATTCGGCGTCATCGGTATTTATTTTTGATATTAAATAAGATATACTACGTTATACAGGGTGAACAAAAAGTCTATCACTATAGTAAATATTTCTGAAAGTGCTGACAATTCATCTGATCTAATGATGGTAAAGTATTAAAGTTGGGTGGGGCAATCTTTTGGTGACTCGAAATTTGACCTTGGGATGTTCCTTTAAGGTCATTGGGAAATTATCTCGGAAACCGTTAGAGATAGACAGAAATTTCCAATTGTAAACTTGTAGAGCAACATTAGTTTAGTCTAAAAATGACTAATTCTCAAATCTTTTGTACTAAAATTTTTAAGAAAATCGCAATTGAAAAAGTAGACACAAGTCAAAGGATAACATGGCCAAAATTGAAAAAGTGCCAAAAACGTGCTGATTAGATGTAAAATGACCCAAAAAATCGATTCTCCTGGTCAGAATTTGTATATCTGGCACCGTTGCAGAGATATGGGCAGAAAACTGAATTTTTTTATGACTTTTTCTTTTCAAAACTACTTCTCAATTGCGATTTTCTTAAAATTTTTTAGTACAAAAGTTTTGAGAATTAGTCATTTTTAGACTAAACTAATGTTGCTCTACAAGTTTACAATTGGAAATTTCTGTCTATCTCTAACGGTTTCCGAGATAATTTCCCAATGACCTTGAAGGAACATCCCAAGGTCAAATTTCAGATCACCAAAAGATTGCTCCACTCAACTTTGATACTTTACCATCATTAGATCAGATGAATTGTCAGCACTTTCAGAAATATTTACTATAGTGATAGACTTTTTGTTCACCCTGTAGATTGGGTCTGCACAAATTTGGTGCACATGCAATTCTATCACTTGGCGCAGAATTGGGACCACAAGCTGGGACTGGGTCTGGGACTGGGACGTGCGGAATAGAACATGGCTTTTGAGAATTGGATAACTTTTAAGATTTAATTTGACCATTTGGATAATTGTTATACAGGGTGTCTCGCCGAACACCTACCAGGTGAATTATTTCATAATCATGTTAATTCAAAAAAACTTTTGATTATGAATTGAAGGAACTGACATGTGACGAATTCAATGAAACATGTTAAATTCATGTGACATTGTTGCATCACTGTTTTGCAACTCGTAACTTTTAAACCAACAATGCTACACAAAAAATGTCAATTGCAAAGTTGTAGAGAACCATCTAATTAGTCTAGAACTGTTCTTAAAAAAATTATCTCTTACTGAAAAGTTTTGAGAAAAAAAGGTTTGAAACATTGGTCTACTCAGCTTTGTAACTCACAAGGGGAGCACATGAATAACACACTCACAGATTGTTGTCATATTAAACAAGAAGGATTGTTATATCATGCTGAATGAGACCCTAAAGTAATTTCA